>CM069308.1:35014782-35617282 GCA_035609425.1 Epinephelus awoara
AAATAAAACAGTATTTCCCACTGTTCATTTTCCACCTCATGTTAACTTTAAACACAGTTTAAAGACTGAAATATACCTTGCTCTTCCATCTTGCCCTACAGTCTGCCACTGTCAGAAGGGAGGGGTGTTTTCTCTGATGAAGAGCAGCCCACAGCTGCTTAAACTGTCTCAATCATAGGCCCAGATGGTCTGAATAATGTAATGCACAGCAGACTTATTATAACTTTATTCAAATTAAATTATGAGTTTATTTTTTTAATATTACAACTCTATTCTTGCCCTTTTGTGAAGTGGCCAAGCTGCTACAGCATTGAGATTGCTGGTTTTGTTCTCACCTTGTCAGTGTGTGTGTGTGTGTGTGTGTGTGTGTGTGTGTGTGTGTGTGTGTGTGTGTTTGATCATAGTGAAATGTGGTGGAGGTGACACCAGTTTAATGGGGACTACTACAGAAGTTTTGACTATTTGCCACGCGTCTGTTTGTGGACAGATTTTATTTTTATTTTTATTTTTTTTTAATGTGATCACGTCACAACCATGCAAGATAGTCAAGATACAATACAGGTATGTAGATGAGATCCCAATTAGGGCTGAAGTAGGGGGACAGGAAGAGAGAAAGGGGCTATACCACTTTACACCCCTGGCCTACATTTGCTTCGTGGCTAGAGTGATCCCATTGCAAGATGGGCTGTAGTTTTATCCTGCAAGATATTTGTCATAATAAGCGTATGAATTATGGCCAGAAACATGTTTTGAGGCCATAGTGACCTTGGCCTTTGAGCTATGATCATCATATTCTAATCAGATTATTATTGTGTTCAGTTGGATGTTTGCGCCAAATTTGAGGACATTCCTTCGGGAACTGCCCATTGGTCCGACAGCCCATTGGTCGAACATCCCATTGTTCCGACCATATTAAACCCATTGTTCCGAAGTCCGTTCCGAAATCATCATGATGCCCTGTGGTTAAGGTCTGGTTAGGTTTAGGCACAAAAACCACTTGGTTAGGGTCAGGAAAAGATCATGGTGTGGGTTGAAATGAAAAAGAAAGTGACAAACACATAAGCCATGAGCCTGCTTCGCCTCAAGCCTTTCCCAGCTGACCCAGAGCCGGTCGCGGCGCACCATACGCCTGCCTCGAGCCGTTCAGCACCGCGGACAGTCGGACTAACGGGATGTCGAACTAATGGGCCTGTCAAACCAATGACATGGACCCATTCCTTCGAGGTGTTCCGGAGATATTGCGTTCACAAGAACGAATGGACAGCCAACCTGAAAGCGTGATGCCGTCAGCCATGGCTGTCACCGGCATTAATACATAATGGAGCCAAACCAAAGATTAATATCCATTTACTTATTTCATTGTCCATTTATGAAAATAATTTTGTCACATTTTTGCTTACATTGTTCACATTTTATGTGTGATGGCACATGTGGTATTCAGATATGTCACATGTGAATTAGCATATTCCCCATGTGAAGACACAAACTTCACTTGTTCATTCCTCCATTCCTCTTTCCTCCACCAGGTCGGAGTGTGTGTGCAGTCTAGGCGTAGAGTTTCGTCGTGGGGCTGGTGTGTTGGATATGGTGTTTGAGTCTCCATTCCAGCTCTTCACCTGCGGCTATGACACCTTAATTCGACTCTGGGACCTCCGACTCAACCCAAGGTACGCCACCACTTATTGCAACAGTCAGTGCTCCTTAGGATTTTAGCTTTTTTTGACTGTAAGATGTTATAAGATTTTTCTTTGGTCAAAAACAATAGTACAAAACATCAACATCATTGGCAGCCTATTACGGCTTGTAAGACAGGGGGATTTTGTCCATCTTGTAACATATGAATGATTCATCAGTCTTAGCAGTAAAGTATGTCTTTCCATCTCATTATTAATCTTCATGAATCTGATTTATGAATTTGATTATTTCAGGCCAGCTATCTACTATAGGCAGATTAGCTTGTGACCATTTATGAGTGATTGCTGTTTTTGCTGCAACTGTAATTATTTTCAGGTGGTATTCATCATTTCCTGAGATTCTTTTTGGTAAATTGCTCAAACAAAGTGATACACATGTCAGTGGGATCTACAACCCAGGAATGTGCTGCATGAGTCTCTAAATATTTCCCAGAACAGTTGTATCTTTGTGCAGATTCAAAAATGTTATGGTGATTTGCCTTAACATCTCCACAGTTTTCCAACATGTATGGTCTGTAGATAGCCACCTAATTCATAGCCCCCATGATACCTTTCATGAACTCTGGACGTGACTTCCACTGTGAACCGGAACCAGAGTTTTCTAATGGTAACAGTTAGCTAACAGTACTCTAATCCTCTTCCTCAGAGCAATTTGGAAATAAAACATGTGGAATACACCACCTGTTAGACCTCAGATGGGATAATGTGATCCTACTTCTGCCATCTCTGACAGTAATCTCAAAGCATTGGTTGTTTTTCTTTTTAACTAAGCATGTAAGCAGTTAGGTTGCCTTGCGCCGTTAACATATTGTTAAATTTAGTCCTAGCTTATAGTGAACATCTACTGTTTCTGCATGATTTATGATTTTTTACAACTCATGCGTAATTCAGCGTTTAACATAATTCAGTATTAATTTTAGATCCATGTAGAATGGATAAACATGATGTTAACAAGCTAATGCTCCGCTCATCTGCCTTAACAACGCAGTTTACATACTTTTATAACTACTGATTTCATAACTCAGAGTTCTTCTAAGTACAACATCATGCTAAATTAGCAGCAGTTATATCAGTAATATCAAGAGCAGTAAAATAAATAACTTTAGGCATTCATACTATATGATATGACAGAAGTAAGATAAATCAGTAACACATTCTTAGCCTAGATGATTAACATTAAACACATAATTCAAGGTATGCTGCTAAATTTATTTTGTAATGTAAGTTGAGGATACAGTCTTCTTCTTTCAGCTGTTCCCTTTAGGGGTCGCCTCAGCGAATCATCTGCCTCCATCTAACCCTATCCTCTGCTCTGAACTGTTGACCCTAAGTACTTAAAATCCTCCACCTTCTTTATTTCTACTCCCTGTAACCTCACCATTCCACTTCGGTCCTTCTCATTCACACATTTATTCTGTCTTGCTACGGCTAACCTTCATTCCTCTCCTTTCCAGGGCATGCCGCCACCTCTCTAGATTTTCCTCCACCTGCTCCCTGCTCTCACTATAGATCACAATGTCATCAATCAATCAATCAATCAATCAATCAATTTTATTTATAAAGCCCAATATCACAAATACAATTTGCCTCACAGGGCTTTACAGCATACGACATCCCTCTGTCCTTTAGACCCTCACAGCGGATAAGGAAAAACTCCCCCAAAAAAAACCCTTTAACGGGGGAAAAAAATGGTAGAAACCTCAGGAAGAGCAACTGAGGAGGGATCCCTCTTCCAGGACGGACAGACGTGCAGTAGATGTCGTACAGAACAGATCAGCATAACAAATTAACAGTAATCTGTATGACACAATACAGTAATCTGTATGACATCCTCGGTAATGACAGTAGCTTACAACAACATTCATGAAAGTAATAATACTGTCGTTATAGTTCTGACTACTGTGGTACAATATGTTGAAAGTATATATTAGTATCAGGCAGTATACATGTATGATAATATCATATGTCTATAATAGCAGTAGAAGTATGACTAATGATTAATGATGGCAGCAGCAGCAGCAGGCATCTGGCAGGACCACGGCAGCAGCACAACCACACACGTCACACTATCCAGGCACCGCTGCAATACGAGTTAACCTGAGAGACAGTGGAGCACAAAGGCTCCGGAGAAGAAGCCGAGTTAGTGACATCCAGAATGGCCGAGTAAAAAAGATACAGTAATAGGATACGAGAGGGAGAGAGAGGGAGAGAGAGAGAGAGAGAGCGAGAGAGAGAGAAGGTGCCCGGTGCATTATAGGTGGTCCTCCGGTAGACTAGGCCTAAGTCAGCCTAACTAGGGGCTGGTACAAGGCAAGCCTGAGCCAGCCCTAACTATAAGCTTTATCAAAGAGGAAAGTCTTAAGTCTAGCCTTAAATGTGGAGACGGTGTCTGCCTCCCGGACCGTAGCAGGAAGATGATTCCACAGGAGAGGAGCCTGATAGCTGAAGGCTCTGGCTCCTGATCTACTTTTGGAGACTTTAGGGACCACGAGTAACCCTGCATTCTCTGAGCGCAGAGTTCTGGTGGGATAATATGGCACTATGAGCTCTCTAAGATATGATGGAGCTTGACCATTTAGAGCTTTATAAGTTAACAGTAGGATTTTAAATTCAATTCTGGATTTTACAGGGAGCCAGTGCAGAGAAGCTAAAACAGGAGAAATATGATCTCGTTTCTTAGTTCCTGTTAGTACATGTGCTGCTGCATTCTGAATTAGCTGAAGAGTTTTTAATGATTTACTAGAGCTACCTGATAATAGAGAGTTACAGTAATCCAGCCTCGAGGTAACAAAAGCATGGACCAATTTTTCTGCATCTCTTTGGGTCAAGATAGGCCTAATTTTTGCAATATTACGCAGATGAAAAAATGCAGACAGTGAGGTTTGTTTTAAATGAGAATTGAAAGACAGATCTTGATCAAATGTTACTCCGAGGTTTCTTGCAGTAGTGCTAGAGGCCAGAGCAATGCCATCGAGAGAAACTATGTCATCAGATAAAGAGTCTCTGAGTTGTTTGGGGCCAAGAACAATTACTTCAGTTTTGTCTGAATTTAACATCAGGAAATTGGTGCTCATCCAGGTTTTTATGTCTTTAAGACAATTATGAAGTTTAGTTAATTTATTACTTTCTTCTGGCTTCATCGATAAATACAACTGTGTATCATCCGCATAACAATGGAAATTTATAGAGTGATTTCTAATGATGTTACCTAAAGGAAGCATATATAGAATAAATAGGATTGGTCCAAGCACAGAACCTTGCGGAACTCCAAAACAAACTTTAGTACGTAAGGATGATTCATTATGAACGTGAACAAATTGAAAACGATCAGATAAATAAGATTTAAACCAGCTTAGTGCAGAACCTTTTAGGCCAATTAAGTGTTCCAGTCTCTGTAACAGAATTTCATGGTCAACAGTGTCAAACGCTGCACTAAGATCTAATAAAACAAGTACAGAGACGAGTCCTTTGTCTGAAGCAATCAGAAGGTCATTTGTAATTTTAACTAGAGCTGTCTCAGTGCTATGATGCGCTCTAAATCCTGACTGTAATTCCTCAAATAAATTATTATCCTGGAGAAAATCACACAGCTGGTCTGCGACTACTTTCTCGAGGATCTTTGACATAAAGGTAAGATTAGATATTGGTCTGTAGTTGGCTAACACCTCTGGATCCAGGGTGGGCTTTTTTAGTAGAGGTTTAATTACAGCTACCTTAAAAGACTGTGGTACATAGCCTGTTAATAAGGATATATTGATCATATCTAATATATGAGTGTTAACTAAAGGTAAGACCTCCTTGAGTAGCCTAGTTGGGATGGGGTCTAAGAGACACGTTGATGATTTAGATGAAGAAATCACTGTGGTCAATTCTTGAAGAGAAATTGGGGAGAAGGAATCTAAATAAATATTAGGTGTTACAGCTGTGTTTGAGGTTAGATAGGTACTATCTGAGGACAGGAGGTCATGAATTTTGCCTCTAATAGCTAGGATTTTGTCATTAAAGAAGCTCATAAAATCATTACTGCTAAGGGTTAAAGGAATGCAAGGCTCAATAGAGCTTTGACTCTCAGTCAGCCTGGCTACAGTGCTGAAAAGAAACCTGGGGTTATTTTTGTTTTCTTCTATTAAAGCTGAGTAATAGTTTGCTCTGGCATTGCGGAGGCCCCTCTTATAAGTTTTGAGACTGTCTGCCCAGATTACACGAGATTCTTCCAGTTTGGTTAATCGCCAATTCCTTTCAAACTTTCGCGATATTTGCTTTAATTTACGGGTTTGAGAGTTATACCAAGGAGCGAACTTTCTTTGTTTTGTTAACTTCTTTTTAAGAGGAGCTACAGAGTCAAGTGTTGTTCGCAGCGAGCCTACGGCGCTATCAACAAATTGATCAATTCGGGAGAGGTTAAAGTCGGTACGGGAAACCTCTGTTACTAAAGGACTTGGGATTGAATTTAACGACGGAGTAATCATTTCCTTAAATTTTGCGACAGCACTATCTGATAAACATCTGGTATAGTAACTGTTGCTAAGTGGCGTGTAATCGAGTAAAAAGAAATCAAAAGTAATCAAATAATGATCCGATAGCGAGGGATTCTGTGGAAAGACTGTTAGGTTATCAATTTCAATTCCATACGTCAGAACTAGATCAAGGGTATGGTTAAAACAGTGAGTGGGTTCACGTACACCCTGACTGAAGCCAATGGAGTCTAATAATGAGATAAACGCGGTAGCCAGGGAGTCATTATCAACGTCGACATGAATGTTAAAGTAGCCTACAATAATAACTTTATCTGATTTAAGAACTAGACTGGATAAAAACTCTGAGAATTCAGATATAAATTGAGAATACGGGCCAGGAGCACGGTACACTATAAAAAATAAAAGTGGCTGCGAGGTTTTCCAGGTCGGATGTAAAAGACTAAGAACGAGGCTTTCAAATGAATTATAATCTAGTTTTGGTTTAGGGCTGATTAACAGACTAGAGTTAAAAATGGCTGCAACTCCCCCTCCTCGGTCGCTGCCTCGAGGAATGTGGGTATTATTATGACTGGGAGGAGTGGATTCATTTAGACTAACATATTCATCTTGATACAGCCAGGTTTCAGTGAGACTGAGTAAATCAATATGATTATCTGATATTAATTCGTTTACTAACACTGCTTTAGACGAAAGAGACCTGATATTTAACAGTCCGCATTTAATTCTCCTGTTTTGTCTTTCTGTCACAGAAGAGGTTTTAATTTTTATGAGGTTGTTTTGCACAACTCCTCTTTGTTTAATTTTAGATTTAAATAATTTAGGTGGTTGAGGGACAGACACCGTTGGTATAAAACTATGAAAACTATGGCTGGGTAAGTGAACTAGAAGCTCAGAGAGGCGTATAGGACTGCAGCTCTCTGTCCTGGTCTCAACTCTGGGTTGTCAGGGATTTAATTTGCTAATAAAATTTTCCAGGTTCCTAGAAATGAGAGCAGCTCCATCCAAAGTGGGATGAATGCCGTCTCTCCTAATGAGACCAGGTTTTCCCCAGAAAGTTTGCCAATTATTAGCGAAACCCACATCGTTTGCTGGACACCACCTGGACAGCCAGCGATTAAATGATGACATGCGGCTAAACATGTCATCAGAGGTCAGATTTGGGAGGGGTCCAGAGAAAACTACGGAGTCCGACATCGTTTTTGCATATTCACACCGAGGCAACATTAATTTTAGTGACCTCCGATTGGCATAACTGGGTGTCATTGCCGCCGACGTGAATAACAATCTTACTGAATCTACGTTTATCTTTAGCCAGCAGTTTTAAATTTGATTCGATGTCGCCCGCTCTGGCCCCAGGGATGCATTTGACTATGGCCGCTGGTGTTGCTAACTTCACGTTCCTCAGAATAGAGCTGCCAATAACCAGAGTTTTATCGTCAGCGGGTGTGTCGCTGAGTGGGGAAAAGCGGTTGGAGACGTGAACAGGCTGGTGGTGAGCCGTGGGCTTCGGCTTGGAGCTACGCTTCTGGCGCACACTTATCCAACGACCCGGCTGAACGGGAGTTACCGGAGGACCGCTAGCAGGAGCTAAGGCTATGCTATGTGGCTCCGCACCGGCTACAGGGGACTGGCTAACTACCGCAGCTACTGAGTGATTTTCCATGGTGCGGAGCCGCGCTTCAATTCACTAAGCCTCGCCTCCAACGCAGCAAATAAGCTACACTTGTTACAATTACCACTGTCACTGAAGGAGGCAGAGGCATAACTGAACATGTGGCACACCGGGCAAGAGAGAGCATCTGCAAACATAGTCCATGGAGATTCCATCTGTCAACCTGTCCATCACCATAGCGAACAAAAAGGGGCTCAGAGCTGATCCTTGATGCAGTCCCACTTCCACCTTAAACTCCTCTGTCACACCTACAGCACACCTCACCACTGTCGTACAGCTCTCATACATGTCCTGCACCACTCTAACAAACTTCTCTGCCAGTCCAGACTTCCTTCATACAATACCACAGCTTCTCTCTTGGCACCCTGTCACGTGCTTTCTCGAGATCTACAAAGACACAATGCAGTTCCCTTTGACCCTCTCTGTACTTCTCCATCAGCATCCTCAAAGCACATACTGCACCTGCAGTACTTTTTCTTGGCATGAAACCATACTGCTGTTCACAGATGCTCACTTTTGCTCTTAGTCTAGCTTCCACTACTTTTTCCCATGACTTCATTGTATGGCTCATCAACTTTATCCCTCTGTAGTTGCCACAACTCTACACGACCTTGTTGAAGAAGTCTGAACAGTCTGAAAATGTAACATTAACTAATGCTGAAGATCTGATTTGACTCAAATATTAATTTCATTAGGCCACTATGAATGAATGAATAAATGAATGAACTTTATTTAAATAGCACCTTTCATGCACAAAGTGCTTTACAATTTAGACTGCAGAAACAAACAGCAAAGAAGGCTTATCAGCTAAAAGAAGCATCCCCAAAAGGTATTTGTATTTGCATTAGGGACAGTTAAAAGAGCTGCTGTGCAGGATCTCAGTGTTCGTGGAGGGACATAAGGTGATAGGGAATCTGTTATATAACATATACTATTTCCCTGAATATTCCTTGTCTGAGCCTCTCTGAACAGACTGTGTCAGTGAACTGTGGATGCTGAGACATTTCCCTCGTCTTCTTTTTGGTTGTAGCTCTTTCTCGTATTTTTGTCCTCTTTCATTAGGCCATCACTGCTATTATGTGTCGTATTAAACTACTCAGGCTTGGACATACTTTCTGCATTGAATATCCCCCAGCAGTAAAGGGAGGGCAGGGACATGAGCTTACTGCCTTCCTCCTGCCAACACAGGTGAAAGTAAAACTAAAAAAAATGCTACTGGGTCTGGAGTAAGTTGATGAGTAAATGGTAAATGCACTAGATGTGTTCACAGCAACAGAACATTGTTTTCACAGACAGTTTAACATTCGTAATACACATAGTTACGACGTAGAAGAGAGAAACGAATTCCTTTTTTTATAGATCCTATTGACACTAGGATAGATCTTCAAAATGAAAACATAGAATCGCACGCTCACCCCTACCAATCACTGCTGTGATTTCTATCGCCCTATCTGAATCAGTGGGGACTGGTTGCTTAAATGATGTGGGTATAACATTAGCATGTAGCGTTTGTGTTGCCCCTTGTTTTCGTCTAGTTCCACCAATAGACAGACTGGTGTGAGGTCAGCATAAATGAGTCTACATGTTTAAAGTATTACCCCTGATGTAACTTACTGTCATGTAACAGATGCAGAATTATCATTGATTTTTTTTTTTTTTATCCACCACTCTCTCTCACCATCGTCCTCATAATTCTAAGCGAAACCAAAGTAGCTCCAAACGCCAGACCTGTAGGTTATTGGACGATTTTGTATTTTTTGTCTGTTACTGGTGTTACTAACCAGATAGTAACGAGCTATCTTAGTGTAGCCTCCCAGTGTGTCTGACTGGATTAGAATGTTCAGTTTAGGGGTCAGTGGGGCAGACAGCATGTTGCTGTTCCGTCCTGTGGGATGCCTTGTTGAGCGCAGTCGTACTGCACACCAAACAAAACGCTTCACTATAAATATGTCTTTTGTTACATGTTTTTACCCTGAATCAAAGCCACAATGCAAAGTGAAAGTATTTTGATTTCAAGTCCATGCAACAGATTATCTTAGGTTTTTATAGGTGTAAATCTTAAGTGAACCAGTCAGCTGCTTAATATAGCAGCATAATCCTGTGCACACTGTTTTGCTACTTTATGCAAATATCTGTTATCTTTCAATGTGGATAGCTCCTTAGTTCTCTCAGTATTGTCCTCTTGTCAGGATGGAAAACCTTCAGAAATAATATTCATGGCATCAAAATCATTCCAAGCCTACTGTTTTATTTCCAGCAGTGTGAGCATTGGGAGCTAACGTGCAGCCCTCTGTGGTGTACATATTAATGCAGCAGCCATCACTTCAGTATATGCCGGCAGGGTCCCTAAGATGATTGGGGAGGGCAGCATTTCTTTTGGACAGCAGGGGTTAGAAGGGTTTCAGCTTGTATTTCGGGGGATCAGTCAAGTAAGACAAATCAGATCTGATTGGCAGATAGCTCTGGGGACTTAGAAAGGGGCTGGATTGGGGTAAAGGTTGGCAGAGGGGGGTCGCTCTTTAGATATCAATAATTCATACGGTCAAACCTAACTGGCCTCAAAAGGCTTCCAGGGTCATTCAGGAGGCTCAGGTTGTCTGAAAGTTGGGGGTCACCACCAAAGAGAAATGTTCTGTGACAGACAAAAGAACAAATGCAGATTCTGTATGTTTCCATAGGGCTTCACCAACAGTTGAACTGCATCAGAATATATACATATATGTGTGTGTGTATACATATATATACACACATATATTACAATATCAATGTATTCTATGATGTGATAAAAAACTATTTTTCTGTTGACAGAAACTAATCAAGTAGGGATTTCTGTCTAGTTAATCTTGCAAATTGAATTCTTGACAGTATTTCATTAAATTAATGATAACATGATATTGCCATAAATCAGTCTTGGTGATGAATATCAGATATAGTGTTATGTTGTCTCTATATACAGACTCTACATTCAGTGAATGTAGAGTCTGTAGGCACACCCCGGAGATCTTGCCTCCGGAAGAAGAGCAGAAGAGCCCTGGTTTCCCGTTGTAGGCTGTTTGTAGTCCGCATGATATTGACCAATCATGTTTGAGCCAGCTGCAGTTGTTGCCAAGTTAAACGGTCCGTGTGGTGAACTAACGAGGCGGAACAAAATTGGTGTCACTGCAAACTCTGAATCCATCGCAATGGTTCAGCATATTTAGTTATATATAAACAGAAGTCGGAAACGGAAATTCGCCTCCTCCGCCCAAATCAAACCGGAATGCCAAAAAATCGGGGGTCTGCCCCCAGAGGCTTTATCGCCATCTGCCGGAAGTCAGACGCCGAATACAGCCAATGGGTCCCGAGAATGAGTGTTATGTAACTGACAATTAAAGTTACATATTCACAAATCATAGCTTTTAATGGGTGGATCACTACTCAATGAAGAGGAGTAAGAACTGAAATGATTTTGTACATTATTATGAGGTGAAGTAGTATCTACATATGAGGAGTATGTGCTGCAACATTGAAAGTTAGGCTTAGTTAGGCTGGGGAGTAATTATTTATCAACTCTGAGCTTAATCATACTGTCACTATATGATGTCATCATGTTATCCCCCCTTCAAATGACCAAGCGGCAGCCTCTGGGGCTAAAAAAAATTAAGCCAACACGGAAGTGCCAAAAACTGCAGTTCCACTAACGGCCACTTGAGGCTGGCTCCAGAGGCAAGACAGATCACCATGTTAATATGCCCAACTTTATAGCAGAAATAAACATGTTTATAGGCTTGTACAAAAAAAACAGTTTTTGCACTCTATTGCTAATTTCCCCCAATTTCCTGATAATTGCACAGGGGGTGAATTGTTATATAAGTCGCTATTTACATTTGATTAACGCTAAAAGTTATGCATAATCAATGGGCGGGCTGCTTTGAGTGACAGGCTGCCTGCCGATAGTGTCCTCAGCTTCTCAGTCAGATCCGCCCCTTGCTCTTTCACAGTGACATCCTCTCGTCTAACTTTGGTTACTTCTGGTTCCAAAAAAAACAAAATAGCATACTTGCCAACATTGGGTTGTGAAAAATAGGGAGATTTTTTTCATTGGTGTATTGGCCCAAGGAACAAGGGTCCTTCGCCAGGTGTGCATATAATTGTTGTCATTTCTTGCCTTCTATTTTAAACCTGATGAAGGAAACTTGTTTTTGAAAATGTTGTTTATTTGATTTTCAATAAATGATTCTGTTTACCATTGAGGACAATGAAAAAATGAGCAGTTTTAATTGTTGAAATGAGTACCAGAAGGCTAAATAATAGAGCAGTAACACTGCAATGCATTTAGTGTACAGTATTTATTGCACCTCAAATTAAAAAGTGTGTGCCACTAACTGTGCAAATCAACATTGCAAGCCTTGCAAAACGTGTGGTGGGTACTATACCGGCTGGCTCTAACCCAGGGGAAGGTCTCGGCCCACGCTGTGTTGAATCTGGAAACATATTTCTGTCAGGTGTCTCTCTTTCTCTATCCATCTCTGTCTGGGTGCTGAACTGAGCGGAAGACAGAAACCAGCGAGTGACTACTACTACTTCTTCTTCTTTTCCGGCAGTATCAACGCTACTTGGCGTATCACTAGGTTCGTTTGAGATGAGCCAGGCCTGCGCAGATTCGATCACCGGCAATTGGTGCACAGTGCATGCCGGTTAGTTTTTTGTCCGACTTCATCCCGACTTGCTCTGACGTATTACAAAAGTGGACGCCGATAAAACTGCAAGAGCGAGGTGGTTTTTAGGGCCAGTTGGTGGAGAGCAACTGCACCGCCTGGCTCTCACCCGATCTAACAGCTGATTGGTTCAGATAAACTACTCATTTTTGTTGAATTTTAGAGATTAAGATTGTATTTGTCTGATCTGAAGGTTTATTGTGTGAACAGAAAACATGTTGTGTGACTGATGGTGAAGTTTAGTTGTCAGAGACTGAATACATTCATCATAAACTATACAGAGTCTACTGTACTATATTAATATTGGACGGTTTAATTATTTAAGTATTACGCAACACAGAGACTTGTGGTCAGTGGGATGTGATGATTCTTAAAATAACATGTGTACAGATGTGAAGCCCTGACTGTATCTGACTGAGCCTTAATGAAAGCTGTTGACTTATATTTTTTTTCCTCTGAAAATATGAACCTTATAGTCAAACACAGTTTATTAAGCCTGTGTAGTTGAGGGGACAGGTCAAACTGATATGATGCTGGTTTACAGGAGAATTCATATCAAATGGAGGATAAACCATGAACATAAACTACAGATCACCTGTAAAGCATTTTAATAAATTAATCTATCATAATTAAAACAACTGGAGATTGAGAACAAACTGATATATGGGTCTGATCACTTTTTTAATGAATTGTCATCATTCCAGACAGGATGTTAGTGTGTCTGTGACTTCCTATACGGATTGAAGGCTGCTGGAAACTGTTGGGAAACTAGCGATGTAATGCTGAACGTGAGGCTTCAAAGCAGGGGTCCACAAACCAAAGGGTGACGTCATGGTAGCTATGTTCATTATTTGAACAGTTTATGCAAATGACTGATGTCTGAGTGAATATTCAAACTTGGTTATTAAGGGAACACTCACATCACATATCAGATCTTGTTGAACAAATTATTCAAGTTGAAAATCTTTACAGATATACATTGCATAATTTGTTGAGAACAAAATGATATAACAACAGTCAATGGAAATCAAAATTATTAACCCACTGAGGGATGGATTCAAAATCACACTGAAAATCAAAGTAACAAAATGAAATCATAGACTGATCCAACTTGTGTGAATTTTATCACTGCAACCCATACTGCGACTCAGTGGTGTGTAGGGCCCTTGCGTGTCTGTATGCACCCCTGACACTGTCTGGGCATGTTCCTTATGAGTCGGCAGATGGTAGCTGTGTTCGAAACCGTCCACTCACTCACTCACTCAGTATTCCCTATTTCGTGTTTACTATATAGTGCACTACATGGGGAGCGACTGAACGAGATTTCGGACGCTAACTGAAATTTTCTGAACGTCGTTGCGTCAGTAGCTGCGCCGCATACTTCTGTGACGCAAGTGGACGCGCCGAGCATCATGTAAACAAACCGGGCGCTTCGAGGATGACCGAACTGTATGGTGGTTGTACTTTTTGTCAATAAATTGCTGAAATGTCAGTGGTGTGGACATTTGGTTTTGTCAGCTACGGTTGTGTGTCTGCATTGTGAGCTGCAATAGCCCACGATAGTGCACGAGCTACAAGCTACCTGGCTCGTGCGAGCTAAGTGGCTATTGTTAACTCATGAGCTAACGTTACCGGCTAGCATGCTATTCGTTTCTTTTCTCTTTGCGGTTGTTGTTCTTCTTCTCCTCTGGCAAAAGACGACCGCATTGCATTGTGGTATACAGGAGTAAAATGTAGGGTACATCGTTTGTTCACTCACATTTGCTGTGCATTGTGGGTATTTTATAGTCCACTATATAGTGAATGAACTTAACAGCGGAGAATTCGAACAACACTACAAAATGGCGAACACACTATATAGTGCACTATATCCGTGATAGGGTGCGATTTCGAACACAGCTAATGTCTTGGGGGATCTCCTTCCAGACCTGGGTTAGGGTATCATTGAGCTCCTGGACAGTTTGTGGCAGTACTTGGCAGCATTAGATGCACCAATACATAGTCACATAAGTGCTCAACTGAATTTAATTTAATAAGAGGGACAATCAATGGCATCAATAGCCCCTTTTCCACCACAGGAACTTTTCTCATTTACCCGGGCTTTTGAAAAGCCTCTGAGAGTTTCCACCAAAATTACCCAGGGAAAAAACTTTCCCTCAACCCCAAACTTTCCCTTAAAAGTACCTAGTTGGGGGTTAGGACTTTTCAGATTACCCAGGATTCTTGAGGAGCAGGGCTTTTGCTGAAGAACGCTGAATGGTGGACGCACACTTGCAGGCACAGGCAGCTGCTGCAAACTTTATTTAATTTCTACAAGCTTCGTTTGAGTTTTGATTAAGGATGGGCACCAACACCTGGTACTAAATTAGCTCCGGGGCTAAATGGTCAAAGACCGTAGGATTGATAAGCGCTCACGGTATCGGTTCTTCTGTGCCAGCGCTAAACTCATCCACACACGCCTAAACGACACAGTAACCAGTGAACAGCCGAGCGACCGCAGTGGTAACAAAGTGAAGATAACTCTAAAATGACTCCAGTTAAGGGCAGCTACACTCGTTACTATAAGTGACATTAAATCTTAGCGAGTAAGAAGCCAGTACTTTATCAATACATGAGTTCAGCAAGCATGAACATGTAAACATGTAGACAGCGATATTCAATATGCTCCATCCACAGTCTCTCATCCGCCATCACTAATGTTATGTCTTACACAAGGACAGCACGCTAGTTCAGCTGATAGCGAATTGTTACTAATAAGCTCAAATGACAGCTGTCTGTATGTAGACTAACTTAGTTTGACACTTATCTTAAAATATTTTAAAACTACGCTGCTGGCTGAGACAAACTGCCCCAACTTTCTCCACCAGCATGTAACCAGCCAAGCTGGTGGAGCTAAATACAGGGCACACGCTGAATCATCTACATCATCACGCTAATTTGAATACATTTTCCGGAACTTTGAGGTGCGGTGGAAACTCAAACCACACAGATTACCAGGAATTATTTTACCCAGGTATATAAATTCCTGGTAATAAAAGTTCCTGGAAATGTTGGTGGAAAAGGGGCTTATGCCTTTGTCATCCAGGAACTGCCTACACATTCTGGCCAAATGAGGCCAGGTATTGTCCTGCACCTGGAGGAGCCCACTGCAACAGCATAAGGGCTGACAATCACTGTGAGGATTTCATCCTGGTACCTAACAGCAGTCAGGGCACCATTGGCTATGACATGGAGGTCTGTGCAACCCTCCAAGGATAAGCCTCCCCAGACTATCACTGACCCACCGCAAACCAGTTGTGCTGGATGATGTTACAGGCAGCATTACATTCACCACAGCATCTCCAGACTCTTTCACGCCTGTGCTCAGTGTGAACCTGCTCTCATCTGTGAAGGGAATGGGGCGCCAATGGCAGACCTGCCAATTCTGATATTCTGTGGTGAATGCCAATCCAGCTGCACGGTGCTGGGCTATGAGCACAGGTCCCTCGAGAGCAGTGGTTCTCAACTGGTCTGGCTTCGGGACCCACCATCACCCCTTCATGACATGCTACAACCGAAATCGAGGAAAAATTTCAACTTCTCAAATTTATTGAATGAAAAGATGGCGCAGTTTGAACCTGAGATAGTAGAATAGATTACCACAGTTTGCCAACACAAAAAACAAGTATAATGATAAACCAAAACGACCAGCAAGTGGCAGTACTCGAGAGGGACATATTCCCTTTTATGCTCAATTGGCTGCACTTGAATTAAAACCAAAACTCATCACTTCAGTAACTTCAGCCTTTTTTGTCAGACTTGACAGTGCTTTCATGCACAAACATGAAATAAAAAAGTCCAACCACTGAGAATTTTTTTCAAAAAGACTCAAATATGTAGCTTTAGCTGAGTACTCACTCATTGAATATATAACAAACAATGTCCTAGTAAAACTATTAGTCACTTATTCAAGCATTGATCATAAGACTGACATACCAATCAGAACATTTCAGCGACAGACATTTTTCACAGGCACAGGTGGTGTTTTCATGCAAAATACATGAAATAAAAAAGTGCAACTACTGAGAAGTATTTTCCAAAAAACTCAACTTATGTAGCTTTAGCTGAGAATCCTCACTGAATCTATGACAATCAACACTGCACTATGGAAAACATTCAGTTTCTTCAGCAGCAGTTTTCATCCAGAAAACTCAAAATAAATTAAACAAAAGGTGCTTTTCAAAACTTCATTAACTTTTCTTCTGATTACCTTATCAGTGGGTAAATACTGAAAAACATTGTGCGTTTAAGAAAATTAAGCAGCACTCACTTCAGCCTTTGGTGAAACACTGACATCACAGACCTGAGTTTGGAGGAATCATTCGGAGAACTGGGCATGTTTTTTGCTCCTGACAAGAGTCTCAAAGTTAGGAGTTATAGTAGACAGAGCAACTCTGAGGTCATGCTCAATGTCCAGTCTACTTCTGTGTTTTGTCATCAGCTGAACCAGAGCTGAGAAGCCACACTCACAGAGAGAGGTAGTGCTGAATGGTAGGAGGATTTTTACTGCTCGAGTGGCAGGGGAAGGATACTCGCTCATCACAGTGCTGCACCAGAACTGGGAGAGGCTTACCTCCATGAATCTCTTCTTCAGCGTGCGGTCACATGATAGCTCCACCAGCTGACTCTCTTCGTTGCTTGGCAACATGACACTTTCCAAGTTGATTCCAAAGGGGTTTCGTATCCAGTCGTCATCCCGCTGTTTTTGGGAAAGTAGTTATTAAACCGCTCCAAAAGTTTTTTCAGATGTGCCGTGATCATTTACTTCAGTACATTTTTTCCTGCCATGTCCAGTTGCTGTCCCCCATGACAGGCATTGGGAACGTGTCGAGTCGGTTTTTAGAAACATGACTTGCCCACAAGGAGATCTTTTTTTTTTTTTTTGAAAGCATCGATTTTGTCCTATTGTTCAAAAATGTTGTGCCCAGGTCTACAAGAGACGAATTGTTCTGGGCAAAAAAGGTTGCGATTTCAGCTCGTAGTTCATAATAAACGGGACAGTACCTTTCCCCTCGAAAGCCAGCATACCTCGGCATGATACAATAACTGTACATGCTCACTACCAAGATCTTGGCACAGTTTTTGAAAACATCAGGTGTTCTTGTGTTCTTTGTCTTCCTTTGTCCTCAATATAAGAAAATCCATATCTCATATAGTCTGCGTCATACCTGCGTTTTGCCATGCCCAATTAGCATATGTAAACAAACTTTGAAGGTCTTCTTCTGTGGTGTGAAATGCCGGGTGTCAACTTGCATTACAGGGCAATATCGCCACCTACTGTTAAGGAGTGTGAATAGACGACATTCAGTTGATTTTTTTTCTTCTTCTTCTTTCTTTTTTTTTCTTTTTTTTTTGAAAACGGGTTCGCAACCCACTTTTGGGTTGCAACCCACCAGTTGAGAATCACTGCACTAGAGGATGTGGGGCATTCATGCCACCCTCATGGAGTCTGTTTCTGACAGTTTGGCTAGAAGCATGAACACCAGTAGCCTGCTGGAGGTCATTTTGTAGGGCTCTGGCAGTGCTCCTCCTGTTTCTTCTCACAGAAAAAATCAGATACTGGTCCTGCCACTGGGTTGATGCACTTCTACGGCCCGGTCCAGCTCTCCTCATGTAGCGACCAGTCTCCTGGTATCTCCTCCATGCTCTTGAGACTGCTGGGAGATGCAGTAAACCTTCTTGTGACCACACGTATGGGTGTGCTATCTTGGAGGAGCTGGACTACCCGTGCAGACTTGTTATACTGTGATGATTGATTCCCTTACTTTTTTTGAGCAGTGCAGTTATATTGCGCCTTTTGTTTGCTAATGTTAATCACTGAAATATGTTTCAGTGCCATTCTACTGATAGCTAGTCTTGTCCTTTGCATGTAGAATGTTTTACTCATGTATTGCATTACAGGAGAACACGTTCTTTTGCTTTGAACGTCAGTTTGTTTATTCTATATATGATTTTTTTCAAGCAGTTGACATATGGTGTTACACTGTATTTGGCTTAATCACCCAATTTGTTTTCTCTAATACAGCAAGTATTGTATGCATGTATGTGTACTTAAGTGGCTTGTGTTAGTGTTTTTCACCTTCAGGATGCAATGACAATGAGTGACCTCCCCATTTGCTAGAATTAGAGTGCGCAATTCTATTTGTTTTCCCTCTCTTTGTGTGTGTGTGTGTGTGTGTGTGTGTGTGTGTGTGTGTGTGTAGGTGTGTGTGTGTGTGTGTGTGTGTGTGTGTGTGTGTGTGTGTGTGTGTGTGTGTGTGTGTGTGAGAGAGAGAGAGAGAGAGAGTCTCCAGACGTCTCTGCTGCCCCATTGTCTGCCCCTGGTGTCTCTCCATCACTTATTGATGAGGATGCACTAATGGAGGATCAATGTCTATTGGCAGAAAATACTTATCCCAAAATACTTCCCCTCTCTTAACCACAGCCGACTCCACCCTGCTGCTACTCAGCCTCCTGCTGCCCACAGGAACACACACACACACACACACACACACACACACACACATACACACAACTTCTTGTTAACTACAGCATTGTTTATGAATATCCACAACATCCACTCAGATGTTGATCTCACCCGTTCTTTAGCAACTTCAATTGTCTAGACTTTATTCGGGACCGAGCCTAGAGGCAGAGGACCGCTCACAGAGCAGTCCAAAGGCGAGTACCCTATTGTTTTTGGTCCGTTTATTGTTATTATTATTATTATTATTATTTCTTTCTTTCTTTCTTTCCTTCTTTCTCCCGTCGCTTCTTTGAACTGGAATTTGACCCCCTAAACATGCTCAAAAACTCACCAAAATTGGCACGCATATCAGAACCGATGAAAATGTTTAGAAAATCATGAAATTAACCCCTAAAGTGCCAAAATGAGCTCTCTAGCGCCACCTAGGCAGATTAAAATGGCCGCTACGGCCTGTAGGAACGTCGTAGAAACATCAAACCAAAACTGCCGTGTTCGTCTCATGAAGACCTAAAAATCACGCACTGACACCCCTGACCTAAATCCAACAGGAAGTGAGATAATTACCCTTTCAAAGTAAGATTTTGCCTTAAAACTGCCTTTCCTAAAAAAAAAAAAAAATCCTAAAAAGAGTGGAGAGAGCTCTAAAAATCGTTTAAAACTTTTGTCTTTAACTCGCTGCCATGGCCACAATTTTCACTGTACAGACACAATTTATACCACAAAACGTAGGAAAATTTGTTCTGCTCACAAATATGTTGACATGGAATCTGTCACACGTACACATTTTTGCCCAATGGGTCCAAAGCGAAGGGAGTGCCGATTTTTTTCTCATTCGCTCCCGTGTAAACTCAGAGGACAAATTTCTGGAAACAGCTGCAATGCAACACATTTTAAACTCGCTCCCCTGACCACATTTTTGACTCCAGAAATATAAAAATGGCCATGTACGTTCACGAGACGTGGCTGTCTCTCACCATCACTTTATTTTCTTGATTGGAACAACGGTTTGGGTATAAGAAGAATTTGTTCGAGGAGTTAAAACCCATGTTAAACAGCCTATGCTGATCATGAGCTGTCTGTGTGCCAGCAGGTGCAGCCAAGTCATTAATCGCCATGACAACGGCTGCTCACACAGCCACAGACACAGACACAGACACAGGGCAGCAGCTCTCTGTCTCTGTCTCTGTCTCTGTCTGTGTGTCTCACAGTCTTTACAGGACAGATTACAGCAGCAGAATCTTCATTTGAAATAGCAAATACACATTATTAACCCCTAAAGTGCCAAAATGGGCTCTCTAGCGCCACCTAGTTGCACTAAAATGGCCACTGTGGCCTGTAGGCATGTCGTAGACAGATCAAACCACTCTCTCACTCTGACCCTAGCTGCACCTACTTAGTGATCATGGCAACCACTGTCACAAACTCACAGAAACATGATGTGTGTGTGATTCTAAAATTTACCTGATGACATGACAGCGGCAGAATCTCCATTTTACCCCTTTAGTTGCCAGAGTTATTTGAGGAAAATATTCATTTCAACATTTCCAAAGGCTGTGGCTTGAAAGTGGTGAGAGATAATGGCATAATGTAAATGAGAAAACTTTTCATTATTAGGGACCGAGCCTAGTGGCAGAGGACTCCTCACAGAAGAGTCTTCGCCAAAGGCGAGGACCCTATTGTTTTTGGTGCGTTTATTATTATTACGGACCGAGCCTAGAGGCAGAGGATTCCTCTGTGTGTTGTTTTTGTCATCTCATCCTCAAAATTACGGAAACAGGAATCTGATGGGAGAAAATCCACTCATCTAATTTGCACATTGTGAAATCACTTCTACATACCTACAGCTACAGAAAGCATTCAAACATCAAAACGTTCAGCTCTGTGAGAATTTTCTGATGTTTGTGGCAATATGTGTGATATTTCTAAATAATTCGCTGGAGGCCAAAACGGGCGCAAGGCGAGGTCCCGCCAAACGCTGCTTGCAGCTTTAATTTTTAGTGAAGATTGTACATTTGTGGCATTTTTTTCCCCAAACAACGTAACAACCTAGATTCACACAAAGTACTGGGGGCCTTATCCATAGTCAGTATATTACGTACAGTCTGTCAGTCCACCCTCAATTTGGAGAAGCTAGCTGGAGTCTGACATGGAAGCTTAGCAATCTACCGCTTTGGAGTGGTCAGCAATAAAACATTTAATTTAAGGCACCTAAAAAATCTATTACAGTTGAAGTGTATGCTATATTTATAATATTTTCACTGCTTACCCTTAATGTCAGACAGTGATTTCCAACAGAAAAATGAAACAGTTATATTGCTCTGCTTAAAGCAAACCTCTATTGAGAAAAGCAGTAACTTAACATTGCTGAACACAGGGCCCGCTGATCTATCTGTCTGATGGTAAGAGTATACTTAAACTGATATTGATTTTTTAGTTGGGACTTTTTTTAGGTGGTTGAAATACATTTTGTCGCTAACCAGGGCCGTCGCAACCGGACAGGCAAACTAGACAATTGCCTAGGGCCCCGAGCTGGAAGGGGGCCCCCAGAGACGGCATGGTGACATTGGTCCATATCAATGACAATATGATGGAACCCCTATAGACACTGCAACAACAACAACACGTTGGAATCCCCCCTAATGGGCCCCCTACTAGCTGCTGCTTGCAAGTGGCTAAGTAGGGTGACCAGACATCCCGCATTGTGCGGGACTGCACTAGCCTTGAGTGTCAGACTGAAGTTTGCAGAAGCTTCAGTCTGATATCGCCTCCATTGTAGGCGCTTTACAAAGGGGAGGGAATTTGATTTTTTCCCTAACCAATCAGTAGAGATCAATGACTCACCCAGAATCTGACGTCATTAGTATCTATGCCTTGGGGGTGCCGAAAACAAGCGAGCATTGCCCGTTTAAAATGTCTCCGTCGTGCACGTCCAGCTGCATCACCATAAAATCCAGTTTAGCAGCTTCCTTAATTTGGTCCTCCATTAATGCGAGTAGTGGCGAAATACCTCGATAGCATTGTTAATGTGGTCTGTAGGATCTGCAGCAGTCACCATTGTTGCTATCCTCACCAGTTACCCACCAGCGTACAGCTTGACATCAGCGTGGCGCTGATTGGCTAATCGCTAGACCCCTGACGTTCATTGGTCCATCCATCGTTTGGACGAGATAAATCGCAAATTCAATAAGCTATACCAGACCAGTGAGACAAGCCTACTCAGTTGAGTGGGCGGGGTCTATGGTCTGGAACCAGGCTAGGACTGCACAGCATTTCTGTCTCTTTTCACACATCACGCAAATTGAGACCATGTCCCGTATGATTGGTTGCCACCCGCCCTAGCATTGTTAGAGTACCGTAGTACAGCGGTACTTCACGGTACCACTACTGTGGGATAAGTTCAAAGTCCAATCGCAAGAGGGTGAGTGTCCATGCGCCGTCCAATAACAGTGCGCGCTGGCCACCTGGCACTCAAGGTGCCAAGGTGCCTCTTGCCTGGGGCCCCCAGAGTGTCTTTAAACAGCCCTGTTGCTAGCAGTACAGCAGTACATTGTTTAGATTCCATGTCGGACTCCAGCCTGCTTCTCCAACTGACACCTACTTTAGTGGATACACTGATTATGAATAAGTAATCCATACAACCCCACTTCAAAAAATCTGAGCTATCCCTTTAAGTTTGTCTTCATTCGTCCAATACATTTTGGTCCCCTGTAGCTGTGGGACTATCTATGAAGTTTATAAGTTTAAGTTTATTTACTTTATTAATTCCCCTGAGGGGAAATTCAGTGTTTTTACTCTTGCTGTCAATTACACACAGGTCCGAAAGACACACACATGCACCAACAGGACCTATACATGCACAAAGTGGAGAGATGTCAGAGTGAGGGGGCTGCCCTTGGTGAGGCGCCCTGAGCAGTTGGGAGGTTCAGTGCTGTGCTCAAGGGCACCTCGGCAGTGCCGGGGAGGTGAACTGGCACCTCTCCAGCCACTAGTCCATGCTCCATATTTTGGTCCGGACGGGGACTCAAACAGCCGGAGCAGGAAGTCCCTATGCACTGAGCTACTGCCGCCCCAACACGCAACCTTCTGGATTAGGTTAGGGTAAGAGCGCAGTGCTCCTAAAAGGAGCACTCCGAGGGGCACGGGCTCTCGGGGGCTATATATATCAGTAAGATACTTAAAATGATGTTTGTGTTTAAAACCAAATAGATCCTTAAAAAGGGTTAGGGTCTGCACTTCATGGTTAAGGCGTATACTGTACTTTATAATCACTTTGATTCCAGCTCAGTACCTTAGTTGAATGTCCTCTCTTTCTCTTCCTGTCTGGATCTGCTGTCCCTGTTAATAAAAGCCAAATAAAGCCAAAAAATGATGTTTATCAAAAGTGTTACAATTCTTTCACTATTCATCTGATGTGCATCATGCAAACACCTTTAAAGTTAAGCTGTCACTGTTTCATTTGAATTCCAGCATGTAGGAGCACAGAGCTGTCTCTCCGTGTTAATGATCATGTCTGTATGGTACACAGATTATAAAGTGTAGTTTAGTCAGACAAGCCCTGGAAAATGTATTCCTGTACTTTTATAAGAGCTGCTACATATACACAGTAGAAAACATAACTTCAATCTGCACTAAAGAAAGACAGAAGCATATCCCCAGCAGGTCTGCAAGTAGTCTAGTTGCTTTCTACATACAGTATCTTTTCAACACATTTTCAAGTTGAAAACATTTAAGAATCAGATGTTATGTGGATCTTCAACTCAACACGCGTGTTTACCCACTCCCATCCTTCTCAACAGGAAGTGTGTAATGGAGTGGGAGGAGCCTCATGACAGCACCCTCTACTGCATCCAGACAGACGGAAATCACATGATAGCCAGCGGCTCCTCACACTACGGTGTAGTACGACTCTGGGACAAGCGGCAGACTGAGTGCCTGCAGGTGTGTTCAGTACATCCTCAGGATGAACAGTAGCTCACCTGCTTTTAGGACCAGTCTAAAACACCATTTTATGAAGTGCATGCCAGATGTTAAACACTTAAGTTAATGCTCTTATAATGTGATTTCATATTTTGTTTTTGTGCAGTTCTTCCAGCTGAGCTCACACCCAGTGAGCAGCCCAGTGTACTGCCTGAGGTTCAGCAACTCCCACCTGTACGCTGCCTTGGCTACCTCCCTGCATTCACTGGACTTCAGACCCAGCCCCAGCTACATCAGATGACGCATGCACACACCGTTAAAATTAATATCTTCAATAAAGCTGTCTATTTTCACAATAAAACAATGTCGGTGCACTGTTTATTCTGATCCAGCAACATATTTGCCTTGAGTTAAGCTTTGTTAATTTTGTGCACTGCTTTTGGCTTTAAAAGAACTGAGAATTTCTACATGTCACAGAGATGTAATATTCCATAAAGGTGGGGGACTCATAAGAGAGAAGAATGGCCAAAGCAGCAGAGTCTGAGATATCCTGAAATTCAGTCCCTGGTGTGATTTCAAGGTTCAGCATGTAAGATTTAGGGAGGACTGCAGATTGCAACGAGTTAAAACTTCTCCTGGTTAGGATTCCTTTAGTATTTATTGTTCAGCAGGTTTTTACCGGTTAAAAAATTAACTGGTTAAAAAATATATAAATAAAATAAAAATAAAGCAGTTGCCCGTTACAAATCAGTGTTTTTCCAAAGCCGTTTGTTGCTGATGGGCTAACTACAATAGCTAATGCAAAAACACAAATGGCCCAATCTGCAGTCAGTGTTTGGGTTTTCCAGTTTTGGGCTACTGTAGAAATATGGCGGTGAACCATAGACTGTAAAAAATAATGGACATAGCTATTAGGGCTGGGCAATATAACGACTATGTACGATATATTGATATTCTTTCAAACAAGATTTAAATTTAGACAATACTGTTTATATCGATATAGGGTCAAGTTGTGTTACATACAGTGTTTAATTTGTAAAATTAGAAGTGGGGGAACACTTTTTTAAGTGGCACCTGAGCCACCTCGCTGCGCAACTCTGAATAGAATGTCGTAAGCTTTTTAAGGCCCGTCACTCAAAGTGGCCTACGCTTAACTATATGTTACTTTAAGCCTTAATAAAATGTAAAAGGGTGATTTATTAAAAGAAATTTAAAAAAAAAAATCACCCCCTGTACATGAATATTGAAAATACTTATAGAGACCAAAACTTTTTTTGTTCCAGGTTGAAACATGTTTATCTCTGCTGTAAAGTTGGGGTTCTGTGGGGATTGACTGGCTTCTGGAGCCAGCCTCAAGTGGCCATTAGAGGAATTGCAGTTTTTGGTATTTCCGTTTTGGCTTCATTTTCCAGCCCTGGAGGTTGCCACATGCAATAAACATGACAATCTCCATAAACAAAGACCCATTCCCTATGTAGATAGAAACAGTTCGTTCTAATGAAACAAAGACACAAAGATCTTTATTTTCAGGTGATTATATAGCCTACTAAAGAAAACATATTTATTATATTATATTATATTCCGCTATATGTAATTTCTGCCAATGTATCCCGCTAAATCCTGCACATTGGACCCTCCAGCTTTAAAAGCACTAATTCTTATATTTCCTATTAAATAGGAACACCACACCCCACCTGCTCCACCCTACATAACAAAATTTGTTATGCAGGGTGGAGCAGAAGACAGCAGACCAAAGAGGCTCAAAAAGATCACTCCTTATTTTGGGGAAACAGCAACTTAACATCACACAACCAAATCAACTGAAAACCAGGACTAAAATACAAACTAGTCTGACGAGGGGATAAAGTGCAGGTGGAGGAAAAAGGCCAGAGGAGCTCAGGTGAGGGGAATAAAGTGATGAGGCAAAAGAACAGGCAGGGAGCTGATTGGCTGGGGAAAAACTCAGGAGTAAGGAAGGACTAATGAGACTAATGCAGGGCAGGTGTGTAGCTGGGTAAACAAGGGAAAGGGGGAGTAACAACAGGTGAGTGAAACTAATCAGGGCGAGGCTGACAAAGACAGGAAATACAACAAGACTTGACAAAAATAAAACAGTAAACAGCTTAAACATGAAAATGCATGAAACGAACAGAAAACCCAACAAACAAAATCCTAGAGATAAGACTACAAACAAAAAACCCTGGATCGTGACACTATTATGCAACTTGATAGGATCTTTTATTGATAAATGCTGATGTCTTTTAATTTCCACAACCCAAGTTTGTAATGCAGGGTTTATTTTATAAAGTAGCGTTAAAGCTCATGCTGAGATGACGTCAATGACATCACTATGACGTCTTCAGGGTTTTAATCAGACGTTAGATAGTGGCCATTTGAAACAGTTCTGTGATAGTGTGGGTAGGCACAGTAGTTTTTACACACAGTTACATTAATTTAAAGATTTGAAGAGTTCAAGTGATAACATTCTCGGAACCCATTGGCTGTATTCGGTGTCTGACTTCCAGTAGACTTCCGTTTATATATTAGTAAATATTCTGAACCATTGCGATGGATTCAGAGTTTGCAGTCACGCCAATTATGTTCCGCCTCGTTAGTTCGCCACACAGACCGTTTAACCTGGCAACAACTGCAGCTGGCTCAAACATGATCGGTCAATATCACGCGGACTACAAACAGCCTACAACGGGAAACCAGGGCTCTTCTGCTCTTCTTCTGGAGGCAAGATCTCCGGGGTGTGCCTACAGACTCTACATTCACTGAATGTAGAGTCTGTATATAGAGACTATAGTGATAACAACCCTTTCATACAAATAGTCATATTTTCCCAGCAGATATTTGGACTTGACCTAGTATCAAAAGCACAGGTGATACTAATGGCATTATCATGGTTCTGTTGTATTCAAGTGTTTCAGTAAGCCATGACAGTAAGTGTGTTTACTGTACATGTGTTTAGGTAATAGATTTCCAGTCGGCTTTCTCCAGTAAGCTGATTTCATAAATGTAAATGTGAAACCCGCCTCCTGAAACCAGTGCAGGAGATTAGAGAAACCACATTTCCTCAAATACATTTCTCCTGGAGAAGGACAATTTCTTGGGCGTGTGTACAGCTGAACATTTGACTATTTGTCAAATTAAGAGTGTCACAGCCTGGCTCGTACAGCCATGACAAAGAGGGAGACACACCATTTAAAGAATTAACAAATGCTTAATTTTAACAAAATAACTGAAAATCTGCATGAGTAAAGTATGATAAAGTATGGGGTGTGAATAACAGTATAATAGGCATGAGGTAGATGTTGACATGTGTAAGTGGAGTGTGTTTGAAAGTGTTGGATGCATGAAATTATCAGATGGTCAACAAAAGACTAAAAGCTGCAACATCACCCAGGGTGACTGCAGAGAGAGGAATAGAGAAAGAGAATGATTAACAGGCCTAGTTATATAAACTGGTGGACACCGGGCCCTGGGCCCTGTATCACGAAGCGAGATCAACCTTTCCTGGGTAACCCAGACCTATCCTGGGTTGACTAACCCTAACAATGGCAATCAGGTATCACGACGCTGGATATCAACTCTGTAACTCAACCCAGGGTTGCTTTATCAAGAGCCATGAACGCACACGCAGCGGACCAATCACAATCATGAGAGAAGCGCAGCGTCACTGAGCGTCCTCACAGAGCGCCGTATGTGGGGAAAAACAAAGTATTTCTCGTGAGGATCAGAGATTAATTCTACTAAAATATGAGAAAAGCAACATTAGAGAAAAGGCCAACACCGTGGCAGCTGCAGAGGGAGGAAACATGCGTGGCAACGCATAACAGGATGAATAATGTTTAGTTTAAGTTTAGATTAGTTTATTTGCATATAATGTTAAAAACAGACAGTATAAAATTTACAAGATTAAAAAAAGAAAAGTGCCGGAGAGGTTAGAAGCCACTAAAAGCTTATCAAAGAAATTCCCCTGTGAAAACATCAATGAAATCACATAATAGAGAAGGAAAAAAAATGGATCAGGAAAGAAGAAATAGAGGAGGAGAGAGGGGAAAAATCAAGACAAAACAAGGTAGCAAATAAAATGATGTGTAGGTTAAATTACTCATCACTGGTTCAAGTAGCTACAGTACCTGTACCTGTACATCTGACACTGATCACAAAAAGGAAAATCCCTCAAACACCATGAAGTGTAGACATGATAGGCTACTTTCCACATTTCCAGCGGCAAAGCTGGCAATTAGGCCCATTATCTTTAACAGGGATCATTTCCTCCAACAAAAAAATTTCTGTCAGCAGAGTCTTTTTTTTCCAAACAGATGATTGGCCAGTGGGTGGTGCTTTTTATAGGATCAGATTCAACCCTGAACTTACCCTGCTCCAGAGCAGGATAGCCGTTCAGAGTAAGTTACCATGGTGATCTACCCCGATAAGAACTGAACCGGCTTCGTAAGACCGAAAACCCAGGGTTAACCCTGAAGTTACCCTGCTTCGTGATACAGGCCCCTGGTGTCACCAGGAGGCACTGATTAATGTTACAGGTGTGGCAAGCTTAGGTAATGCCACACACACCACCACCAACAACAACAGGGGTAGGCAGGGAGGCTTGTAGGAGGTTCTTGATACTTCCATGAAGTTTACTTCCCCAAGGCCCCACCACCACGCAGGAGTTAGACACACTACTTTTTTGGTGATTCTGCCTTTATTGTTGTTGTTTTTTTGTCTCTCTGTATTTGTTATGCAAATGTGTCTCTGTCATCTTTATGTGTCTCTGTGGTTATTTGTAACTCTTTGTAGTCACTTTGTTTCTCTTTTTAATTGTTTTGTTTCTGTCTTTTTGTAGTCATTTTGTTTCTCATTGTAGTCGTTTTGTTTCTCATTGTAATCGTTTTGTTTCTCATTGTAGTCATTTTGTTTCTCATTGTAGTCGTTTTGTTTCTCATTGTAGTCGTTTTGTTTCTCATTGTAGTCGTTTTGTTTTTCTTTGGAGCTGTTTTGTTTCTCTTTGTGGTTGTTTTGTGTGTAGTCATTTTGTGTCTCTTTGTGGTCATTTTGTAGCCTGGAAATCCAGACCCAAATCTAGAAAGATTTAGGGTCTGGCTATGAGTAATGCAAATGGCCCAATTCGAGGGGCGGAACAAAGCAATAAAATATCACTGCACACAATTGGATAACATTACGACCAATCAGAATAATACACAGAGTGATGTATCCAGAGCGCTACCAGCGGAGCTAACTGGTAGATTAGACTCTTGCCGTACCTGGTCGGCAAAACAGCAAAAACGTCCTTCTTGCAAAGGAAAGATTTGAGCGCCGTCTAACTCATTCATTGTAGCAGCCAAAGCCATTTCAAATGGCTGGTGTTCATCCGTAGCCATCTTGCAATGTTTACTGACTGATTCTGGACTTCGTCGTTGCAGCGCTGTCGTCATCTGTTTAACTCGCCTCTGGCCCGCCTGTATCAGATACACCGATGTGATTGGTGCAGCTCGGCTCCAACGGCATGGGTAATGAGCATCATTACTGATTGCCAGAGTGACTCGCTGAGCAAATTCAAATTGTGCTGTCGCAAGATTTCAAGGGTAGTCATTTTGTGTCTCCTTAGTCATTCCATGTCTCTTTGTGGTTGTTTTGCCCCTTTTAGTTATTTTGTGTCTGTTTGCTTTCCTTTATGGTATTTTTGTGTCTGTCTTTGGTCATTTAGAGTTTTTTGCTGGTTGGTAAGTGTTATTTTAAGTCACATCGTGCAAGTGAAGATGAATACATATCCACATACCGTTTATTAGAATTATGACCCTTTGTTAAGTTTAACAATAGTTCATTTCTTAGCTAACAACAATTCATATGTTGTTAAACAAATGAGTTAAACAAGTTAATTCAGTTAAACAACATTTCATTTGTTAGCATTCAAAAACATCTGTTTACATCATACTAATATCAGTGTGATTTTTGAGTAGTATTTTTGTCAGGGATGACAAAATGAAAGCACTGAAAGTTAGCTGGACAGAACTTGTGTGTTGCACATAGATGCATGCTGGGGCCTGCCAGGAAAGGGCTAATCCATAAGCTTGAGGCCCTGTGAGCACAAATGCTCAACACATAAAAATCATGTGCACACAGTGTCTGTTGAGCCAGTCAATAAGTCCCAGTGAGGAAAACACAACTCAGTCCTTTCCTCTCCAACACTCGATCCACCCAAAGCTTCTGAAGGGATTAAGACATATTAGCCTCTTGACAAACCCATCTCATCACCGTGGAAACACACTGTTTGGGTTTACATACATTTGACCCCTGCACCTGAGATCACACAGGAGGGGATTAGAGTGTTTGACCCCCCAAATCCACTCTGTACAATGTGAGGATCCACTTGATGGACAGAGATCAGATCTACGTCATCACACATCTGGATTATCAAACCGCACATACAGTGCACCTGGTGTCACACACATAGGAACAGAATAGCTGGAGTTCATGTTTGTGTGTGTGGTCAGTTATAAGAGTCAGTAGAAAGGGATGAAGGATCAAACTGCTAAGAACTGCAGAGTAAATTTATTTTGAGTATATGTAATAATAATATTTATTTTGCTCTTATTTACAGTGAAACAAAGATAAAATACATTCAGAGAAAGTTAGAAAATAAATCCTCAGGACATTTTATTTCCAACATTATTTATGAGTTCTAGTACCATTATAGTTTTTTTTTCTATTATAACTGTAAATAAAGTTTATTATTACCAATAGTGAATAAATGTTGTATATATATTTTTTAAATTATTATTATTATTATTTGAAAAATATTATGAATTCACATGCTAGAACATATGACTCTCGGAAATAGACATAACAGCTGAAACAAGGACAACTAGAATTACCACCTCCCGGTTGTATGCCTCTGCACACCAGTCAAGTTTCTCTCAGAGTTTACATCCATGTCTGTGTAAACACAGATGCTTCACAAACATCTTCCTCCTGGCAGCACAGAAGATCTATACAATCGGCACAGTTTCAAGGTAGACACCCAAGATTAGTGTCACCAATTCAGTGTCTGACCACATGTCTCCCCTTCTGTTCCTGACATATGATGTTGAATAATGGCCAGAAAAGTGATTTATGCAAAATATTATGATGCCACAGTGACCTTGACCTTTGAACTTTGAGCACCAAATTCTAATCAGTTTATTCTTCAGACCCAATGTAAATTTGTGCCAAATTTGAAGAAACTCCCATAAGGCATCCTGTAGATATTGCGTTTGTGAGAATGAGATAGATGCAAGGTCACTGTGACCTTCACCTTCTGATCAGTTCATTGTTGAGTGCAAGTAAAGTTTGTGCAAAATCTAAAGAGATTCCTGTAAGCTGTTCTTGAAATTTCATCTTCAGAAGAATGAGACAGACAAAGTCACAGTGACCTTGACCTTTGACCTATGACCACCAAAATCTAATGAGTTTGTCACTGAGTCAAGCAAACCTTTTGTGCCAAATTTGAAAAAAAATTCCTGCAATGTGGTCTTGAGACATCGCACTTGTTAGAATGGAACAGACAAACGAACGCACAACCCAAAAGCATAATGCCTCCGTCTACGGCTATCACCAGCAAGAGGGCATAACAAAACTGAACAAAAGTAAAACCTAAACATTTAAGTGCTTTGTTCAGATAAATATAAATACCAACAACAACTACATTTGTTGAAGTGGGGCTATATGAGGTACTGATCTTTTACATAAAGTAGATGGCGGTCAGCACGTTCCCTGATTTTAGAAGCAGACAAGACTAGCACCCCAAAAGTTCAGCAATGTATTTCTGTGGATTAGGGTTTTAAGCAAAATGGATTTTAGCCACGTAAAAAAAAGGCCTACCTAAAAAAATTAGCAGTCTAAATGGATGCCTTATTGAGAATATTTCTCTGCTTTACCTTGCCATCGCACAGCCCTTTCCTTTGGCACTACATTTTCTCACTCACAGGTTCTCTGTATTCTTAGGCACCGTGTCCACATAGCGCCTTTTCTGAGCGCCAGAAGAAGGCTAGTGTCTTTTTTCAATTGTTCCCAATGAGGAGAGAGCATCTGCGGCTGCATGCATAGGGAATAGGCCCGGCGTCTTTTTTCCGGCCACTCCTCCTTTTTTGTGCGGCCGCTCCGAGCGTTTTGAGTTGGAAATCTCTCAACTTTACAGAGAGGAGCTGGTGTCGTCACCAGCGTTTTTTCCAGGCAACCAATCATATCGCGGAACTCGTCACCCTGGTAACCAGAAAAAATGGAGGAGAAGCTGGTGCTGGCCGTGTCCGTCTATCCAGAGTTGTATGACATGTCACACAGACATTATCATAACAGAGACAATAGCTATATATATAGGCTATATATATATGTATATACATATATATACATATATGTATATATGTGTATATGTGTGTTCACACAGGACATTGCAAAACTCTGTAAAAGTACACCAAAGCATACATTTTCGTTTCCAAATATTTATTTGAAAACTAAACCATTCATACGGTCAATAAAAAAACATTTTGTTAATAATAAAAAAAGGAATCTCAACAGTGACCGCGACAGCCAGCGGGACTGCGGCTGAACCACTTCCAGTGTTCATTCATTCATTCAGTCGCGTGTGTGTTAGTATGTCAGACAGGAGGATTATCAAGAAAAAAAAGTTTCTACTAATTATTTGGGTGTTTATTTCTTTTATTCTTTTTTTTTATTATTAAAATGCGTAATATAGCCAAAAATATTATAGAACAAAAGTTAATCTAATTTATTATTGTAGAATGTATTTAGCAAATCACCACTTTCAACTGGAGACACAGTGCAGCAGCAGCACAGCAGCAGCAAAAAAAAAAAAAGAATTATAAAAAGCTGACAAATAGTGTTAATTAATTGACATGAGACATTGGAGAGGTTGTCAGTCCTATTCTATAGTCTGTAATATTTTTTTTTATTTTATCATAACTTCTCGGAAATTACTCAAATGCATTTTTGGTGTGCTTCTGAGCAAACGGGCAGCATAAACAATGAAGTTACATATCTTGCGGCGCTTGGAGGGGCGCTGTAATCCTGGCGAGTTTAGTGTTAAGCACCATGGACAGATGCCTGAGTCAGAGCATGTGAGCGGAGTTGGAGCTGCCTGGAGCGAGGAGCGAGAGGATTTTGTACGTATGTGCCAAAATAGGTAAAAAAAAAAAAAATCACAATTTCTTCGTCTTTTGTGTAATAAAATATTTGGAAACGAAAATGTATGCTTTGGTGTACTTTTACAGAGTTTTGCAATATGTATAGCCTACCTGTGTATCAAAATGTATAATTTTCAGCCGCTGCTGCAGTCGGAGGTATAAGTGCTCAGACAGATGTATTGTGTCTGTGTGTTTTTACATCTATTGTTGCTTTTAATTTGCCAGACAGTCCTCTCCCCAGCCACTTCCGTCAGTTCTTCTGTGGGAACCCCGAGGCGTTCCCAGGCCAGCCAGGTGATGTAGTCCCTCCAGCGTGTCCTGGGGCGGCCCCGAGGTCTCCTCCCAGTTGGACACGCCCGAAACACCTCCCAAGGGAGGCGTCCGGAAGGCATCCTTACCAGATGCCCGAACCACCTCAACTAGCTCCTCTCGATGTGGAGGAGCAGCGGCTCTACTCCGAGTCCCTCCCGGATGTCCGAGCTCCTCACCCTATCTCTAAGGCTGAGCCCAGCCACCCTGCGGAGGAAACTCCTTTCGGCCGCTTGCACTCGCGATCTCATTCTTTCGGTCACTACCCAGAGCTCGTGCCCATAGGTGAGGGTTGGAACGTAGATCGACCGGTAAATTGAGAGCTTCGCTTTTTGGCTAAGCTCCTTCTCCACCACAAAGGACCGGTTAAGCGCCTGCATCACTGCTGTCACTGCCCCAGTCCGCCTGTCAATCTCCCGAGATACTTAAACTCCTCCACCTGAGGAAGGACCTCCCCCCCGACATGGAGTGGGCAATCCACCCTTTTCCGGCTGAGGACCATGGCCTCAGACTTGGAGGTGCTGATTCTCACTCCATAAAAGTTATGAACAGAACCGGTGACAAAGCCCTGGCGGAGTCCAACCCTCACGGGGAACAGGTCCGACTTACTGCCGGCCACGCGAACCAGACTCATGCTCCTTCAGTACAGGGACTGGATGGCCCTTAGCAAAGGGCCACCAACCCCATACTCCCGGAGCACCCCCCACAGGATGCCCCTAGGGACACGGTCATAAGCCTTCTCCAAATCCACAAAACACATGTGGACTGGTTGGGCAAACTCCCATGCCCCCTCCAGCACCCTGGCGAGGGTAAAGAGCTGAAACGAAAACCCTCATGAGCGTTTTTTTTGGGGGGGGGGTGCATAGACACTTCATCCCAGAACTCCACAACCCTAACCCTGTGGCTCATTTCACTGAAAATAAAGACATCAATGTGTCTCATGTGTTTTTTCACTGTGCAGGCTGGTCATCTGAACACATGAGATCCGAGTTTTCCAAATTTGATTCAAACCACATACGGAGGCGTGATGCTATTCCGATCAAATTTTTACAGATCCATTTCAATCTGAACGTCTCGGCTGCTCAAATAGGATTTCCAAGTGTCATCTGCGTCATTTTTGCAGCACAACACGAACAACAACAACAACGACGTAGATCTGGGGAGACGCTCGTTTTCTAGTGACGCCTGTGGAGTTACAAGTGGAAGAAATAGTATAGAAATAGAAATATAAACAACAAACCGTGGACGGACGAGGAGATAAAGTGCTGGATAACTATCTGGGGGGATTCGTCAGTTCAGAAAAAATTAGAAGGTACATACAGAAATAAAGCCATATATCAGGACACGAGTATCTTGCTCAAATTCTTTGTGACAAGTCCAGTGTGGATCCTAAATTTGTTCTGGACAGCGCAGCAGAGGAAGACCGCAACATTCAGGAAAGCAACTGTCAGGAAGATGAGGAAGAAAGGCTGGATACTCCTGGGAATGGTAAGTTCATAATACTAACATGACTTTTCTTAACAGATTTAAAAAAACAAACAAAAAAAAACACTTGCAGTGTTGAGTAGTAAAAGTACAAACCCAGTAGAATTTCTGTCATGATGTAGGCCTATAATGCCATGATGGAAAAACAGAGAGCTGGACTGGAGTTTTGATTTCACTCACTGATGACTCCACTAATTGCTCCTCTACCATTCCAGCGATGATGGCAGCACGAAAGGTGGCACAACTTAGCAGTCTTCTCCGTTTCTGTCGCTTCTTTGCAATTAGGACAAAGGTTGCGCCAGGGGTCCATATAACCATTTGGGACAGAAACATGCACAGTTTGCTGTTACCATTGTTTGTTTTTCCTGGGCATAGCCTTTTAGCATGGAAATCAGTGTGGATAAGACTACGTCAATATGGACACATGCAGATCGGATCTGATCACTTGCAATATGTAATGCAAACGGTCAGTCAGTAAGATTGGATTCTGATCAGATTTGCAAAAAAATCGTATTTGGCCTTCAGTCTGAACAAGGCTTTGGACAAATTGGTGTTTGCAGTGAACATTTTTTCTCAAGGATTTTGTACAGTCTCCGCCAAATAAGTGAGACAGACACTTTCTGAAGAGCACTGCTGTACCCAACCAAAATGTCCCCAAGACTTCAGTAAGCCATGGTTCACAGCTGATTTGTTGAAGCTGCTGAGGAAAAAGAACAAACTGTATAAAAGATATGTCTTAAATCCTACTCCTCTTACTCATGGTGCTTATAAATCAAATAGAAATAAATATATTAATTCTATTAGATCTGCAAAAAAGAAATATTTTAGAGAAAAAACTACCTCAGAATTACCTTCTGTCTTTATGAATGGGGAAAATTTTTTAAGTAACCCATTTGATATAGCTTAACAGTTTAATGATTTTTTTGTTAATATTGGTAAGAAATTAGCAAATAAAATTCCTACTTGTCATGTAAACCCATTGGATTTTATTCAAGGGACAATTCCTGTTATGTCTTCTTTCACGCTCCCCAGTATCCAGGAAATAAGTGACATAATTGATCAATTGAAAACATCTGCAGCTGGCCATGACAATATTCCAGTATCTCTTGTCAAGCAGGTGAAACCATTAATCTTGCAACCACTTTCCTACATCTTTTCCCTGTCTTTAAAAACAGGAGTTGTGCCAGAGGATTTAAAAATTGCCAAAGTTATTCCCTTGTTTAAAATGGATGATCCATGATGTTTTAACAATTATAGGCCCATATCTATTTTGCCATATTTTTCAAAAATACTTGAAAAAATGATCTACAACAGGATTCTTCTTCATTTAGATTTCAATACAATTCTTTACAATCATCAGTACGGTTTTCAAAAAAATTATTCCACTTATATGGCTCTGCTTCACCTGATTAACAAGGTTACATCTGCTCTCGAAAGCAATGAATTTGTTTGTAGTATTTTCGTAGGCTTCTCTAAAGCATTTGATACTGTAAATCACAATATCTTATTGGCTAAGTTATGTAAATATGGTTTTCAGGAAGTTACTCATAAATAGTTGACAAATTATGTTTCTAACAGAGCTCAGTTTGTTTGTGTTAAGGGATGCAATGCTAACAGAGCTAAACTACATTGTGGGCTATTATTTCTTATTTATATAAATGATTTAGCAAATGTCAAATCATGTTTGCAGACGACACAATCCTTGTTCTCTCACATTCAAACTTTTGTTCATTGATTGAAAATGCAAATGTTGGTTTAGATGCCTAGGTTGCATGGTTTAAAATAAATAAATTATCTCTAAACATTAAAAAAAATCTAATTTTATTATTTTTAGCGGCAGAAAATCCTATAATTAGGATTTATCTCGCATTACAATTGAGTCCATTGAAATGCCCCAGGTATCAACAACAAGATTCCTGGGAATTATCAGTGGTGATGGTCTGAGCTGGAGAGAACAGATTGATTGTGTTAGTAGAAAAGTAAATAAATCTATTGGTATAATAAGGAAGGTTAGCCATCTTAATACTAGAAATTGTTTTCTTACTCTCAGTTTAGGACTTCGTAGCAAATTCACTTGTTCATTCATATACTACACGTCAGTCATCAGCTGTCCATCCTCCAAAATGTTTCACTTGCAGAAGCCAATTTTCTATTAGATTTAGAGGCATAAAATTATGGAATAGTTTTTCCCACATTGCAAGTAATTGTTCATCATCAACATGTTTCAAAAGACATCTAAGAGAACATTTAATTAAAGCTTTGTAGCAAAACATTTAACCCACTAAAAAGCTTTCTGTATCTCATTTCCATTTTTTATCTTTATTGTAATTTTTATGCTTTGTATATTATTTATGTATCCTTTATGACACTGTCATTTTAATTGTATTCGGTGGAGGCTTCAAATAAGTTTTGCCTCTTCCTGCACTGTATTTTCTATAGTATATTTTATTTTTATGTTGTATTTTATATATTTTTTTGTGCAAAAATAAAAAACTAAAACCTAACCATCAGGTAAAATTATGCTAAATACCTATAAATAAATGAACCCACTTGTCAAACAACCAGTAAATGTGAAGCACTGACATCTTCTGATTCAGAAAGATCCTGAGGTTGTGTTGTAACCACTTAGCTCTCTGGGTCTGTGAGCATGTGTTTAGAGTTTACACAGTTTCAGCTCTCTCTGGGCCTCCAGTTTCCACAAAGCTTTCCCCTCTTTCTTTTTTGTAACCCCAATTAATTGCTTAGTTTAAATAGCTGATCGTGATTAATTGCATGTTTAAAATTAAAGATTTTTGCATTTCAAGATAGTTTTGAACTCCATACAACCAAGGTAAAGAAACTCTTACTAGAGTGTCCTGACCGGGGATTAAACAAATGCAAGAAACCACCATCACAGACCAACGTTATAATCAACCTCTGTAAACTAAGTGCAATGCATGGCGTGTATTTGTATGACAGGAGACTTCCTGCTGCTGTCACATTCCGTGCACTGTCCGCGACAGTTGTCACCTTCTTTGCAATGTCCCGTTGCTCTGTAACTTTAGAAGTGCTGGACAAATGTTTCTGCATAGTGTTGTTCTTCCTTTGTGGGTCGAACACTTAAAGCAAAAGATTGCAATGTCCAATCAGTGCAGTCAGTGTTCCCACAGAAGTTTCCCCTCTGTCTTTCTTTTTTGGCCTGTTCGGCCTTCCTCTGCAGTAGTTCTTCTTCTCTATACTCTGGTTCACAAAGGTCACCTTTTGTCTCCACGGTGAACTATGTTACATCGTTGCTATCATAATCATTCTGTTTTATTATTATCTTATAGATGTTCTCTCTTCTAAACTGCTAAAAGTCTGACCGAACAGTTGATCTGCAGTGCACAGCTCAACTGCACCTATGCGGACAAGTACAGAAGTTACATTGTTGAAAATATGTAATGCCTAAGGAAAGGGCTGTCAAGGCAGGCCTTTTTTTAAGTTGCTAAAATGTGTTTTGCTGAAAACCCCCACCTACAGCAATGCACTGCTGAGCTTCTGGGATGCTAGTCCCTTCTGATTCTCCAAACACATAGCGTGCCGACCACTATCTACTGCATGTAACACACTGACTTTAGATAAGTACCTCATACAGCCCAACTTCTAAAAACCTGAACTATCACTTTAAACTAATACGTCAAGCTGTGCCCATCTGGTTTGAGATGACCCCATTCTTAATTCCACCTGCAAAGCTTTGATTGGCCAACTAATTCTCCAGCCAATCTAAACCCATCAACAGGCTGAAAACACTGAAGGTGTGGGCAGTGATTTAGGAACCCAATCAGCACTTTTAAGTTTTCAATACTCAGCGCTACAGACACACTTTGGTCCAAAATATTCAAAGGTTTAATAACCAGCCCTACGCAAACTATAATAATTTGTTGCATTTATAGGTGAGGTTTTGTTTTGGTATATCTTGTTAGTTGTGCTGACATGTGGGAGCACAGTTACACTAAAAATAAGTCTGACAGAACAATAAACAGGAGCTGAAAACAACCTTATCTGCAGAGAAAAATGTTGATTAATGATAAAACTACTGATAAAATTAATGATAAAACTGTTACAGACCCAATTCCTGCTTTAACTTTGACCTGCTCTCCTGTACTTTACCTCAATGACTGTCATCTTCAACAAGCAATTAGTGTCACATGGCAGAAGTATTAATTTTTATTATTATATCTATATTTTATGCTTGTTATGTCTTTTATATTGGTTGCTGTGATTATTTTACATTGCATGTGTTTACATATTATTTAAAATTATTCATTCCAGTATTTGGTTTCATTTGCATGCTTTTATTATAAAATAGCATTTGCCTGTTTTTAATGTGTTTTTACTCCCTGCTGAGAGAAGCGACCTGATAAGCTTAAGTACCTGCACCTGGAAGCTTTCCCCTTATGCATATGTACCAAAATGACCCACTATTGAAAGTGCTGTGAAAAAGAAATGAAGTGGGGGAGGGACGAGGCGCTCGGCAAGGACCTGCCACGAGGACGGCATTCCTCGGCACCAACAAATCTATTCCCCCTAAATAAGACATTGTAAATTGCATGTTGTATGAGACTTTTTTTAGGACTGATTTATTTAACAGGGTCAATTATACTGCAGTAATATGTGTGACAAAGTTAAATGTCCTACATTTGTAATAAGTATTATAATTTCACAAAATTTGTTTCAGTTGTTAGTACCTGACATGCTCAGGCCTCTGCACACAATATGTGGAATGTTTGATAACTGGTTTTTGTACCCCTATGTTCACCTATGGGGGTACCCCACCTATAAAAGGGTGTCTCCCACTATGCCTCTCCCCTTTTGCTGTTGTGCTCCACAGGAGAGGTAAGCGACATTGCTCTTGTGGTAACTTCCGTGTGTTAGCACTGTTAAACTATGATTATAAACTAAAGTCAACTGATTACATTTAGACTTGCCCTTCTGAGGACATTTAAATTCCTTTTAAGCCCCTATTGCTTTTAGCGTGGATCTTATTGTCATTTGTCAATAAATTATTGTAAACTTTTGATCAATTTTAAGTTATCATCATTCCTCCTTTGGTTATTCAGCTTGTTCCTCACCTGATTAAAAGAGTCCCCTCCAAGAATGACCTTTTCAGTTGCTGTGTAATTAATGCATTCACATTGAAGGTGTGTGAATGTTAGAGACATACAATAAAAGTATGATAAAGCTGTGTGTAAGTTTGTGCTTGTGTGTTGCTCTAGCAACCACTCATGTCTGTGGGTGTCCACTCTGGCAGTCTGGACAGAGACCATCCCTACTGGCCATTAATGGCATATATTAGATCATATGTCATCCATTAGCTAATATGCCATGGCCACATAAGAGGAGTGGCCAGAGTGCGTACAGACATTGCACACCCATGCAGGAGATGTGACCCCCAGGGACTCCTGACACTTGAATTAATCATAGAGGGCGGGGATCGGGACAGTTTCCAAAACAACTCGCCACATACCAGATTTTCTGGGTGGAGGTTTTTGTTCAGTGTAATCAGCAGTTCTTTAGCCAGGGTTGGTAAGTTGAGGAAATCAATACCTGCTGTCCACTGTCTCATAAAGCTGACAGTAATAGCAGTAGTAGTAGTGACAGTAGTGGTATGGCCGAAACAATACTACAGTCACTAAATGTTAAGTTTGATACATTAAATAATGTTTTAAATACAGCTGTGTACTGGCGACCTCATGGTTATGTATTGCAATTGCAATGTCCCTGGTTCAGATCTGGTTGGGAACTTCCCTTGCCTCATTTCCTCGGGTTCCAGGTAAAGTGTCACACCTCGACAGGAGAGACAAGTCCATGAACGAGTCGAGAGGCCATGGCTTGCTCAGACATGTTTGTCAAAATCCCAAGACAGACAGCAAAGAACACTGTAAATGTGTTTGGACAGCTAAGATTACAACTAAAGTTGTTTGAAATATATTTTGGATCTGGATGAAAGTAACCATGCTGCCACACTGGTAAATTTCATGGGAGCTGTAGTGTTTTTGGGGTGGAACAGTGGACCCTGCTCTGCAGAGTCTGCATGTTTTATCTCATACAGGTTTCACCCTCTACTGGACTCTATGGGTAATACTCTCTTTCAATCAAAACCATGCATTACCCACTGAATTTTGCATCAACGTAGCCAGCCAATCTACCCGATTATGAGCAGAGCCCAAAGTACATATAGGACACGTATGACGTTCTCACCATCCTCTGTTCTACAGTGATTGGCAATTTGCCTACTGACCAGCTTTTTTATGAATGGAATCCATCAAGTCCCGGCCTTCATTGCTGGAACAGACCTTCAGAAATACTGTTTCTGCCTCAGACCACACAGAGAGCAGTGTTCAGCAGCCACCTCCCTGCAAAACCTGTCGAGAGCTGTCCAAGATTAGACCCCAGCAGCAGTTGGATCACATCAGACGCTTTGATGCTCCGCTGCAATAAGAGTTAGCCAGCACTTAAGATTAACAACACCAAGATCCCAACTCTGACAACACACTGCTAAAACATCCCCTCTGTTTCCAGTACTTCAGCATTCCACAGGAGTCTCTCGCCGATATCTCTGCGCAGGGACTCCAGCTGGTGATGACCAGTGGTTCCCATTGCCTGGGCCATTCTGTCCAGTTCTGCCTCGTTCCTCTTTCATTCATGGGCATCAAGGAGGTGAATCTATCCTTCCAGGAGAAGATAGATTATCACTCAACAGAGATCCATGACTTTTGACAGAAACAAGCTGTGTCTGTTATCCCCACTCATGCCGAACAGAGGGGGCTCTACTCCACGTACTTCCTGGTTCCTGAGAAGACTTGAGTTCAGACCCATTTTGGATTTCTGCATCCTAAACTAATGCATGCCCACAGTATGTTACATACAGTATGCAACCATCAAGCAGTTACTGGAACTGGTCCAGCTGGGCATTTGGTTCACCTTTATCAACCTAGAAGGCATAACTTTCATCTCGAGGTGTCTCCCAAAAACAGGAAATTCTTATATTTTGCTTTCTAGGGGATAGTCTACAAGTACAACTGACTGCCATTCGGCTATTCCCTGGCGCCCCGCACCTTCAGCAAATGTGTGGATGTGGTGCTTCAGCTACTGCACGACCATGACATGAGGCTCTTTTTTATCTTGATGACCTCATCATCATGGCTGAGTGTAAGGTACTGGCTATGGTTCACACAGCCCAGTTGATCTTACACGTAATCAAATTGGGGTTTGTGATCAAGTGGGAGAAGAGCAGCCCCCCCACCACAGCAACAGGTGGAAAATCAGGTGGTTGTGCTCAATGCACCCAGCCTGTGAACCATTCTGCAAAACACATACAGATGCCCCTGCAGCAAGCAGTTTACAAACTGCAGCTTGGTGCGACAGTGACGGCATTGACCTTCATGCAGGCGCTCACGTCCATAGCAGCCGCCGACCCATTGTTACTGATTGGGCTACTGCACATGCAGTACCTGCAGAGGTGGTCTGCCAGCCTATGCCAAGATGCATAAGCAATACTTAGTTACCATTCCTTTCTCAGTACAAGAGAACCTGAGATACTTGGGGTCCCCATCACACCAGTCGTAAGGAACACCACTGGGACAAGTGACTTCCTACATAAAGGTGTCCATGGATCTGTCCCTGACAGGGTTAGGAGGGACCTGCCTGGGAATAGTGGTAGGTGGTGTGTGGCCTCCAATGGAGGTCTGACAAATCAAGCTCTTTGAGCTATAAACTGTGGTTTTGGTCCTTCAATACTTCAGGCCCTTGACACAGGGAAAGCTCAAGTTAATGAGGACCAACAACTGCACCATGGAGGCCTACATCAACAGGCAGGGCAGAGTTCAGTCCACTGCCCTGATGAGGATGGCAGAGAACCTGTGGTTGTGGGCCTTAGTACACCTGTTGTTTCTGAGGGCTCATCACTTTCTGGGACTGGAAAACTTCATGTCGAGGGGTGGTCCCCTACCTGACAAGCGCTGCCACCCCGAGGTGGTAAAGCTAATCTGGACCCAATTTGGAAGTCCAAAAAATAAATAAAATTAAAAAAAATCCTTCCTTTACCTCTGGAGGCACAGCCCAGAGTTTTTCGACTAACAAAAGTGCAGGGGCCTCGGCGATCACTTACGCCCGTCACTTCCGGACTTCCTTCCCCCAGGGAATCGCCATGTTGTTGACAAATACTTTGGGTAGAAAACCACCAGAGTTTAGCTATATATCACATTTTTCACGTCACTATATCACCGTGTAGACTAATCTGATGTTTGCAAAGTCTATAAACACAATGACTGAACAAACGTTACTATTTCTGTGTGCACGTTTTGTAATTAATAACACGGTTATCGTAGATTAGCAGGGCTAACCGTTAGCTGTTAACGTTAATCGTTAGCGGTGTCTGTAATAACCATAGACTGTATGAAAATAAGGTAATAACTCAATGAACGGCCCGTGAACTGCCCTCCTGAAACCCAACTATTCTGTTCTGGGAAGCAACAGAAGACCAAGAGAGGAGTTAATGGTGGTTAAATTCAGAGAGTTTCTCCAGTGTCTACAAGGTAAATGGATATGATTGTGAAGTTTGGCTGAAAAATAAGTTTTTTCCTGATAAGCCTTAAGCGTTCATGAATCCAGAAATCACTCCATATTACAGTCCTGTAACACCTTGTACAAGTCAGATGCTACAATCTCCTTATGCGACAGTCATTTAAGCAATATCACACGAGAGGGAGTGATGTTGTACTGTATATCGTCAGGGCTGTGATTCGGTCATAGACAGTTACAGCCGTGATGATGTACAGTACAACATTACTCCCTCTCGTGTGATATTGCTTTTATACAACAGTTCAACAACAGCTTAAACAGCAATGCTGAGTAAGAAAATGTTAACAAAAGGTGATGAAATAAATTATGTAAGTATGTTATGTAGCTCTACGAAAAAAGAACAGTTCCTCCAATTTGTTGCCAGGCAACACAGCACACACGCCAGGAACTCAGAAGCTACTTTGTATTTACATTGATCTGCAGCTGTGTAACTTCGTCCAGTTGGCTGATGAAACGTTGATTAATTCAAATGTCATTTTGAGGAAAATATCCATCTTCTTGGTGTAACGCTATAGTGTCAGTTTGCGTCAATGTAGCAAGTGTGACAGTTTTTATTTATATTTATAACACCTGTGAACGGAGTGATTTTACTGTTACATGTCCCAGTGATGTTGTACTCTGTATCAGCACTCACGGAATGCCTCTCGTCCAATCAAATTACTCCGCCGGATCTAACTGTTGTATATTAGAGTATGTAGTAGAGGATATTGCTGTCTGTGTAAAACTTGTGCACTATCCTGCTACAGTTGTAAGTGCTACAATATGCGTGTGGTGTTAAGTGTTTGTTAGGCCTTTATTCTACATTTTCCTACCTATGTTGAAGACAGTTATAATCATTTCACTGTCTATAATCTGTGACAGATATACTTTGAAGATATGTAGAGATAGTTTGGTTTTGTACATATATTTGTAATGTCTGTATTTCCTGGTATCTTTTTCACCCTTGTAGAGGAAGATGTTGTTGAACATCTTCATGCCAGGACCCTCACTGAGGAAGAGCAGGCGTTTATGCTGACATTGAATCCTGGACACATCCTAGCCTTTGCAACGGGAAGCAGCACAGTTCCTGCAATTGGATTTCTTCCCAGTCCAAAACTGACTTTTGTCCATGATGACACAAAACACATTCCAGTTGCTCACACATGCTCAAATGAGCTCCAGATCTTTATAAACAGAAAGAATCTGGCAGATGATGATGAATTAATTAATTAATTACCATTTTCTGGTGGCTCTCATGAATGGTGCCATTTTCAGTGCAGTGTAGTGTTCCTACCAGTCCACTCTGATATTATTCACAGTGCAGCCTTTGTTAAATGTACACCACTACTGATTGACATGTTAACATTACATTCTTTAGTTCAGTGCCTTCATTAGTATGGGCTCAAGAGTTACAGTTAGACATTTACAGTTTTGTGGTATGCAAATTCCTGTACTCTGTGATATAATGTTTTTCCCTTGTTACCATCAGAGGGTTTACTGCAACAACCAATTCTTGCAACTCCTGCTGGTAAAGTGGGCAAAATGCCATGCCCGCCCGCTCAATCTCTCCTAATTGGAGAGAACCAGCCATGTTTCGGTCCTTCCCTCACTTAACCTCCCCATCTAAACATTTAGCTTTACACTTGGCCACACATTTAGATTTATTTTCTACCTCAAATGTGAAGAAAATGAGCTAAATGTGAGAAAAGTGAGCTAAATATTCAAAATATATCAGCTAGAAAAGTGTGACTGAATTTTTACATTCGGCACCCCATATGAGCTAGCATCATGACTTTGACTTAGAACTCAGCTGGTCCATTACCTGGTAGCTAAAGTAAAGTTACCTAGTTCATCGACTTTTTGTAGTTTTAGTTGAATATATATATAAATATATATATATATATATATATATATATATATATATATATATATATATATAAATATATATATACGTATATATATATAGATATAGATATAGATATAGATATATATTTACATTTCTTTTTGTGAAAGGACTGAATGAGATACAGCGTGTTACTCAAAGAGCTTCAGAGCTGTTGGTAGATGTATTGTTGCACTTTGGACAGAACCAAGCTAGCTGTTTTCACCTGCTTCCAGTTTTTCTGCTAAGCTAGGCTAACTATATCTTGATTCTTTACTTAGCACACAGACATTAGATGATATTAATTTTTTATCTCATCCTTGAAAAGAAGGCAAATAAGTGTATTTCCCAAAATGGTGAACTATTCCTTGAACCATATCTTTATGTAATGATTATAAGACATTCTCTCTATGTTCTTTCATCCCAGATGCTGAAAGCATCCAGCAGGGTCACTAGCTATGTTTCCATCCAAAAATGATTTGAATCATTGGGAAATGCGCATTAAAAGAAATACGAATCCTTTGTGTTTCCATTAAATGTACGGACTTTGGTGAAAACTACAAATTTGCACGGGTTTTCCGCAGAACCGGAAACAAAACAAGTCTTGCATTCTTCTTCTTCTATGTTTTCTGGCGGTTGGCAACCAGCTTGTAAATGCATTACCGCCTTCCTGACCCGGAGTTTGGATATCACCATGGAGAGAGGTGTGCTACGTCAGACTTAATTCGAACATAACTTTTTCCATCCCCTGTATTGCGAATCAACATTTTTTCAAATCAACCAAAACCTGGCTAAAGTGAGAGTATTTTAGCTTGTGCAAATCAGGGGATTTTAATTTGAATTTTGGCACTTCCATCACAGTTTTCTGATGTGATACTTCTAGATGCACATCTAAACAGGCTGATGGAAACATGGCTACTGTAAGGGAGCACTGAGTCCTTAAATCCTACTCTGGTCACCACTTGGTTAACCCTTACCTCTGATGGTGAGCCTTCAGGGGGAATTTCCATAGTATCAGCTCAGAGTGCTGCTCCAGCTAGCCTAAACAAACACAGAGTAACCACTGCAGGCACCTGTCACACATGGAAATCCACCATCCTGTGACTCATTCCCTTTCACACAATGGCTAACCTGTAATTTACCCCTAGCACTTAACAAGACCATCACCGTAACATGAGGAGATGTAAAGAATCGACTGCTGTTTTCTTTGGCCAAGTTCACTGGAGCTGAATGGAGCGGACAGCTTCTCTTTTCACTGGCTGTGAGGCTTGTTTCCTTCAGCTCTGAGGCTGGGGTTGACTCCTGGCTGCAGGGGTGGCAGAGACAGAGGATAGGATATCAGAAGCAGCTCACTGCTTGTGGTTTGTGTGGTTTCTGGACAGATTATTGGTTTCGAAGTGTTGGTTCAATAAGCAGTCTGTCTTTTCTGTGACCTGAAGAGCTTCAGTTTGGCTTCAGAGGGCTCTCTGACTGTGAGAGTCCTACTTAAGACATATTTGTAGCAATGGGGCCATCTGGTGTTCATACACTGAAGTAGCAGCTTGGTGTTAATGGATACACATGTATACACTCTTTCCCTTGAGATTAAAACCAGGTGCATGGGTTGTTTCACCTCTTTTGCCATTTGGATATTTGAATCAATTGAACCCCCACTTTGTACAGTATATTGCTGTTGATGTGAGAAAAACATTTTTCGGGAACACATATGAAATTTATATTTTCAGATGTGAAATAAATGAAGACTCCATGTGCTTATATCGTGTTTCAGTTTTATCTGAAATGTCAAAAAACACATGTATTCCTGATTATGTTTGAATTTTTCACTTTGAACTTGCAATAAAAGTACATGTTCAAATGTGAAATTGATGTTGTCATATATATGATATCTTGCATTCTTACATTTTCAGATATTTCACATGCACCAATCAATCATTTATTTGTCACATGGAATTATAAGATAAGATAAGATACACCTTTACTAATCCCACAAATTCCAGTGTAACAGCAGTCAAGGGGAAAGAGTCAGATTCAAGATTTCAAAATGTAATAATAATAATAATAATAATAATAATAATAATGAGGTGTGGATAATAATGAGAAGTGGGTAAAAATGAGCAATGGATTAAAGTGAGCATATTTAGTGCAAAGTGACTGTATGTGCAAATAAACAACAACAAGGGGGACAGTAATGTTTATATAATGCTTATACAAGGTACAACTCCAGTGAAATGTGATCCCATTAGCACCTTTAACTTGTGCACTGTAATTTAGTCTTTTTTTGCCTCTACTTACATTGTTGGCTGCTGTTTTTTAATTGTTCATGTCCATGTTCCGGTAATCCATGGTTTCTGGCAAGGAAACTCAACAAGACGGCCACATGTTTGCTTCTCGCGAACATGGGCAGCGCCACATTGCAGCAATGATCCACAGCAGGAACAGGACAGCACCTCACATTCCCACTGTTACACCAGTTCTTATATTGTCAAACACATACCTCCTCTCATTCTCTCACCAGACTCCTTTCCTCTGTCTGTTCGGCCTATTGAAAAGGAGTCTCCCGGTTAAATGGCGCTATCCAGAATCTTGCCATGTTGTGGTGAATAAAAGGATATAACAGCTTCTGATATTCCATTGGAAATGCAGCTCCGAGGTCATCCAATTAATATTCTGTGCTCAACTTCTCCATCTTCTCCTCAATATGTACTGATGTATACATTTGAAAACTTCAACCTGGCTAGCAGCTAGCTAGAAGTCAGCAGAATGAGAGTTTACAAGCTGGTGAGTTGATTTCCACATCTAGATGAATGACTCACACACATGTAAAAATCATCCAAAGTTAACCAAAAAAGCACCACAAAGACATGCAAAATAGATGTAAGAGCCTAAATTTGGCAGGTTCTTCTTCATTTGTCAGCATTCATGTCCTATTACTGCATGTCACTAACTTGGCTTCTTCTCTGGAGCCTTGGATTGTGGGTCGAGGTTACACTGCTGTCGTGGTCCTGCCTGATGCCTCCTACTACTGCTGTTATTATTGTCATGCTTTCACTATTATCATTTTAATGTCACATACATACACCGTCATATACCAATATTTACTTAAAACATATATGCTATCAAAATACTATTATTTTTATCATTAGTAGTAGTAGTAGTAGTACTAAAATCAATGTTATTGTAGCCATCATTTGCCCTGCATCTCTCTCTGTCACTGTCTCTGTTAGTCTCTCTCTGTCTCTCCCTCTCTTTATGTATCATTTTGGCACATGGATTACTGTACATTTATCATGTCGATCTATTTTGTATGTAATATATTACATGCCTGTCCATCCTGGAAGAGGGATCCCTCCTTCCTTGCTTTTCCTGAGGGTTATACCATTTTTTCCCCCGTTAAAGGGTTTTTTAGTGGAGTTCTTCCTTATCTGCTGTGAGGGTCCAATGGACGGAGGGATGTCGTATGCTGTAAAGCCTGCGGAGGCAAACTTAGATTTGTGATATTGGGCTTAGTAAATAAAATTGAATTGAAAATTGATCTGAACAAATTTAGCGGATCTGACAGCTAGGCTGTAACCATTGGTTAACATTGTGAGATGGTTGCAGTTAGGCACCAGAAGTACTTGGTTAGGTGTAGAAAATAGCTCACAGTTTGGGTTAAAGGAAGTATGACTGTTAAGTAATGTAAGTTACAGGTATAAGTTAACTTATGTTGCAACACAAGTTCAGTGTGATATGTGCATGATTTTAGTTAAGTACATTAAGTAAGTTAACAGACGTACGTCAAGTAATGTTGACTTATGGATTCACACAGGACATCTACATCAGTCTCCAGTGTTAAAGTCCTGTATTTGTTTGACCTATCCATCCACCCAACCTCCTTCTTACATGGACTTTGTCACTCTTTATACTACATCATTTGACCCTACTTCTTTGGTTCCATCATAATTACTACAGGTAATAGAGGTAGTTGCCTAACAATAAAGTAAATATGGGTATTAATAAGCTGCTTGCACAGATGACCTTTAAGGCTGGGTTTTTTTTGGATGGTCTGTTCACAAGGGATGTAAAAGAGCACCAAATCAGTATAACCCACTGGTGAAAATACTCCCCAACAAATGCACTATTTCCTCCTGTTTGAATAATGTTTCCTAAAATTAAGGTGACCAGCTGTTTCAGGAAATTATTAAACCTACTAAACCTAAACAATATACAGTAGAAACCGCTTATATTAATAACAACAATAATATCAACTGCTTATATGGATCAAAAAGCTTTGGACAGCATTATTCCTATACAAAGGCTGTTTGAATAATTTGGTTACAGTAATTAAATAGTCCACTTAGCCCACATTTAATCTCTTTTATAGAGGGGGGGGGAAATATGGTTATTCTGTACAGCCCACATCCACAGATACAAATTCCCCAATCTCCCATACCCTCCCAGCTCTTACCCCTCACCTGTCAGTCATTCCTGGGTCCCCGGTGCTAAGGGGACCACAGGCCTGTCAGACCTCCAGCAGCCCCTCAAAGAAATAGTCCCACCACCCCCCCACCCCCTGTCACAGCCCACCCGTCCCTCCCCCTTCCTCACCCCTATCCCTCTTGGGCCCGCCAAACAAAAATAAAGTCACATTGAAGAGAGAGTGGTTGGGGCTTCTGCTTTGCAGATCAGTCAGTGGATACCTGATTGTCACTCATGGGGCTGGGCCCTTAATCCTATTGTTTCTCTGACAGGATTACTCTCTGTGGTCCCTCTCTCCCTGTGGCTGTGTGCGGGAGAAAGGCCAGATTAAGGGGATTAGCGTGTATCCTCCTGACTTGTCAAACTAGGATGTAAGGAACCATTGACTTTCTTGGGGACCCTGAATGAGGAGAGGCAGAGAGGTGCCTAAAGAAGAGGTCATGAAAGGCAGCGAACAAGCCAAAATTCCCGAGGAGACAATGTGATTTGTTTGCTTTTGTTCCCTTGAACTGGGCTGAAAAGTTCAAATAGCTGGCCCAAAGGAGAGGAGAACACCAAGCCAAGAGAGGTAGAAGGAAAGAGGAAGAGAGTAGAGGGAAGTTAACTGAACAAATTTAATGACAGTAAACTACTGCTTTAGCCAGGATTATGCTGATGTATGGGCCTATTAAATTCTTGTGTAGCGTGTACACTGAAGAGGTAAAACTCTAGCAGCACTTGCAGTATACAACCCCAATTCCAAAAAAAATGTGTGAAACTAAAGAAAAACAGATTGCAATGATTTTCAAATCTTTTTTGTTGTCACATTTTGCAATTCATAATTCACCTCACATTTTCAATGGCAGACAGGTCTAGTACCTGCAATATTTTACGAAGCCACACTGTAACACAAGGAAGGATGTCACTGAAAAAGACTTTGTTTGGATGGCAGCATATGTTGTGCAAAACCTCACAGCTGTGCCAGTTACCCATTATGCCATGGGCACTAACACGCCTGCATACCATCACAGATGCTGGCTTTGAACTTTGAGCTGCTAACAATCTGGATGGTCCTTTTCCTCTTTAGTCCAGAGGACACGATGTCCATGATTTCCAAAAACAATCGAAATGTGGACTCGTCAGACCACAGCACACCTTTCCACTTTGTGTCAGTCCATCTCAGATAACCTCGGACTCAGAAAAGTTGCCGATGTTTCTGGTCATTGTTGATATCTGGCTTTCACTTTACCAGTGGCGTAAGGCAGTTACAGCGGGCCCCAGTGCACGCTATTATGAGCGGCCCTATTACGCCCTAGTTAGAGGTTATGAAGCACACACACACACACACACACACACACACACACAGTTTTAGTTATATATATATATATATATATATATATATATATATATATATATTGTAGCAACAGTGTGTCTTACTGCCGCTTTTACGTTACATCCACTTGCAGATACTTGATATTGGACACATTAACATACATATTACACAACAATCATCATTACACATCTGTATAAGACAAATCTACAAAGGAAAATAGAAAATTATTAGTTTAACTTGATAGTTTTTTATTTGTAAATTATAGTTTTTTTAATAATTTATGTAGAATATGTTTGTAATTTGTTATAGATTGACACTGTTTTACAAAACCAGAAAACCATGATGGAGATGGGTTTGCTTTATTTAGGGCATGTATGGAAAATAGCACCATTTTTGTTTTAATGTGAGTTCTTCGTTGAACACAGGCGTATTTCCAGGTGACAGTCGGGCACCTCCGCCCTCCACCCCATGGGCCCCAGTGCAACCGCACTGCCTTCACTGTCTATATTTACGCCCCTGCTTTATACAATCATGTTGTTTTTACCTGCAGGGTTGCCAAAGGAGTCAAAGGTCATGGGCATTCAGTGTTGGTTTTCAGTCTTGCCCCATACATACAGAGATTTCTCTGGATTCTCTGAACCTTCTATATTTACAAAAAACAATTAAGTGTATCAGTTTTAACATTGAATAGCTTGTCTTTGCACTGTATTCAACTGAATAGAGATCAAAAATGATTTGCAGATTATTGCATTTTGTTTTTATTTACATTTTACACAGTGTCCTAACTTTTTCTGAATCGGGGTTGTAGAACTACAGCATATAATAAGACCAACATGTCACGACAGCTGGTATTGTTTTCACCTTGAGAGTCTTTGTGTGCAAGTCATCATTACAAAATGTGGTTCTGGTGACACCTATTGTAACGGGAACAACCACAAAAGCTGTTTTGAGTATTTTGCCATATAATTACATGTCTGTCTTTCTATCTGTTTGTCTGTCTCTCCGTGGACAGATTTTGTCAACCTGTTAGCGTCACAACCATGCGAGATGCAGTCACAAAACTCTACAGATGGGTAATTGAGATCCAAATTAATGCACAGTTCGAAGAGTGTGGTTCAAGCACCAGCGCCGCAAGCAGGGAGGTAGGAAGTAGGGAAGGGGCCATTGTACCCCACTTTATGCCCCTGGCCATCATTCATTTAGGTCACAGAAAGCTGTAGGGCCTAGTGTTGCTGGAGTCATTTTATCACACCATGGTCTCTAGTTTTTTATATATATATATATATATATATATATGAACTGTAATGGTAGCGTTGCATGATCTGAAGGCACAACATCTGCTAGAGGACTTTCAAAGCCTATGTTCTTTTAGTTCATCATACTGTTATATGGTGCATTTACCTAAATAAAGTCATGCTAAATAGAATTACCACAAACTAATCACAAATTACTTCTTAACACAATGCACCGAGAGTGAGACAGATAGAGGGTTTAGAGGGGCCCACAGCTCATTTTTGCCCCAGGGCTCTCAAGGGGGTAAATCCAGCCTTGCCCTGGGCAGGATTGAGTCTATGACAGATAATAAAACATCAGTTTCTCTGTCACATGTCTTTTCAATTACAAAAATTTAGGTGAAAGACTTGAATGAGGGTAATCTTTAAGGACAGAAAAAAGGCCAAGGCTAATCTCAAAGTTCAGGAATATTCATTCTGAGGGCTCAAAAGTCAGACGGTAGCTTCTTGTCATCTATGGCCATGGTTGTATTGGGAATGGCTTAGTGTACAGATTGTCCACACAACCCAGTGCTCCCACAGACCTAGCAGACCAGCAAAACCCACCGTCATCAGGACTCCCAAATTCTCGAGCACCTCTCTGGGTATCAATTTTTCAATAACACAACACAATGGTGGTCATCACTGTGTCCCTCTTCTCTGGTGCTGGCCTGTGGAAAACATACACAGAAAACAAAGTGGAACAGCATTTTATGATTTCAACCAAGAAAAAGCCACGTGAGGCCAAATGATATAACACAAGAGCAGGCATCAGTACATGTGCCAAGTTGTAAAGTATTTGAAAAGCATCCACCAATATGCACTGTCACTGTTCCAAGAGACAGGCCAGAAAGCATGTGGTTAAGGTTCTGGTTTAACTTGGCCTATGGTCTAAGCCAATAAATACCAATTTTACAATTGACTGGTGAATACATCCTGGGCCTGAGGTTTACATCTGTGTTAATAAAAATATGCGCGTTGTGTGTGTGTGTGTGTGTGTGTGTGTGTGTGTGTGTGTGTGTGTGTGTGTGTGTGTGTGTGTGTGTGTGTGTGTGTGTGTGTGTGTGTGTGTTGGTAAAGGTGGGGGTGAGAGGGTTTTTTTTTTTGTCACTTACCTGTAGTGATATCTAAGCCACTGAACCCTTAAATGATCTGCTCGACTGCTTGGTACAGCACATTTTAAGTCACTATATCTTAATAAAAAATTTATTTAACTTAAGTCAACCTAACTGGGTTAACTACCGTACAGTTTTTGTATGTAGTGCTACAAAAACCCACTCGATGTTGCTGTGTCTTTAAACATTATGCCCTTTTCAGTTCATCTCCTTCAGGAAGTCGGTAATAGAAAGTCACTTGAGATAAAAAAGGCTCTGTGTGGTGGGATTTTAAATGGTAGGTATATTTTTGACATTTATTAATTTCAGAGGTCTTACTTAACAGATTTATGTAACTTTGTAAAAAACAATAAAAGTTTAATATGGGTCAAACAACTTTAAAAAAACATGTAACCATGATCTACCAAATGGTTCATTTGCCCGTTCATGGTGAAGGTAGTGAAGCTAAGATATTAAAATTTACAATTTTTATTGAATACAAATAGGATGAATATTCAGTTGTTAATACCATACATCTAATGTTATTCCATTAATCTGATGAAAACATTTATAACAGTATGATTTTTCACCATATCTGAGATGTTTTGAAAGTACTGTGATGGTATATATCCATAAATACATGAAAATAATACGGTTACTGGTGAAACAACTACTTTTTGTTGTGGTTATTATTATGGAAAGAAAAAAATGCAAATGAAAAAAAAGATTCTTAGTGTGGACATCAAAGGTTTAACTGATTATTATTATTATTATTATTATTATCATTATTATTATTATTATTATTATTATTGGTGATTATATTGATAATGCCAGTGTTTCCTATTTTCTCCACCACACTGCATGCATTTAAAAACGATTAAAAGTTGAGTGCTGGTGTAAAACTGATCACATCTGCCTGGTGACGTAGATGTATGCTGATGACAGATGATGCACACGTCAACCAGAGCACTTTTTAGAGCGACAAAAGCAAGAGCCAATCGCTGTTCAAGAAACGCCTACATTTATGAATGGACCAATGGCTGAAGAGCTGAGTCGTTTAAGGAAACTATTGTTGAAGTTTGGCTGGACTTGTTTTGGTCTGGTCAGCCACTGAGACCGACGTTTTGTTGACAATGTGATTGTTAATTAACAGCTGAGTGGTAAAGAAATATTAGTGTCAAATGTTTATGGCAATGGGGTCAGTGAAATTCAACGCTGGGCAAGAAAATTCAGCGACGGCGGCCACAGTCGCAGAGGTAACAGCCAGCCGACCTTCTTTAACAGTTGGTTAGCTAACGTTAACTTAGCTAATGTTAGGTTACATTAACTTAGCTGTTAGTGAGCTTGTTGTGCTAAATCGCATTAGCCCGATTCTCACTTGTTTCATTCTTTGGTTAAAGGTAACTTGCTACGAACTTGTCAGTAACGTTAACTGTTAGTTAAAAACTACTTTCCGTGAAGGCCAGCTTTCGTATCCGCCGTTAACATGGCTAATGAAGTTAGCAGTGTTGTGAAAATATCAGTTAGACCAAGCTAGCTAATTTGAGTAACATTAACGTTTTTGAGTGATGGACATGAACACACGTTTTGCTTTCTGATTTATATCAAGCAATACGAAGAGTTGACTTATATCTTGACTTTAGAAACGTTTTATATTACGGTCTGGACTCGGGTAAAAAAAAATAGATCGAAAAATGAATGCTACAATATTACGTCGTAGATTTACAGAAGCTAGTGTCACATGACACATTTTACGTCACAAAAACGTCAGTAGTGTATACTCTTAGTAAAGTCATTCGTTTGTCCTGAAATTGCATAAATTCTCTAAGATATAGTTAACTTTTTACTGTAGTGATAGCTAACATTCTGCTAATCCGTCAGATTAGCTGTTTAAGGCAACACACACTTCATACGGCATGTAGTTTTTATGGATATTTATTCACTGGCAATATAGGTGGTGGTTAGGACTGTGAAGTGTCATAAGTGTAGGTCCATAAACATTATCTACAAATCTGAAAACTGTGATGACTGAAAGTGACTCATTGGAATCTAGTCATAGCTTCTTGTCAGCTGTATTACTTAGCAGAAAAGACAGGAATTTGTCTTTGCTCAGTGACCTGCTTCAGATAGGAATGTTAGTTAAATGTGTCAGGACATCCACTCAAGAGGTTGCCTGTGTTTACTTGGTCAGTGTGATATTTGATTCCAGAGGCTGTGCTCAGTTGGATCCAGACAGTCAGTTTTCTTCACCAAGAGAAGAAACAAATATATAAATCAAAGACATTAGGATTGGACCTGAAACTATCAGACCACTAATTGATAAGTTGATCCATAGAAAATTTATCAGCAACTCTTTTGATAACCAGTAAACTGTGTAAGTGGGGACGGGCAGGACTGCGTGATATATTTACTGTATTCTTGAAGGCATGTAAAACCTTCAGTACAGTTTTATAGCTTACATTGTGTATGCATCACAGTAAAGCTTGTTTTTATGCTTTTATCGTCCCACAACAGTGGTGTTTGAATCTTGGGTAAAATTGTGTTAAAAAGTACACTGCAAAATAAGCACTTTGTATATTATTTTAAAAAGTAATGAGTGTTATGTTTGAAAAAAAAAATTTGGCCACTGTCTCCTCAGTGTTGTGATGGTAAATTTAATGTCAGTTTCAGAGGTTTTCAAAAAATAATTTATTATGTGCTTTCTATTCAAACAAGTGTTATGGTAAGTAATATATTCATATAAAATGCCCAGCTCTTAGTATACTGTATCAGAATGTGGTATGTTCATGTGTTTACAGGCCACGTTGGTGTGCCAGGGAGTAAACAACCAGAGCTACACCTGTGAGTCAGGTCACTGCTGTGGAGAGACACAGTGCTGCAGCTACTACTATGAACTGTGGTGTGAGTTACCCATCTCCTCTTTATTTATTTATTCATTCTGAGTGTTGGATGATTTCTCTTCATGACACTGATAAATAACATGTCCACATATAAATTCATACTGCTCATTCAGTGTGCATTTGCTTTATTTTTACTTCCTCGAACAAATATTATACTTCAAAGTAAAGGAAATCTCAAAAACAACAAAGGGAGGAAGCAGAATGAGGTGCTGATGTTTGATAAAATTCAGGAGTAGTACCAGTTAAGGGAGTAGAGCCAGGCCCTGTGTATAATCTGTCACTCACAGTCTGCACACTAAAATTGCACATGGATGCTTCTGTTACATAAGGACTTTATACTTTTCAAAGCAACCTCTGATTTCTTTTCTTCTTTTAAATTAAGTTGTTGTTTTGATACAGAGAACACCAAAGTTGATCAGTGGCAAAGGCCAAAGATAGAGGAAGGACTTAAACAAGTGAAGGGGCGTTAATGTTGACTGAGACAGGATGTTGCTCACTACTGAAATCCCTTTTCTACCGAATTAGCGCACGTACAAAGGTTTTTTTAAATACAGGTTAACCCCCTAAAAATAAAACAGTAGACCAGAGCTGTGTTTATAGCTCTGCAGCATACGAGTATGCTTTCTGTGTGTGTGTGTGTGTGTGTGTGTGTGTGTGTGTGTGTGTGTGTGTGTGTGTGAGTGTGTGTGTGTGTGTGAGTGTGTGTGTGTGTGTGAGTGTGTGTGTGTGTGTGTGTGAGTGTGTGTGTGTGTGTGTGTGAGAGAGAGTGTGTGAGAGAGTGTGTGTGTGTGTGAGACATTCAACATCACGGATGGACTAGAAAATAGGTTTGTAAAAACTAGAAAGCAGCATGAAGCCCTGTAATAACATTATGGTGGTTACTTCTTTTTACATATCTCTCACTTATTCGGTCTCTCTTTAAGTGCTGCTTGGGGGCAGATGGACGGTGTTTGTGGTGGCATGTCATTGCATCTCGCTGGTTAAGGGGCCACCAGGGCCCGGTTTTTCAAAAGTAATCCGCTCGGATTTTGGATAACGGATTGGATCAAGTCTTGAAAATGGGTTTTTCCAAAAGAAAAACCGGATTACGTAATCTGATTAGATCACGTATTCCAATCTTGGTTTTGATCGGGATCAAACCTTTAGTTTGGGTTTTTCAGAACTTTTTAGTAGGATTGGGATCACTTTGATCCAGAAAATCTGGATTAAACTGATCCCATCAGAAGGATGGATTCAGCGTGGATTTCAGGCCCAAAATGTAATGAAAGTTTAAAATTGTATCAAATAATACTATATTTGGATCATGCAGTATAGCCTACAAGATATCCTATTTATTCATAAGGTTTTAATTTGATTTGTTCATCCGTCAGGCTACATTGCTCCAGATTTGAATTTACCTAAAGCTATGCTCAACTTTCTGGCTTTTGCCTCTTTACTAGCCCGACGATCTATTTCACTCAGGTGGAAGGACTCAGCTCCTCCTTCCTATTCACACTGGCTCAGAGACATGATATTCTGCATGAATCTAGAGAAGATTAGATACACTATTCGGGGATCAGGGAACAAATTCTACAAGATATGACGCCCCTTCTTGGTATTCTATGAGGAACCTTCAACAATAATTTCTGAGTAGCCCCCCCTCCCTTTTTCTATTTTTCTTTCTTTCTTTATTTTTATTTATTCTTTTTTTCTTTAGATTTATTTATTTATTTATTTATGTGTATTCCACCTTTTTTTCAATTATTAATTCTGTTTCTTTCTAAGCATGGTTGTTAGTCATTTTTTATTTCTATTTCATCTATTTACAAGTTTATGTCAGTGGCTGTATACGTGTGTCCATGTTCGGATGTTTGGACAGGGGGTTGTGTTGTGTCATGGGTGGATGTTGTACAAAAAATCAAAAATGTTGTTTGTTTGTTTGTTTGTTTTTTACCTGTACAGTGATTGTCTTATACATACTTTGTCATCAATAAAAAGACCATTGAAAGAGAGAGAGGAAGGCTATAACATATTCAGCCTTTCAGTATAGGCCTACAGCAAAGTAGAAAGAGTTTGGCCTCATGAAATAATCCCCCAAACAGCTGTCAATATTGACCACAAATAATATATTTAATTCTGTCACTAATTAATGTATATTCATCACAATCAAAAATATTTTTGTTTCGTTTATAGATTATTTTTTAGTGATGCATGCAATGATAAAACAGAATAACAAAGCAATGGCAATGGCATCACTGGTTTTTGATATCCAAAACAAATCCAAATCAGAAATAGTATCTAACTATTGCGTAGGTCTCAGATGAGCAGACTGCCGGAAGAGGGTGTTTTTTTGTGTGTGTGTTTCCGTTTCAAATAAAAATAAACTTGTATTGACCCCACACTGGCTATTCTACTTGTTGCTCTTTACATATCTATAGTTCTACATTGTGATATCCTATCCTATTTGAGCACTGGTTATCCAGATTTGGTGATCCTGAAAAGTTTTTATCCAGATCAGATTGATCCAATCCGATGTTGCTTTGAAAAACTGGCTCGTAAGTAACATGGATTACGTGATAATGGATAGCAAAAAAAAAGGATTACCAAATCCGGATCAATTTTATCCGGATTAAACCTTTTGAAAAACCGGGCCCAGGGTTCCCATCAATGCCGATCAGAGCCGAAGCTGATAAATACTGTGATTTCTGCAATATTTTTTAAATTGAATCCACCATTTTCATATGAATTATAAATGTATTGTCTTTTAATCTTGACCAGCGTATTATTCCAAAGGAACTTAAATATTTTTTGTTCAAAAGTTTTAAAGAAGGAAGGAAGTGCCAATAGGAGATAAATGAACTGAGGAATTACGAGAGTGTTTATCAATGTAACCTTTCCTTGTAATGTCAAAATCCTTCCTTTCCAAGGTTGTAAAACTTATTAAATTTTTTGATCATAATTTATTAAGGATGCACCGAATATTCGGTAACTGAATATATTCGGCCGAATATTGCAAAAAAACACATATTCGGTGGAATAAGTTAAAAGCAAGGCCGAATAATAGCGGTGTGTTTTGATAACGCAATCAAACAGCGTGCTGTGACGGGCGGAGTAAAATGTTGGCAGTGTGGCGATCCGTCCGTCACCGCACTCGCATTTGCGACTAAAAATACTTTTGAGCAAGCAAAATAGGCTTAAATCATTCAGCTCACTGTGTGAGTACAGATTTCAACCACCAGCAGAAACGATAGGCGAATCCCACCGGTTGTGGGTTGAACGGGGGTCACAGACACAGACAGTAATGTATTCCTGTCAAATACAGAGGTCATTGGCTTACCGGCGGCGACGGAGAAGTCGGCTCCAATAATATCCTCTTCTTGGCGTCATGACTGCCCAGTAGTACCTGAACAGCCGAGCCAGCCGAACACAGGTATGTGGCGTGTCAGAGGAGAAACAAGCCGTTCACATTTCTGTCATTGTGGCAGGTAACGGCCCACAAACCTCACCGCACTTTAGGGACTGTTCTTTACTTATGAAGGGACTTGTCAGGGGAGGAGGGTGGCTGGGTGATTTTTATTTTATTTATTTATTTTATTTTGATCCCCCCTATGTTAATCACTCATTGATGCTGTTTTTGAAGTATGAATAAGTTATTAATATAAGTTAATAAGTAATTTATGCCATAGAAATATCATTGATGTATTATAGAAAAGTGATTCATCTTTTTATAAATGACAAAAGGCACATCTGCCTAATTTTTGCTGTGGTATTGTGATACTACTCAGAACCGTGATACTTTCACTGGTATCGTACCATGGGTCCCAAGTTTGGTACCGTGACAACACTACAACGAAGACTTATTGGACCGGGGGCCTGTATCACGAAGCGAGATCAACCTTTCCTGGGTTACCCAGACCTATCCTGGGTTGACTAACTCTAACAATGGCAATCAGGATAATCGGTATCACGATGCTGGATATCAACTCGGTAACTCAACCCAGGGTTGCTTTATCAAGAGCCGTGAACGTGCACGCAGCGGACCAATCACAATCATGAGAGAAGCGCAGCGTCACTGAGCGTCCTCACTGAGCGTCCTCACAGAGCGTCCTCACAGAGCGTCCTCACAGAGCGCCGTATGTGAGGAAAAACAAAGTATTTCTCGTGAGGATCAGAGATTAATTCTACTAAAATATGAGGAGGAGAAAAGCAACATTAGAGAAAAGGCCAACACCGTGGCAGCTGCAGAGGGAGGAAACATGCGTGGCAACGCATAACGGGATGAATAATGTTTAGTTTTAGTTTAGATTAGTTTATTTGCATATAATGTTAAAAACAGACAGTATAAAATTTACAAGATTAAAAAAGAAAAGTGTTGGAGAGGTTAGAAGCCACTAAAAGCTTATCAAAGAAATTCCCCTGTGAAAACATCAATGAAATCACATAATAGAAAAAAAAAATGGGTAAGGAAAGACGAATTAGAGGAGGAGAGAGGGGAAATCAAGACAAAACAAGGTAGCAAATAAAATGATGTGTAGGTTAAATTACTCATCACTGGTTCTCGCAACATACTGGAAGGACGTAGACAAACTGATAGAGGGACAATGGCGTCATACTTTTCTTGAGACTATTTCCATGGAGGGAGCAGCATCCAATCTTTCTGAACTGTATAATGAAGAGCAACAAGTGTGGAAGGACATAATGGACACTATTCGTAATATACCTACATTCCCTAGATTCACGAGATATGCCCCTTGTGCCACATAAAAGGCCCATTATCATCCTGGTAACGATGAATTGACATGTCCCATGCCCTGATTAGCCTATCTTCATCTCAGTGAGATAAACATGACCCTCTGGTAGTTTTCTTTTTGTATTTATTTCCTTTTCCTCTCCTTTTCTTTTCTTTTTCTCTCTCTCTCTCTCTCTTTATCAAAAATATTTTGAAGAATATGTGTAATGTAATGACCTTTTTCTATATGTTAAAAACAATAAAAGTTCAAGTTAAAAAAAATAAATAAAAAAAAATTACTCATCACTGGTTCAAGTAGCTACAGTACCTGTACCTGTACATCTGACACTGATCACACCCTTAAATCCCATGAAATCAATGCTGCGCAGATGAATTGCATGTATTACAATTATCGTCTAACATCATTGCATCTGATACACTGGTCTTCTTTGTCATAACGTTATATATGCTACAATAAAGCTTAAAGCTGACGCCACAATTAAATTATATCAACACCAAACTGATAGTCTGAATAAAATCATCCTGATATTGAGCAGTGTTAGAAATTAACAGCTGTGCAAAAATATACCTAGTCTCCCTCTTTAAAAAACAAAAAGGAAAATCCCTCAAACACCATGAAGTGTAGACATGATAGGCTACTTTCCACATTTCCAGCAGCAAAACTGTCAGTTAGGCCCATTATCTTTAACAGGGATCATTTCCTCTAAAAAATGTTAGCACTAATTAATGGTGCTATTAAGTGTCCGCAAATGATCAGTTTCTTTCTTATGAAGGGGTGGGATGAAATTTCGACGTCTTTCCACTCCTTTTTGAACAATCTTTTCATTGTCTGTTGTTGCTTTCTTTTCTTTTTTAATGTTCAAAATAAACTTTCAAGTCAGAATCAATCAAATTAATTAAACTTCCCGTCAGGTCGCCGGTAAGCAGTTAGCTTGCGCCGCCGAGCACCATGGCTGCCGTATTTGATAGGAACATATTCCCGTCTGTGTCTGTGACCCCCGTTCAACCCACAACTGGCAGGATTCGCCTTTCATTTATACTGCTGGAAGAAATCTGTACTCACCAGCGTGCTCCTGAATGATTTCTTTTGTTCGCACAAAACTATTTTTAGTCGCAAATGCGAGTAAAATGCTTGCACCGTAGAACTCTGTGGAAAACAAATCACTGTAGCATATATAAACAGATCTAGCCTACAAGTAAAAATAAATAAATAATAACTTTAACTGCTCAACGATACTCCATAGTTCAGCTAATACCTGACATGTCACCGGAAAACAAACCACTGCAGCAGCATATTGAGTGCCAGGTGGCCAGTGCACGCCGTTATTGACCAGCGCACGTTATTGGACGGCGCATGGACACTAACCCTCTTGTGATTGGACTTTGAACTTATCCCACAGTAGTTCCGTGAAGTACCATAATACTACGGTACTCCAACATTATGGTATCATGTGTACCGTCGTGTTATAGTACCGCAGTCTACTGTTGGTACCAGTATACCGTGCAACACTAATACCATACCATGACTTTGTCATACACAGGGGGAGCCACAGCGATCGGTTGCATTTTAGCCATTTTTAAGCATTTTTCTGTTGTTATAGCGCCACCCAGTTGCCAATTAGAGTTAAATTTCTCCAGTCACCTTGAGGCATCCTGTTGTACATATCTACCAAGTTTAGTAAAAATCGATATGGCGGTGAGGCCTAGATAAGAGATTAGCTCTCTAGCGCCCCCATTTTGTTTGATGGGGTCAATAATGGAGGGGTCCCCTCAGATTATGTGTGGTCATATGCCTACAAAGTTGCATGAAGATCGCTGAAACCCTTGAGGTGTTATACACCTTTATGTGATGAGCCACGCCCTCTGCAATATTCATTGCCTTATAGAAGCTCAGTTGTAGTACGTTTTCCAACTTTTGCCAAGAGGGAATTTAAGATATTGGTCCCTAGATTATGTTCACCGAGTTTCATGCGGATCAGTCAAACACACACACACACAGATTTTGTCATTATATAGTAAGATGTTTGTTTTTTGTCACAACAACATTAAAAAGTGACACAATTGTTTGCCGTGTTTTGTTAATGGAAAAAACTGTGTAAAAAACATTTTTATATTTGTTTGTTAGTACTGAAGCTAAGATTTTGACAGTTATGTAGAAAAAGTCGTTGTACTATATGTCAAGATATGTATTAATGTATTGTGTTGTTTTTGTTTTTTTGGCTCCCTGCAGGGTTCTGGCTGGTGTGGGCTCTGATCATTATCCTGACATGCTGCTGTGTTTGTCAGCACTGGCGGTCCAAGCAACGTTTCCAGCAGCAGCGCCGGCAGAACGAGATCAACCTCATCGCGTACAGAGAGGCTCACAACAACTCTCACCTACCCCTCTATCTCAGTAAGTAGTTGACATGCACATTTCATACAGAGTTTCTACCTATCAGACACATGAGGCCTGTATTCACAAACATTCTGAGTATACTCACAGAGACCTCCTAACTTAGCATAAATTTTTTTTTAGTAAGGAGTCTTAGCTTAGGAGTGACTTAGGAAAGATCTCAGGGCAACTCTTACTAAGGAAGGGACAGAAACTTTTATCTTAGTGGGGAGGTATGGCTGACCCCGTTGCTAGGTGTGATGCATTCTTGTAACAGATGTGATTGGTTGTCACAGACACGTTCTTTTGTGAGCCTGCAAGGTGTGGACCCAGGGGAAATAAGATGAACTACTGACTGTTAAAGTGTTGTCATTTTTAGTGTGATCTCTCTGCTGATGGAAGTTTGAGACAGACAAAAGTCATCACTGCTGCACTGTTGAATTTTTCAAGTTTTTCAGATATCTTAGTCTTGTGATAAATTATTTCTGGTGTTGTCTGCGTTGAGTGTGAAATGTGTGCATACCCCTAACGAGACTGATCACATATATTATCCAGCATTTCATTGACTCACTGTCATGTAGTGTTTGGGGAATATTTCTAAGCCTCTTATAAGTCCTCCTCTCTACTCTTAACATCTTTTAACCTTTGGAGCTCTTTTAAGGTCTAAGAGGTTTTGTGAATAACATTTATCTTTACAAGGACCTAGTCTTAACTGTAAGGGGAAATTCAAGAATTTTCTTAGAATTTTTGTCACTAGGAGCAACTCGTAGCACTAGGAGGCTAGGAACTAGGAACTATTGTAGTTCTTAGAACGCTGTTTTGAGGGACTTTTTAGCTCCTATTACTCCCTCAGCACAAGATGAACCTTACGTGAACAAGTCTATTGTAGTACACTGCTCAAATGTCTGTATCTGCGGCAAAAGGCGTATTGGTCCTCAGTCCAAAGTGCTTGATCTGTGTAAAAACACATGCTTAAGTTTAGCTGGAGATGATAAAAGGTTCTAGCAGTTTAAGACAGATCTAGTTACAGTCTTTTTAGTACAAAATTCTGTTTTAAAGCACTGTAGCGGTAATGGGAACTGAAGAGTTGGGGGTATTTCTCTGTGGGTTGATCACTTTGAATGACCCCTTTTTTACATTCTTCATGTCATTTGATTCAGCCCTTTTATAAATATATTGATATTTTTATAACAGATTCTTTGTGATCATGAGAATGCTTTATAGAAAAATTGTTGATGGAATAGTGCTCAGCATCCATACCCTCAGTTATTGTACTTGACCAGGAATGACTGAGATTGACATGATGACATGACTTGTCCTCTTTCATACTTGTATTGTACATGTAAGTGTACTGTGTTTTTCTCCAGGATTCTTGCCCACCTACCTGTTGCCAGCCTATGAGGAGGTGGTTGATCGCCCAGTCACACCACCTCCTCCATACACCCCTCTTCAGCCAGCACCTACTCCCACAGACCCACCTGAGGAATGCCCTTGCCCACACTCATCAGTCTCTGTCCCTAGTGATGCTGATGCAGAACTCCCTGCTATTCCAGAGGTCACGCAGCCCCACCTTCACAGCGCGTACAATCCCAACAAGGACTCGACGCCGGGCAGGTACCGGCGCTTCACAGGGGATTCTGGGATTGAAGTGTGCGATGGCCAGGAACTTTGGGATCAGCACAGCTTTTTAGAAAATGAGGAAGAGACAGAAGAAGATGGGATGGGACAAATGGAGGACCCATGTGATCGCTGTGGTCCAGAGACCTGTGAACACAGCCATATTGGTGGAGCAGACATTACTGAAAACACAGATGGACACACAGCCACGGATACAGAGCCACAGTCCCTTAGGTAATCCAAAAGAATGCCTTTAATATCTGCAGTCCTGAAACAAAACTCTGCAGCAGTCTCTTCTGCAATATTATACCTTTGGTGCTCAGAGGTTTGACCTGTTTTTACCTGTGTACATTTGTAACACCAGTGGGTGTGTGACAGGCCTGAAGACAAATATGACTAAATATTTTAACAATTTCCAAAACTGTAAAGCTACATCATGCAATTTCTGGTTTGGAGCAGAATGTGTTTTTAGCCAAGCTCTGCTCATTTTCAAGTCGAATTTGGACAGTTGCTCATTGTAGAGCTGTCTAGCTGTCTGCATTAACATTTTCTCCCGCCAGGGGGCAGCACTGATTTTCATGTTGATATACGCGGTTCTAAAAGCTTTGTTCAAAGGTTCCTTGAGTCACAGATCTGATGTAACTTAAGGAGCTGTTGCTCTGTCACTGCATGGCATTGGTCTAGGTGAGGGTTCAGCAATTTTTTTTGTTTTTTTTGCAGATACTGATACATTAAAGTTGTTTTTTTAAATCCAGTAACCATATAGAAAAAAATATTTGTTTTTTAAATACATGGATAACATGATTTTTTTTTCCATAAAGCCACAGTGTGTAAGAATTTCTCCCATCTAACGTTGAAATCATATATTGCATTCAAACAGATGGCGCACTCTAGCGCCTCACTGTTTCAAACACGTATTGCAACAACGGTAGCCGCTGTGTACCAAAAAGCTATGATAACACTGATCAAACCATGTCATCCGATACTACATGGAGTATTCATTCAGGCTCCTACACAAACACACGCTACGCGAGTTGACAAACCCCCTCCTCACCATGCTGGCTCTGTTTACAGCGTAGGACAGTTGGGGCGGATGTAAATTGAAACAGCTGTTAGTGGCCAGCGGCACTACTGCCGCATAACAAAGTCCCACTCTTTGAGCATAATGTAGCATCATGTATTATGCAGCATCACGGAAGACAGAATCCTTGTCGCCAAGAAAGTGCAAAACGGAATCAAAAAGGCAGCGTGACCGGCGAATTAAAAAAAACAAGGGTCAGCATTGGGGTTGCCTTTCCCAGGTGAAGAGAGCTGCTGAAGGAGAAAGGTAATGCAATAACAGGCCAGCGCTAACAGCGGCTAACGGCTAACAGCGGCACAGTGATGCGAGGAGAGGGATTAGGCTTTTAGCGACTGGCCGCTAACAGCGGCTAACAGCCAACAGCGGCGCTGGCCTGTGATTGCACTACCATTCTCCCTCAGCAGCTCTCTCTACCTGGGAAAGGCTAACGTTACCCCGATGTGGGCCTTCGTTTTTTTAATTCGCCGGTCACGCTGCCTTTTCTATTCCCTTTTGCGCTTTCTTGGCAACAAGGATTCCGTCTCCCATGATGCTGCATATGCATGATCCTACATTATGCTCAAAGAGTGGGACTTAGTTTCAAATTTGCCAGGGTAGTAGCGAAGCGCCTCTTGCTCCTCTCCTTCGGCTCCTCAGTCACACAGTGCTGGCCTGGCTCTCAACGAAAACGCCGAAGGCGGTGCTGTATGTCCCTTGCTGGCGGGTGTATTCTCAAGATGGCGAAACGTAATGGAACCCCCCAGACGACTTACCCGCACAATGTACAAACAAATCCGAAATTCTCCTTTTACGAGAATAAATCAGATTATTGGTGGAGGTAATAGTACACCAGTGATGACATATTTATGAATGCAGACATCAATTTTTGCCAATAAACAACTGAAAATGTTACACAATGTCCCTTTAAATTTGATTCTAAAAGAACTGTGACCAAAATATGTACCAATTAGAGAAAGATAAGAGAAAATACACTTTCAGCACTGTGGGGAAGGACAGCTCCAACTTATGATGTCAATATGGAAAAGTGGAACGACTCAAAGGTTTCTCACCAGTGGTGGACTTATTGGATCATGCGAACACAGCCTCCCTCTTTCATCCCCTTTAAAAACCTTGAAAATCTTTGCATTGACATATTTCTGGACATAACAAAACCTGTTGATATCAATGGCTTTCATAATGTGAAAAGTTAGATGTGTCTTGTTCTGACATGATTTGTGGGCTTTTCTTTTGCATCTCTACCCCAGCTTTGCAAACTGTTGGTGAATTGACAATGTACAGAGCTGACTATAAACAGACAAGAGGCTATGTCGCAAACTGCAGTAAAAACACCAATTGAGATGTATATTGTGATTGCGCTGTATACATGCCTAAAGAATGCTATTAAAACACAAATAATACAGGCATATCCCACATCCCATCAGAAAATGCAAAACTCAGAATAAGGCCTCATTCAGAATATCTAAATGGAATATGCTATTTACATGACCTGCATCAGATTCAGAATACTGTCAATCAGCCCAAACCAGACAGTTCTGGCTGGTTATTGTATCCATAACACTTTCTGCATAGATATACCACAAAATTACTGTATCATGATTAATATTATTTTAATGATCTATAATTACAAGTATTGCACATGTGGGTTTCAAACATTTTGCCCACTTTATAACAAGTTAAGTTGAACTAGTAATTTCAGCTCAGTGCTACGTTTGACATGATTGCCCAGTCCAACCAAGCTGAACACTGCAGCTAAAGAGCCACAGAGGAACGCCACATACCAGTGCTCTGTAGTAATGCTGTATGTGACACTTACAACTCACCTGTCAACTTCACTGACAATATAAAATAACTTTGGTGTACTCTGGTGTCTTAAGATACATCCTGGTTTATACTATGAATTGGCCATCATAATGCCACACATATATTTGTTGATCATATTATGATGCAAAATATACATCTGGGAGGTGAAATCTCTGACTTTCTGAATGTTGTCTCCCTACCCAGCAGTGAGAGCTCATTTTTAAAGATGATGGAACTACATAAAAGACTGTGCTGTCTGTGTGGGGGGTAATTTAGAAACCTAGTGTTTTATATAATCAGTTTTCCATTATTTAGATAATGTACCAGGTAGTGAAATCTGATGCAACAGGACTAATATTTTACAGACTGTCACACTTGGTATAGTCAACCAGGACAGGTGAGAAAAGTATTTAGATGGTAAAAAAGAAAAGGTAAATGTGCAAAATATTGCTAAAACCCCAATCATGGTCAAATATTGTTTATGAAACGGTTTTAAAAAACTCAAGATCGATTTAATGATACTTATTGAAAATTACCGGCTGCATCCTATGTATTCACTGCCAGCATGTTTGTATACAGGATGGACTCTTAAGTACATGTTCAGTTTTCTGCTCCCTGCTGATGATCATTAGGTCTCCAAAGAGTCTTCGGTCAGCATCACACTGCTGTTATATTAGATGCCATAGTGCCAGAATGTATAGCCTTATTTAGCCTTTGAATAGAAAATATTTAGGTGAACTTATTCATAGCTCTGGAGTCTCTTTGACTTTGAGTTGACAATTGTAACCCCTCAGTGTACTCTGATACAATCATCATTCAATCCATGCTATTTTATGCAGGATTTGGGTTTCTTGACGTTTTGCCAAAAAATTCTGCACGTCAGATCTGGGTTTAATACTGCACAATGACCAAACTCAATTTGTAAAGACTATCTGAACATATCACCATCAGTGTGTTTATTCTGAAAGCACACAGTATACAAAGGGGATGACTGACTATGGTGCAGCTTGAGGATACACTCCATGTAAAAACGTGTCAGTCAAATACAAACCTTTCAGTGCACTGAGGGAACGTTTCTCCAGCTGAGCACTTTTCAGCATTATGCAGCATTGAACAGTGGTCTTCAGCACCTGCTGCAACACTGTATGTGTACATATATATATATATATATACATATATATATATATATATATGCTCTTTATTATCATCTGCTGAATGAAATTATATTTTTCTGTAGCATTTTGTATAAAATATGGTTATTAAAAGTTATGGATGACACATGGCTGCTACTGTTTTTTTGTGTGGGTAACTTTAGGTAACTAAACAAGATCATTTATACAAATGTAAGTTTTTTCACAAAGTAGAGCTTTGTTATACACATTTTATTTTACATTGATCCTCATGGAAATAAAATCTAAATCTGTACTGTATGCAGTATACAGTGCACATACAATCCATAAGAAAGTGTGTAAACTCCTCCTACTTTTCTATGGTACTTAATTGTTTTATTTACTCCTTTTATGCCTCTATGCTGGTGACAGCTGTGGCAGGAGGCATTATTTTTTAGGGTTGTCTGTTTTTCCCATAAAAACGTTTGTCCATACATATGTCAGTAAATCCATCTGTCTGTACTATTCTTGTGAATATAGTATTTCAAGAAAACCAAGGGGGGAAGTCTTCCAATTTGGCACAAACGTCCACTTGTACTCAACTATGAAATAAGTACATTTTGGTAGTCATAGGTCAAACATAAGGGTCACTGTGACCTTGTCTGTCTCATTTTTGTTAACTTGATATCTCAAGAATACCTTGAGAGAATTTTATACAAGTGTGGTCTGACAGATTTAAAGAGCAACTCAGGACTGCTTTGAAGAGGCTAACTGGGATATTTTCTTTCAGTCCTGCCAGGATACTGACAAACTTACAGATACCATCACACCATGTATTTAATTCTGTGAAGAAACCATGTCTGAAACAAAAACTGAGAATTTTTCCAAATCACAAATCCCAGGTATCAAAACAAAAAAAACTAAATGAAAGGAAGATTGCCTTCTGTGCTGGTAATACTGAATTGCTGCGTATAAAAAGGCAACAGCTAAGAGGGGAAATTTTCAAAGCAAAATTGATTTTAAAAAATTAAGTGGAGAGCAAAATCGTTAGTGGTAATATTAAACAAGCGTGGGATGGATTGAACATATTAATGGGCAGATCCAGTAAACAGAGTGACAGTCATGTAAGTAATAGACAGAACTTCATTATTATTATTTTCTTGGCTATTTTGCCTTTAATGGACAGGACAGGCAAGCATAAAGGGGAAAGAGAGAGTGGGCATGATATGCAGCAAAGGGCCAAAGGCCGGACTCGAAGCCGGGCCACCGCGGCAATAGCCCTGCACGTGGGGCACCCGCTCCGCCACCGACGCCCCATAACTTCATTATTGATTTGAACAATTTTTACTGTAGATAGGACACTGCATGGCAGGACAGAATGTGATGAAATATGCCAAAACCTCACTGCAGAGACATCAGTAGTTATTAGTGAGGACGATGTTGCTCCAAGTCTTTAAAAACTGAAGCCAAAAAAGACCACTGGCCCAGAGGGTCTGAAAGCCCAACTTCTTGAAGACTGTGCTGTTCAACTGAAAGAAGTTTTTGCAAGGTTGTTTCAGTCTCTCCTAGACACATGCACAGTTCCAAAATAATGGAAAATCTCATTGATAAGGCCAGTGCCAAAAAAGTCAGGCGCAAGTTTACCAAATGATTTCAGGCCTATTGCAGTAACTTCCATTCTGTGTAAAACCATGGAACATGTTTTGGCCAGCCACCTGAACAACACTGTGGCCACTATGCTAGATCCACTCCAGTTTGTGCTATTCTGTCTTTTTACTAATGAATTCATGATCAATGAGGAATATTTTAGATTGTTTAAATATGCTGATGACATGGCTTTAGTTGGTCTTTTACAGCAAAAAGACCCATCAGGAGAAGCTGCCTACCTGGCCCACAGTAAGGCCCTTCAAACATGGTGCCACATCAGAAAGTTAGAAATTAATGTGATCAAGACTAAGGAATTGCTTATCTGCACAAAACCAGATTTAAAGACACAGACAGTTTCACTCAATGGTCAACTTGTTGAAACTGTGGAACATTTTAAATACCTCGGTACGGTTCTGGACTCCCATGTGAGCTTCTCTGGAAATACTGAGTATATTTTCAAGAGATGCTCACAGCTACTTTATCATTTTAGGAAACTCAGTAGCCTTGGTGTTAGTCAGCAGATTTTAGAATTAGTGTACAAAACTATGGTTAAGAGTGTTTTAACTTGTCACCTTCCTGCCTGGTACAGTCACCTTATCTGTACACTTAAAAATAAACTCTGTAGGATTGTGACGCTGGCAAGTAAAATAGTTGGCAGGCCACAAAAGCTTGACCCAACTCTTTCCTGAAAGGACAAGAAAGAAAGCAAGGAGTATCTTTGCAGCCTGTCTTCGACCAGTTTGAGCTCTGGGAGGCCCTATAGAGTCCCTCTGGCAACCAAAAATGTATTTAAGAAGTCCTTCATCCCGAGTGCCATCAGTGTCCTTAACTCAACCAAGTGATTGATGAGTTTTAAACCACAGACAGACAATGTGCTGATTTAATGTGCTAAGTGTTTATAATAACTCTATCTGTTTCACTGACTGTTTGTCTGCTTTTACAATGTTGTCGTTTGTGTTTGGTGAGCTGAAGACAAATTTCCACCCATGGTGGACAATAAAGATATATTCCATTCTATTCTATTCTATTCAGGGCCAAGGTCACTGTGACCTTGCATCTGTTTCATTCTTAAAAACGCAACATCTCAAGGCCTGAAGGGAATTTCCTTAAATTTGGTACAACGTCCACTTGGACTCCTGTATGAACTGATTGAAATTTGGTGGTTGAAGGTCAAAGGTCACTGCGACCTCACAAAACACTGGAACAGACTGGGGGCAATCAAAAAACAATAAGCAGAGCAAAGTAAGGTTAATAATACCCTTTTCATTTTTGAAAAACACAGTTCCCACAGGTCATTGTAAAAAGTCTTGAGACAGTGGAGCACATTCTAGTAACACACATGTGGGGCAAAAGCGATAAAAAGATGTGTAAAAGTAGCAGAACAGATGTATTATAATGTGTGTGCAAGTAATGGACTGTCAGTAACGCAAATATGATATTTATATTTACCCTCTTCTGGTAAAAGGACGTTCCTTTACCACCACTCTGACCAGGAATTTATCTGAGCTAGTGCACCATTGGACCTAGTGCAAAGAAAAAGAGTTACAGGATCTCCTCTATGAAAAGCTGAGTGAAAGGGGATTGATGGTGAGCCAGCTCCCACAGGTGGAGTTGAGCTGGGTGATCTGACTGGTATTCCTGCCCCACTCCCAACCCTCCAGTCCCAAACTGGCATGACTGCAGAGGAGCTGAGGCTCACCCTGTGTAGGTGGAGGTGAGACACCGGGAGTTGGAGGTGGAAGCCATGCACCTGAAAGTAAAGGCTCTGGAGTTAGAGCGGGGAGCCGCTGTAGCTGCCAGTCCTTTATCCATACAGACATCCATGCCTAGTCCCCATAACAGCTTTGATGTGAGCAGGCACATTGCACTAGTTCCTCCTTTCAGGGAGTCTGAAGTGGATTTGTATTTTAGTGCATTTGAACCAACCAGACATATGCTGAGTTCGCAAGGGAGAAAAGCACTCTGTTTGACAAATGGTGCCAGGCCAGTAAAGTAACAACTGTTGATAACGTGCGGGAACTAATTTTGCTAGAGGAATTTAAAAATCAACTCCCTGAGAAAATTGTCATTTACCTGAATGAGCAAAACGTTTTTTCTCCCCCAGCTTGCCGTGACCCGGTCTCCGTCAGCCGTAGCATTAGCTCACCCAAAAGTTCCCGTTGTAACCCCACTGCTGCTACTGCTGACACTGAGAAACGTGAGTGTTTCTATTGCCATGAGCAGGGTCACCTCATCGCCGGCTGCCCCACTCTTAAGAGAAAAGAGCAATCTAAGAACGTCAAAACTCCGTCCACAATCAGTTTCATACACACCAAACCACACCTCAAGCAAAGTGTGGATGTGGTAGATGAGATTGATTAGGAGTTTAAGCCATTCATTACACAAGGGTCTGTTTCTCTTGACAGTGAGAAAAAGCCAGTTCCGATCACTATCCTGCGGGATACCGGTGCAAAACAGTCTCTCATCTGCAACGGTGTTCTCCCCTTTTCAGCTCAGTCTTACTGTGGTTCTGACATTTTAGCGTGGGGAATTAAGCTAAGTGCCGTGTGTGCCCCATTGCATTTCATTCAGTTCTCCTCTAGGATCGTGTCAGGCAAATTCAAAATTGCTGTGAAACCCCAGTTGCCGATAGCCGGTATTGATCTTATTCTTGTTTTTCCATCTCCGGAGGTAATTGAAAACCCAATCGCAGATATGTGCGTTTTTGACTCTGCTGCACCGACTCGCCCCCTTTGTTCCCTGTGTGTGCTGTACCTGTGTACCTGTGCTCAGGTCTGAAAACTTAGAGACTTGGTGGATCTTAGCGACTCTTTTATGACTAACTCTGATCCCACAAGTTGTCTCTCAGATGTTAAAGAGAACGTTGTTGTGGAGCTTCAGCCTGATAATAAAACTCTCAGACACTTTCAGTAGACAGAGAACAGCTCATCAATGCACAGAAAACTGATGCTACTTTGTCTCCTTTTTTTCTCCTGTAACAGTTCCAAAATGTGATAAGTCTGTGTCCTACCTTGTTGACGATGGTGTTCTGATGCGCTGCTGGTCCCCTTGTTCTGGTCCTTCACATGAGTCTGTGAGTCAAGTTGTAGAGCCACAACAGTTTCGTTCCCAGGTGCTAAGTTTAGCCCATGACCATAGCATGTCCGGCCATTTAGGAATTAGAAAGACATACAGCCGTATCCTTCGTTATTTCTTTTGGCCTGGACTTAAGTCATATGTTGTGAAATTTTTTCATTCATGCCACACCTGTCAGGTCTCAGGAAAGCCAAATCAAGTGATTCCTGTAGCTCCATTAAAGCCAATCCCTGCCGTTGGAGAACCGTTTGAGCATGTTATTGTAGACTGTGTGGGTCCTTTGCCAAAAACCAAGTCTGGAAATCAGTACATTCTCACTGTGATGTGTGCTGTGACTTGTTACCCTGAGGCTGTCCCATTGTGTTCATTAAAAGCTTGTGTCATTGTAAAAGCGCTTGTCAAGTTTTTCTCCACATTTGGCCTTCCAAGGTGCATTCAAAGTGACCAACGATCAAATTTCATGTCCAAAATCTTCATTTAGGGAGAGACTGCATCACGCTTGTGATTTGGCCTGTGATTCACTCTCCACTGCTCAGTCCAAAATGAAAACAAATTTTGACAAAAAGTCTGTTGCATGGACCTTCACGCCTGGTGACCGCATACTAGTTCTGCTACGTCTTAGTGGGTTGGTTCTAGTCTTCAGGCCAAGTTTTCTGGTCCATATGTGGTTGACCGTAAACTCAGCGAAACGGATTATGTAATCCACACTCCTGATTGCAGGAAAAAAACTTGTGTGTGTCACATCAACATACTGAAGACGTATGTGAGACACTGACGTATGTGAGACACATAGTTGCACCTGTTGCCACCGTGTCTGTTGCACAGCCCCCATATGACCCCAGTGATGACGGGCTGAATGACAGTCGCAGCTCTCTTTCATGTGCGCGCCTCAGAAATTCAGAAATCCTGTCAAATCTAGACGCACATTTGGCGCACCTGTCTGAATCCACCAGGTCTGATATTAGTAGGCTTGTACAAAATCATCCGACCCTCTTCTGCAACATTCCCACTCAAACTAATGTGTTATGTCATGATATTGATGTAGGTGATCACAAGCCAATAAAACAGCACGCCTACCGAGCTCATGTGATAAAACATGCCATAATGCAGCAGGAGGCAAAACAAATGATGATTAAGTTTAGCATAATGACAGTACATCATGGCAGAGCAGTTTTATTGGATGTCATTGTACTGTGTGAGGTGACAGGTGTTCAAAGTGACTCAGCCTACACACATGACAGAATGTGCTGGTGGAAATGCTGTATCTACATATTGATATTCAATGAACTAATCACTTGATTGACACATGATGTCAGCGTTGTGACACTAATGAGAAGTGATGATGGTTGTCATCACCATAACAGGTGGGATTATTTCAAAAACAATATAAAGGATCTTCAAAGTGCAAAGTTTAGCGTGGCATGTCATGTTATTGTTTACTGTGGCAGTGAATTAATTATTATGTGAATTAATTATTTTGTGCATTTTGCATGTTGAGAAGCATGAGAGAGCTTGCAGACATGTTGCTGGTGGGTAAAGAGTGGCCAGCTTCATTTTTGGACAATTTCAATAGTCACAGGTGCGTTCAGATTTTGGTGCAGTACCTCTGCTCTGCCAGCAGATGGAGTGCTTTCCCACCAATCTTTTAGTATGTCGTAATGGACCCAATTTAGTAGGTAGGAGTAGTATCTAGTGGTAGTACGTAGTAGTAGTATGCAGTATGCCAGTGGGCCTTTCGGATGCAGCCTCAGAGTTTCTCAGCTCAGGCTCAGTCAACCCGGAGATAGGCTCAGAGTTTGTCGAGCCTGCTTCCTGAAATAGGGCCCAGGAACAGACTGCACAGGTGTGGATATGACAGATTCTGGGTATAGAGTAGCCTATATTTAGAATAAATACAAAATACAACCATTTAAAGCTGTAGGCTATTCACTCCCCTAAGCCAAAAAAAGAGAAAAAAAACCCCAAGTCCCTCTTCAGTGTTTAATTTTTTATTTATTTTTTTGACATGCCTCCCCCATTTTGCACCACCCCTTGCGTGTAGCAGGAAGAAGAAACATGGCGTGTCTTTTTGTGAGTGAAGTTTAGGACGTAGGGGCAGGGTTTGTTAAGATGATGTTGCGCAAAGAGAAGGTGATTAGACCCCGTTTGGACACTCTATCATTTATCTAACACCCAGATATATCAAATAATATGTTACACATTGTGGATTTACATTATCATTGAAGCAAATTTCATGCATTGCCCTTCAATTCTTCTGCAGTGGCAGTTTTCTTTATAACATCAGAGACACTGAATAGCCTTCATCAGCAAGGCAAATGTTTGGGTCATAGGAAAAGTGACTCTGGCTCTAGAAAGACTTTTGCCCATTTTAGCGGTTTTCCCTGGACATAGGCCTAAATCAGAAAGGATTATCAAGAACAATCTTGCGGGTCATCAGTGGCATGGTGGATGGAGCGGACTCCCGACGGAAAAGAGCTCTAGCTCTGATGCAGCGCCCCGAGTTCAAACTCAGTCAGTAGTCATTTGCTGCGTGTCGTTACCTCTCTCCCCATAACATTATGCTGTTTTGCCACTAAAGTCAACAAAAGCCCATAAACTAATCTTAAAAAAATGAGGAATTCCACAGAACTGTAGGTTTGTGAGTGTTAATCAGAAATTAATCTATACGTGGATAAATGATACAGTGATTCATGAATAGCCTGCTTTTCATATCCTATTCAAAGATTCCGCGGTGTTATTGGCTCATTTATAATAGCTCCATCTGAGAATAAAGGAGATTATGTGAATAGGACGTCATTTCACAGCAATTATTAACCTCGGCCAAATATTGACAGAATGAAGTAGGGCAAGTAAAGACAAAACTTTGCAGTCTCTACAATATCATTGCGTTTGTATCCAGTGTGTTTGGGCTCCATCAGATGAATGAGAGGAAATAGCAAATTATATTAAAATATATGAACACTGTTAAGATATAAAAATGTTTATATTTTCTGAAGATTAGACATGCATTAACTCATCACATTACATAATGTCACCATTAACATGCTCTGCAATCTTTTCCAATCACACCTCACGCTGTTTAGCTGCAGCTGCTGTAATAGATTTGTTTTCAAGTCTTCATTCGCCGTTGTTAAAATGAAACAAGTGGCTCTGCTTTTAACTCTGCTTTCTACCACTGAGAATCATGTTATCTGCACTCCATTGATGATGGCTTGTGGTGCTTGCCGTGAACGAGCTTCCCTCAGGCTGAACATACTCAGAGTTGATTGAACTGTTCTGGGACCAGCTCAGCTCAGCTCAGCTCAGCTCAGCTCAGCCAACTCAGAGATCAGGATTAGGCTCAGACTTTGTCTGCTTTCTGAAAGGTTGAGGAAGACAAAATCCAGGGGGAGGCAGCAGAGTAACTTCAAGCTTGCCATCTGCCGTAAAACCCCGAAGAAGAAGAAGGAGAAGAAGAAGAAGAAGAAGAAGAAGAAGAAGGAGAAGAAGGAGGAGGAGGAAACGGTAAAGAGGTTGTGCAGTGTTGTCTTATCCTTGTCGTCAATGTGTTTGTGTTTTGAAAGACTAATGTTACAGTAAAAGGCTGTTTCATTAACATGGAGAGGTGGCTATAGCCGCCACAGTTATGCATTAACGTGCTGTTTTAAGCGTTTACTGAAGTTGCGTTAACTTACCCAGCGGTTGGATTTGTTAGCTGGCTAAATGAACAGCGGTAACGTTAACGGTCCACCCGATGATGTAAAAATAACGGAGCTGTCAGCTCGTTAATGGGAGCATTTGAAGTTACACTAACGTTACCTTTGCTGGACACCGAGCTAACTTTAGTTTAGCCTTTATGGTTCTGCTCCTATTTGGAAGAAGTATTAACGTTATGCCATATTGTGTCTACAAATCTGGCGTATGTGTGACATGGCCCTGTGACATGACGAACTGATGATGTGTTGAAACCTTTGTTTAACTTTCAGAGTTTATTTATAATCTAGAATCGTTTTATAGTTTATAGTATATTCTAGAGCTGTACCATATGAGGAATATATGTGATAACATTGTTGAATAACGATATTACGGGTGCAGCCCTATTTCTACTTTCAGTATAGCTACAGCTGAAATACAACAAATTGCTTGTTGGATTTAAAGAGAGGAAACCAGTTCTGCCATAATTGTACTGAACAAATGTAACATTGGAATGGCAACATGAGGTTCCAATAAAAAGATTGAAAGTTTCATGTTAAATTTATGTCTTCTACTGATACTGTCTTTCAACTAACTCGAAAAATACTTATATGCCACATTAGAGTCTTTTTTAGCAATATCTTTATTGCGCAAGTTAATATTGCAATGACGATTACATCAAAAGGTGATATATTGTGCAGTCCTAGTACATTCTAATGAGTAGGTGATCACATCTTAGTTTTACTGTATGTTTTGGTAGGAGAGGACTGTATCAGTTAGGCAACCGCGTTTTCTAATTTAGGATTTTCTTTAAATAAATGTTACTTTGTGAATCACATTTATATATTTTTTTCTCTCTTTTTTTTGCTACAGCTTAAAAGTGTACTTTGTAGTAATTTGATATAACGTTGTCATGTTTGAGTTTAGAAGTGTTGACTGCATATGTATTCCTGTAAATCTCTGTTTTAGCATAGCACTGTTAATTGTCACAGTTTGTTTTGGTCAGGATGTTTTCTCATCAGGTCACTCTCTGTCAGTAGACTGGGTTAACTTACAGTCACTAGTCGCTGTCACTGTTTAACACAACAATCTTACATGTATAAAGACTAGAGTTTGACAGGCTGACTGACTGTGTGTGTGTGTGGTTATGGGTTCAATACGCAGCTTGTTTCTTTCCAGGAACGGTTTTTACAGTTGAAGATGACGACTTCATGGAGTGACCGTTTGCAGAACTATGCCGACCTACCAGCCAACATGGACGGTGTGGCCATGAAAAAGTATCGACGTGAAGCTAACCACAGGTACGGTGGCCAGTCCTGTTCCTTACACAAATTCTATTCAATAAGTCAATCATTTATTTATCACATAGAATTATACAAGGTACAACTCCAGTGACATTTAGTCCATTTTTTGCATCTTCTTACATTGTTGGCTGCTGCTTTATAATGGTCCATGTTTCCAGATGGTTCTGGTAATCCATGGTTTCTGGTTGTGGAATGATTTAGCTATCCACACATCTGGACCCAGACAAGATGGCTGTATGGTCGCTCCTCTTGACCATGAGCAGCACTGCACTGCAGTTGCATTTGAACGGTGTATAACAGTGATCCACAGCAGAAATAGGACAGCACCTCACATTCCCACCATCACACCAGTTCTTAGTCACTGTAAAGCACACTCCTTCTCTTGCCAGAGTCCTCGGCTCTGTCAGATCAGCATATAGAAAAAGAGCCTCCTGGTTAAATGGCCCTGTCCATGATTTGGCCAAGTTTCTGTGAATCAAAGGTACTACAGTTTCTGACATCCCATTGAAAACTGATGTAGCAGTGAAGGTAATCCAGTGTACTATCCAACACCTGTACACTTGCCGTCCAGGTGCTAGTTTTGCTGTTCCCATTTTCTCCTTGATGTTTACTGATGTTTACATTTGAAAACCTTCACCCTGCAAGCTAGCAGAAGTTGATAGGTGGAGGGTTTACAGACTTATGTGTTGATTTCCTTATTCCAGAAATTGACTCGCAGCCACACGCCACCGCTGTCCAAAGCCCACTACAGAAAGCACCACCAACACTTAAATTAGATAAAAGAGCCTAAATGTAGTGCAAATGTAGTGGAGCTGAGAGCGAGACAGCTGGAAACATCTGCACATATGTCATAATCTTAGTTTGGGATTTAATATTTCCGGAGCACTGAAAATGCTGCAGATGAATGATAAATGATAAAAACAAGTTCACATACATTTAAGCAGAAGAAGATCCATTTATAGTAGACAGCATCAGAAAACAGCAAGGGCAAAAGGAAAAAAAATGCCAAGAAGAAGAACCGGTGTCTCTGGTACCTCCTTCCTCCAGCCTCAACAGGGAGAAAAGGCAGTTATCAGGGTAGCTGGGGTCTGTTATGATTCTCCTGGCCTTATTTTTACAGTGCTTGATGGAAACATCCTTTATGCAGGGTAGACCAGCCCCTATAGTGTGTTCAGCCAAACAAACCACTCTTTGCAGGGCCATACTGTCCTGTTCAGTGCTATTTCTTTACCATCCCCATGAGGAAACTTAATGAAATGAAATCTTAATGGTGTGATGCAACTCCTCAGTATTTGAGGGGATATCTGTAATTTCTTCCGACATCTCAGGTAAAAACAGTCTCCGCCTTACCTTTGTCATCAATGAGTCAGTATGCAGCAGCCAGGTCAGGCCCTCAGTGATGCGGACACACAGGTGTTTGAAGCTATTCACCCTGTCCACCAAGGACCCGATGATATGAAGGGGGTTGTAGTTCCTTTACTGCCTTTTCCCAAAGTCCACTATCATAGTAGGCAAATTAGGCAAGATGGCGCCCCCAGTGCGGACGTCTGTTACAGCAGCTCCTGCTCACCTCTGAACTTTTCTCAATTTTCTTCTTTTTAACTTTCTTACTTTGAGGGGTTTTTTTTTTGTTTTGTTTTGTTTTTTCAATTTAGCTAGCTAGCACCTATGTTTTGTTTTGGTGTGGAGATGAAGACCACTTTCTTCATAGCGGTCTTTCTTCCATTTTTCTATGGATATGATCATGTGCGCGGACCCCGCACGCTGCGGAGAAGGAGACAGGAATGTTGTGCTGGAGTGCAGCGCCGATACCAGAGGAGACGGTACAAACCCGTCCTTCCGTCCGTCGTCACGGGGAACATAAGATCGCTCCCCAACTAGATGGACGAGCTGTCAGTGCTGACTTGCCATCAGAGGGAGTACCGGCAGAGCAGCGTGCTGGTGTTTACAGAAACATGGCTGAACGAGGAAGTGCCGGACACGTTTGCCGCGCTGGACCGATTCTAGCTCATCAGGCACGACAGGACAGCAGACAGCGGTAAGAGGAAAAGAGGAGGGCTGGCTGTGTTTATGAATGATAGATGGTGTAACTCTGGGCACTTCACTATCAAGGAACAGCATTGCTGTAGGGACATTGAGCTGCTGGCTGTTGGCATGAGACTATATTATTTACCCAGGGAGTTTTCTCATGTCATATTGGTAGCAGTGTGTGTCCCCCCGTCTGCTAAAGCTGAGTCTGCTTGTGACATTCTTCACACTGTTACGAGTAGGCTGTAGACACAGCACCCTCAGGCCCTCCCTCTAATCTCTGGGGACTTCAACCACACCTGTCCTTCCACCACCCTGCCCACCTTCATCCAGTATGTTTCCTGCCACACCAGGGACAATAAAACACTGGATTTATTTTCTGCCCCCCTGCTCCCCCTGGATTACTCCAGATATAAAAGCTCTCCTGAAGTAGAAGCGGAGAGCTTTTAACTCTGGAACTAGGGAGGAGCTGAAGGCCATGCAGAAGGAGCTACAGAGAAACCTCAGGTGGGGAAAGGAAGAATATAAAAAGAAGATGGAGGAACAGCTGCAGCAGAGTGATGTCAGCGGAGTCTGGAGAGGTTTGAAAACCATCTCAGGACACAAACAACCGGACTCCAAGGCCAGAGGCGACCAGCAGTGGGTGAATGAACTTAATCTGTTCTTCAATAGATTTTCAGTCTGCCTCTCCCCTGGCCCAGACATCACGGCTGCAACCCCCTACATCCTCACCTTCACCTTCCCACCCACCTACACTCCTGGCACACTGCTTCGACACCTCCGCAACCCCTGTTCCCCCGGACATCTCACTACCCCCCACTCCTCCCCCCACCTCATCGCCTCCACCCCCCCAGCACACAGGTTACAACGAAAAGGCATGGAGAGGCAGCCTTTGCTTATTATGGCCCTAATCTCTGGAACAGTCTACCTGAGGGTTTAAATCTGTTGAAACTTTCAAACAAAATCTTCAGACACACCTTTTCACCATTGCTTTCTCTTGAAATGTGCTTTTATGTATTCATGCTGTTACTAGGCATTCTTTTATTCATGCTTTTATTTTGTTTTTTATTTCTAACAAATGTCTTGATTGTCTTTTGTGTTCAGCACTTTGTGTTGCATTTTATGCATGAATTATGCTATATAAATAAAGTTATTATTATTATTATTGTTGTTATTGTTATTATTATTAGTAGTATTATTATCATCTCCTTAGTCTTGCGGACATTCAGGAGTAGGTTGTTGTCTTGACACCAATGAGTCAGGTCCTCTACGTCTGTCAGGTAGGCCTTTTTAATGTTAACTGTGATCAGGCCCACCATAGCTGTGTCGTCAGCAAGCTTAATGATGGTGCTGGGAGTCTGAAGTGACTACACTCTCGTGTGAACAGGGAGTACATCTGGGGACTCAAAGCGCAGCCCCAGGGTACTCCTGTGTTAAGGATGAAGTTGGAAGAAATGTGTCCACCTGGGGTCTGCATGTCAGGAAGTTGAGGCTCCACATGCACAGTGAGGTGTTTAATTCCTCTTTAATCTTCTCCAGCTGAGTCAGGGTAGCGTAGAGGATATGTGCTATTGCGTCTTCTGTAGATCGTTTGCAATGGCAGGCAATCTCGCAGATGTAATCCTTACCCAGCTCTTAAAAGCCCTTCATCAGTACAGAGGTGAGAGCCACTGGGTGATAGTCATTCAGGCAGGTTGGTTTTGTGTTCTTGGGCACAGGAATGATGGTAAATTCTTGAAGCACATGGGTATGACAGACTGAGCCAGTGGATGGTAGAATGTTTTTGTGAACACTAGTGCTAGTTGGTAAGCGCATAGTTTGAGGACCCACCTCTGATAAGTCTGGTCCTGCTGTTTTCTTGATGTTACATGCTTGAAAGCCCTCCTGACATCATGCTCAAAGAGGACAACAGGTGTCAGAGGTGTGCACACCCATCCATTAACCTCTGCTTCAGCTGTTTTTGCTTCTCTAGGACTGATGGCTTCAAAGCGAGCATAGAAATTGTTAAGCTCATCAGCTAAGAACGCATCAGCACTTGACAAGGAGGGGGGTGTGGGCCTGTAACCTGTCATACCTCTAAGACCTTGCCACATATTTCTGGGATTACCTTGCTGGAACTGTGGTTCCATTTTCTTCCTGCAGTCCTTTTTTGCCCCTTCACTGCTTTTCTTACATTGTAGGCTGCTGCTTTATAATTGTCCATGTTTCCAGACTGCAGTCCTAATTTGTAAGTTGCAGTCTGTATTTATGGCGTCCCATTATGGCAACCCAAATGGTTCTGGTAATCCATGTAGTGCTGCACGATATGATAAAAATGTGCGATTGCGATTACAATATAATAAATAAATGGTATCATGAGTCTTATTGCTTGATTCAGTGTTTCTCCTACATTATATTAGGGAGGGACTGACCTGACTTGACATAACTATTATTATGGACAGACAGTGTGTAAATGACCATCAACAGAGTGAGCACAGACAAACACGCTGCTCACACAGCAGCACAGCACGGCACTGTACCTACAGCAGAGCGAGCCTGTGTCGCTCTCAGGCGTTGTCACGTAAATGACAAATTCCAGCACGCCATTGCACAACACAGCAGCATGACAAGTGGGCCAAAACAAAGCAAAATTGCTCAGTTTTTCATTTGTTATTATATAGTTTGTTATGGAGTCCGTGATTTCCCTGTGACACTTACAGATGTTTGCGTAACTGTGCTTGGATGCTGTATTATGAGGCTCTGGCGGCTTTCAGTTGTCTCTTTGTCTTTAACGTTACTTGGCTTGACTTTCTCTCGCATGTATTCTTCCTGCTTTTCTCTGTGTTGTCTCAAGTGCTGATATAGATTGGTCGTGTTGCCGAGGGATGTGGCGACTTTAACTTTTAAACTTTTACACAGTACGTCTTTCTGTTCAATGTTGCCGTACCAAATCCAAAGCATCGCCATACAATAGACGTTGCCGCCAACTCAGCCTGTTCATGGTCGTGCTCATGCTCTTCTTCAGCGTTTATGTTGGTCACTGCTGCACGCTGGGTTGTCATACGTGCAGCACACACCAGGATAGCTTGTGGGCGTGGTGTCAACAAACTCCACACACTAAAGGAGATGTAGTCACGTTCACAGGCACACACGTTAACATTTATTTACATTAAATCGCAAATCACAGCCTTTTATGTGGTTATGTAATCGCGCTGCCTGACATCGCGATTGCCATTAGATTAATCGTGCAACACTAGATATTATGGATTGTAGATGGTGAAATCCTTCAATTCCTTGCAACTGTGCATTGAGAAAAGTTCTCAAACTATTAGACTGTTTGCACCCGCATTTTTTCACAGTGACCATCCTGGCTTGTGAACAAGTCAGCCTTTCGAGGATGCTCCTTTCATACCCAATCATGATGCTATCACCTGTTACCAATTAACCAGTTTACCTGTAGAATGTTCTAAACAGGTGTTTTTTGTGCATTCGCAGTCTTATATTGCCCCTGGTGCAACTTTTTTGGGACGTGTTACAGGCATCAAAATTAAGAATGAGTGTAAATTTAAAAAAAAACAATAAATTATATCTGTTTTAACATTAAACATCTTGTCTTTGGATTGCATTTTATTTAATATAGCTAGATAGAGTGTTACAAATCATTGCATTCTTTTTTAATTTACATTTTATACAGCATATAAACTCTTTTGGAATCAGGTTTATAGATAGCAGGCTTGGGGGGTATCTTTTTTCTTTATTCTACTGATCCAAAGATCACCAAATCTGGTTTGGTCGCAATAAACCTGAGTTAGATGTGAAAATATGGTCGCCTTTCCCCCGACACCCATGGTCTGTCTGCCTTTGTCGGTTGTTTACAGTCCTGTAACATTATCCCCACCACTCACAGTTGTTTTTCAGCTCAGCTGCCCGTTCCACTAGTGGAGAATGCAATACATTCTCAATACAGCCTCTCAGTATGAGTTTAGATAAATAGAAAGGGGAGCGTCTGTATTTTTGACTGATTTGAAAATCATACCATCAGGTTTTCTACCAGCTCAGTGACCTAGTGGTAGAGTGTCCGCCCTGAGACTGGGAGGTCGTGGGTTCGATCCCGCTGAGTCATACCAAAGACCATAAAAATGGACCCACTGCCTCCCAACATTTCACTCAGAATCGGGGGTTGGAATTGGGGGGGGGGGGTTAGATCACCACATGATTCCCGAGTCCGGTGCCGCTGCTGCTCAGGGGATGGGTCGCTCCCTCAGGGGATGGGTCAAATGCGGAGAACAAATTTCACACACTCAGGTGTGTGACAATCAGTGGAATTTAATCTTTAATTTTCTACCCTTGTATGTAAAGTCTTAGAGATAGCAAGCACTGGAGGCAGATCTTATCACTCAAAGGACATAATAGGGTACTGAGTTTCAATAGAATACAGATTATTCACTGACAAAGACAGTACAGCAGAGCCATGTAGCATAACATCGGTGGTAAGACCAGCAGCCATAAGTTCAGTGGTAATACTACATGTATTCTCTATTACAAAGCTTTCCAAGGGATCTGGCTCAAAACCATCCTGCTATGAGGTATGCCATCCTTTTGTTGTTAAAACAAACTGAGACTACTGACTAAATCACTCTTCCATTTTGATGTTCATGATGTGAATTGATTGTTCATTCAACTCTCGTGGAACTCCTCAATCCTTTAATCCTCATCCGTTACTGTCAGTCTGATGTCATCTCTCACACAAACTAAATCGAAACTAAAGGTACCCTGAGCAGAATCACAGATTATATGATAACATTATATAATATGTATTTCTGCAGAAGCAATCAGAAATGTAAGAAAAGCAAAAAGTGTACAAGTCTGTTTTTTGTGAGCTGCTCTCAGTGAGAGTTTAACTGTTGATGTGAATCACTGCTGAGCAGCAATTCTAAATAATGTGGAACCGAGGAAGTTAAAAACAAGGAAAAGAAAGTGCACAGAAGTTGTTTCAGCATGTCTGCAGGTGACTTTCTAGGCTTTAAATGTATAAAATGATAGTTAAGATCACGTGGTTAGAGCTGGAAATTAAATACCTATGGTTTTTGAGAAGTGGACTGAAGTACTGAAGTATAAAATCTCACACTGTTAACTATTTCATTAATTCATATATCATTTAAGTTATCTATCAAACAACAAAGTCAAACTTCCTCCACTGTGGGGATTTTCTGATTTTATTTGTTTTATATCATTGTAATCATTCTAGACCAAACAAGTAATTTAGAAAATAATTTGCAGATGAACTGATAATGAAAATAGTCTTTAATTGCATACTTGGTCATATATCATGACCTGAAATCAAATGCAGTGTCATACTTGTAGTTTGTTGTTTGATTGTATACGTTGTAGTTTATTATGTCCACCTGGCTAAAACTAATGCAATCTACCACCTCTACGTAACTGGATTCAGTGTTAGGGAGCAAGCAAGCAAACATCAGATTGTTTCAGTTTTTCCCACTGAAGATGTCCTTACCTGCTCCATGCGACAGCAAACAGGCTAAGTGACGTGTAAAAAAAAAAAAAAAAAAAAAACACTCGCCTTGACCTTATTTTCCCCAGGTTTCGCACTCCTGCTCCACCTTTGACCTCTTTTCAGCAGCAAGCTGTTGCTGCGACTTGATAGGCTTGACAGGCTCCCTCTTGTTGCACATAGACATCTAGACATTTTGTAGCACTTTGTCTGCCAGAGTTTGCTTGCTTGCTTTATGATAGGAAGAGGTCTAAGTCAGCAGTACTGTAATGGAGGTTCTAATGTTCAGTGTCTGTTGAAACTGTTATGAGACCTGTTGATTGAACTGTGTGATCATTTTTGAGGCTGTAGTTTTTGCTGCTGTTGAATTTTGTTGGTGTATAGTGAGAGGCAAGTCGAATAGCTCGTCTAACCTACCATGAAACTTAAGTTAGTAACCCGAGCTATTATTTGCTTAAACCACTGAAATCAACAGGCCTATATATGGTACAAGCCTTAGATTCATTTCACACAAAACTGTTGCTCAGCAAAGGGAAATACAATCAAATTGTTTATTTGATCTAGTATGACTATTACTTCAGGGTGTCCGCAGGGTCTTAAAAAGTATTAAAAGTTGATAAATCAAATGTCGGAAAATTAAGGCCATTAAAAAGTATTAAAAAGTCTTAATCGCGATTTTATGAAGAATTAAATTTTCTTGGCATTCAAGCTTTGACAAAAAGTATCCATGAATATATAATTTATTTTCCTCCTCGCAACTATTACAAACAACAATGTGTAGGTAGACACACTCGGACTGTCATCGGGTGTGTGTAGGCTGAGCGAGAAAAAAAAAGTCCAAAAAAGTTAATAACTTACAATTTATGGCAAAAAGGTAGTTTCTTGCAACTCTAGAATAAAGATAAAAAATATTCGCAAACGAAAAAACACTTCTGGTTGCTGATCTAAGTAGTGTTTAACTTTTGGTTTAACACTAAAAATTAAAACCCTCGGCGCGCACTGCAGCACAAGCAGACAGATGCGCGACTCAGAGCAGCATGTGTCACTGACACCAGACTCAGAGCGCAGTGGACCAGTGGAAAATGTCACCATCAGCATATTATTTTACATCAATAAAATCTATTTTATCATTATTTTGAGTCACATTGTTTAAGAATTTAGTCGTCTGTGTTCAAGCAGGATAATAGGTCTCCATTCATTGCACGTCGGGCTTTCAATTTCCTTGTCGGAGATGTTTTCTTTTTTAATTACATGATAGCTATTCTCCCTTAACTCACCAGTAAAGAATACCTTTGTCCATTTCAAATAACCCGTGGCAATAATAATATCCCTGTTCTCTGATTTACTGTGAAACTTTTTTAGGCAGTTCGTGCAACAATCAGACCAATGACTTCTTTACTTGGCCTAATGGGGCCGGCCTTTATTTGTCATCCATTAAATTAAAATTAAAAACACAAACTGGAACTGGAACATGAAATCTTATATGCCTAACAGACATTGCTTCTCATTCTTTGAGTTTACATATGGCTAAAGGGGAAAAAACAACCATAAACAGACAGCATGATTAATGTTGCGTTCAAGGTCCCCCCAAAAAACGGGAGGAAAAAAAGGCAGAATATTCGGAAAAAAAATTCACAATCGAATCCCGTGCCATCGAACAAAGCTTCGAAGCTTCGAATTTTTTGGGTCAGCCCTAAATCCCACATGCAGGGGGCTAGCCACAAGGTTGTTATTTTCAGCAAGTTGGCCTTGAATAGCTGATGTTGAGCTGTAGAGCTGTGTTACTTATGACCTAAGGTGTATTTTAATAAACCTGCCTTTGGTTTAATATATTCTTCCAAGCTTTATTCCTTCTCATCTTATCTGAGTTCTGTTGTATGTTTGTGCTCCATAGATTTAATTGCAAACTACAACTGTTTAGTAAATTAAACATGTGTTGCTGCTAACGACAGCTTGAAGTGGCGATGAGGTCTTAAATTTTTTTTGGAAGGTCTTAAAAAAGTCTTAAAAAGATGTTGAAATTAACCTCAGGATTCCTGCATATACCCTGTACTTGTTTAAAAATTAGGGTTCAGATAAAATATCAATCATGAATCATTTATTTTATGTAGATCCAACAGACAGCGCATCAGAGAGCGAGAGAGAGTTACGGCACTTGAGGATTACGGCAGCCGGCATACCAACACAACACCACTTTATCCTGTTAAAATAATACTCAGAACTTTGATTAATTTTTATGAAAAACCCTTTAATCCTTTTGATCTGAGGACCCTTACGGACTAAAATACTATGAATAACTTACATGGTAATCGAGGAATGGACACATAATTTGAGGTAGCCAACAATCCGTTTTAATACATCTAAAGAACTCCAAAAAAAATCTAATTGTGATGGGCTTTTATTTGTCAAAATGTGTAGCCACACTGGGCCAGTAATAGAGTCTAAGCATGTAATTTTCATTGACGTTCTCCTGTATTTATACTGAACAAAAATTAAACACAACACTTTTGTTTTTGCTCCCATTTTTCACAGGTCTAAGATCTAAGACTTTTTAATATGCACTCAATACGTATATTTCTCTCAAATTTTTATCGCAAATTTGGTAACATCTGTGTCGGTGAGCACTCCTCCATTTCCAAGATACATCTAGCAACTTCACCTGCAAGATCGCCCGAGAGCAGCTACCCAGACAGCTGATGTAATAATTTGTTTGGACAGCCGAAGAATTTCTGCACAAAACGTCAGAAACTGTCTCAGGGAACCTCATCTGCACGCTGGTCATCCTCACCAGTGCCTTGACCTGACAGCAGTTTGTCATTGTAACTTTGCAGTTGTTAGGCTGCCTGGATGTACTGCCAAACCCAAGAAATGTCACTGGACATGTCTGATGGTTGTGAAATGAACATTCAGTTCATGGGCAACAGCTCTGGGGGACATTTCCTGCATTCAGCATGCCAATGGCATGCTCCCTCAAAACTTGGGTCATCTGCAGCAAACAGCACATTTTAGAGTTTAGAAATTCTTTGAGTTACAGATACACCTCTCAGTTTAATGCAAAACAGTTTAACACAACTGCAAACTGCAGCCAACAGCAAGTAGAAAGTTGAACCAACAGCTGTCTAAACAGTTTCAACACACTCTGAACATTAGGACTTCCATAAAGGATGATCTTATTGTAGGACGGTTGTATTAGACTGTATTAGTTTTAGCTGTACCTAATAAACTGGCAACTGAGTGTATATTTCCATATTTGAGTGATCATTTTTGTATTTTATACTGTGTATAACATCTTATTTGGCAATTGTTAGAAAGTTTGTGGTGCTTGTCTAACAATACAGACACATAGCAATGAGTGTGAGGCAGAGGTACAATTTACACATCAACGATGACAGTATTCTTGCCTGGGTGTTGTCTTATATATTAATGTTGAGATCAAATATGGAACATCCAGATCTCTTCGATTCTCATAATATTAACCACTTAGACTTTTAGGAAGAGGGTTTTTAAATGTAATATGTCAACATTTAGCCTAATCACTAAAAATCACCTGAACTCATCATCTGATGGGAAACAGTAGGCTATTTGCAGGTTTTTAATTCAGATGCACTCATCAATGTATAAATAACCAGTAGGACTGCATGTCTTGTTGGTGTTGTGGTTGTTTAATTAAAGTGACTCATGATAGTTCACACATACACAGTCTGCCATGCATTAATACCTGACCTCAAGGAAGTGTTGCTCAGTCAATGCTACTCTTAAGTTTTTTCTCCTATAGCTTAAAAATGTTCCACCATGCTTATTTGTCTACTGTTATCTATAAGTAAGAAGTGTGCTGTATTAGACCTAAGCTGTGCAGCATTTGATTTGGACTGCCAGCTGCCAGGCATTGATTGACCACACATTGTTCTCCCCTTCCAGAGTGTTTGTCAACCGAAGCTTGGCCATGGAGAAGATTAAGTGTTTTGGTTTTGATATGGATTATACTCTGGCAGGTAAGTGCAGTCTGAGACCTGTGGTATCAACCTCGATAAACACATAAAGGTGTAGTAACTAATGCCTACACTGTCTCTGCATATAGACTCTAAAAGTACTGGCACTTACTATCTCACTGATACAGATTGGTATGTGAATAAGATCAGTAGGATACAATCCATACTGTACATCCCAACTTTTCAGTCCCATCTAATTTGTTTTATTCACAATGTAAGTCCTCACAAATGTAGTCCTCATGACTGGCAATATTTTCATGCCTCCACGCCAGCAACAGCCATCGCCATATTGGCTGGTGCTATGGAGGATTGAGCGGTGGATCTGACTGAGAGGCTGAGGGCACTATCAGCAGGCAGCCTGTCACTAAAAGTGGCCCGGCCTTAATTATGCATAACTTTAAGCCTTAATAAAATGTAAATGGGCGAGTTACATAAAAATTCACCCTCCATACAGTTGTCATGAAGAGGGAAATTCACAATAGAAAGGCTGTTTTCTGTACCAGGCTGTAAACTTGTTTCTGTTATAAAGTTTGGCATTTTAACATGGTGGTCTATGGAGATTGAGAGGCTTCTGGAGCCAGCCTCAAGTGAATGCTCAAGGAACTACAGTTTTTGACACTTCTGTGTTGGCTAAATTTTTCAGCCCAGAGGTTGCCACTTGTTTCTTCTGCATAGACAGCCCAATTTGTGAAAAGACCATCTTCCCAGCTGTGAAATATGTATTTAATTGGATCATATTTACAGGAAGTATTTTTTTTTTAAAAAAACATCCACATCCCTTTTTAAATGTAGAAATTTCACTTAATTGTGAGGCAGTTACTTTATGCTTTGATGGTGGGTTGCTGAGAAAAACTGACAATGACATTGAATGTTATTTGTGAAATTTTGAGTATTTTCTTACTGATCTGTTAATTATATTCATCCACCAAATGATGAGACACTCTTTCTGATGACAAAACATGTTTGAATCGTAGAACACATAATTTGGAAAAACTGGGGAAAAAAATCAGAATTTAGGAAAAATAAAACACACACTATAAAAGGATTTTAGAGGGCTCCAGGCTATGTGTCATTGTCATCAAGTTTCTCCAATTGAGCATTTTGAAATTTACCAACACCAAACACTTTATAATCTCATGTGTTTAACTATTGATTTGGAGTCTGAAGCTTGCTAGCAGCACTACAAAGCACTGTAGCGCTTAGGTTAGGTCCCAAACAAACGGCTCTGCGACCAGATCCAGCCTGTTAGACATTTTCATATGGCCTCCCAGTTCTTAAGAATTTAGTGTTAAATGTTGCTTGCAACATTTTTTTTCTTTTCTGTTTTTTCTTTCTGTTACTTCCAGTTCTTTTTTGAAATAAAGTACCATAATGCAACACGAGGCACCATCTTACAACAAAAATATGTCAGCATGTGTTTAGAGTAATAACAGGAGTAATACCTAATTTCACGTTTTCTTCCTTATATGAATTAAAAAATGAGACCAAACTTGATATAAATTGCCTGGTTTTGTTTGTATTTGTGATCAGATATTTTAAAGAAGCATAATTAACCTGAACTATTCATTAATCAGGCTGTTTCTGACTGCATGTCTCAGTGGCAGAGAACAATCCTGAAACAATTCCAAGTCTTAATTTTCTCCTCATTAGCCTAAATTTTGACTACAGGATCGGAGTGAAAAATAGTGAGGGACAGTCTTCTGCCCTGTTCACTGGGGCACCCACTGTAACTAAAGCTGCTCCTGTCCAGCTGTATCTGAAGATATTCTTGGCCTGGAGACAGTCAAGACAGTATTTCCATACACCATGGTAGGAGGAGGGGGTTGGGGTTCACATAGGGTTATTATTGGCTGATATCAGTATGTGCCAATATTCATCATCATCATCAAACCATTTTTATGGCTCAGAAACAAATAACCAGTTTTCAGTGGTTATGTGCATGTGGACAGCTCTGACACATCTGCAGGGCTGTGCAGAGACCATACAGGCAATCCCTATTGGTGTTTTTAGAGGCTCTGTATGTCCAAGTGCCAACATGCGGGGTTGACAAGTGAAGCCAACATCAAAAACTGCAGTTTCTTGAATGACCACTTGAGACTGGCTCCAGAAGCAAGTCAGTTGAGTTTTTAACATTCATGAAAACTGTGGTGGGGTGAATTTTCATATAACTCACCCGTTTACATTTTATTAAGGCTTAAAGTTATCAAGTTAAAGTCACGTCTCCCTTATGTTAGCTTCAGTTGGAATGCGGCAGGTGCTCAAAGTTAAAAAGGGGCACATGGAACAATATTTTAAAAACCATACAGCAACTTAATTTACAGCAAATCTTTGGAATTATTCCAGCCCATATTCAAACAGAAAGTAACATTGAATCTTACAACACAATGCATGAAATTATGAATGAGGGATATGAATGTGTAATAATGTCCTTTGAGCTGGGTTTCCTTGTAAATTTTATAAAAGCTGTACAGTAATATCACATCAAATTGACAAAAACATAGGCAGGAATTCTTTGAAATTTTCATTTATTTTTGTAAAGGATTTTTCAATAACAGTTCAAATATAAGGAAGTTATGAAGGTGTTAAACTTCTCAAAAACTGTACAGTAAAACCATATGAACATTAAGTCATAGTCAGGGTAATCCGGAACAGGTTCAGCTAACCTATGAAGGAAAGGTTTTTATAAATGGTCATATATGAATATTATTTGATTATATTTTAACTTTGGAGCTCCCTTTTTCAAAATTAAAAACCTGTACAGTAAAATAACTTCAAAAGGGATTTTATTTAATGTGCAATATTATTTTGTTTTACTTAATATATAGAATGTGAGAAATTATTGCTAGAATACAGGTCTTTCGTCGTCCTTTTTGGCCACTCAAAGCATCCGTAGCCTAACAACAGGCATCAAAATCCAAGCAGCAGTTGGCTTGAAATGACGGCTCACTTGACCACAGCAAGAACCATTAGTCAGGACAACAATCAAACTTATGTCTCATAACTAATGGATCATTTAAGGATGATGCTGTGTAATGTTTATAGGATAAATATAATGTCATGATCACACATGTGAAACACACCATCTAAACATTGCCACTTAGTGTCTGTCTGCGGTATCCTGGGTTGCAGCTGTAAACATAATGGAGGGCCCATCAAGGAGGCTGTCATGTGACAAACTGACTGATGGCAGCCATAGAAGAATTATTATTAATTGCTAAATGTTCTTCTTGATAAGGGCCACTGGCAGGCCTTCACAAACAAACAAAAATAATGCCTTGACGAAAGGGAACTTTGGATTTCAAAGGGCAGATGCTTGAGCACCCTCAGCCTCCCTCTTTGCATGTGCCTGCACATCTGCCTGTCTGTTTGTCTGTCTAGTGTATAAATCTCCAGAGTATGAGTCACTTGGCTTTGACTTGACGGTGGAGCGCCTGGTGTCCATTGGATATCCACAAGAGCTGCTCAACTTTGTCTACGACCCCTCCTTCCCCACCAGGTTTGTTCTCAAAGCCCTGCCTTTTTGAAATCAGTTTGAACACCAGTGCAACAAATTCTTACTCTCAAGTGGGCTTCCTGCTTCCATTATCTGACTGTTTGCCCTCCCTCCCCTGTGTCCATTCTTCTCAGAGGTCTGGTGTTTGACACGATGTATGGCAACCTGCTCAAAGTGGATGCATATGGGAACATCCTGGTGTGTGTGCACGGATTCAATTTCTTAAGGGGGTGAGGTCCACTAAACCCACTGATCTGTCAACATAGTCCACCACATCTCTAATAAAAAAGCAGGCATTTATCTGCATTGTCAGATCCGTCTTCCATCGCATCTACAACAGTGTTATTTAAATGAAACATAAATAAGACTTGAAGTCGACAGCCATGCTGGCAGCCCTGTGAGGCTGTGCTTTAAGCTTGATATTCCAAAAAAAAATCCCATGCAGATTTATTTATCAAGCACATTTAAAAATAGCAGTTAAGTAATGTGCTGTACAATCACAAACAAACAAATGGAAACACACAAAAAAAACACAACACAAACTCCAGTTAAGAGGGGGTTTAAACACCTGCAGTCGGGTTTAAGTTGTCCGCACCAGAGGGAATGAATATATACTATAAGGAAAGTCTAAGTAAGGGATAATGTATAGTGAGCCGGTGACTGTTGAAAAATAACTCCCGACAGGGGAATGGAACCTGAAGGGAGTTATTTTTCAACTGTCGCCAGCTCACTATACATTATCCTGCTAAAAACATGGCTTACTACCAAAACATTCAGTGATGTGTCACAAAATAATGATTAAAGCACGTTATGGCCGTTGCTATGGCGTCCCTAGCAACGGAGCAGCAGAGCAGTGGCGATACCTCAAGAAATAAACACCGCACAATTTTGTTGATTGACCAATCAGAATCAAGTATTTAAGAGTGCCATGTTCTAAAGGTTAGGGTTAATGATACTGCCTACCATTGTTCTATAGCCCGTACATGTGAGTGTGGCTTTACTGATGTGTAGATAAAAGATGTCTTGGCATCTGGCTTATAAGCAGCCATTAAGACATGAAAGTTACACAAGATGGAGGTTAATCAAGATCATTTGATAGACTGGATTTAAATTTGCTGAATAAGTAACCATTGTTGGTGCTGTGGAGCAGTGTCTTCATCAGCAGATCCCTACAATGTTAGTACATCATGTTCTAAAAGCACATGCATGTAACAAGCACAGTGGTGGCAGGATAGACATTTCAGACTACTGCAGAGGGAGCTAACAGAAATACATTGTACTCTACAGTGTAACTCATGTACCCTGGTTTGACCTTCTTCAGCACTGGTAACCCTCATGTATGTTTGTATGTGTGCTCACTCTGCACAGACCTGACATCAGAGAGATGTATCCCAACAAATTTATTCAACGTGGTGACACAGAGCGCTTCTATATCCTCAACACACTCTTCAACCTGCCTGGTAAGCAAAAACATCAACACAGTTTCATCCTCTGTTGGGAAAATGAAAACAAATAATATGACAAAAATATGTACAATAGCTGTAGCACTTGGATGCTGATTTAATATGTATTGCAATTTTAAGTATTGTTATACTACAGGCACTGCAATTTGATCTTAAGATTTATTGTGATTCTTGTTTACTTTTTAAGACTAGACCAAGACCACTGGAAAAAGTTAAATCATAGACATCTAGAGACTGTATATCATGAGACATATTACCAAAAATAGTGCACATCTAATGTCAGTCAGTCTTTGACTTTTATTTCAGCAGCATCATATAAAATGCTTACGCTTAATATTATACTGCTACATAAAAGATGCTATGAAATTAAATGCAATAAGAATCAAATGGGTCCAGAGGGGTAAAAGTGATTATATAGGAAATGAGGCTGCCATCTGTTGCAGAAACTGGCAGATGGGCCTTTCGGGGAATATTTAATTTTCAAATTTTATTCCAGTGAAGCATTTGTGACCTTGTTCTGTGAAAGGTGCTCTATGAAATATACTTTATTTACTTACTCACCAAGATGACCATTACACGTACAATAGAATCAATGAAAAATAGTTTCTGAAGTGAACTTAAACAGCTTCAGTAAGATGTCCTTGCTAATTAAGCTTGCAGTGTTTCCCATAGATTAATTTCTTTGTGGCAGCTGCCACAATATCAACATTGACCGCCACTCATTGATTTGCTACTTTTTTATAGTATTTAAGGGGCCGTACTTATGCCACGTTTTTAACTGCCTGGAAAACACAAGATCAGGCACTGGGCGCTACTCTTTTGCCTTTTCTGTGCCAGCTTTCAAGAGTGCGGCGGCAAGTTGCATCTGAGGTTGCTAAGCAACCTCAACAAGCACTGTATCACAGTCTATTTACCTGAAATCCTGAGTGCAGAGCTGATGTTCTTCAATGCGCTGTTTGTGTTTGTTGGACAAACGTAGCAACCCCTGCACTAAATTGATCAACTTCTCTTCTGTATTTATCACAGACTGATATTTACAGAAAAAGGGAAAGATGTCTGTCCGCTGTGATTGGTTGGTCACATGACATGCAGTGTGCGCTGCTGCATTCCAAAACTCGTGTAAATTAGGCGCAGGGGAACATGTGTGCACCACAACGACATTGCTCTTGCATTTGAACATGCCTGCTGCATGTCTACATTGAAAATAATGAATTTGAGGGCGCAAAATCAGCATGTGTGCAGACCCTAAATTGGGTAAAATCTTATTCCATTGTGGAGCTGTGTGCAGCGCATTGATTTGCTCAGCCCCTCGCCCCGCTCTTGTGCTCTCTCTCTATCTTTTTTAGCAAATCACAAATAAGAAGAGGAAGGACTGTGGGAAGACCTGCTTGCCACCCTGCAGTCCCTTCCCTCCCTCCCTGCTGCCAGGAGACTATTTATCAGGGAGAGAGTGGGCAGAAACTCTGGAGATGGACTCAGTAGCAACTCAAATTCAGCCAGCGTAAACCTTAGTGCCATGGTTCACAGAGGGCTGGGTTTAATCTGTGTACCAGCAGCAACTGAGAGTTTTCTGATCTGGCGGAAGGTGTGCACTGGGCTAGATTACCACTGTTAAAGCCACAACTTCCTTCCCCCTTCACATTTGAATTAAATCCATTCAAAAAGTTTACAAAAGCATCATCAGGCAACATCCAAATGATAAAAAACTAAGTGCTGGACAAGTAATCATACAAGAAATGATAGATTAGAATAGAGTCTGTACACTAGACTGTGCTACCAAAAATACTTAATTATATTACTACAAAGGTGACATTTCATGAGACTGCAGAAGAAGACTTTCAATAATTATAAAGTGAATCAATGTTTTTCCCACCCCTAGTATCATAATTTCTTTTTCCTTTCACTGAAAGTGATTTTTTTTTTATCATCTTAATTTGAGTTTTTTACTACTTAGGAAAAGTGTTAAATAAAAATCATGTTTTCAATTGTATATTGAAAAGACTTAAAGAAAAGAATGAACATTTGAACTAGAGTCCACTGACAAGGCTCTGAATGGGGTTACACTGTCTTCTGTTGACTGTTGATTTGTCAGATTGAATGCATGTTTATATTCAGATTTACAGTCAGTCTCACTGATTCTAGTCTCATTTCCTCCTCCTCAGAAACCTACCTCTTTGCTTGCCTGGTGGATTTCTTTAGTAACTGCCCCAGATACACAAGGTACTGCATACTCACTAGAGGTCAACCAACAGTGGGTGTTTAAAGGCCAGTATGATGATTATATACTGTAGTATGGAGCAGGAAGAAGCCCATAGCCCATTAATCAGCCAATATCCAACCCTTAAAGGGCCAGTGTGTAATATTTGGCATGGTTTATTATCAAATCTGAATCTGAATATTCTACCCATTAATATGTTTATATAAGTGTATAACCGCTATAAAATGAAATTTGTTTGGTTTTCGTAGCCTTATAATTATGCTTCTAAAAATATATACATATATATATATATATATATATATATATATATATATATATATATATATATAGCAAGGGCCTTGCTTTAGAGAGGTCGCCATTTTGCGCCGCCGTGTCCAGCCAGCCAGAGAACGCGTTTCACGTGTATTAATAAACCAACGAAGACAGTGGAAGGAAGGAAGCAGGAGGAGGAAACAGCAGAGAGTGTTAGTAGTTCGTCGATAGAGAGTAGTGAAAAGTTTTTTTTAGTTATAAAGTTTGCTTCACTCCTTGTGATGCACTCTCTGCGGCGCTTTTCCTCTTGATGATATATCTCCCCAACGATGGTAGCACCGAATCCCATTCTGTGCAGCAAAATGGGAGCAGAGGATTCAGCCTCTCTCCTCATCTGTATGCTCCGGCTCAAACAGGTATGGCTCTGGATCTGTGTCCGCTACAAGACACTCTTCAAAATCGCGTTCAAAGTCGTCCATTGCAGCTACTACAGTCCGGAGATGTTGCTAGGCTAAATAAACAGCTGAGCTCTGTTTACAGGCTACGTCTGTCAGTCAGTGTGCGGGCTGGAGATTGGTGGAGCAGAGAGGGGAGGGGGTCCCCGCTAGGTCCTGTAAACGAGTATGTGTGTATTAAGTGTGTGTGTTACGCTAGAAGAGTTTGGGATGGAGTCTTTTACCCCCTGGAGTGTTACCAGAGTTTATGGAGTGCTCAAATAAACGGGCCTTTTTCCCGAACGCTACTCTGGTCTCCTGCTCGTGATGGATTCATTACAATATCGTAACATGGTTTAGATTTCTAAATAAACATTCACCTCGTCGCTAGATAGACCTACTCCTGAAAAACTTGTGTCTGCACAAGGCTTTTTGTCCCTACAAGGCCACTGTCATTTACCCGACTGGAAGGGTGAGCGAGTGAGTCCTGCAATCTAGAATTTGACCACTGATGTCACTGTTTTCAATGGTTTTCATCCCATTTTACAAACTGGCCCTTTAATGATTTTTTTTTTTTTTTTTTTTTTTGGGATACTGTCAGAAATGACAGATCTTTTACTTTATTAGATACTGACTAACTGTTGAACTGAACATTTAGATCAAAGTAATAGATATCTAGATAGATAAATAAGTCTGGATCACTAAAAGTCTAACTCTAAGTAATAAATACCTGAAGTAGAAATAGAAATCTGAAACTTAACATCCAACTAATCATAGTAAAAATAGGTGGGAGTGATTTTTATTTTTTGAGCCATTATTTTTCCTCAAAGGCAAGGCATGATTTTCCGGTACACAGTGACATTACCCTGGCTTCAAGTTTGGAACATCCATGCAAAACAGCGACCAGTAGCCCAGAACGGATAAACCAAACACTGACTAGATAAGGCCATTTGCGTTTTCAAGTCAGCCACAGTAATAAGAAGCCCAAATGCAATGTGCAGCGCCGGAGTTGAGTTAGGGTTAACCTATGCCAAAGGGCACCAGAAATACATGGAAACTGCCTTATTCTGTGTTTTACCAGTTTAAATGACTGGGTCTATTTGTTCTGGGGGGAAAAAGAGACCTCTAAGGATAATTTGGCTCACAGTAAAAACCTGAGCAAAGGTGAGCAAACGATAACTTATGAGAGAAAAGGTGTGAGCACACAATAGTATGTTGTGGGCAAGCCCCAAGATACTAAAAAGTGTCACAGATGCATTGATCTGTGACGTGAGATTGCTTTATTCAGTGTTTTTAGTCATTCTGTTTGTTTTGGAGAAGAAGAGACCCCTGTGGACAATTCGGCTCCTGATTAAAAACTTCCTGGAAAATACATACTGAAGGAATTCCTGCCAGCTGAAGTATTTAGCTGGTTGCAATCTGTAATGCACTGATAGCCACCACCAAGTCGTACACACTTCACCTTTAAATTCAGAAAGAGGTCTGTGAAAGATCCTAAGTCTACATATTAAATGGCAGAATTGTTTGCACCTGTTTGAGCGTGCCAGTTGATACCAATTTGCATGTAAATGCCCACAAGGGCATGAGACTGCAGAAGAAGACCTTTAATAATTCTAAAGTGGAGGTACTTCTGCAGGAATTGAATGCCAAACAAGCTATCATATTGAATAGCGTCAGTATAGGATATTGAATAACACAAAAAGATGCATGAGATGCTTAAAATACGCATTAATCAACCACCCATACACAACCTCCAAACTTAAAGCAATAAAGTAGTAGTAGTGTGTGTGTGTGTGTGTGTGTGTGTGTGTGTGTGTGTGTGTGTGTGTGTGTGTGTGTGTGTGTGTGTGTGTGTGTGTGTGTGTGTGTGTGTGTGTGTGTGTGTGTGTGTGTTTGACAGAGTGAGAGACAGAGAGAGGGGGGAGAGAAGTTGAAGGTGGACTATATAATGCAATGTTTCTTTAAGTTATTATTAACTTACTTGGGAGGGCAGCGTTGTCACTGTCACTGCCTGCCCACCCACACTGCCCGTGATACTTTCAAGCGTGATCAATCACTAATCACTAATATCATAGCTGATATGAACTGAAATGACAGGGTAGTGTTTGTTTGTTTGTTCTTAAAGATCATAATGCTTTTTTAGAGTAATGAAAATAATAATTAAATACTTTGAGTGATAATTATAATTATTATATTATTATTATATTATAATTATAATTTAAATTCTGTAGTATTATACAACTGTAGAACTGATGAACAAAATATGTATAAGTGTGCTCTTCAGTGTGCATAGATTCTGTTCTTACCTAAGAAGAAATACCAAATGAGAAAACACTTGTGAATTCCAGAATCAAGTGGTTATTAAGAAGAAATTTTTCTGAAGAACAGATGGTGAATGAAGTCCAATGCTGTTTCAGAACTTTTGTATCTTATCAATAACACAATTCTGGGGGAAACACTGAGTTCAGAGTGACACTGTAGACTGTAGTGTTGACATGATATAATCTGTCTCTGTAGTTGTGAAGCTGGCTTCAAAGATGGCGACCTTTTCATGTCCTACAAGAGCATGTTCCAGGATGTTCGAGATGGTGTGGACTGGGTTCATTTCAAGGTAGAATCCTTTGTTTTCTAGTATAAAAGCTGTTTCCAGCCAGTCAATCCAGTCACAGGCCTCAGCCCACTCTTATTTGTTTTCACAGGGCTCCTTAAAGGAGAAAACGGTTGAAAACCTGGAGAAGTATGTGGTAAAGGATGTAAGTAAGCCAGCATAATAAAGACTGCTTTTACATAATCACCAACAACCAATACCAGCTTGAATTTGACTTTATAGTTAGGTAGACAAACAGTGCTTTTCAGCTTAGTTTAATCTTTTAGCTGTTCAATTTTCTGCATCATTGAAGTTTGTTTTGTTCTTTTCTCCACCAAGCCGAAGCTTCCTCTCCTCCTCAGTCGTATGAACGAAGTAGCCAAAGTATTTCTGGCCACCAACAGCGATTACAAATACACAGAGGTGAGAGGAAGATTTACATTCAGATAAATGCTTAAAGCAAATCACACTCTGCAGTCTCATAATGTCATCAGCACAGATTCATTTTTACAGTTAAATGAATGGTTGCCTAACGAAGTTATGATACCAGGTGATGTTGATGATGGGCCAGTGTATAGTTTCCTTTTTCAGTGCTGCTCTGGTACAAGAAGTTAAGATATACTCTCCTAAATCCAAGACTCCTTATTGGTTAAAAAATAATAATTTCTTTGGAATAGGGATGTTATTAATTTATTGTTTAACTGTTAACCAACAATAAAAATTTTGACCAAATAATACTATTAGTTAAACAGTTTAATACATATATATGATCAAATATGATATATTCTGGCACTGTGAGGGGAGATGATGAAACAGCAGAGCCTGCTGCTGCCCAGAATGGCATGGTATGACATTGCATGGGCAATGCCATAATGTTGCTCCGGGGAGACGACTACCTCACCCTCAGGGGTGGGTAGTAACGCGTTACAAGTAACGCACGTGAGTAAAAAAGTGATTTTTTGTGAGTACTTTTTAAGTTCCTTTTTTTAAACTGTACCACTGCTCTTACTCAAGTATATTTTTGTCAGTAATCTACTTTTTACTTCACTACATTTGCCATTTACCTTCGTTACAACTAGTCTGCTCTAGGGCTGTCAAAAAAATTTGAAGTTCGACATATATTCGAATGTATATATTTTTTTTATAAGTTCGAACCTAAATTTGATCATTCGAATATCATTAATAATTAATTAAAACTATTGATAATGTTGTATATCACGGCAAATCCCATTCGGGCGGAGATGGCTCGCGCACAAGCCGGGCCAGAGAGGGATGCAGCGACGGAGGAGCCCGCTGCGCCAACACCACCCACTGCGCTGTCCGTGATGTGTGAACTGTTCGGGGAGACATACAGGGAGAGTGTTGCACCTGCTGCCTCCCTGCCTACAATTTTTGAAGAAGAGATGAAAAGTTACCAGAATGAGACACCACAACGAGCCGAACAGGATCCACTCTTGTAGTGGAAAACTACGCACTGAAGTATCCAAACATCGCTCAGATAGCGAGGCGGAAGTTGGTCATACCTGGCACTTCAGTGAGGTCAGAACGGAGTGTCACGGTCATATTAATAAGCATAATAAGCATCTAATTTTTTGTGGGGGGGGGTTGTAAAATAAATAAATAAATAAAAAATAATAATAATAAATTCGAATATTATTCGAACTATACTAAAGCGCCATGTCCTGAACCCGCTGAACAAGCAAGCACCAGTCTGACCTGACCCCAATCGCAAAGGTCATGTTGGAGCATGTGCCATTTTGTGCCAAAATCCATAAAAAAGAACAGTTACTCGATGAAGTGCGCCCTGTGCCTGCCAAAAGGAGATCCTTGCTTTCAAAAATTCATCGTTGAATCTCTGCAAGCATATTGAAGTACCATATATTGAATGGTTTCTTATTTATTTTATTGGATTTTATTTATTTTGTTTACAGCGGAAAAGACGTAGAAAAGACAAAGCAGTTGGGATGTCAGTTCTGTTTTTAAAGCAAGGTCATCCATTCAAATTACAGATAGGGAAATGGAGAAAGAAGAGGTTAGGTGAGAAAAAGAGGGGTAGAGTGAAGGAGATGGAGAGTGGACGATTGGTACCTGCTTCATTAAAAAATAAGTTTTATCAACAGGTGCTGTTTTTTCATTATTTTGCACTGGTCCGCACACCCTAAAAAATATTCAAACAGAAAGTTACTTGTACTTGAGTAAATTATTAACCAGGTACTTTTTACTTTTACTTGAGTAGGTTTCTCAAATAGTAATTTTACTTCTACTTGAGTAATTTTTGATGGCAGTAATTGTACTTTTACTTGAATACAGATTTTCAGTACTCTACCCACCCCTGCACACCCTCAACAAGCTCATGCATGGCCTAGAGGCAAAGGTGGACACCTACATGAAAGACATTGGATCAACAAATTTTCTGTTGTTGTCATTACACAGAACAATCAGCTCAATGTCTGCACAGTTAGCACTAGCTAATACAGCAGCAGTGGCTAATATCCGACATGGTCCCAACAAACTCACACAGACACCAAAGCAGCTCTACTGTTGTTAAACCTGTTAGGTTTGTTAGCCACATGATACTAATAGTTGGCCCTGTCACTGTGTGTGCAGGGCAGGCTGACTCCCTACTTCCCTGGTGCAGAGCTCATAATCCTGCAGCAGTAGTGTCATGATAAACCGAGAGAGCAGGCACTGAGGGAAGCCATATGCCAGCCATGGTCTATCATGACTCCATTTAGCGATATTAACCACTTTTGGAGTAGGACATGAGGCATCAAAACATTACTCAGACTTAACACACCAGGGTCAAAAGACCTGGGAGGCCAACCTAAATCAGGCTTTCACTCAGTGTCTTTACATGACACAAGAGAAAATGGTTTTATTGTGTTAGTCCGATCAAAATTGGACTTTTGAAATACATGTAAACATGTTAGTCTGACTGAAATCGTACCAAATTGAATTTCTCAAATTTCTTGGACAAACACATCCAGATAATGCGATTGGGAGTTTACTTTCTCCTTTATGTATTCAGTCAATCAGACCCAAACTGGCCGAGGCACTCTGCGTGTGCTCCACAGTTTCCGTCCCAGGCTTTGACCCAGAAGTCGAATAACATTAAATGCGTAACAGAAGAGTAACAGAAGAGAAGAAAAAGGAAAAGTAAAGCATGCAGCATGTACACAATGTACAGAGCTGTAAAGTTGTCCACCGTGGTACCAGTTTGCTGCTAGCTAACTGTAATTATCTTATTTTTCAGATTGTTTGGTCTCTGATGTAATAGGTCAACCTTAAAAAGGTCCAATTCTAACAAGCTGACAGGGGACAAAATCACCACCTATCTTTGTGGAGTCGGACATACTTTGGTCAATAAATTGACTCTATTTTATCCTTTCTTGTGTGATTACTTGTCCATCACTTAGTTTTTTTTTTTATAATCTGGATGTTGCCTGATGATTCCCCTCCCGTACTTGTATACTGGGACAAGGACAGTAGTCCAAGTAAATAGCCTAGTTGAGCTATAACCATAGCTCCACTTAATTGTGCGTGTAAACGTACTAACTGACAGAATGGAAACTAAAACCGCATTTTGAGACACAGTTCCCAGAACTTTTATACCTAAGGACAACTTTTCAAGGAACTAAAAAGTTCCAGCCCATTGTTATTAGCATTTCCACTTCACATAAGGCAAATGGGTCCACGGCTGTATAAAAAAGCTACATGACAGGGTACAACACATAGTACTGATGCAAGTTGAATGTAATGATTGACATGCAGAGGGAGAAAATGAAACAAAGTGTCAGTATCACAGTAAATCATCTGTTGAGTGTTTGACTGTTGTTTATTTATGCTGTCGAATGTAACCGCTGTGAAACAATGTTGTTTTAGAGAGAAATTTTCTCCATTCTTCCTAAATTGGTGCTTAACTGTTACTAGAGTACTTCCTTATTTTCTGAAGAAAGTGGTAAATGAGTTGTTGTTGAAGCAGCAGCGCTGTGTGTGTTTGACCAATCAGTGACGGTCATCCTGCAAACCCCATCCCAAAAGATCCTGTACTTCCAGTACTACCCCTAGGTCAGGAATCAAGAATGTCCCCTGAGCTTAATGTGGACCTTGGTCCCTTGGGTTGGAAAGTGGTGAATTTGATAAAAGGTTCCTACTCCATGGGGAAAGTTTTTTCAGGCAAAAAGGGGCTTGATTTTATGTAATTAAAAAAAAAAAGTTGCATAAATTCTGAAGTATAATTTAATCAATCAATCAATTTTATTTATAAAGCCCAATATCACAAATACAATTTGCCTCACAGGGCTTTACAGCATACGACATCCCTCTGTCCTTTGGACCCTCACAGCGGATAAGGAAAAACTCCCCACTTAAAAGAGCACATTTGACTCTGACAAGATTGCGGAGAGTTAAACTTACAGATAATCAGACTTGCTGGAGATCACTGGTACACTTATTCAATTCTTATGGGAATGTCCCATAGTGTAGGCTTTATGGTATACATTAAAATATAAGGCAGATCAAGCCAAGATATTCCTTAAGCACCTGCTCTATATGCTTTGTGGGATCCATTACTGCTAAGAAATCTCCCTATGTCTGGAGCCGACAAGGCTCACACAGCAATTATGTTTGGTAGGAGGATCGTTGTTTAAGAGTAGAAACCTGTTGATTTGCGTCCAGCACGTGTATGGTTCTCTCAGCTTGGAACTGTAGCATCCTAAAAGAAACTGTCTACTAGGATTAACAAGAAAAGCCCTTGAAACCTTTTGCTATCAGGAAACAGCCCTTTTAATCACAATTTATTTGTATTAAAACACTGAAAATGCTTCACATTCCTACAACCCATTATTTTGTTGTGCGTGTTTGTGTGTCAGAAGGTCAAATGAGGATAAGGCCATTTCTGCAGTCTACTGGATTTTATTATTATAACAGTTATTAGTTTTATTTAAGTCCTTTTCTATGTTTTTTCACAATGGCCCAATTTTCTGGTTGTTATGTCTGTTTAAAAAAATGTTGTGCTAATCTTGAAATAAACTCTTCTGTCTTCCTGCAGAAAATTATGACCTACCTGTTTGACTTTCCTCATGGCCCAAAGGTAACACTGATGATTTAATAACATTTGTATACATCTGTCAACAGATATGATGTGATGATGAGAAAAATAAGAAACAACATATCACATATATCATCCATAAGAAGAGGTGTCTGTAGATATGATATGATAAATGGTAAATGGACTGCATTTGTATAGCGCCTTTCTAGTCTTCCAACCATTCAAAGCACTTTTACACCACATGTCTTATTCACCCATTCACACACACAGTCACTCACTGGTTTTGCAAGGCTACCATACAAGGTGCCACCTGCTACTAAGTAACCATTTACACACCAATGGAACAGCCATCTGGAGTAATTCGGGGTTCAGTATCTTGCCCAAGGGATGGCGCTGACATTGGTCGAGAGGCAGGGTACACCCTGGACAAGTCGCCAGACTATCGCAGGGCTAACACACAGAGATAGACAACCATTCACGCTCACATTCACAACTATGGGCAACTTAGAGTCTCAAACTAACTTAGAGACTAACCTGCATGTCTTTGGACTATGGGAGGAAGCTTGAGTCCCTGGAGAAAATCCACGTGGAATACATCCTTTAATGGCTCAAATCTGCCTTAAACGGCTAACCACTGCACCACCTTGCAGCCCCCTGATACTGATTTACTTCAACAGCATTGAAATTTGAAATTACAAATGGTGTGTGTGTGTGTGTGTGTGTGTGTGTGTGTGTGTGTGTGTGTGCGTGCGTGTGTGCGTGCGTGTGTGTGTGTTTATTGCAGCCGGGTACACCCCACCGGCCTTGGAAGTCCTACTTTGACCTGATCCTGGTGGATGCCCGCAAGCCTGTGTTCTTTGGAGAGGGAACAGTGCTGCGGCAAGTCGACACTGTGAGTGTGCACTATAGAAGCCTTCACTGACCAAACACCATACTAACACCATTACTAAAATATCATTTGTAAATTACAATTGGGCCAAGCTGTTGGGCCACATTTTTGCTGTATGAAGAAGATAAACTGTATACGAGTGTGTGACTCACGCTTGGTTTCTTTCAGACTACAGGTCGGCTGAAGATTGGCACGTACACGGGACCTCTTCAGCATGGTATTGTTTACTCTGGAGGTAAATAATGAGCTTTCTTAAAACAGCTGGTCATCTTTATGCCTCTGGGCAAGCAATAGTCGTGGATCAATCAATCAATCAATTTTATTTATAAAGCCCAATATCACAAATACAATTTGCCTCACAGGGCTTTACAGCATACGACATCCCTCTGTCCTTTAGACCCTCACAGCGGATAAGGAAAAACTCCCCAAAAAAACCCCTTTACCGGGGGAAAAAAATGGTAGAAACCTCAGGAAGAGCAACTGAGGAGGGATCCCTCTTCCAGGACGGACAGACGTGCAGTAGATGTCGTACAGAACAGATCAGCATAACAAATTAACAGTAATCTGTATGACACAATACAGTAATCGGTATGACATCCTCGGTAATGACAGTAGCTTACAACAACATTCATGAAAGTAATAATACTGTCGTTATAGTTCTGGCTACTGTGGTACAATATGTTGAAAGTATATATTAGTATCAGGCAGTCTACATGTATGATAATATCATATGTCTGTAATAGCAGTAGAAGTATGACTAATGATTAATGATGACAGCAGCAGCAGCAGCAGGAGGCATCTGGCAGGACCACGGCAGCAGCACAACCACACACGTCACACTATCCAGGCACCGCTGCAATACGAGTTAACCTGAGAGACAGTGGAGCACAAAGGCTCCGGAGAAGAAACCGAGTTAGTGACATCCAGAATGGCCGAGTAAAATAGATACAGTAATAGGATACGAGAGAGAGAGGGAGAGAGAGAGAGCGAGAGCGAGAGAGAGAGAGAGAGAAGGTGCCCGGTGCATTAAAGGTGGTCCTCCGGTTGACTAGGCCTAAGTCAGCCTAACTAGGGGCTGGTACAAGGCAAGCCCGAGCCAGCCCTAACTATAAGCTTTATCAAAGAGGAAAGTCTTAAGTCTAGCCTTAAATGTGGAGACGGTGTCTGCCTCCCGGACCGTAACAGGAAGATGATTCCACAGGAGAGGAGCCTGATAGCTGAAGGCTCTGGCTCCTGATCTACTTTTGGAGACTTTAGGGACCACGAGTAACCCTGCGTTCTCAGAGCGCAGAGTTCTGGTGGGATAATAAGGCACTATGAGCTCTCTAAGATATGACGGAGCTTGACCATTTAGAGCTTTATAAGTTAACAGTAGGATTTTAAATTCAATTCTGGATTTTACAGGGAGCCAGTGCAGAGAAGCTAAAACAGGAGAAATATGATCTCGTTTCTTAGTTCCTGTTAGTACACGTGCTGCTGCATTCTGAATTAGCTGAAGAGTTTTTAATGATTTACTAGAGCTACCTGATAGTAGAGAGTTACAGTAATCCAGCCTCGAGGTAACAAAAGCGTGGACCAATTTTTCTGCATCTTTTTGGGTCAAGATAGGCCTAATTTTTGCAATATTACGCAGATGAAAAAATGCAGTCCGTGAGGTTTGTTTTAAATGAGAATTGAAAGACAGATCTTGATCAAATGTTACTCCGAGGTTTCTTACGGTAGTGGTGGAGGCCAGAGCAATGCCATCGAGAGAAACTATGTCATCAGATAAAGAGTCTCTGAGTTGTTTGGGGCCAAGAACAATAACTTCAGTTTTGTTTGAATTTAACATCAGGAAATTGGTGCTCATCCAGGTTTTTATGTCTTTAAGACAATTATGAAGTTTAGTTAATTGATCCCTTTCTTCTGGCTTCATCGATAAATACAACTGTGTATCATCCGCATAACAATGGAAATTTATAGAGTGATTTCTAATGATGTTACCTAAAGGAAGCATATATAGAATAAATAGGATTGGTCCAAGCACAGAACCTTGCGGAACTCCAAAACAAACTTTAGTACGTACGGATGATTCATTATGAACGTCAACAAATTGAAAAAGATCAGATAAATAAGATTTAAACCAGCTTAGTGCAGAACCTTTTAGGCCAATTAAGTGTTCCAGTCTCTGTAACAGAATTTCATGGTCAACAGTGTCAAACGCTGCACTAAGATCTAATAAAACAAGTACAGAGACGAGTCCTTTGTCTGAAGCAATCAGAAGGTCATTTGTAATTTTCACTAAAGCTGTCTCGGTGCTATGATGCGCTCTAAATCCTGACTGTAATTCCTCAAATAAATTATTATCCTGGAGAAAATCACACAGCTGGTCTGCGACTACTTTCTCAAGGATCTTTGACATAAAGGTAAGATTAGATATTGGTCTATAGTTGGCTAACACCTCTGGATCCAGGGTGGGCTTTTTTAGTAGAGGTTTAATTACAGCTACCTTAAAAGACTGTGGTACATAGCCTGTTAATAAGGATATATTGATCATGTCTAATATATGGGTGTTAACTAAAGGTAAGACCTCCTTGAGTAGCCTAGTTGGGATGGGGTCTAAGAGACACGTTGATGATTTAGATGATGAAATCACTGCTGTCAATTCTTGAAGAGAAATTGGGGAGAAGGAATCTAAATAAATATTAGGTGTTACAGCTGTGTTTGAGGTTAGATAGGTACTATCTGAGGACAGGTCGTCATGAATTTTGCCTCTAATAGCTAGAATTTTGTCATTAAAGAAGCTCATAAAATCATTACTGCTAAGGGTTAAAGGAATACAAGGCTCAATAGAGCTTTGACTCTCAGTCAGCCTGGCTACAGTGCTGAAAAGAAACCTGGGGTTATTTTTGTTTTCTTCTATTAAAGCTGAGTAATAGTTTGCTCTGGCATTGCGGAGGCCCCTCTTATAAGTTTTGAGACTGTCTGCCCAGATTACACGAGATTCTTCCAGTTTGGTTAATCGCCAATTCCTTTCAAACTTTCGCGATATTTGCTTTAATTTACGGGTTTCAGAGTTATACCAAGGAGCGAACTTTCTTTGTTTTGTTAACTTCTTTTTAAGAGGAGCTACAGAGTCAAGTGTTGTTCGCAGCGAGCTTACGGCGCTATCAACAAATTGATCAATTCGGGAGAGGTTAAAATCGGTACGGGAAACCTCTGTTACTAAAGGACTTGGGATTGAATTTAACGACGGAGTAATCATTTTCTTAAATTTTGCGACAGCACTATCTGATAAACATCTGGTATAGTAACTGTTGCTAAGTGGCGTGTAGTCGAGTAAAAAGAAATCAAAAGTAATCAAATAATGATCCGATAGCGAGGGATTTTGTGGAAAGACTGTTAGGTTATCAATTTCAATTCCATACGTCAGAACTAGATCGAGGGTATGGTTAAAACAGTGAGTGGGTTCACGTACACCCTGACTGAAGCCAATGGAGTCTAATAATGTGATAAACGCGGTAGCCAGGGAGTCATTATCAACGTCGACATGAATGTTAAAGTCGCCTACAATAATAACTTTATCTGATTTTAGAACTAAACTGGATAAAAACTCTGAGAATTCAGATATAAATTCAGAATACGGGCCAGGAGCACGGTACACAATAATAAATAAAAGTGGCTGCGAGGTTTTCCAGGTCGGATGTAAAAGACTAAGAACAAGGCTTTCAAAAGAATTATAATCTAGTTTAGGTTTGGCGCTGATTAACAGACTAGAGTTAAAAATGGCTGCAACTCCCCCTCCTCGGCCGCTGCCTCGAGGAATGTGGGTATTATTATGACTGGGAGGAGTGGATTCATTTAGACTAACATATTCATCTTGACACAGCCAGGTTTCAGTGAGACTGAGTAAATCAATATGATTATCTGATATTAATTCGTTTACTAACACTGCTTTAGATGAAAGAGACCTGATATTTAACAGTCCGCATTTAATTCTCCTGTTTTGTCTTTCTGTCACAGAAGAGGTTTTAATTTCTATGAGGTTGTTTTGCACAACTCCTCTTTGTTTAATTTTAGATTTAAATAATTTAGGTGGTCGAGGGACAGACACCGTTGGTATAAAACTATGAAAACTATGGCTGGGTAAGTGAACTAGAAGCTCAGAGAGGCGTATAGGACTGCAGCTCTCTGTCCTGGCATCATGTTTTTGGGTTGTCCATGCATCTGTACATCTGTTCATCTGTCCCGTTTTCCTGAGCACAGTATCTCATGAACACCAAATTTCTTCAGATTTGGGACAAATGTCCACTTGGACTCAACAATGAACTGATTTGATTTTTGTGGTCAAAGGTTAGGCTCATTGTGACCTTGCAGCCATTTCATTTTCATGAGCGCAATATCTGCAGAAGGCCTTAAAGGAATTTCCTCAAATTTGGCACAAATGTCCACTTGGTCCACTTTGGTGTTCAAGGGTCACTGTGACCTCAAATAACACATATTTGACCATAACTCGAGAATTCATTTGCTGTTTACAAAATGTTACAAAAATATTTATTAGGATAAAATGATTCCAATTTATATCAAAAGGTCAAAGGTCAACTTCAATGTGACATCCTAATGTTTTGCGTGAAACTCTTTTCTTGCCAGTACTAAACATCATATCTCAGGAACACAGGAACAGAAGGGGAGACATTTGGTCAGATACTGAATGGGTGATTCTAATCTTGGGTGTCCACCTTGAAACTGTGCTGATTGTATGGATCCTCTGTGCTGCCAGGGGGAACATGTGTGTGAAGCATCCATGTTTTAGATTTTGTAGCTTCTTTGATGCAACATGCATATTTGAAGCATTTTCAGCTGTCATGGCTACATATGAGTCTGGATAGACATGGATGTAAACTATAACAGCAGTTTGACTGGTTCATGGAGGAATACAACCGTGAGGTGGTAATTCTAGTTTTTTCTGGATTGATTGGCTTCAAAAATTAACATATTCACACAAACACCGATCAAAAATTGTCTGGAGGTGATATTTGCTTAATGCTTGTAAAACTGATCTTTTCTCAGCAGTAGCAGATTATGATTTATACCTTGTTTAACCCATTCATTACAGTACATGGCTTTAAGCTCAGTTCAAACAGTTGTTCACAGATTAAACCAACTGAATTTTCTGATGCTGGTAAAGGTTTGTATACATCTATATTACTTTTGCACTTGTGATCAGCTAAGAAATACAAAAGTAGTCACATATAGATGTTGTATCTGTTTATTTAAACAAACCAGAAGTAAACACTCCATGAATCATTTCCTTGTGCAGTACAGGAATAGAAGACCTGGGGCCTCATGTACAAAGATTCGTGTGGATTTCCTACTGAAACATGGCGTACGCTTAAATCCAGAAAACGTTGTACGCATGAAAACATCCAGATGTATGAATGTGTGCATACGCATGAATCCAAGCACATTTCCTTTGTACATCCCAATCAACGCGGAATTGAGCGCACATGTTGGATTACCCGACCCCTCCCTGTCCACTCCCCCACACGAGGCAAATCATATTTAAATTGGCCCTGCACCTGAGATTTCCCTCACTGCACAATCAGATAACTAAAACAAAAGAATAAGATGCTACTCACTGAAGTGGAGGTGCACAAAAATGTACTTTTTGGCACGCTGTCCTCTGGCATCAATACTAAACGCAAGAGGAGTGAATGGGAGAGTGTGTGTGAGGCTGTCAATGCTGTGGGGCAGAAAAGCGTACACACGCAGAATTATAAAAGAAGTCTGACATTAAGGTGGACATGAAGCAGAGGACAGCTGCCCACCGCCAAGGTGTGGCCAAAACAGGCGGTTTGAAATAAATCTTTTGAATTTAAATTTAAACATGCAAGTATATCAAAGGTGTGTTAATTGTTCATGTGTCTCTGATGTGCACATCACTCTGAGGACTAATTGTTTTCACATTTATTTATCCTAACAGTTTCCCAGCATCACATCTAAGTGTCGCCAAAGCATCAACAGCAGTAGAAACGTGCGCACGCCAGCCATGAAGTTGGCGTGAGGCACCGCACATTTCCACCGTCATTTTACTCTTGATACATCTGAACTTTACCGTGGAAAAGAACCCTTTGTACATGAAGCCCCTGATGTGCTGACTTACACAATGAGTTGTTAAACTGAATTGTGGGCAGCATTAGTACCACCGACCTGTAATGTAACACTTGAATCTCAGCTATAATTGCAGCTTTATTGGTTATTGCTTCAAGGCGTTTTCATAGTGTGGGTAAAACTTAAAAATGCTATATTTGTACTTTAGGCTCTTCAGACATTGTGTGTGACTTATTGGGCGCTAAAGGAAAGGACATCATTTACATTGGAGACCACATTTTTGGTGACATCCTCAAATCCAAGAAGCGCCAGGGCTGGAGGACTTTCCTGGTGATACCTGAGCTGGCCCAGGAGCTGCATGTTTGGACTGACAAGAGCTGTGAGACTGGACACAAACACACCCATGCACACATGCACATATAGCTTTCTAACTACTGCTTTAAATTAAACACTGTTATTTAGCAGTAACAAAATGTAAAAGAGCTGTTATGATCAGGCTTCATTAGAAATTGAGTTATTAAACTTTTAATAGTAACATAAACAGCACTCCAATACACTACCATTCATGGCAGAAAATGTGACTGTTTTCTGCTGATTTTCAGTGGTCTGTATTTCACAAGGTATAACCAAATGGAACAATCTGACCATGAATAATTCACTGAAGCCCAGATCAGTGCAAGGCCCACAAATGAAAGTTGAGACTTTAAAAACAGACATTCCGCTAACAGCTGCAGTAGATCATTGTTTGCATGCTCCTGTTAAAATTGATCTAAAATAAATACCAGAATAGAAAGAGCATGCATTGTTTTTGCACCAGAGAGCTAAGGCTTCTGTCCTCTGTCATTACGTCATGACCTTACATTACCATGTACCTTGGAGCAGAGTTTTTATTTTTGTATAATCTGATGAAAGAGATGTCAGATTTTTGTGTTTTGTTTTGGGGTTTTTTTGTAAATGATACCATTTTAATACTTAATCATTTTTTATGGTTTACATGATTTACATAACCTTTTAGCTTAGGTTGTACAGATTGTAGGAACATGAATCATTTGAAGATACTCCAAAAAATGACATCACAATAAGCAAAAATACAAATGTAGGCACTGGCAGACCATTTCTGTTGCGAGTTCAAAGGGTTACAAGTCTGTTAAAAATGCTGTCTCATTCTGAGAAGGTCTGTTTAGATTAAAATCATTCTAAATGCACTAATGCAAGTTGTTGTTTTTCAGCCATATTTGAGGAACTTCAGTCTCTGGACTGCTTCCTCGCAGAGCTTTACAAGTGAGTATAAGGCCCAGTTCATCTGCAAAACGTGAGGCGCACTGCACTGCCTTCTTTTTTAATCTTAATTGAATGCCACTTGTAAAAAACAAAAATGCTTGCTGTGCTTTTTTACTGCTGCCAGGCAACGACCCCATCTCCCCCTTACCCCAACCTTCCTGTGTAATCAATCTACCGTTTAGTATAATTAATTAATATAATTAGGATGAATCCGGATGAATCAGGGGCAGTTTGACAACCTGCTGTCTATTATCAGGCCCAGCGTATCAAAAATTAAGTCCAACTACAGGGAGTCCATTTGTCCTGCTGACCAACTGAGCACCACCAGTTTCTCCTCGATTGTTTTTAAGTCGTAAACTTGTTGTTGTGACCACCACAGGAGGCCCGCCTCTCAAATCATCTGATGGGACAATGAGAAAGAAAGGAAATGCTTTTCTGCTCTGAGATTAAGTTTTTTCAACAGAAGTAATCCAGAGCGCTCTGGCAAAAACTCCATGTGCCTAGTGTGCAGAAATGTGAGGCATGTAGCAACACAAATAGTGAGGAAAAAAGCTTAATTCCCATTAAAAACATTACAAAAAGCTGCCTCCAGCTGCTGAAATGCTTTCTGTGTGATCGCGGCCTTAATCAATTTTTTTTGTGTCTTGAGATGTTCTTTAAAAAAATCTTACAGCACATTTTAGAGATTCCGGTGGGGAAAGAAGAAATTACAGAAATTAGTACCTGACATAAAGGTTTAAGTGAACATTCATTCAGGTGCACATCATGAAAATCATAACAGTTGTATTTCTCTCTGTTTAAATAGTCTGTGCTTTGCAAGTTTAAGTTAAGTCAACGGTGTGGTAGGATTGCCTGTGCACACAGTGAATCAGACTCTGTATCATAGATATGCTCTGAATGTTGCATACTAAGTAAGTGAGTGTCAGTTTTCACTTCAGTGTATGAAACTGACCTGGGCTGTATGATTTCTGTTTACGGAAAGGGTAAAAATTGGCAGCATGTCATTTAACCTTCCCTTACACTTACTTACACTCACACTTGTGTATTGTCCTCAGGCATCTGGACAGCAGCAGCAATGAGAGGCCTGACATCAGCTCACTGCAGAGACGCATTAAGGTACAGCACCTTCCTGTCTTTGACTTAAACAGAGCTCCAGTAAAGTAGAGTCCACCAGAAGTCAACCAATATGAAATGTTGAAAAATAATCATTTAAAAGCTTAAGTTGCTGATAGTGACAATATTTGCACTATGACTTTGGACATCTTGTAGGATGACCATCATCAGCATATACATTACCCCACAGTTATCATTGCATATTTGTATGTAACAAAAAAAGAGATTAAGAAATAATTAATTTAAGAATTGTTGACTTATAATTATAGAATAGTTGATATAGTTATAGAATAAGCATATAAATGTGTTATAGATTCTACTGATTATTTTACAACGAAAGAAGAAATAAACATTAATGAGATGGATTTGCCTTTTTCGGGGGCATATATAGCAAATGGCACTGTTTGTAATTAACACAGACATATTTTCAAGGTGGCAATCACGCATAAACGGTCCTCTCTCCAACCCCCACCTCATTGGCCCCAGGTCAATCGCACTGCCTGCATTGTTTTTATTTATGTTTCCTGGTTTCAGTCAAAGTTGAATTTCCCAGCTGAAATTTCTATTTTTCAACCTCCAAGTGTTCCAGAGGGCTGTACCACCAAACAAGATTAGTGGGTTATTGGGGTTATGCTGCGGTCAAATCAAAGATTAAAGTTAAATTCAGTAAACCACAGAAAGCTTGAGCAGGGGACTAAGCTAGATGATAGTCAATTGACAGCATAAGAAGAGCACATAGCTAACCAACCATAGCAGACAGCACAGTCAAGCAGAGACAAGTAAATATACTCAGCCTAATTCCAGCAGTCTTGAATTGAGTTGCCACAATAAAATTCAGTACAGTATAATTTACCCCATTAAGGGTTATGGTATGAGCATATGACCTCAGAGGTTCCACTCCCAGTAAAAGATTTTTCCTGCTTAGGAATATTGTCTGCTGCCAAAAAGACAAATCATGGCTGGCAAAATCCTCAGGATTGCAGAAACATATCAGACATGTCTCTGTTTCCACTCCAGAAAGTGACCCATGACATGGACATGTGCTATGGCATGATGGGGAGTCTGTTTCGCAGCGGATCCCGTCAGACGCTGTTTGCCTCGCAAGTGATGCGCTACGCTGACCTGTACGCCGCTTCCTTCATCAACCTGCTTTACTACCCCTTCAGCTATCTGTTCAGAGCTGCTCATGTGCTGGTGAGGTTCACTCAGAGTTCTTGTCTCCTGTACTTTAGGTACTTGTGATTTGTTGCATCACGCTTTAAATTCTCCCTCCCAGATGCCTCATGAGTCAACAGTGGAGCACACCAACGTTAATATCATCGACACAGAGTCACCGCTGGCCACACGAAACCGCCACGATGTTGACCTCAAGGAGATGGAGTGCAAACGACACCAGCTGACTCGATCCATCAGCGAGATCCAGCCCCCCCACTTCTTCCCTCAGGCTCCACAGGAGATCACCCACTGCCATGACGAGGATGATGATGAGGAGGAAGAGGAGTAGACAAAGGGAGAAGAGCAGAGGAGTCTGCAGATGAAGCTCGCTGTCACATCTAGTACATCCTGTTTTCATGTTTAAGTTGATCTTTGAGCCTGGTTGGTAAAGAACAGGTACACTGAATTGACGGTGTGTGATATGGACTACTGTAGGTTCCAACAGGCTTGCTACTTCCCTGGTAGCTGCACCTGAAAGTTAGTTTAGACTCATGTAACTGTTATTATAAGATTAAGCAGTAGGGTGGTTAAGTTGAAGTGTTTTGTTAGATCCTCGTGGCTCTGCCAGGTTTGTGTAAGGATGAATTTTCTGCTTTTATCCAGGTTATTAGGAGTCCAGGATGCATCCAGCTCACTGCCATGCTGCTTACTCCTGCATCATAGCTCTCGCTTTAATACATGCAAAACACTGAGATTAAGAGGTTAACCTTAACCTGTCTTTAAGGAGCTATCCACCAATCCCTCTAGAATGTTGCATTCACAACAATTAACGCAAATTCAGCCAATCCCCAGGAATTCTGTGCGACCTTGCAATTTTGTCCAATCACAGTAACTTAACCGCAAATTTGACTATTTAAAACAGGAAACATTTTATTATATTATAGAGCTGCGTGCAGCGTGTTGATTTGCTCCGCATTTATGATTAGACTACTGCTGCAGGACTGGAGCTCTGTGCCTGGAACGAAGCCACACACACAGTGACAGGGCTAATGTTAGCCAACAGTTATTGACAGATTTAACAACAGAGTTGAGCCATTTCGTTGCCGATGTGTGTTTAACAGCTCTGTGTCGGATATTAACTGCTGCTGTGAGGCTTTGGCCCAAGTGGCAAAGTATGACAAGTAGAGATTAGATCACTTTGTGCTGTTCAGCGGCGATCAGCTTTTGCTGTCATCCCTTTGCCATGAATCCTGGCTAGACTTCTGTCCACCCTAAACCTCAGTAACACTATTGTGACAGCCATATCAGTCACAGACTTTGCATTTTTGGGACCATATTGTTTTTGGGGTGTAATTTTTTTCCACTTCCAAAGAATACTGGCCAAATGTAGAAATGTGATGGTGAGGTATTTCAGCGCAGCTAAAAGGAGAAATAAATATTTTTAACAGCCACAATAAATATCAGCTGGTGTGAAAAACATGTTTTTTTCACCTGCAGTAGCCTCAACAGATCCGCTGTTTGGATCATCCTGTGTTATTGACTTGCCTCTGTGTTGACAAGCAACAACCTTTCATCCCCTTGTTTTGTTTTTAATCTGTGTGGTTGTTTTTTTAAAGAAATTATAGGAAATGAAGGGATTAAAAGCACACCTGGGGAAGGATTTTTACTTGAAAAAAATTAAACTGTAGTTTGTGATTTAAACACAGCTGCTACAAGTATCTAACTGTTCTACACCATTAGAGTGTTTTCTGTCAAGCAGAGTTTGTAATGCCTGCTATGGTGAGGTGAAGTCAAAAAGAAATTGTATGTCACAGCTATTGACACTGGATCAGAGAAACCTCACCTTCTTATTTTTCCTGTTATTCCCCTCACTGTGTTGTACGATAGGAATTCCACAGAATGTAAATGACCTCTCACCTTTAAGTCCTTACTGTTCTATAGTCTGTGTTTATTACGTGTAATGTAGATAATACACTCTGCACCTGCACGGTTACGGCCTTATTCATCAAGCTTTGAGTTGATACAGTGAGTGTGAATGAGAGAAATGGTTAAAGTATATTTTGAATGTGAATGCTGGATTGTTTTAATCTGAAGACAGGTAAAAGTTATGACAGGTGAAAGCTATGGAAGTCCATTTCTTCCAGATGACATGAACATATTTAGGTTAAAATTCTAACCATTTCAAACTCAAAGTCAACATTATGAGACCCTGAAGTATACGAGAAGTTAATATTTTAACCCAATCAGATTGACTTGACAAAATTTAGAATTATGTGATAATAAGCACATCACAATTTGGAGTCATCATTGTGACGTTTTTGATTTTTATGCCTGTTTACCAGCAGTAGCTGCGCCCGAGGCATTATATTTTCATGGTCGTCCGTCTTCTGTACATACGTCCTTGTGTCCATTTATCCGTCCGCCATCTCATTCTCATACAAGCGAGGCGGTAATTTGGATTTTTAATGAACGGTTACATTTTTAAGTCCAAACTTATGAGATAGTCAATTAGCCTGGAAATCTAGACTCAAATCTAGAAAGATTTTGAGTCTGGCCCTCACTGATACACCCTTCCTACCAAGGGGCGGCACTAACTGAGGCAATTCAAATGCCGCCACACGCAATTGGATAGCATGATGGCCAATCAGAGCAAAATACAAGGTGACATATTCATTGCACTAAGCCCTATTTGTTTGCCGACCAGTCAGGCTAACTGATTTATAATGCTTTTGCCCTATCCTGTCAGCAAAACAGTATAAACGGCCCTCCTGGAAACAAAGGCTTCTAGGGCAGTCTCTGGCTTAGCGTTTCTTCCACAGCTAAATTGAATGGACGCCGTCCTTCGGTGGCTGCCATCTTGGCTGTTTACTTTTGACTCCTATGCGGCGCTGTCATCATCATGTTACACCCGCCCAGAGCCCGCCTCCATCAGATAGACTGATCTGATTGGTGCGATATGCGATTCAATGTGCTCTGTTCGTTGGGGCCAGATTCCCGTGCAGTGCAAATTCGAATTTGCAAGGGACGGGGCATTTGGATTTCCAGGGTAATAGTCAATTGTGATTATGAGAAAATTAAAATAAAAAATCTGACATAGTACTTTACAGTTCAGGAATTCAATCGCACTGTCATAATCTTATCATCCCATATGCCATAATTTGATTTTATTTTTGTTATTTGGAAAGCTTGGTGTATGTATCTGTCCTGGCAGTGATGGTCTTCCACAGAGAGGGGAACATGCTGTTACTGTGCTGTCACTGAGTGCCAAAGTGGGCCTGTCTCCATATGCATCACACATACTGTCTAGTGTGTTGAAGTGCTGATAAGGTTTTTTTTTTGTTTTTTTTTAGTATTATCATGTTTTTATGTTACTGCCTTGATTTCAAAAGGACCTGTGATTTAACAGGAGGACCTGTTTTCTGATCTGCTGGAGTGAGCATGCAGTATTGATGCTGAGGTGAGCTCTCTGGCTCACAGCGGGCTAATCCAGCCTTTTTTCACTGAATGTGTGATTCTGCTGTTTGTGTGTTGTTACATTTCTTGAAGTTGCCTCATCTCACTTGGACTGAAGGGTCAGATTTTTGACTTGTTTAAATACCTGAAGACGGCTGATTGTTTTATCTTATTCAGGCCTGTTGCACCTTTGGATATTTCTCTTGTTATTTGAGTGTGGGAGCAATATTGAAACACAAAGTTTTCAGAGTGGAAACAGCACCAACGATTTAAGTTTTTCACTCTGTCATATTTAAGTCATTTCAGACAAGTTGAGCATGTCCATTTGCTGTCAGCTTTGAAGGCTAACGTGGACTTTGATAATTGCACACACTCAAGTGTAAAGCCAGTAATGGTTAATGCATGCATTGAAGTTGCATTTTTCTTTAGTTACATTTTGAAATACTGCCTTTGAAGAATGTTTGAAGCAGTGATGCTGCAGCTGAGATGGTTTGATTACAGACTGATGTTTGTAATAAATTTTCTGATCTGATGTTGTTTGTCTTGATTTTGCTGTTATTCTGTCTACCATTTACATCTGTGAGGAATGAAATTCTCCTGACATGATTTATGTGGCCCAAAGCTGCCACTGACTAACATGGCTGCTGATTGTTGGAACAAAGTTTAAGAGTCAGAGTTTTTATAAAGCTTTGAAATTTGCACCTAACTATTCACTGTAAATGGAATTTTAACTGGGGGTACCAAAATTTTTGCATGCCACTGTATAACACTGTTGTGATTCTGTTCATTTAGTGTTCAGCACTTTGGATTGAAGTCTCTGGGTCATCCACAGAGGGTCACTGTGAGACTGTTTCTTCAGTGGAAAACAACTCCGAGTGACAAAGGCAAAACCTGAAAGAGTGTAAAAACATATAATGCAGATGCTTTAATACAAAGAAAGAGCACGTTTGATGAGTTTGAAAATGATGTGAATCTTATGCTATGTTCTTCAAGGTCACCAATCTCAACCCAACTGAACTATGGGGAATTTTGGCTCTCTTTCCACTATCATCATCAAAACAGGAAAAAGCTGCCTCACAGTTTGCTCTGATGAAATCCTTGAGCTATCTGTGTGGGAAATAACCATGAGCCTGGCCTGTCAGTACAAAACAAAATGTTCAGTCCAAAAGTCCTGAGGTGAAAAGATTTGTGAGAGGCAGAGATGTGAGGTGAGCCACTGTCCCTGGACTTGTATCCTGGCAGGCCTCACAGCTCTGATAAGACGTTGTGCTGTTGTGGGGAAAACATAGTTTAGACTCAAGGTTTATGAATGGAGCTGAAAATGGCTGGGAAGCATGCAGGAGTTTACCCCCTCCTGACGGGGTTGGCTCTGTGTCTGAGACATAGGGTAGGGGGGTTAAGGCAAAGAGACATCAGTGATACAGGTCCGAGGTTAACTTAAGTTTAAATCTGGAGAGAAGATTTAAAGTGTTTTTGGAGTGGTTAGACAGTTAGCTAATCCTTCATTTAGATATCAAGAGAGACCCAGGCACAAGGATCCACAGATACAGTATAACCACATATAAACGCACACATTCCAAAGGAGAGAGTGTGTCATCCAACAGATTCCCAGCTGAAGTCAACCTGGATGTGAAGTCCAGTTATGCTGATTTTTCTCAACTGCTGTTCCCAAACTCAAGAAGAATTTTGACCCTCATGCTTCCAAATGTCTGTAATATTTAAAAAGCTCAGAACAATTTGATATGGATTACTGAACAGGTCAACTGGGCACAGACCCAGGGGCCCAAAGTGTCGTGGGCCCCTGGCCTTCACTTACTAAATGTCACTAATATTAACACGTATTGACCAGGAAGAGGCTCAAAACGACCACAAAGAGTTGCAAAGAAACTGCAAAGAAACACAAAATAAAAAAACGGACAAAACAAACATAAGGAGGCACAAAACAACCAAAATAGATACAAAAAGACCACAAAGGCATGCAAAGGAACAACAAAGAGACACAAAACAACCACAGAGACTAGCGGGAACTACAGAGACACAAAATATTGACAAAAATTGGCAAAACAACTAAAAGAGACACAAAACAACCTAAAAAATGTGTGTGTGTGTGTGTGTGTGTGTGTTAAATTGTGATGTGTTTTGGGGTGTTAGGAATGTGTGCGGCACTAGCCCAGGCCCATCAAGGACAGTAATGGAGACCATCTTTCTGTGAAAACTGTTATTTTGTTGTTATTGTGAGCAGTGATTTTTTTTCCATAGAGATGTATTCTGAGAGAAGATTGGTCCAGTGGTTGATGTTTATTGAGTTTTTTGATTTCCAGTTTAAGAGATTTGTTTTCTTGGCAGCAGTTAGAGAAATGAGCAAGCTGTTCTTGTATTTGTTTGGTATGGTGATTACTGAAGTGTCTCCTAGTAGGCAGAGCTGTGGGCCTCCTTCCTCAGCCTGACGACCTCCCTCAGCGGGTTCTTTGGTTGCCGCCACGTCAGGCACCGACAACCTTCTGACCACAGCTCCTAGCAGCCGCCTCCACAATGGAGGCTTTAAACATGGACCACTCAGACTCCATGTCCCCAGCCTCCCCCAGGATGCACAAAAAAATATTTCGGAGGAGGTGGGAGTTGAAAGACAGGGGCCTCAGCCAGTCTTTCCCAGATCACCTTCACTGCATGTCTGGGTTTACCAGGTCTGTCCGGCAGCCTCCCCACCATCTAATCCAATTCACCACCAGGTGATCAGTTGACAGCTCTGCTCCTCTCTTCACCTGAGTGTCCAAGACACATGGCCTCAGATCTGATGATACAACCACAAGATGGATCATCGATCTTTGGCCTAGGGTGTTCTGGTACCAGGTACACTTATGAACCTCCCTGTGCTCAAACATGGTGCTCAATATGGCCAGTCCATGGCAGACATGACATAGAAGTCCAATAACACAACACCACTTGGGTTCAGATCAGGCAGGCCGTCCCTCCAGGTTTCTCCGTCATTGCCCATGTGAGCGTTGAAGTCCCCCAGGAGAACTGTGGAGTCCCCAGCCAGCTCCACTTGTAGGACACCGCCAAGAGACTCCAAGAAGGCTGGGTACTTGACACTGCCGTTCAGTGTGTACCCACAAACAACCGTTTCTTAGCGACCCACAGTCATATTGAGGTGACCCTCTCGTTCTCCAGGGAGAACCCCAACACAGCGGCGCTCAGCCGGGGGTTTGTTAGTATCCCCACACCCACCCGTTGCCTCTCACCCTGAGCAAATCTGGAAAAAGCGAGAGAGAGTCCAGCCCCTCTCCAGGAGTTTGGTTTCAGAACCAGTGCTGTGCGTGGAGGTGAGCCCAACTATATCTAGTCAGTACTGCTCCTCCTCCCACACCGGCTCCGGCTCCTTCCCCACCAGAGAGGTGACATTCCACATTCCCAAGAGTCCGCGAAGCCAGGGATCAGCATGCCAGGGGCCCCGCCCCTGCCTGCCACCCGACTGACAATACACCTGACCCTGATGTCTATCCCTGTGGGTGGTGGGCCCACAGGGCGACGGCTCCATGTTACCTCTTCAGGCTGAGCCCAACTGGGCCCCATGGCCTAGGCCCGGCCACCAGATGCTCGCTGGCGAGGTGAGGTAGTTTGTCACCCGTGTATGGACAGTAGGCCAGATGGTCTTCAAAGACATTGAACAAATCATATAAGAACCCCATATTGTTTTGTGTGTTCTGTACCGGTTACTGAGGCTTGGTTTCACTCAGCAATCTCAGTAAAAATTATTAGGTATACAATATTCTGCCTGTTAGGGTTATTATTGTCCAAAGAACAGCTGCATGGTCCTTTAAGCTCACAAGAATTGATCCTTTATGTAGCTGTTTCAAATAACTTTGCTTTATTGCTGAACTATCTCAAATCTCTGTTCTGCATCCATCCTTAAAAATACAACAGTTTAATATGAACCTGTATTCTGCTGACTAACTGGGATGTCATTGAAGGCCAGTATGTATCCAGCCCTGGCACATGCCTTCAGCTAGTTCATCAGCAACAAACGCTCATCATACTGGTATGGAACACGAGCAGCATGCGGTAACAAGAGTCAGCAGCATGTCCTCAGGGACGCTGTCAGGGTCAAGCAGCTGTTTGGCCGTCAGGCTGCTGATAAGTTTGTCCCTTTGCTGCTTATCATGGGTCTGAGCTGATGATGCAGCCAGTGAAAGGTTCAGCTTTGTCAAGAAATTTTCTTTTTTTTTTTTTTTGTTAAAGATATTTTGATGGGCATTTTTGCCTTTAATCAATAGGAAAGCTGAGCGTGAAGTGGGGAGAGAGAGGGGGAGTGACATGCAGCAAAGGGCTGTGGGTTGGAATCGAACCTGGGCCGCTGCAGAAACAGCCTTGTACATGGGGCGCCTACTCTATCCACTAAGCCACCCCCAAGAAATTTTCTTTTAATTAACCTTTTATAACTTTTCATTTTCTGTTCACTGGTTGTGTAAATGCCACCAAAATGACATAGTCTTTACCTTCAATTATAATTAGTTAGTAAATGGATATTTGACACACAGCTTACAAGTGTTTTGTCTCATGTCATGACAGTTGTCTAAAATTAAAAATGGAAATTATAAATATTAAATCAGCAATCAATCTTTTCAAATGCATCTCATAAATGCAAATAAAACTAGACTTTCAAGTAGGTGCATATGGGTCACAGCACCTGCCACAACTCTGAACTTAAAGCACACTCACCTGGGGCCTTACCCCATCAGACTTCAGCCTGCAGTTAAACACGTGTTTGTCTGGAGGGCCCTCCTGCAGTGACATGATGTGCTCCATCCATGAACACAAAGAATGCGTCTCTGCCAAAACTGTCTCCAGTTCCCAGTATCCTTTTATCTCTTTAAAAAGCGGATAAAGAATGGGAACAGATATTCACAGAAAATAACAAAACTACCAATTCCTTATATTTTTGCTTGGAAAATAAACATGAGATACTTCTTGACCCCAGAGATTTTTTGAAAATAGATCAAGCTCTTGGTGTTGGAGGAACTGTAAAGTGAGTCCTGTGTTGTTAGTTGTCAGGGTCTAAGGAAAATGGACAGCAAGGCGGGGGTCTTTGTGATGGCTGTACCAACAATAATATTTCCTTCAGAGGACTTTTGTCTCAGCAGGATCTGGAAAAAAAACGCCATTTTCAACAGCCTTGACAACTGTTACAGTGTCTTTTCAGGTCTCACGAAACAATTGATCAGACAGCTGCAGCTGATTCAGAACGCTGCTGCTTGAGTCCTCACTTAGATCAAGAAAGTGGATCACACCACTCCAGTTCTAAGGTATTTACACTGGCTTACTCTCTGTCAGAGAATCGATTTCAAAATCCCACTGTTGGTAAATATACACTGAATGGTTTATGGCCCATATATATTTCTGACCTTCTCCTACAGTATGAACCATCCAGACCTCTCACGTCTTCTGGGACATGTCTGTTTTGTGTACCTAGAGTCAAGAATAAACATGGAGAAGTAGAGTTTAGTTTTGATGCACCACGAGGAACAAACTCCCAGAAAACTGCAGGTCTGCACCAACTCTCAGTTCGTTTAAATTGAGGCCAATGACTTTTCAGTTTGCTGTTGCCTTTAAATAAATCAAATATTTATCAATTTCTTACACTGCACTGTAACTTTTATTCTTGCATTTTAAACCTGTTCTAGTCTCGTTTTTATCTTCTATTCTCTATTATTTACTGGTGTATTTAATTGTACGTCCTTTGCACTTTGTCTCAATGCTTTTGATGTTTTATGTAAAGCACAATTGCCTTGTTGGAGAAATGTAATATATAGATAAACTTGAAATGCCTTGGAAAGGCTCAGTACTTTGAACCACCTTAAGTGTGTATATATATTATTATATATATTTTATACATATTTATTGAGAGACAAGTATTCCACAGCTGAGAACCCTGACACCCTTAGAAAACTAACAGGTAACTGCCGCAGGGCGCCAAGATTTGGGGTAAGGTCACTTAACAAAGGCCCATACTGAATCTGCGCCTGCAGAACTCCACAAATTTTACAAATATAGATGCAGCTTGTAAAACACATGTTGTCAGTCTCCTACACTTTGTGCATGTTTGTGACAATAATGTGTTGTATTCAGTTAGCATTAAAATCAGAAATGTAAAAAATAAAATTAATTAATAGACTGTTAATAGATTGGAAAATTGATTTTTGTTCTCTTTGCTCCATATTGAGCCTTCCATTTTAATGGACATGTCTTTTATATTTTAAGTGTTTAAGATTAAATCAAATTTATAATTCAAAGTTTCTACTAAATCTATTAAGTAGTTCTTTTAGCCTGCTCGAGGTAATTTTTGGTTTTAATGTATTGTGTGTTTATTTGAGGTGCAGATTCCATTTTGGCATGGTAATAAGTCAGAACACTCATATTACTTCAGGACTGCAAAATTAGTAAATACTGTGTATTTTTGATGTGAAGGGTCACTAGTACGTCATCATTTCAACTACCTGTGCCATCAAGGCTTTTGCTTTGCCATGAGCTAAATTCTTCACTCAAAGTGCTAGACTCCTGTACAAATGTATCAAAGAAGTCAGGCTTAAGTAAAGGTCTCTAACATTTGACTTAAATTTCACCTGATCTCCAAGAGTGCTTTTGATCCTTTACCATTTTACCACTGGTGTAATCAGGTGCTGTTAGACGTGAATCACAGGGTGACATTATGAGGAGCCAAGATGACACAGACAAGGTATTTAATAAATTAATATAATACAAGTGATCAAAACTTTTTACATAACTAAAAAAAAAAATAAAAAAGCCAGGGTCCTTTCATTGCAGGCACTGCCTGTGTGTGATACAGAGAAGACCATCACATCCAGTCTCAGCTGCACCAGCCAGCAGTGTGTTACAAAGTAGAAATGTGGCAGATCATTGACGTGAAACCCTTCTGCTGAGACAGTGATGGTTAACAAGGGATCCTCCTGAGGGGGGATCCTCCTGTGGAGGCATCCTCTGCAGCTCCGTCACTTCAACAGGTGTCTCAGCTGGTCCTGCAGGTTTTTAGAGTGCTCCACACTGGAAGAAGGAAAAGGAGTCAGTGCATGTTATCGGTTTGTGTTATGACTGACTGCTGAGACAGTGATGTCAGCTGTTTCTACTGAAGCATAAACACAGTGTAGTATTTAGACTTACTTCTTCTGGATGGCCTCCTGCCTAAGGGACAGACAGACAGACACTCTTTAATATTAACTTCCAATGTGAGCAAAAGTGACACTCTCAGTTTTACATGTTTGTTCTCTGAGACAGCAGGTTGATACTCACTGGTATTGCAGATGTGTGGTGATAATGGACATTTTTCTCAGACTCTGGGAAACAGATAATAATGATGTTGTATTGTGCCACATTGTAAATCATACAAACAAGAGCAGATAAAGTTACCACTCCATTTAGTTGTCTCAAGCGTAAATTAGGAGACCTGTATGCTTTACAGAATTAAAAGCAATTAACACAGTTAAAGAAAGAAAAACAATTACAAAGAAAGCCCCTCCCTCCCACCCTCCACACACACACACACAATCACACACAATAGGGAGACATGGCATGGCACTGAGGATCAAGGAAACGCCACCTTTGGGGTCGTCCACACTGGGAGGAGCCGCAGGCCGTGCCATCAGGGGACCAGCACCCAGGCCCCCCGACTCCGACAGACAGGTGGACCCCCACATCGAAGGGAGGAACCACCAGCCGGCCAGGCCAAAGAGACCCAAGGACAGCACCCCCAATAGCAGACCTGACACAGCTCCCAGTGTGGAGGACCCCCCTGAGGAAACACTGGAGTTAAAAGCTAAAGACTAAAAGCATAAAATAGGACTAAAAGAATAAATAAAATAAAATAAATACAGTACCAAAGATAAAATACATAAGATTATAAATAAAATAGAATAGATACAGTACCAGTGATAAATAAAAACAGAAAATTATTAAGATTAATATCATCTTAAAAAGCAAGATAAAAGCAGCAACATAAAATACGACAGAACCAGATAAGAACATAAGAAGAGTTTAAAATATTAGTTAAAAGCCTGATTAAAAAGGTGTGTCATTAATCTTCTTTTAAAAATATCAACAGTCTCTGCAGTCCTGAGGCTCTCCGGCAGGCTGTTCCACAGGTGGGGGCCATAGTGGCTAAATGCTGCCTCACCATGGGTTTTTGTTCTGGGTTTTGGTATGGTTAAAAGGATGCATTATTCCAATGCATTGTTCTGCTGTGAAACCTTTGGTTTTGGCATTCATGTGGATACCACCTGACATGTTCCACCCACTCAAACACCGTTGCTGACCAAGTACCCCCCCTCACGGCAACAGTACTCCCCAATGGCAGTGGCCCCCCAGCAGGATAATGCACCATGCCACACTGCAAACATCGTTCAGGAATGGCCCAAAGAATGTGACAAAGACCTCAAAGACCTGGCCTCCAAATTCCCCAGATCCCAATCTGAATGAGCATCTGTGGCACATGCCATTAACCCATCTCACAACCCACTGGACTAAATGGATCTGCCGCTAACGCACTGGTGCCAGACACCGCTTGACACTCCCAGAGATCCTGTGTCAGTGCCTCGACAGGTCAGAGCCAAGTCCGATCCAAGGAGGCCCCACCTTGGATTAGGGGTACATCCAGGGTACCAGCACATCACATGAATCCTTTAGCAGATTGGGACCTGGGAAATTTAGAAGCCAGATCAACACCTTGAGCTTTTTGTCAAGCTCCACAGGCCATTTTTAAACAGTTTTTGTAGTGTGGCATGCTGCTATTTTCTGCTGTGGGGGCCACTGCCACTGGGGAGTACTGTTGCCGTGAGGGGGGTACTTGGTCTGCAATGGTATTTGAGTGGGTGGAACATGTCAGGTGGTATCCACATTAATGCCAGAACCAAAAGTTTCCCAGCAGAACAATTCATTGGAACAAAATAATCAAAGTTATTCACTTCAACTGTCAGTGGTTTCTTGTTTTGGCTGATCAGTGTATACTGTGATACTTACATCCTCAGAGTGCAGGATGGCGTCCTCCTGAATGACCATATTTCTTGCTGCTTGACCAAGAAGCTGGCAAAGACATTAGCAACAATATGGCATTTAGGGCTGCAACTGATTATTTCATTACCAATTAATCTGCCAATGATTTTCTCCTTGTATCATCAGTAATCAGTAAAACAATACCCATCTTGATTCCCTTAAAGTGGAGCACACCTAAATTAAAAATTCAAACATGTTATTTCCACCGCCGAGAAAAGTTCTATCAGTGCTTGTGAACACGAAAACCAGAAACTAGACAAGGGAGTCTCAAACTTATGATGTCATAGGGTATTGAGTCTGGAGCTACTCCACAGAAAATGAATGGGAGACAGATTTTGTAAACCCACAGAATGTTTGTTTTCTTTCTTACAACCAAATGAGTCTTACTCAATTGTAGTGTTGTCAGTTCTCAAACAGAAAATGTACCAACATAGACAGAATCACAGTGTTTACTGAAATAACTTCAGGGTAGAAAACCCACAGCAAATATTCAAATATAGCCTATACTAACACTGATACTCTTTTTTTTTTTTTTTTTTTTTTAGGTGGCTAAAATTTGTTTTGCTGCAGCCCTGTCCATAGCAGTACACTGATTCACTTCTGTGCAAGTAGATTTGCTTTATCAATGATGACAACAAAACAACACACCACCATGTTTTACTATTAACTTTAAACTTTACAATTACAGCTGAAAATGATAACAAAGAAAACAAGTTTTCCAATTTTACATATCTCCACTATGAAATTAACTGCCAGTTGTCTATTATACTCGACAGTGACTGTTGTTTTTTTGCATGAGATCTCTGTGATGTGGTCTATACTCCTCGATGCATTCTCCTGTTTGCTCTCAGTGTCATCTAAAGGCCATTTGAGACCAAAGATCTGTGACAAGTTGAAACTTCAAACTACTTGCAATGCGCTGTTCTGCAATGTTCTGAACAACTGGCTGTTGAAACAGGTTACATTGTTCATGTTCTTCTACCAGAGTTGCAGGTGACACCATCAGCCAGGTTGAGTTGAGCTCTGACCGGCCAGTTCACACCACTCCGACTTTCCTCTGCAACTTTCTAGAATAGTTTTATTTCACTGTGAATCTTTCGTCTGAACTGGGCTTAATGCGTCTTCCCAGCTCCAGACCTTATACTCTATGACATCACAAATTTGAATTAGCACTCTGGTTTTTGGATTTGGAAAGAGTTCAGAGTTTTTACTAATATTTTTGAGTTTTCTCAAACCATAGGAATAACAGATATTAATTTTGAAAATGGGCGCAGCTCCCCTTTACTATCTCAGAAAAGAAAGAGAAGCTGCAAATTCTCAAAACTGCAAAGCTGGAACCAGGGAATCTAAAGAGGATTCATGATTAATAAACTCATGATTAACAAAGCAGTTTATGTGAAAGACTACTCATTTGATTGACAACTTGATTGAGCTCCAATGTTCAATTGCAACAAAAACTGGAACAGGACAGCTTCTGTCTATGAAGCAACAATGTTCATGATAACGTTAGGAAGGTGTTGTTTGCCATTAATAAAATTACGCCAGTTAACGTACATTTTAATGCCTTCGCTAAGTATTATGTTCCTTTATCGAGGAAGCTTCCTGCTACCCTGTAATGTTATAAGCAGCAGCAAGCTAGCTAAAATAAAAACTACATGTCCATTTTCACAATAAAATCCTTTCTGGTGGAGTCAAGTGTTGAGTATACTGGCAAAGCTTTTATTTTGAATTTAAAATTACATGTTCCGTTTGTTCTCGACGTATTCGCGTTAGCTAACTTGTTAGTAATGCGAGTAACGTCACGCCTATTCAGATAAAGCTGGTAGCGACAAGTAATAAGTAAGTCGTTTCATTTACCTCCTGACTGCGGGATCCCTTCAACACTTGGCGGGTCAGGGCGATCACATCCCCGCTACATGAGCCCACTTTATCAGATAACAATCCTTTGACAGACTGGCCAAACCTCGGCTGGCTCTCAGCTGACGCCATTTTCTGTTTTGCTCAGCGATGGTGCGCGGGAAGAGTCAAAATACATAGCAACGCGTCTGCGAGAACGATGTTGAGACTTTTTCTGACTTCGTAATTCTTCATCCCGCAAAGCCAAAACAAAAGAGTAATGTGCTTTGTGTTTCATTATCACATGACTATATCATAAAAGGCCATTCTAGAAGATCACAGTTTGACTCATTGTAGAAATACCACAGACAAACACTGCACTATAGTACAAGTACAAGTATAACTACTGCATTATTGCTCAATAAGGTACAAATACCACATCGTTACATATAGGCCTACTGCACTAAGTGTAAATACCACAGTATAGCAAATACTGCAGTACAAGTAGTCAACTAAATACCCTAGTTTAACAAATATAAGACAACAAGTAGTCAGTAAAGTAAATGGCCCCTGTGCGAAAAATACTGTTCTAGCCAAGTAGTCAATAAAGTATAAACACCATGGTAACAAATACTGCAATATCTGTAAAGTTGTGTAGTCAGTGTTTTTCTTGAAGTACAAATACAGTGTAAATATCATTAAAATGTCTTTTATTCTTAAAGTGAGGTACTTTAAATTGCTCCTTTCGCGGTGTTGCATTATTGTGTATCATATTTTTGTATATCATATTACTGCGTTGTATGTAAGCAGCTGTTTTGGGTGGAGCTCATTTAGATACTGTACAGTGGTTGAATCATGTATACCACTGTATTGTATTTTAATTCCTTTGAATTTCAATTTTATTTATGAACCTAGTATCACAAATCACAATTTGCCTCACAGGGCTTTACAGCATACGACATCCCTCTGTCCTTGGACCCTTGCAGCAGATAAGGAAAAAATCCCCCCAAAACCCTTTATTGAGGATTAAAAATAGTAGAAACCTCAGCCAGAGCAACTGAGGAGGGATCCCTCTTCCAGGACGGACAGACGTGCAATAGATGTCGTACAGAACAGATCAACATAATGAATTTACAGTAATCACTATGACAAAATGACACATACATTTTACAAACCAATCATGTGTTTTGTGTGTAAATTGTTCATGAACAAAGTAAGCACTAACACAGTTGTCAGATAAATGGAGTTGGGGGGATGTTGAGTTGCAGAATACTGAATACCGTAAGTAAAATACAAATACCTTAGAACTATGCTTCAGTACAGAAATGTACTTGGTTACTTTCCACCACTACTGACTGCACTTTTATAGTGTATGTGATACGTAGACATGTGTCATCATGGTCTCAGTGATTCAGTGAGTCAGGTGTCATGTTATCTTGTTGTAATTGTCCCGGCCTAAAATATTTAGAGTCAAGGATGTGGCATTGAAGGAGTTGTTTAAAAGCATGTCCCTGCAGCAGCTCAGGGCCTATCTCCAGCGCTCCTCTCTGTGATGCTTGGCCTTCCCTCTGTCAGGACCCTCCTCTGTGGATATGACTTGGTTTCTGTGTCTGTGTGTGCTTTTGGCCGTGGGCCTGGCTTTGTTAGCATTGCAGCTGAAGCTCAGGACATCCGCACATGGCCCCCAGGAGCCCCCCCACCTCCCAGCGCTACCCGTGATCGGCAGTCTGCTGAGCCTGTGGAGCCCACACCCTCCTCATGTACTTTTCAAAAATCTGCAGGAGAAGTATGGACAGACATACTCTCTGATGATGGGCTCCCACTGTGTCATCATCGTCAACCAGCACCCACATGCCAAAGAGGTCCTGCTTAAGAAGGGAAAGATATTTGCAGGAAGGCCCAGATCTGTGGGTATACCTCTTCTTCAGACTTCTTCTTTGCAGCATCAGCAGTCATTTATGTTTTCTTCCATTTTCATTCCATCCTGTGTGTGATGAAGGTAACCACAGATGTTCTGACCAGAGATGGGAAAGACATCGCATTTGGAGACTACAGTGCTACCTGGAGATTCCACAGGAAAATAGTCCATGGAGCTCTGTGCATGTTTGGAGAGGGCTCTGCCTCCATCCAGAAGATCAGTGAGTACAGTTCACTCTATACTCCAACATGATTCTTTTTATTTAACACGAGGCTTATAAACTGTACCCACCTGACACCAGGCAACTGTGGCTTAGGAGTCAGTCGGTTTCTCAGTACTGTCCGAGTTCTTGTCTCTTCCTCTCAGCTCTAAGCCCCTTGGTTCCTATTGAAGACATAAATCAGTATATTGCATACAGAAGATGTCAGTCGGCATGCACCCAGTTTGGAGAAGCAGGCTGGAGTCTGACATGGAAGCTAAGCAATGTACTGCTGTGGATGGGGCAGCAACAAAATGTAATTTAGCCCCCTAAAAAAAAGTCCTACTTAAAAGAAATCAATATGAGTTTATGTGTACGCTATATTATAGTAGTATGTAGGGTATTTTCACAGCTTTACCGTGCTGTCAGACAGTGATTTGCAGCCTTTATATCTCTCTTTTAAAAGCCAGACTGCATTGAGAAAAACAGTAGTTATCATTGCTGAACACAGAAATTGCTGGTCTACTGCTGCCTTGATTGGTTATTTTGTTTGTATTATTGTGTGATTTTAGTGTTTAAAGTGTTTAGTTTGGAAGTCACACAATAACACAAACTAACTGATCAAAGCAGCGATAGACCAGCGACCACTGTTTTCAGCGAGATAACATTACTGTATTTCTCAAAGGAGTCTGGTGGCTTTGACAAGAGCATAGATGTTGAAATGAAGATCTTAACAGCTTTCCTGTCGTAACAGGCTGTCTGATGGAAAGGAAAAGCAGTGAAAATTTTCTCAATATAGTGCACACTTTATCTGATGTAGATTTTTTTAGGTGGGACTTAAAGGGCTAAAATATGTTCTGTTGCTGACCCCTCTACAGCAGTAGCTACATTCTTCTCCACACTGGGGATGTGCTGACTGACATCTACTGTATGTAATACACTGACTATGGATAAGTAAACCACACAACCCAACTTCAAAAATTCAAAGCTATTCCTTTAATGTTACAAATAAAAAATCATATAGTGCACTATTTTAAGCGGTGGATTCATCCACATTTGGTGCTCTGGTGAGTATTTGTGGCAGCAGGATGGTGTACGTGGGACTGAGTCAAAATAATTCAGTGTGTATGTGTTCTTGGTAATGAAGGAACATGTCACCCAGTGCAATTGTGGGGCTCACTGATGTGTTTTTAAAAACAATGGAGGTCTATGGCACAGAAGAAGACGACATATCAGGTTATGAGCATTGCAAACATGTCAGTAAGTGAAGACAGTCTGTTGCCTGTATTTTGCTCAGTCTATGCAGAGGCACAGTCTCTGTGCTCCGTCCTGTCTGAGACAGCAGCTGCTGGACTGGCCCTGGATCTGTCCCCTGAGCTGACTCGCTCTGTCACCAACGTCATCTGTTCGCTCTGCTTCAACTCCTCCTACCATAGAGGAGACAAAGAGTTTGAGGCCATGCTGCGCTACAGTCAGGGAATTGTGGACACTGTGGCAAAGGACAGCCTGGTGGACATCTTCCCCTGGTTACAGGTAGACACCATGGACACAACACTAGAGCAGAATATGAAAGTGGCACAAATACAGTCATCATCAAGAAGACACAGGAGCACACAGGATACAGTACAGGAACACAATTAAAGGTGCATCATGACTACTCTTCATCATCACTGAGTTTAATTAGTACTCTTAATACTTAATTACTATCGGAGTTTGCAGTGAGCCAATAAAAGCAATAACTAGCTGCTGTCTTAACAGTATAAGACCACATTTCCAATGAATACCATACCTAAAGCCTGGTATACACTGCAATTGTGGGCTGTCCCAAATGAAAGATGACCAACGTGAAAGAAACATGGCAATATCTTTGGTTGTGGCTCTAAAATGGGGGTCCAACATTGCACAGTGAGAGAGGGTCAAGGATGGCCATTTTCAAGGTCTTGTGATTGCAGACAACCTGGGATAAGATTCTGACAGTGTCAGAAATTTAGGATGAGTATCACTGTGGGACTTCTGCTACGACCTATGTCTAAGCATGAAATGACACACTGATCAGCATGACAATGCTAAATGCTAGTAGATGCTAATAAATACACTGGCATGCCAGGTTGGCATGATTTCCACACCCACGTCCACATTCCCCTTCTCCTCCTCATCTTCAGACTTTGCTTACTGGGGGAGGTAAATCGTAACTTGCAATTCAGTGCGCTGTCATCGTATAGTCTGCATACATCGAACTTGTCCTTGTCCTTTACATGTCCTACCAGAGTTTATTAGATCCATGTTGCACGCACTACACTTATAAGATTGCAAAAATCTCAGTCATGCAACTTCTGTGCTAAAGGAACAGACCCTTCTAAGGAGCTAGAGCTTGAATGAATACTCTAAGTATCGGATGACGTGGTTACACGAGCGTTTTCATAGCTTTTTGGCACACAGCGGCTACCGTTGTTGCAATACGCCTTTGAAACAATGAGGCGCTAGAGTGCGCTATCCGTTTGAATGCAATATATGATTTCAATGTTAGATTGGAATTCCTACACACTGTGGCTTTCAGGGTGGTTGTTTGTTTTTGTTTTTTTTGTTTGTTTGTTTTTTTCACTTTTTTTAGACTTATGCCACTCTTGTTGGGTGGGTAGGAGGTGTTTGAATGAGTGGCAAAGACTTTCATATAATCTGAATACTAAGGACAGCATGTCTCTTCAGCACTTACAGTTCTTCAAGAGTGACATGAAAAACATCTTAAGATGTCAATGACAAACACACCAGAATGCAAAAAATATTTGAATGCCTGTGATTTAGTTGCAGTGGAACTTTTTTTTCAGTGCCAGATTTTCCTACTTTAAAGCCAAATTTTATTTTTAATGCCAAAACTTGCAGTCACCTTTCTAGCTCCACACTCATCCTGCTTTTGTGGGCTTGTGGGCACATGATTGTGTAAAATGAGTCTTGTTTGTTCACGTCAGTTATACTGATTCAATTGCAGTCTTTATTGTTTGATGGTAAAAATATTGAACCGAAGCAAAAGGGGATATTTAAACATAAAGGGACATTCAGCTCAACTCTAGATTCAAACGACTGAGGGAACAAAAGAAGAGAATAAGAATAACAACATATTGTTTATAGAGATTCAATTGGTCATATTTCTATGAAAATGTTTACAGAACATATGTATATGTACATATATATATACACATATATTATACTGTACATAACACTGTATATATGATGTCTGTCTCTTTGTCACAGATTTTTCCTAATGCAGACCTGCATCTTCTCAAGCAGTGTGTTTCAATCAGAGACCAACTTCTACAAAAGAAATATGACGAACACAAGGTACAGTTGGCCTCCTGCTAATGATATGCAAGTGATGTCACTTGTCAGGTAAAGATGGGTAAGATGTAAGAGTTGCTGGGACCTGACCTCGTAACAGGCCTCCAATTAAACTATCAAAATGGATATTAAAAATAATTAATAGTGACAAATTACAAATTATCTGTGGTCCAGTGAGTCCCAACAGAGTTAGATTGTTCCTGGAAATTAATATGTAACATGTATGTCAACTATAATTGGGAAAACAGAGACAGTGGCATGCTGTCAATTAATTCAGATGAGGTGGTAGTGCGTGCTTCTTTTACTTAACTTAGATCAAAGTTTTAGCAAAGTTTAAGTCCGCGCACAACAGCTCAGCTGAATATACTAATATATATAACTTGTCTTTCTGTGTGGTCTAAGTTACAGACAAGCATAAAGCTCAACAAACATGGAGGATAAGGTTTTTAACAAGAAGTTTGTGATTAAGGTTGATTAAGGCTAAGGTTTTTTTTTTATTCAATTTTATTATTTTTTTGTCAAGGGAAGTCCTCTGGAAATCAACAACTGCTTCTGACCTTTTCCCAGCAAGTTTGTAACTGCTATTTTATATCATTACCTTGCTCCTTTCTTTAAAAAATTCAATAAACAGGTGGATGCTGTGTCAGAGCATTGTTCTCTGTGCAGTTAGTACCTAATGACATACATGTTATCCAGAAAACTTCCTAGAAAATGATTTAGAAGTGTTTAGACCTGTAATATAGAGGCTAAGTGAGACAGAGTTTTGTAGTCTACAGATCATTAAAAAACAATATGCTAACAGACAAACAGAAGGACAGTGGAGTGAGAGCCAAGCCAACTCCAACCATGTAACTCTATCCATTTCAAAGGGATAGTTTGGATTTTTTTTTTGCAGTTGTGTTGTATGGGGTACTTATCCATAGTCAGTGTATTACATATAGTAGATGCGATGGGCCCCAGTGCACACACACCATGGACCTCACACAAATAGAGACTTGGCATTAGACAACATCAACATACAGTACATATTACCCAGCAATCATTCTTCTCTGACAAAAAAAGAAACAAAAATGTAAGAAATTAATCATATGATTGAATAGTTTTTACGGTATATTTCTAGATTATGTAGTTTCTATAGAAAAAGAATATCATTTTGTTCTAGATAGCTACTGACTTTTTGTTTTTTAATTGAAAGAAAAAAGAAAACTATGACACAGATGGGTTTGCCTTTTTGAGGACATATATAGCAAATGGCACCATTTTTAAATTGACAATATTATTATTTTTTTTATCATATATCTTTAAACACAGGTATATTTCGATGGTGGCAATCTGAATCACTTGGAAGGGCCAGCTCTCTCTACGGGCCCCTCCACCCCTGCACTGTCTGTATTTATACCCCTGAGTAGATGTAGTTGGCACGCCCCCAGTTTGGAGAAGCAGGCTGGAGTCTGACACAGGAGCTAAGGAATGTGCTGCTGTGGATAGGAGTCAGCAGCGAAACATATTTTAGCTACCTAAAAAAGTCCCACCAAAAAAAAAAAAAAATCAATGCCAATTTACTATGTTTAAACTAATTTCGCTGCTGTACCTTTCCCTCAGACAGTGATTTCTGATGGGGAACTGAAGCTGTTATTTTGCTTTCTTCAAAGCCAGAATGGTTACTTCAGATTCATCAAAATCACACTGATCGTGGCAGCTATAGACCAGCAGCTCTCATGTTCAGAGAACCAAAATTACTGCTTGTGTTGATGGAGTCTGGTGGCTTTGACGAGAGCACTGATGGGGAACTGAAGCCTTCCCCGTTGAAACAGGCTGTCTGACAAAGGTAAATCAGTGAGAATACTCTCAATATAGCATACACTTAATCTGTTATAAATCTTTTTAGGTGGAACTTCATTTAGATAGCCAAAGTACATTTTGTTGCTGACCCCATCTACAGCAGTACACTGATTAGCTTCTGTTGTAGCACTCCTGCTACTGCTCAGAACTGGGGATATACTTACAGACATATACTGTAGGTAATACATTGACTATGGATAAGTACCCCATACAACCCCACTTCAAAAAATCTGAACCATCCCTTTAACACAACTTCATTGTGACAGTCATTTCAAGTTCTATCTGCTAAATGCAAACCCTATCAAATACAGTATACTGTATACTATGAGTGTGTGAGTACTGTCCATTGAAATTGTGCCCTCTCTCAGGCAGACTACAGTGACCATGTGCAGAGAGACCTGCTGGACGCTCTGCTGAGAGCCAAACACAGCGCTGAGAACAACAACACAGCAGAGATCGGTGCAGAGTCTGTGGGCCTCAGTGATGACCACCTCCTCATGACTGTGGGTGACATCTTTGGAGCCGGTGTGGAAACCACCACCACCGTGCTCAAGTGGGCTGTCATCTACCTCATCCATCACCCACAGGTAAGGCTGAAGCAACAGCAGTGTCCACGAGAGTTTGTGGGTTTGCCTTGAGTGTAAAAAGTTTTTTTTCCCTCCCTGTTACTTTGTCTGTTTGGATGATAGGATAATCTTGCTATATTGTGCCTAAACATCTGCAACCCTGCATCCTCATATGAGCACATTATATTTTTGGTTTGCTCCACCTTACGCTTAAGTTTGCTAAACTTAGACCTGTTGTCCTCCTTCATGGACACTTTTATGTGCCATCCAGTGGTAGCAAAAGCGCAATACACTAATCCATGTCAAAACAAGATAGTAGCCATCTCTGCCAAGTCAGTCTACAGCCGATCCTGACACAAAAGTGGACAAGGTGCAAAACCTGATCAAATTTTATAGCTGAAACTTATTTGTGCTAAATAATGTTTGTAGTTTGATATGGCATTCAAATTTGACCAACTTTTGCAATAGTAACAAGCTAAGACCCTGTTAATTATGAAGGACTCGTTTGAGGACATTGGGACTTTATCATTGTATTGTGGCAGCATTTTTCAGAGGCAGATTAGGTTTTCTGTGTAGTGTTAATTTTGTTGACGAAAACTATGGTGAAAATTTTTCCGTCAATGACCTTTTTTCCATGACAAAAACGAGACGATGATGAGCTAAAAATAGATCTTGAAAATAAAAACTAATTTAACAGTATATAATCAGCTGTGTGTGTTAGCCGCTGAACAGCAGTGGAGCAAGCAGCCACCGGCCTCTGGACGCCACAGCTGATCCCAGCAGGACTCCACTCAGACCCAGACTTGATAAAGTTGCTGGTTGTTTGACGGACAGGTAGGAGGCGCAGGTGTCTGTCAGTGTAGCTGTGCTGTAACTGAACAGACTGATCTCAGATCGGTTTTCTCTGACACAGATGAAAGTTTAGTTTTTAATCACCAACTCTCCAGACCAACATGTTGCAGATTATGAAAGAATTCATGCTTTAATTAAGTTATTTTCCTGCTTCTTAACAGTGAGATGGATGAGTCAGGGTTTACAATGAATCTGGGTACAAATCCTAGTTGTCTCAGATAAGTTATTTGTGGTGTCAGAGTTTTTTAAGCATAATAGAGAGTTGTTGAGCTTTTTAAATGATGATCAGTGTGTGCTCTGAATAATCACCCCTTACACCTGTCAAACACTGCTGGAGAAATGGCAGTTTGCAAGTTTGTAGAAATTATTTGTAGTGGTAGAAAAAAAACTGTCTAAATGAAATTTTTATACAACCAGTCACCTTGATTCTAATTTCTTTTTTGAACTCAATTTTTATTTATTTTTGTCAACAACAGTACAATATATATCCATACAATCATCTTCCTTTCCAGCTGTATCCATATACAATTATACATATTCAAGTGTTAGTCAGATGCTTAAAATATTAAATGTCCACTTCAAGATGCTTTAAGCTTTTTGAGTTTCTGACGACTAAAATTTGACTTAAACTAAAAATGACTAAAATGTGACTAAAATTAACAATCATTTTTGTCTCAAGAATAATTCAAAAATAGCTATCAAAATAAACAACGACAGAGTTATAACACAGACAGTTCACAAGGCTTTATGGTTATTATTATTTGCAATTTTACTTTTGCATAGTTATTTTCAGGCATTGAAATTAGCAGTTTTGAACAGTTTCAGACTTGAACGGTTACCATAACCCACAGAGTATAAACTACTGAACAAATCTTGCATCATTTGTAATTTTATATTTACACAACAAATTTCAGGCATTGAAATAAACTGTTTTGTACTTTATCAAACATTTGTGGCCATTGAAAATAAAGCCAACTTCTCTCTATGAGGACATAATTTTTTTCAATTTCATCATTTTGTGCTTCTTTACTAAAATGTAGAGAAGCCGATGTGAGGTGCCTTGAGCTGCAGTTCCTCAGAAATCCACTAGATGCTACACTGACTCTGTTGAAATGAGGCGAAAAGTGTTTTTGTTGTTGTGCCCTGACCAGTTAAGTTCCTTCTGCAAGTCTTGGTAATGGTTTTTGGAACAGTATTTTTTAACCATGTTACCTTTAATGACAGATATTTCAGTCTGTCACAGTCAGCAGTTGTGGCCGCCTTCCCTTATTGCTGAATTACAGTTTTTCAGAGCCCAGTGACTGATGAGAAACATGATGTACGATCAGCCTGAATTAAAGTCATGCCTTCAGAAACCTGTGGCTGATGTCACAGATGCTACATCCTCAACAGCATTACCACAACATGTCGATGAAGGTCTAAGTTATCAGTGACTACAGTGAAAGAAGCCACCATTGCCTCATCAGTAAAATCAGAAGACCACACAATCTGCTCTAAATGTACAGCTTATAAGGGAAACACATCTTCAGGGAACACTCACTTTTGTGAATATGAAGTGTGAAGTGTGAAGTTCAGTACTGATAGATGAATGTAAGGCACAGAACCACAATGCCAACGTGAACCTTTGTTACATGCCATACCCCTCCAATTGTCTACTATCCCATTAAGATTGAAAATGTGAAAACGTGATATTTCTAAAAAGTGTGAAATTTATCCAAATCCAGTGAGTAAGAATGAAAAAACTATGACTCGTGTGAATATGATTCTGCGAAACCTTTTCAAAACCCTGATAGGTAAGAGGACATATATATTAGGCCTAGTCCACACGAGCATGGGCATTTTTAAAACCTAACTTTTTTGGCCTCCAGTTTTTAAAAAAAATCTGCATCCATACGAGCGGTGTAACAAAAATACCTCCGTCCACATGACACCGCAAATTCCACTATCAAGCAATGTAATACACATGCCAAAGCAGTAGGTGGCAATATAACTCCTAACTGTAAGGCCATTGTAGCCAATCAGAAGGCAGTAAAACGTAATTACCGGACAGGCAGTACTTGAGGTGGCTCAGGGGAAACGAGTGGATGTAGATTCCCCGGAACTGACCCTCTTTCCACCAGAGCGGCGAATAGAGCTTAGATTGGGCCTAAAAAAAAAACAGCCCGACCCGTCCCGAGCCCGTACACATTATGTCCAGGACCGGCCCGACCCGTCCAATTAACTGTAATTATGGGCCCGAGCCCGATTAAAACCCGACATTTTTCAATAAGTTGTCTGTTGTAATTAAGAGTATTAAACCACAATTCTTGTTATTTGAATGACACAAATATAGGATCTTAATGAATGGCGCAACATGGAAGCATGATTACGTAATAAAACAGGTGTTTATTTTGGGATCCAGGTGGTGAAGGGCTGTGCGCACACAATGTCCCAACAGGGGACAGCCCTCCATTCCGAAACCCCCCACTCTCCGAAATTGATTTTCAAGTCGAGTTTCCTGCATCAAACACTGCCGCCCACTCTCCATCCGCACTCGCACCATTCTGAAATTCGTTGTACTACAGAAGCTTGAAATTAACGTTCAACTCACTGTTTTTTATTAAAAATATGTCACTGTCTTCATTTATTATTTTGTGGTTAATTATGCAAATTATCCGTTTGACCCCATCATGCAGACGAGCAAAAAGATCAATGCGCAGCCTCCGTTTCCTTTCTGATTGCGTCCGTCTCGTTCATTCAAACTTTGTAAACGCAGTTGGGATTTGTAGGGGACATATGTATACTGCTCACTATGAAATGTGTTAACTATAAATAAATGTATCTCTGTGCAGAGAGAGCTTAAAATCTTCATCAGTAGGTCAACTGAGAGAAGGTCCACTTTTGGAAATGCATGAAAGCCCTGAGTCAGGAGCGCAGACCTTTCTTTTTTCATTCAAGGTTACAAATAATGCTGTTATGTTCCTTAAATGGCTTGATTTAGTTATCAAATTTTCATTTTCTTAACAATAAAGATGCTGTATTCATCCATTCTAGTTCTCTTATAACTGCATGTTATTATAAAGTAACTTCAAATCAAATCCTTAATCATTGATAAGTGTGCTGCTTCCCCCGCCCCTCCCAACAAAAATTCCACGCCCACATCCATGATGATACAGCCACAAAGTGCTGATATGCTGCTAAATAGCAGCAGTATTTTGTTTAGGTCCATCCTCAAATCGTCTCTTGCACACACTGGATGGGGTAATAACACAGCTGTTTTCTGTTTACGTCACACACTGTGACGTCATACAATGGAGATGAGACAAAATAACTCGGGTTTTCCTGTCCACACATGACTGCTGACACCGGACTTTTCCAAATAGTTCACCCTGGACTCCGGTTACAAATAACTCCGGTTACAGGGGCCGAAAACTGCGGTTACGTGTGGATGAAAGGCCAAACCGTGAGCAAAGAGTCACAGTTTTATAAATTCCCATGTTGGTGTGGACAGCCCCTTAGAAGAAAGTGTGTTCTTGGTGCAGAACATTGATATTTCTGACTCTGTGTGTGAGTGTGTGTTCAGGTGCAGAGGCGTATCCAGGAGGAGCTAGACAGTAAGGTGGGGGGGGACCGGAACCCGCAGCTCAGTGACAGAGGCAGTCTGCCCTATCTGGAGGCCACCATCAGGGAGGTATTACGGATCCGTCCTGTGGCCCCTCTGCTCATCCCCCATGTGGCCCTCAGTGACACCAGGTACGCTCAACACTGTTATCCACCTCACACAGGAGGATGAAAACTACACAAGCAATACAGCACCATGTTATATTGACTGGTATAACATAACTTAAATGATTCTGGAGAATTTTGCTCACGATTTTATCTTCACAAAGAAATTTGTTTTATGCACAACCATGCCACACTGTTCCTCTCTGTCTCTGTGCTTCTCTGTAGCATCGGGGATTTCACAGTGAGAAAAGGAACTCGAGTCATCATCAACCTGTGGTCTCTCCACCATGATGAGAAGGAGTGGAAAAACCCTGATCTCTTTGACCCTGGTGAGAGGAAAGAGCTCTGCAATGTGCCACATTTTATCCTGGAAAATGATGCACTGAAATATAATTTCACCCAAAAAGCCTTTTTTCACATGTCTGCGAGGGAAAATATGCCTTCGACAGATCATATAAAGGGATAGTTCTGATGTTTTTTAAGAGGGGTTGTATGGGGTCATCCATAGACAGTATATTACACACAGTAGATGTATCACATACAGTAGATGTCAGTTGGCACGCCCCCAATTTGGAGAAGCAGGCTGGAGTCTGACATTGAAAGCTGAGCAATCTACTGCTGTGGATGGGGGTCAGCAAAAAACAAACAAAAAAACAGATTAAAGCCATTAAAAAAAAACACCTAAAAAAATCAATTTCAGTTATCAGTTTAAGTGTAAACTATATTGAGGATACTTTTTGATTGAATCCACGGTAGACCAGCATTTCATGTGCTGAGCAAGCCAGAATGACTGTTTTTGTCAATGGAGTCTGGTGCCATTCACCAGCGCACAGATGAGTAACTGACACTCTCAAAGGCTTCTCAGTCAGAACAGGCTGTCTAAGGGAAAAGTAAATTGGTAAAAATACTCTTAGTATTGCATAAACTTAAACTGATATTGATTTTTTAGGGGGCTAAAATATGTTTTGTTGCTGACCCCCATCCACAGCAGTACATTCCTTAGCTTCTATGTCAGACTCCAGCCGGCTTCTCCAAACTAAGGGCGTGCAAACTGGCATCTGCTGTGGATAATACAGTAATACAGACTATGGATTCCTTATCCATAGCACTCACTACTCCACCCCATACAACCCCACTGCAAAAAATCTGAGTTATCCCTTGATGTCAGTTTTTTTACTGAACTCAACAAAGAACTGGATTAATGATGATACAAACGAATATGCAGTCCTTCTTATTGTTATCAAGAAGACAGGATGTAGAATGTGAACATCAGCTGTTCATTGGCTATTATCCATGTCAGCCAGTTTTATTACACTGGGATTAATTATCTAATTGCAGCATAAACATATTTGAATCCTGAGAAAATCTAAACTCTGGGCAACATGCACAATATGTTGAGGGACAAAACAAGCTGGCAGATGAGGAGTAGAAGCGTTTATCCTCCATTCCCATTCCTTTAAACTCTCTTTCGTCAAAGTTTATATATTATATTTATATATGTAAATATACACATTTATCTCTCAGACTTTTTGCAACATCATCACAAAGCAACTGAATATATCTGAACTCCAAAAGAAATGGCATCTAAACCTGCAAAAGCAGAGCAAAAGGGACAAAATTTCTAAGACAGATATAGCCACAAGCAACATTAGCACGTCCATGCTAACCACCTTGCTAGAGAGTCATAAGGTGGATTTATCCTCAGAATTTAAGACCATCTCTGCCCTTGAATCTAAGATTGACCTGGTGCAATCGACCTCATATGATCACGGGAAGCATATTGCATCGTTGGAGGCTAATGCAGACTTGGTCAGTGAATGGCTGCTTTCTTTAAAGACTATGTGTGCAGAGTTAGCCTCCAGCAATGTTAGGCTCAAGGCCAAAGCAGTGTACCTGGAGGTCCCTAGCTGCCACAACAGCATCCCCATCATTGGACTCCCAGGGTCGATCGAAGGCCCTTGACCAACCACTTTCTTCTCCACACTGCTACCCCAGCTTCTGGGGAAGCAATTTGTTAAGGAATTATGAAATCTAGTGAAAAGTGTTTGGAGATCAATGGTCCACCAAATTGAGAATGGATTTTCATTTGTGGTGCTCACAGCTTTAATATATAACAATCCGCAGTAACTGCAATGTGTCTTTCCCTTAAGATTGTTGCTGCTGGGAATAATTCAAACCTCACCTCATGGGCATGTTGTTTCTGGATCTACAAGCTGTTGTTGTTCGAATTCCATTCACCTTCTTTATGTTAGGATGAATGCAGATAGGCCTCAATTTTATTAGTCTCAAATTCTGGACTAAAAAAAAACTAAAAGAGAGGCTAGATCTCTTTTTGAAATTTAGATGAACTGACCCTTTAACATAGCTCTGGTGCTCGATTCTTCTCCAATGGAACTTAGAGTTCTTATGGACTGTTATTAATGAGGGAGAAAGGGGTGATGCAAAAAGGGGGGCATGTCAAATAATTATTTAAGCACTGGGGAGAAACTAGTATTTTTTTGTTTTGTTTTGGGGGGTTTTGCTTTGGGAAGGGATATTCAACTTAATATACAATTGAGCTGTATGTCTCACATGTAATGTATCCTAAAATAAACTGTTTGCATGAGCTAACCAGCATGCACAACAAGAGTGTAAAACAAAGACTTTTTCCAACTCCAGAGGGGTATTCCAGGAAGGAGGTTCAACAAACTCTGAGTCTAACCCTGAACTCTGAGTTGATTTACCCTGAGATGGGAAACTCTGAGTTAGCGGTTCCAGAACAGCTGATTTGAGTTAGTTCAGTCAACTCTGAGTATGTTCACTCTGAGTTAAGCCGACAATAAAAAGCCATCATCAATGGAGCTCCGACTCCACGATTCACCATGGCAACAGGTAAATAAAAGAAGCAACCATTTTAACCCAGTGGATGTAGAAATATTAATTCATGTGTAGCAGACAGTGCACGTTTATCTTTAAAAGAAGAGCCTGAGTCAGAGCAAGGAAAGTGTAAATAAGTTAACCATAAAGTTAATAAAAAAGTTGTAGTCAGTGTTGTCCGTTTATACATCATTTGTCAGACTTACATTTCCTTAATGAAGATAAAGTGATGGAATCTGACTGTGTATCAGGCTGTAGATACATTACATTATATTAATAATATATAATAATATATTTGTTCAGATTTAATCTGATGGGGAAAAACACAGGAGGCAGCAACTGAAAAATAGGAAGATTTAAAACATATAGGCTAGGCTATAGATCAAAGACATAAAGACATGACTGTAAACTCAGTCTGACCCAGTAATAATATGTTTGGTGATTTGCACTTGAAAAGACATTGAGGTAAAAATACAGTAGATTTTAAAATGTTGGACATCTATTTGTATCTTGACTCAACAGCATTCAGTGACTTTATTTCAGCTACAAGTGTAGTAAATTTAAAGACACTGAAATGCTGCACCATTGCTCACTCAGAAATATTAACATATAATCCCCAATATTAGGCTATAGGAATTATGTTCCATCAGTGTGACCAATGACATCAGTGATGGAGAACATAAGTCATTGATACTACGTGTCTAAAGCTTCATACCTTTAAATAATTAGACCTACACATTACACATTTTGGAGCTGCTCTAACAGACTGACGGTCTGATCCTTGTGCACAGTGTTATAAAAATAATAAATATAAAAAGGACAGAGGTTTGATTCTGAGCTGAGGGTGAATTCTCGCTGTGTAATATTTGAATGTAAAGACAAAAGCTGATGTCCAAAGAAATAATTGATGTGCATAAATTCAGTAACTTAAGACAGTCCTGAGTAACAAACTAATATCCAGCAGGATTTAGACTGTGACAGACGGTAAATCTTCGCTAATTAATGTGCTTCGATACAAGCTTTGACACAGACTGAATGAATGAATGAGGAAATGAAACAGTGTGTAAGAGGGAGGAGACAGAGAAAAACTCAGGGTTTCTTAAAGAAAACCTGCCGTGGAGCAGGTTAGTTTCAGTTACCTCTCTTTCTGAAACGGATAACCCAGAGTTTCCCTCATCTCAGGGTTAACTTACTCTGAGTTTTCACATAACCCGCTTAATGGAATACCACCCAGGATTTCATCTTCAGCTTCTAACTTTTTACTTTCAAACCTCATAGAGTCACTCATAGAGCTAATGATTAATTTATGGTGGAGAGAGGGTCATACATTTTCCACTAGTCACTCAGGGGGGCTCAAGGAAAAATATTTGTAGCTTTAGGAAAGGTGACCCTTTCAGTTGAACCCTGACTGTGAGTCTTGTAGTTTTGCTTGTGTGTGTTGGTTCTGATGCCAAGTCGTTTTTCTGCAGGTCGGTTCTTGAACACTGAAGGCACAGGTCTGATCATCCCATCACCCAGCTACCTACCGTTTGGTGCTGGGATCAGGGTGTGCCTGGGTGAGGCCTTGGCCAAGATGGAGCTCTTCCTTTTCTTGTCGTGGATCCTACAGCGCTTCACCCTCTCTGTCCCACCTGGCCACCCTCTGCCCAGTCTGGAGGGCAAGTTTGGTGTGGTCCTCCAGCCAGCCAAATACAAGGTGAACGCCGTGCCTAGACCAGGCTGGGAGAGAAACAAGTGCCAGACATGTTGAGATGGGCTGCATGGTCTCAACAACACTGGCTCACATTTGTGACCTGAGAGTCTGTGGGTTTTTTCAGATAGCCAAGCATACATGCAGGCAGATGATCAAAGATGTAGCAGTGAAGTGGACATATCACAACATCTCTTAATGTGCATGACATCTATTATTATTATATCTTCACAATTAAGGACGTCACAATATACTGGTACCTTTATATTTTTAGTGTAATTATTTGCCAAATAAAAGAGATTAATATACAAATAAACAGTTTGAGATTAATCTGACAGAAAGCCTCATTCTTATTTTTTTAATTTGTTTGTTGTTGTTTTCATTGGTTTTTTTTTAAATTTTCCATAGATATCCTGATGATATTGTTATCGTGAACTCTTTTGGCCACGATAGTACTGAGAATCTGATATTGTGCCTGCCCTACTCACAATGTAATGCCTGGTTCACACTACACAATATCAGCCCGATTCCAGCCCAAACAGCAATGTACGGTGTCGGCATGGATCGTGCATGACAATCATGCAACATTCTAATCTGTCCTTTCATCTCGTGCAGTGTGTCATAGTAGATGACAACCGATGCAGAGTCTTGGACACCTCATGACTTTCCAACAGAAAGTCTAATGCCAGGTTCACACTACATGACATTTCTGTCCGTTCTGACAGTCACTATGTCACATTAGGTGATTGTGGAGTCATAAATTTGTGCCATGACTTGGATGACAGACATGACATGATGGGCCACACCAATTATCCGTAGTCGTCTTTCACGACGTGTGTGATGTCATCGGGTTATTCTTGTCCTTTTTTATTATTATTATTACTATTATTTCAATTTTATTTTATTTTTTTTAAATGAAGGGATTCTCTAAACCTAAATTAAAATGGGCTTTTAATTTGACACAGATACAGGAAATGTTGAGTTTAAATTGATGGTGCGATGCATTAACTTTATCAAGGCCACTATTTTTTAATTTTCTTACTTTATGTCCGTCTCCATTATGAAGAAATAACATTGTTTGCTAGCTTGATGCTAATGGCAGTACTCAGCTGGGTTTCTAAAGTGCCTCTGCTGTTTCACACCATCATTTTTCCTTTTTTACTCTGTGTGATAACATCCCTATCTGCTCCTAAAAGAAGTGGTCCTCACTGTCAACTCTTGGTTGTTGGGAAACTGGTGCTTTTGCTTGTTTACCATCTGATTATGAAAATGAGTTCCACCTTTGTAGTTCCTACTTGATGCATGTCTGTAAACTGTATGATAGTTCTGCCGTTGTGAGATGAGGGGAAAAATGATTCGTAATATTGCGTGGTGGGCCATTTACAGGCAACAGCTCTGGTGGACATTCCTGCAGTCAAGTATTCAATAACACATTCCCTTGAAACTTGGGACATCTGTAGCATCGTGATGTGTGATCAAACTCCACATTTTAAGTGGCCTTTTATTGTGACCATCCCAAGGCACACCTGTGTAGTAATGATGCAGTTTAATCATCTTGATATGCCACACCTTTCAGGTGGATGGATTATCTTGAGAAAAATTGCTCACTTACGCAGATTTTAACTGATTTGTGACCAAAATTTGACAGAAATATATCTATTGAGTGCATAAAAAAGTCTAAGATCTTTAACTTAAAACTATCAAACATGAGAGCAAAAACAAAAGTGTTGACATTAGAAACAGGAAGGCAGGATATCTGTACCTTATCTTAAACACACATTCTAAAAGAGACTGTTGCACCATGGATGGATTTGGAAAACCACATACTCCCAGAGATTAATCTCATCACTACAATAGATCAAGAGGACACAATGTAGCTCATAGATGCAACCATTTTAAAGAAACAGTGCCCAGTTCTCCCCACTGACAGAAAGAGTTGAGGTCCACAAGTAAGGCTCTTTCTACGGCTCCAGATCCTTTCAAAATTTCAACCAACCTTCATTCCGCAAAGTAGGTTCCTCTTCTCATTGCAGTTGTTGCAGTTCCTGTAACCTCATCAGTTCATCTTTCATGTGCTTAAAACCTAAATGAGTTTTTGCATGCTCAGTAGGTTACAAAAAAACTTTAAAGGGATCCATGAGCATAATCAGTGTGTGGATTAATGCTGACCCAAGATCAGCTGTGAAGTGTTAGTTCAGCAAAACTAAGATGTGTAAATTTATGTCATCAAACTGGAGCTGTGTATTTGCTGTACTTTGAACTATTTTAATACAGTAGCTCGGGGGTGTCTGAGAGAGAACCCAAGGCTAGGAGTGGCTTTACTATAAGCAGACTGACAAAAGCATCTTGTTTGAGCCTAATGAAAACCCTAGCACTCTAACACGCAAAGTGAAAGTAGCTGTTGGCAGTGTTTTGCTTGTAATGATATCATTTAAATCAAATCAAATCAAACTTTATTTATAAAGCAAAATACATACCAAGCTAACAAAAGGAACTGGGGCCTGTTGTTCGAAACCTAGATAAGGGATTAAGTAATATGTTGGTTATCCTGGCTTAATTTAGTGTTGATTCGGTTGTTCAAAAGCAGAGGCACATATGTTGCCATGGATATTTATTCTGTGCACTTAGCCTGGCTTAGTTTAGCCTGGTGCCTTATTTGTCCATTCAGCTGTCACTGCGATCGGAAATCAATGTGCACTCACCTGAATAAGTTACACCTGGCTTGACAAAGCCGCGCCTCCTCAGCCTGGCTTGGTGTTCGAACAACCAATTAAGCCAGGATGGACTTAGGGGAATTTGTCCAGCCTCGCTTTTCCACTTATCCTGGATTGGTTCATTCTACTTTCGAACAACGGGCCTCTGGTCAGTTAATTGGGACTAAGCTTTTAATTTAAGTTTTACATACTTACTCATGGTGGATCTTGTTTTTAGTGCTAGATGGTGGTTCCAAAACCTCTGGGTTGGGCCCCTCCAACGGGCCACCAGATAAATCGGAGGGCGGCAGGAAAAGAGTGAAGTGGCAGAAAGGACTTTTCTCTTGCTTTTTTGAAATATTAAATCTTTAGACATCTTCAAGCCTCAAACAGTTGTTTAAATGAAACCCTGTAAGAAGTTTTAAGGGGAAATTTTGGTAGAACTACTAACCATTCATAAGCATCTGAAATATGGCAAGAGGCAAAGGTTGGGAACCACTTCATTTCAATCTTTAAAAGTGCATCTTTTTTTGTTTGTTTTTGTTTTTAGCTAAAATCTTTATATGTCGAGTAACTAGTAACTGCTGCTGTCAGATACATGTAATATAATATAATATATAAATAAAAAAAATATATATATGTTGTGAAATGTGGTGTAGAGTGGCAGTATAAAGTAGGCCTAAGTTAAAGCAGAAATATTCAAGTAGACTAAAGTAGAGGTACCTCAAAATTTCACCTACAGTAGGCTACCTGAGTAAGTGTAGGCCTAATTACATCCCACCACTGTATAATAGCTCACCTCTCTCTGAGTCAGGAGCAGATTATCAGACAATGGGCTCCTGGGCACAAATATGCAAAAGGAAAGACCCACACATTTTATAATAGTCATTTCTATTGCAGTCGGGATGCATCTTTTTGTGGTTTTATATCTCGTTGTAGTCATTTTGTGTCTCTTTTAGGTAACTTAATGTCTTCTTTGGTCTTTTTTGTGTCTCTTTGTGGTTGTTTTGCATCTCTTTCTTTTCAGTCCATGTTTATTTTTGTGACATTTTGAGGACCAGGGGCCACCTTAAACTGGACCTGTTCAGTAATTCTTTCATGCTCTGAGTTAGCAATGCTGTTTTCGTTTACTAAAACCCCTCTCACACTGCACTTAAAAACCCACTAACACCTGCTAACATCTGGATTTGTAATGCAATGGGAATGGTTTTAATCAGCATTTATACACGGGTGTTAACTGTCACAGACATTCATGGGGACCCAGAACCTGGGTGAAGGCACTAATTTCAGCCCTTTAAGTGGTAACATGCAATGGTGCGCCATTACAAAACATCGTCAATCTTTGCCCAAACAACGCTCAAACATCGATTAAACTTACTGTGCATTCACACCAAAAAGCGTCATGAGCGCAAGCGGTCGCTCAGGTCGCTGGCATCGCGCTGTCTGGCAGCTCTAGCAGGGCTTGCAGAAGGCTGCCAAGAGGTGGGGTTTTCAAGCTGTGCTGCAGAAGATCTCTTTCTTTCTTTCTTTCACTGTCCGACCTTGAGAATATTCTTGGTCTGCAATTGGCTGCTGCTCGCTGCTGCTTCGGCGGCGTCGCTGCTCATTTACATAAAGTTGAGCTTCTCTCAACTTCTTCTTGACGCTCCGATCGCTGGCATCACGCTGCTCGCGGTCGCTTGCCGCTGCCGATGCTCCAGACGCCCTTTGGAGCAAGCGTACATTGAAAATGAATGGCTGCCGGCCGCTTATGACGCTCATGACGCTTTTGGTGTGAATGCACAGTTAGTCTGCACTGTGTTATAAAGAGAGACTAAGTAAGTAAGAGATAAAAAGAAGTAACTACCTAACGTTAACGTTGTCTACTCATTGTTTTCATGCACTGGAATTGTGTACTTTATGTTTTAGTTCTGTAAAGCACTTTGTAACATATGTTTTGAAAAGTGTTATATATGGTTTTATATATATGGGGCGGCAGTAGCTCAGTTCATAGGGACTTGGGTTGGGAACCGGAATGGTCGCCTGCTTGAGTCCCCGTCCGGACCAAAATATGGAGCGTGGACTGGGCTGGAGAGGCGCCAGCTCACCTCCTGGGCACTGCCGAGGTGAGCAAGGCACAAAACCCCCCAACCACTCGGGGCACCTCGACACCCCTCCACCCTGTGCATGTATAGGTCCTGTTTGTGCATGTGTGTGTCTTTCGGACCTGTGTGTAATTGACAAGCAAGAGTGAAAACATTGAATTTCCCCTCTGGGGGATTAATAAAATAAATAAACTTAAATAAAGGTTATTATTATTAGGCTGCCAGGACCCTATTGTTCTGCTGCATGTTTTTCTTCTTCTTCTTCTTCTTCTTCCAAGGAAATCCTACTTTCCATGTACGAAAAATGACCAAACTTTGCACAAAGGTCCAGTCCCATGCCAGATTGCCACAGCTGCAAAAACAGGCCAATAGTCCTGATGGTGGCGCTACAGCAAGCCTCTAAAGTTCAAAAGTTTTAAAAAATTCACAACAAATCAACCATATGTGCTACAGATTTGCAACTTTCACCAAAATGTAGCCCCAAAACTGAAGAAACTTTTGTACACTGGAACCTGTTGCAATTTATGAAGTCCATCACTCTGTTTTTTTCAAAAACTGTAAAACTTATTAAACCTATCTTCTCCCACAATTTTTGCTCAATTGGCACCAAACTTGCTACAGAGCATCTTCAGACTGTCCTACACAAACGATCCACACAGATTTTTGATTTATCAAAAATTTAGCCTACAGTGCATCAAAATGTTTGACTGTAAACGGTACTGTAAACATATACTTGCAAATTCTTGCTAAATACATTTTCAATGTTCATTAAAAAAAATGACAAAATTTTGGAGTCATGGTAGATGATGTTTGGAAAATATCAGAATTTTACCACAAAAACTGAATTTTTTTTACTGCATTTTGAATTTCGCTCTCATGCCAACAATTGGAGTCAATGCAAAAATGGCATTTTTAAACATCAGTTTTTCACTTATGAGCCAATAAATCATTGTTAAAAACAAATGACCAACATCTCCATGCTGTCCAGATGCAATTTGTGTATTTTCGGATTTTTGTCTTAATAACTGAATTTTTGACAGCCGTTTGAAATCTGCCTTTACACACTAACAGATGCTGTCTTGCACACAGGTGACTGGCTTAGTCAATTTGTGAAGCTACATGTGACATTTCTGTTTGCCAGTTAGCTCAGTGAGATAGAGGATGGTTCTTGGCGTTGAATATTGTGAGTTCAAGCCTCAGCTTGTGCAACATTTCCATTTGAGAAATCTCTCCAAAACTTTTCATAAAGGTCCAGTCCCATGCCAGATGTCCTCACCTGGAAACACAAGACAATAGTCCTGATGATGGCACTACAGCAAGCCTCTAAATTTCAAAACTTTGAAACTTCATAACAAATCAACCATATGTGCTACAGCTTTGGAACTTTCACGTTGAAATTTGCTTTTATTTATTTTATTTGTGCAGTTTTGCTGCTGAAAGGTAATGTTGATTTCCTTTTAAAATGAAGCTGTAATGGTGCATTTACAATTTTACAAATAGGCCTATCTCTGCTATGAATCATTTCATTATTGGTTAGCATTCCAGCTATTTTCTATATTAAATGTTTGTCTATAAAATTATGTAAAATTCATATTACCTTTCCCCAATTCCAATCTGGCATCCACAAACATCTCACATTGTCTGACTAAAGGTCCAAAACCATGATAAAGCGAGATTAGAGGAGGATATCCTCAAATCTGCGAAGGTAACTCCAACACTGATGCCTGAAACAATCAATCCATCATGAAATAGTTGTGGATTAATTATGTGTTTGACTTATTGATTTATTGACTGATCATTGCAGCTGTAGAATTCCTATAATGAGCTAGAAGTTTTAAACATATATACCACAGAGTTGTCTCTTGCTAATTAGCTCAGTGAGATAGAGCATAGTCTCTTATGCTTAGAATGCCACCTTTTTTTCATCTTCCTACACTCTGCTTGTTGCTCAGAATTGCCCAATTTTGCCTAAAATTGCCCGGCCCTGACCATCATTATTATTATTATTATTATTATTATCATTATTATTATCTACTGTTTGCCTGTTCTCTGGCCTGTCTGTGACGTAAATGTGATGAGTGTTGGGGGTCGTTACTCAAAAAAGTAATGTAGGCGCCAGGTTGTTCATTTTCTGTTTGCTTGTGGGTGTTGTGCACATGTGTGCCAGTAGGTGGCAGTCTCTGTTCAGGCTTGTGGGTTGCTGTCTCTATAGTCAGGTGGGTTGATCAGCGCAGGTGAGCACGCTGGGGAAGCCATACGGTTTCTGACCGTGCCATGGCGTGTAACGCCACAGGTCAGAGTATCCTTGTATTGAAACATGTTATTATTGGGTAAAACAGTCTATACTTACCTCGGCTGTACATAATAAATCAGCACAAAAAGAAAAGCAAATGTTTGGACATTTTTGCTGTGTTAGTGCACTTACACCAGTACCTGTGGGCCTACACTGGGGGTGTACAAGCCCCTCAGACCAGTGTGTGTGACATAGGAAGCCACTATAAGTAATGTTTTACACATTACACATTACTTAGGAAAAAAGTAATCCCTTACTTTACTTGATTACTCCCTGGAGAAAGTAATTAGTTACAATACTCATTACATTACTAGTTACTCTGTAAAATTGCTTGAAATGCATTGTCATGTAATTTGCCAGTTAACGATATAGCATTAAACCTTTCCTATGTGTAACAATCCTAAGGTAGGCATAGTTAACTAGATGGATATACCCAGAGTTGGCTTCACAAGGGGGCGCCAGGGGGCAGTCCCCCCCGCCCCCCCCCCCCCCCAATTCATTCACTGTGCCCCCTCACTTGTATAAAAGCATATGTTTCTTTCCCATCAGTGTAATTATAGCGATGACTGAAATCCAAAATGCTATTAGGCTGTTGCATGAGGTGTAAGGCCAGAACCTCTTGCTCATTGCACAGTTGGTTTACAAGGTAGGCCCCTAAGCAGACTTCCCTCTTTCTCTCCTTAAGTATTTACAGGGTTTCCACCAGAGAAGTTGTTATGCCAGAAGGGTGGTGTTCGTAAGTGCTAATATCATAAGCAACTGGACTTGCTTGCGTTTCTTGAATCAATCAATTTTATTTATAAAGCCCAATATCACAAATCACAATTTGCCTCACAGGGCTTTGCAGCATACGACATCCCTCTGTCCTTTGGACCCTCACAGCGAATAAGGAAAAACTCCCTAAAAAAAACCTTTAACGGGGAAAAAAAAACAAAACGGTAGAAACCTCAGGAAGAGCTGAAAAGGGTGTGGTATGGACCCAAGTTTGTTCAGGCTGAAAGCCCTCACACAGTCTCTGGGGCTCAGACGAGGGGAAGAGACGCTGCCGTGGAACCAAGGGGAAGCTCCTTAGCCCCCGGCTCCAAACAGTTCAGTTCTCTCTTGGTGTGAGGGGAAGAGAAATAGCTTACTTCAGCCGATGACGATGAGGAGGAAGCTCCGTGGCCCGAAGAGCCAGCTGCACGTGCTGAGGTGTCGATGGGGAGAGAGCAGAGGAGTGGTCGGAGGCAGGCGGGGGGGTCGTAGCCAGATGAGCAGTCCGCGAAGGCAGAGGCACCGATGGGGAGCAGGCAGGAGGATAAACGAGGCCAGGCGGAGGCGTCGTTACCAGCCGAGCCATCAGATACCAGAAACGCTGAGGCAGAGCACGAGGTCAGCAACAGAAGGCAGGTAAGTTTACCGGGAAGCAGACGAGGAGAGCAGGTCGGGAACAGGCAGAGTCGGCAGCAGGAGGTCAGACAGGAGATGAAAAAATTCTTCTGAGGCCTCCGTCCCAACCTCCTCATCCTCTTCAGAGACTGACCCCCCGTCTTCCTCCTCAGACCCAGATGTCTCCGATGCAAGAGGGGACTGAGGGTCGGTGTTGTGACCCCTTCGTGCCGAGGCGCTGTTGGAGGGCTGATCAGGGTGTTGGCGATGGAACTCCTCAATGAGTTGTGCATCCAGGATCTGACGGGCCGGAACCCATGACTGCTCTTCCGGGCCGTACCCCTCCCAGTCGACGAGGTATTGCAGACCCCTCCCACGACGACGAGAGCGCAGCAGGCGGTGCACTGTGTAAGCAGAGGCCCCGTCAATGATGCGAGGAGGTGGAGGTGGCTGGGAGGCAGGCTGCAGGGGACTCTCCCGGAACGGCTTAATCCTGGAGACATGGAAGGTGGGATGAATCCGCATGGTGCGGGGCAGCTTGAGCCGAACAGCCACTGGGTTTACAACCTTCTCAATGGGGAATGGTCCAATAAACTTGGGAGCCAATTTCTTTGGCTCCACCCTCAGAGGAAGGTCCCGGGTTGACAGCCACACCTTCTGTCCCACCTGGTAAGGGGGGGCCTGAGAGTGGCGGTAGTTGGCGGCAGTCGAATAACGATCTGTGGCCCATAGGAGAGCGGTCCTGGCCTGTGTCCAGGTCCGGCGGCAGCGACGGATGAAGGCCTCCACCGGCAGACGGTTTCCTTCTCCTGGGCAGGAAACAGGGGAGGCTGGTAGCCATAACCGCACTGGAATGGAGAGAGCCCAGTGGAGAGCTGATGAGGGTATTGTGGGCGTATTCCACCCACAGCAGTTGTGTGGACCAGGAGGCAGGATGCTTGGAAGCCATGCAGCGGAGCGCCGTCTCCATCTCCTGATTCATCCTCTCGGACTGGCCGTTGGATTGGGGATGAAACCCAGAGGACAGGCTGGTGGAGGCTCCCAGGAGGCGGCAGAATTCTCTCCAGAATGCAGAGGTGAACTGGGGGCCTCGGTCGGAGACCACGTCGGTCGGGAGGCCATGGAGCCGGAACACGTGCTGCAAGACCAGCTCAGCAGTCTCCTTGGCTGAAGGGAGCTTGGGCAGGGGCATTAAATGAGCCATCTTGGTGAACCGGTCTACTACTGTCAGAATGGTGGTGTAGACTCCTGATAACGGCAGCCCGGTGACGAAGTCTAATGAGATGTGAGACCAGGGTCGATGAGGCACAGGCAGAGGGTGCAGGTGACCGGCGGGGGCCCGTTGCAGGGCCTTGTTCTGGTTACAGACTGGGCGCGTTAACAAAGTCTCTGGTGTCATCATCCAAGGTGGCCCACCAGAACCGCCGTTGCAGAACCTCCTTGGTTCGATGAATTCCAGGATGACAGGTGAGTCGGGAACCGTGGGCCCACTGCAGAACCTCAGACCTCAACTCCTGAGGGACGAATAGGCGGTCTTGGGGGCAGGAGCTGGGCCCCGGCTGGTCCTCCAAAGCAGCTTTTACCCGCTCCTCCACCTCCCAGGTGAGAGCGGCCACCAGACGGGAAGTGTGGAGGATGTTGTCTGGACTGGAGGGGCCCTCTTCTCTGACCATGAACTGTCAGGACAGGGCGTCAGGTCTAACGTTGCGGGAGCCTGGCCGGTAGGAGAGGGTGAAGCTGAATCTGGCGAAGAACAGAGCCCACCGGGCCTGACGAGAGTTCAGTCTTTTGGCCGAGCAAATGTATTCCAGGTTCTTGTGATCGGTCCAGACGAGGAAGGGGGTCCTGGTTCCCTCCAACCAATGGCGCCACTCCTCCAGCGCCAGCTTCACCGCCAACAGTTCTCGATTACCGATGTCATAATTCCTCTCAGCTGGAGACAGACGCCTGGAGAAGAAAGCACAGGGGTGTAGTTTCTGGTCCTCGGCAGAACGCTGGGAGAGGACGGCCCTCACCCCCACATCAGAAGCGTCAACCTCCACTACGAACTGTCTCTCGGGGTCAGGGATCAGGAGAATGGGGGCTGAGCTGAATCACCCCTTCAGGTGCTGGAACGCCTCCTCGGCGGCCAAAGTCCATCGAAAGGGGACCTTGGAGGAGGTGAGGGCGGTGAGAGGTGCTGCCACCATGCTGTAGCCCTGGATGAACCTCCTGTAGAAATTGGCGAACCCCAGGAAGCGTTGCAGGGACAGGCCAGGAGGTGACGGCTGAGACCTTAGCGGGGTCCATCTCCATGCGGTCCTGGCCAATGATGTACCCCAGGAAGGAGACAGAGGAGGCATGGAACTCGCACTTCCCAGCCTTGACGAACAGGGAGTTCTCCAGCAGGCGTTGTAGCACCATCTGGACATGATGTATGTGTTCTTGCTTGGACCGGGAGAAGATCAGGATATCGTCTAGGTAGACGAACACAAACTTGTTGAGCATGTCCCTTAGTACGTCATTGATGAGGGCTTGGAAAACAGCCAGGGCATTGGTGAGCCCGAAAGGCATCACCAGGTATTCATAGTGTCCTGTGGGGGTGTTGAAGGCTGTCTTCCACTCATCCCCCTCTCGGATCCGAACCAGATGATAGGCGTTGCGGAGGTCCAACTTGGTGTAGATGGTGGCCCCTTGGAGCAGCTCGAAAGCTGAGGCGATGAGGGGGAGAGGATAGTGGTTCTTTACCGTGATGTCGTTCAGCCCTCTGTAGTCGATGCAGGGCCTCAGGGAACCATCCTTCTTGTCGACGAAGAAGAACCCCACCCCAGCAGGTGACGAGGAGGGTCAGATGATCCCGGCGGCCAAGGCATCACTGATGTAGGTCTCCATGGCCTCCCTTTCAGGTGCGGACAGGGAGTAGAGGCGATCCTTGGGAGGAACAGAGCCGGGAAGGAGGTCGATGGCGCAGTCATAGGGCCGATGAGGGGGCAGAGAGGTGGCCCTTGCTTTGCTGAACACCTCCCGGAAATCGTGGTAGTCGGGGGGCACCATGGAGAGGTCTGGGGTGGAACAGGAGCTGGCAGGCAGCGTGGGTGCAACTGTCGGTCTGAGGCAGATCTGTTGACAGGAGGGGCTCCATCCCAGGATGGACCCTGTAGACCAGTCTATATGGGGGTTATGGCGGTGAAGCCAGGGGTAGCCGAGGATCAGGGGAAGGTTGGGAGACCTCAGGATATGAAACCGGATGGTCTCATGGTGTATGCCGGACAGGAGCATCGGGACTGATGAGTGACGGTCCCTAGAAGATGACCATCCAGAGCGCTAGCCGGCATGGGACGAGGGAGAGGAACTTGACCAATGTCCAGCTGACGGGCGAGTTCCTCGTCGATCAGGTTGACATCTGCCCCCGAGTCGATGAAAGTGGCGAGGGTGTGGGACCCCCCTGCCAGCAGGAGCTGGACGTGAAACAGTGGTCTTGGGTTGGGGGCAGAGTTCTGGGACCGGCTCAGCAGTGTGCCCCTCATTACTGCTGAGCCCTCCCTTTTACTGGACACCGGGAGACAAAATGGCCGGCCTGACCACAGTAGAGGCAGAGGTTTCCCCGGCGTCTGCGCTCTCGCTCCTCCGGCGTTAGGCTGGTGCGCCCCACCTGCATGGGCTCCGCCCCCCCCCCATGCATGGGTTCAGAGGAAAAGACAGGGGTGGCTGGAAACCCACGCTGACGGGCGGAAAGCCGACGATCTCCTCCCTCGTGGCGTTGCTCCCTCCTCCTCGCCTGTATCCGTCTGTCTAGCCTTGTGGTCAGCTCGATGAGCCCGTCCAGGGAGCTAGGGAGGTTGAACGAGACCAGCTCATCCTTAACGTAAGGAGCTAGTCCGTTGAGGAAGGCGTCACATTGGGCAGCAGCGTTCCAGTCACTGAGGCGAGCCCGGGTTCTGAAGTCTATGGCATAGTCTGAAACTGTCCGATCCCCCTGCCTCTGACTCATGAATCCCCCTGTAGCATCAGGACCCAGAGAAACAGGTCCGAACACCTTGCAAAGCTCCTCTGAGAAGGCCTGGAAAGAGGCGCAGGCTGGCGTGCCTCTCTCCCACTCCGCCGTACCCCACAGATGTGCCCTTCCAGTGAGGTGGTTGATGGCGAAGGCGACTCTAGCTCCCTCTGTAGCGAAGGTATGGGGTTGCAGGGCAAACAGAATTGAACAGTTCGTCAGGAAAGGGTTGCAACCCTCAGGATCCCCAGCGTAGCGTTCTGGCGCCCCCACCCGGGGCTCAGATGTGGTGCTTGATGATGGGGTCGGAGCAGGAGGGGCTGGAGCTGAGGCAGAGGCAGTGTGTTGAGTCATGGAGACCGCCATCTGTCGTACCTGGGCGGCTAGCGAGGTTAGCACTCGTTCCAGCGCTGACGCTGACTGACGGGCCTCCGCCGCATTGGAGGCTAACTGAGCCTCATGCTGCTGGAGCATTCTCTCCACCCGGGATAGGCGAGACTGAGGAGAAGCGGGGTCTGCTGGGTCCATTTCTGGCCAGATTGTACTGAAAAGGGTGTGGTATGGACCCAAATGCAGTACACAGGCGCTCAGGAACAGTTGGTAATGAACTTTATTTTCACCACGCAAACACGGTACGGAGCAGGTAGAATACACACAGAATAAAGTTTGTTCAGGCTGAAAGCCCTCACACAGTCTCAGTGCTTATATGCAGGGCTGATTATGATGAGCTGCAGCTGTGTAGGCAGGTGAGCAGAGTTGGGCTGATAAGGTGGGTGTGGCTGGCAGGTAGAGTGGAGCAGAGGGAGGGAGAGTGGAAAATCACTGCAGCAGAGTGACAGGAGGGGAATGAGAGACAGGAACTGTGACAAGAGCAACTGAGGAGGGATCCCTCTTCCAAGACGGACAGACGTGCAATAGATGTCGTACAGAACAGATCAACATAATAAATTAACAGTAATCCATATGACACAATGAGACAGAAAGAGAGAGAGACAGAGACAGAGAGAGATGCAGGACAGACGGTAATGACAGTAGCTTACAACAACATTAAAGAAAGTAATAATATTATAATTAATAATAATATATTAATATCTGATAGTATACATGTGTGACAATAATCATATGTGTATAATAACAGTAGAAGTATGACCAATGATAACAGCAGCAGCAGCAGCAGGAGGCATCTGGCAGGACCACGACAGCAGCACAACCACACACGTTACATTATCCAGGCACCACTGCAATACAAGTTAACCTGAGAGACAGTGGAGCACAAAGGCTCCGGAGAAGAAGCCGAGTTAGTGACATCCAGAATGGCCGGGTTAGCAAGATGCAGTAATAGGGAGAGAGAGAGAGAGAGAGAGAGAGAGAGAGAGAGAGAGAGAGAGAGAGAGAGAGAGAAGGTGTATTATAGGGGGTCCTCCGGCAGACTAGGCCTAAGTCAGCCTAACTAGGGGCTGGTACAAGGCAAGCCTGAGCCAGTCCTAACTATAAGCTTTATCAAAGAGGAAAGTCTTAAGTCTAGTCTTAAATGTGGAGATGGTGTCTGCCTCACGGACCGCAACAGGAAAGACTACCTGTTGCGCTCCCTGATAATAGAGAGTTACAGTAATCCAGCCTTGAGGTAACAAAAGTGTGGACCAAATTTTCTGCATCTTTTCGGGTCAGGATAGGCCTAGTTTTTTCAATATTACGCAGATGAAAAAATGCAGTCCGTGAGGTTTGTTTTAAATGAGAATTAAAAGACAGATCTTGATCAAATGTTACTCCGAGGTTTCTTACGGTAGTGCTAGAGGCCAGAGCAATGCCATCTAGAGAAACTATGTCATCAGATAAAGAGTCTCTGAGTTGTTTGGGGCCAAGAACAATAACTTTTGTTTTGTCTGAATTTACCATCAGGAAATTGGTGCTCATCCAGGTTTTTATGTCTTTAAGGCAAATATGAAGTTTAGTTAATTGATCACTTTCTTCTGGCTTCATCAATAAATACAACTGTGTATCATCCACATATCAATGGACATTTACAGAGTGATGTCTAATGATGTTACCTATGGGAAGCATATATAGAGTAAATAGGATTGGTCTGAGCCTTGCGGAACTCCAAAACAAACTTTAGTACGTGCGGATGATTCATTATGAACGTGAACAAACTGAAAACGATCAGATAAATAAGATTTAAACCAGCTTAGTGCAGAATCTTTTAGGCCAAATAAGTGTTCCAGTCTCTGTAACAGAATTTGATGGTCAATTGTGTCAAACGCCGCACTAAGATCTAATAAAACAAGTACAGAGACGAGTCCTTTGTCTGAAGCAATCAGAAGGTCATTTGTAATTTTAACTAGTGTCTCAGTGCTATGATGCACTCTAAATCCTAACTGTAATTCCTCAAATAAATTATTAGCATGGAGAAAATCACACAGCTGGTCTGCGACTACTTTGTCAATGATCTTTGAAAGAAAGGGAAGATTAGATATTGGTCTATAGTTGGCTAACACCTCTGGATCCAGGGTGGGCTTTTTTAGGAGAGGTTTAATTACAGCTACCTTAAAAGACTGTGGTACATAGCCTGTTAATAAGGATATATTGATCATATCTAATATATGAGTGTTAACTAAAGGTAAGACCTCCTTGAGTAGCCTAGCTGGGATGGGGTCTAAGAGACACATTGATGATTTAGATGAAGAAATCACTGCGGTCAATTCTGGAAGAGAAATTGGGGAGAAGCAATCTAAATATATATTAGGTCTTACAGCTGTGTTTGAGGTTAGACAGGTACTATCTGAGGACAGGAGGTCATGAATTTTGCCTCTAATAGTTAGAATTTTGTCATTAAAAAATCTCATAAAATCATTAAGGCTCAATAGAGCTTTGACTCTCAGTCAGCCTGGCTACAGTGCTGAAAAGAAACCTGGGGTTATTCTTGTTTTCTCCTATTAATGCTGAGAAATAGTTTGCTCTAGCATTGCGAGAGGCCCCTCTTATACGTTTTGAGACTGTCTGCCCAGATTAAACGACATTCTTCCAGTTTGGTTAAAAACCTGTTACCACTCCGACGGCCCGCCCGCGGGCCCAGAGGGTATTTAAACACAGACAGGTCATTAACACAGTGTGTATGTCACGTGAGCTACTCATGCCGCATATCCCTGGAAAGCTAAGATTCTTGTGATTCAATTAATGCCAACCATTTCAAGATACAATCATCACAGCAGGTACAATCAACACCTTTGTCAGGCTACAAACAAACAAACTGTTACAAAGCTGACGTGACTCACCAATGAAGCCTCATAGTCATCCTCCGGTCAAAAGTATTAGTAGTATACACGACCAGTTAGGAGCTTCCCTGCCCCATCTATAGCCTGCAACAGCCAACGAGGGCCTGTGTTGAAACGAAGCTCCTGCTCCTCTTCTGTCATGTATAACCTGAGCCAATTGGAACCAATTGGTCGGATGACTGATGCATTGTATAGCCAATGAAATTCTGAAAACAACGATATGCTGCTTGACGTGAGGTCATCAACGCTGAAACGGCCAGTCGCGTGCGTAAGGCAAAGTATAGAATCGTACATCATGCGCTAAGAGTGAGTGAGTGCGGTAGGAGTTTGACAGTGTTTCACAGAGTTTTAGAGTTAAAAATGGCGAAAAAGATGCCAAAAAGTAAATACACTGCCAAAGAAGCTGCAGACCAGTGCACTCGGTATGCAAGTGATGTCTCAGGGGAAGAAATATCTGAGGAAGACAGTGAAATCTCGTCTGATGACTCTGTTGCAGAGGAAATGTTTCTCGGGGGAGAAGACATTCCTCTTGGCAAGTAAGTATTTTATTATATTATAACTTATATTACTGTGACCAGGGAAGGGGGGGGGTTAAAGTCTGCCCCAACCCCAGACTACATGAACCACCACCACCTGTGTGTCATGCGACGTAACACTGCAAGACAAAAACACACATGATTAGTAGGGCCCAACAAAATGGCATGCAGTAACAAGGGTCACTGTTAGAAAGATGGCACACAGGTTAGAGGCACAATGGAAGGCATGCAAGACGAGTTGAAGGAAGAGGTGAGCCCTCCACCCAATCACCCACCACCCGTGGGGCCTAGCAACCCAACCAGCCTACTACTAGCAAGAAACCCCCGATTTCAAGAATGGCACTAGACAGTTGGTTTGGCAAATGTTGAAACAGACTCAGGCCACTGTTACCATAACACAGAACTAACAACTTAACTAACCCAATAAGACCCAAAAGAAATATTTAAAAAACAATAAGTAAAACCAAACGCAAATTACAGAAAATAAACACTGGTAATCCGAGACAAAGTATACAATAAATAATTAGGGGACAAAAACAGCAGTGGCAGAGCTCCTCCTCAGACAAATAACATGGAGCTAACTCATCCGCAAGCCATCGTCATGTTATCCTGCTCCTTTAAACATCCAGTTACATGTGATTGTCAGGGCCCATACGCACGCCACACTTGTCGGCCTACATGTGTGTTGTTCAACTGCGGTGAGGGAGGCTAACACAAACCCTGACCTGCTTGCGTATACCCATCACAGCACCTTAGTCTGATGTAAACCCTCCAACAGCGGTAACGAAAACAGGAGGTAGCAAGGCAGCGCTCACCTAGCTAGCTATGACTCCTTTTAAGGGGAGGCTAGATTGGAAACAGCTGATGTCTGTTTACTTCCTGTCTAAGGTTCTGGGGTGGGACAAACAGAAAAAGCGCCACTCACTACATTACATTATATTATAATATTATGTATATTTTGTATTATTATGATTATATTATGACTATATTATGTGTTATTATACGTATTACTGTAATGAATACAAAGTTTGTTTTTAGTTTTGTGTGTGTGTATGTGTGGCCTCCAGCCCCTACTGCAAAACTAGAATACAGAAAAGATGGAAAGTAACTTATATTACATTATATTATAATATTATGTATATCTTGTATTATTATGATTATATTATTATTATATTATACTATACTATATTATACTGTAATGAATATAGAGGGGTGTGTGTGTGTGTGTGTGTGTGTGTGTGTGTGTGTGTGTGTGTGTGTGTGTGTGTGTGTGTGTGTGTGTCCTACCCCCATCTGTGTTGCGCTGTGCAACTTCTACCACTCCCAGCAGGAGATCAAGAGGCAGAGGACCAGGGAGAGGAAGGGGGAGGGGGAGAGTGGTAGATGCAGGAGTAATGTTGACAAGCCAGACATCCCACCACCACAGCCCACCTTCAGACCCAGCGGTTCACCTGGACCCCAGCTCATACGTACAGCCACTTACACAACCCTGCAGCTTTTCCAGCTTTTTTTCACGAACACTATTATACAGACAATTACCCAAAACACGAATGACTATGGCTCCACTCACCATTCAGCACCCTCCAGTGTTGCCAACAACCTGTAATATGTTATATTTCTAACATAATGTAAATAGTTTGCTGTGAGTTTGCTGTGTAAAAGTCAATTATTATGTTTACATTTCATATAAAAAGCAATTTTCCACAAAAGCACTGGTTTTGACTCTTTTATATGCATCAGTTTTAGTTTATGCTTCAGTAACTTTTTTCAGCAGTATTGATGGTGATTCTGGATATGGGATAGGATACCTCTTAGTGTCACCTTTCGTTAGAGCCCAAAATTATGACTGTATGTTGAAGCGTTCAAAAGTTATGCCCTTTTATTCTAGCTATGTGACCATGGTTATCCAAGGGTCCTTTTGGAGTCTCCAAATGGTGGCTTCATGTGGTGGCCCCATTGTGTTTTCCAGCTAAAAAGTCCCAGCTACACTCATCTGCAGGCATCTTTTTGGAACAAAAATTCAGGCGAGAATAAAAAACCTTCTACATTAGTGTGTTCAGACTTAGATTACTTAATGACAGTAGCACTTACAGTGATCCTTCATTGTGTTTCCTTTCAAAAGAGACCAAAACCATCCATATGCTCCAAACGGTTCAAGAACAGCGTTCAATTTACTTTGGGTACACCTTGGATAGGCATTTTAGGCGAAATTTAGAGGAATGGCAAGAGTCTCCAATTCCTTTCAAATTTTCATGATATTTGTTTTAACTTACGGGTTTGAGAGCTATACCAAGGAGCGAACTTTCTTTGCTTTGTTAACGTCTTTTTAAGAGGAGCTACAGAGTCGAGTGTTGTTCGCAGTGAGCCTACGGCGCTATCGAGAAGATGATCAATTCGGGAGAGGTTAAAGTCGGCACAGGAAACCTCTGCTACTGAAGGACTTTTGCAACAGCACTATCTGATAAACATCCAGTATAGTAACTGTTGCTGAGTGGCGTGTAATCGAGTAAAAAGAAATCAAAAGTAATCAAATAATGATCTGATAGTGAGGGATTCTGTGGAAAGACTGTTAGGTTATCAATTTCAATTCCATACGTCAGGAACTAGATCGAGGGTACGGTTAAAACAGTGAGTGGGTTCATGTACACCTTGACTGAAGCCAATGGAGTCTAATAATGAGATAAACGCGGTAGCCAGGGAGTCATTATCAACGTCGACATGAATGTTAAAATCACCTACAATAATAACTTTATCTGATTTGAGAACTAAACTGGATGAAAACTCTGAGAATTCAGAAACAAATTCACAGTACAGGCCAGGAGCACGGTACACTATAAAAAATAAAAGTGGCTGGTGTTGAAGACGTTTCGCCTCTCATCCAAGAAGCTTCTTCAGCTCTATATGACTGGTAAGGAACTGAAGAGGCTTCTTGGATGAGAGGCAAAATGTCTTCAAGAAACGCAAGCAAGTCCAGTTGCCTACAATATTAGCACTTATGATTACCATGACCTGGATGACTGAGAATCTTCACCGACCAGGCAGGGGGTGGTTACCATGTGTGAAGGCTTTCATTTTTGCATATCAGAACCACGTTCATCAAATTAAAAAAAAAACTAGAATTTGTAAAATACTAAGCGTGTTATCAATATTTAGAAGGACAACGGATTTTACAATTATAAACTGAAAGTGTGTGTCTGTGAGACTCACGTTGCAGCACAGAGTAGCAGAGTGAGACGTCTATCCTTGCTCCTGCTATCTGCTGTAAGCACATGAAGCTGCTCCCATGTCTCCCCGGGTCTCGGTGCTTGTTTGCGGCAGAAGCTCTCCCATCCTCTGGCTCGTCCCCGCATCGGTGTTCACCGCTGACTGGCTGGACACAGAGGGCGACCCGTTGGCAACAGCCTGAAGCCTGTCATTAACTCTTAAGTAGCAAGTAGTACTACTGGTGTTACACCCAGCAATGGATGTGACACAAAAAAGAAAAAAAAAAAAAAAAACACAGAAAGGCATACTCTGTTCTACTGGCAATGGGAAAGGAGTCTATAGTCTATTTTTTGTGGGTTTACTTGTGTGCACACATGTTAATTTTGGTTGAAACAAGGTAGGATTCCAGTTGCCTCTACTTCTTGCATTTAGTGGCGGTGTGAGCGTTAGTGCTGTGAAAGTGTACATTATGCTGAATTTATCAAGCCAAACATGGAGGATGGGTGGAGTTTTTAAAAGCAAATTCAAAAGTGGGTTCAGTTGGGACAGGGGCACAGCTGAAATAGTGTCTTCTTAGCAAGTTAGAAAGCTACTATGTTTATGCCATTTTCCATGCTCATACTCAGCCACCACCTCTTCACCTTCAGCTTCATAGTTCAACTCATACTTTATTCACAGTTTTGAAATCTACAGAATTTTTTTGGCTCTTTTGTTATTTTTCTTCGACTCAACTGTTTTAAGTTCTACTAAATACAAAAAACATAATGTTGTTGTTTCTGGCCTATCAGTTCGTGCTAGAGTTAGCTGTCTGGATCTTTGTTGGTAGCTAGCACAGGACTCCAAAGCATGTCTACTGTCTACTCTCCCTGGAACGGTTGAGAGAGTTACCCAGTGATGATTGGGACAGTAAGCTACTTATAGGTCATACCTTGTTACAAATGAACAAAAAGTAGACAAAAACAATACACAGGCTTTTCCTAATTAAATAGGACTCACTCTGATGTCACTGAGCAAATGTTTACTGCATGAACTTCTTCTTCTTCTTCTTCTGCTTCTTCTTCTTCTTCTCCTTCTTTTATTTTTACAAAACAAAACAAAGCCAATAGCCTACATACACCTATAGGCTACATGTAGCCTATGGTAACCACTATGAGCTGAAATGAAGACTTGGAGTACAGCCAAATTCCATGACTCAGTAATTTGCAGAAATATCCTAATTTTAAAAATGCTATTTTTTTTCAGAGAAATGTGTGAACAAGTGTCATTGCAAATATAAAGGTGTTCAAATTAAGACGGCATTTTTTCCCCCAATGTTAATTGTGGTTTTAAGCCCAGAACAAAGTGTCCAAACTGTCCCAAGGAGGCAAAATGTTGGGGAAAATGCTCTCATTGTGTGTTTTAAAAAACTGCGCCTTTCACGTTTGGGTTGGGCTGTTAAAAAAAAACTTGATACATTTTTAGCAGACACCTGTATCCATTTGATACAAAAATGTCCTAACAGACCCTGCTCTTAACTAGGCCTATCTCTACGGTTAATACTGATGCTGATCTTATGGTAATAGACCTAGTCAAACTACTTTTGTTTCATAAAGGCAGAAATGCAAGATACCCTTTTGTGACTTGCTGTTGATTTTTTGTCCCACATTTACCATGCAAAATATAATCAGCAAACCTCAAGCTTAGTGTGCTTGTGTCCCTTTGATTTTCACTCAAGTGATAATTCTTCTCTCTGTGATGCATTTGTGTTTCACGTTGAGGCTGTTGAGCCAAGGTAAGATTTTGCAGGCCAACAAGTGTGTGCCTGCAGCTCCAGCTTCAGCTCCAGCAGTGTGAAGTGCTCCATGCCTCTATAGTGAGAAGCTATCACCATTCATACACCTGTTTTGTTGGGGTATGCTGATTGACACGCAGAGCCCGCCCCCTGCACTTGTCCTTTCATTGTAATTGGTTCAACACAGTTGTGTATGGAAATTCCCCCGCGCGACCCTTGGCTCGCACCTGACTAGCGGGGGAATGCGCGAGGCCACAGGCGGACAGAGACACAGACGCACTCCGTTGTGAATCACAAACGAGCTCTCTCACACCACCGCCGTCAGCTGCTTCCGTTAACCGGCGGCTGTAGAGCACCGTCACTCCGCAGTAACTCCCGTGAAGACAGCGACAACATGCCGCGGTCTTTCTTAGTAAAGAAACATCACAGTGCCAAGAGAGCAAACTATGGCAGACTGGAGTCACACACTGACGGTAAGACTCTTTCTACTGGACACAAAATGACTGTTTGAAAAGGAAAGGATGGAAAGTAACAAAGAAGGCAACAAGATTACATCTGCACTTTGAGGCAAGGACACTTAACTTGAGCCTATTTATTTATTTTTGGACTAGTAGGCTACTACAAATATTTAAACAGCATAAAGTACTAATTTCACTTTTCAGAGGGAAATGACTATCTTGTAGATTTTTTTTTTGTTAAAGCAGAATAACATTTACATAGCCTATGTTTACAGATCACCATGTTTTGCTGTAACTAAGAAAAAATGTCACAAGGAGAGAGAAACAGATAAACCAAACAAACAGACCAAAAAAGGCAACATAAAAGAAAAACGAGTAAGTAAAATAAATAAAATAAAGAAAAAAATGGGTGGGTGTGGGGGACTCATCAGGGAATTAAACATATTATTTAATGTGGTGAATGGGATAAAATGACCGGTTAAGGAGGCAATAGCATTTTTAAGAAAGGGGGACAGGTTATACATGTGTTAAACAGGACCGATATTTGATTTTTAATCTGGAGAGACCTCTTTTCTAATTTTTTTTACTTTTTGACCCTCCCCTAAGCTACAAATATTTTTCCTTGAGCCTCCCCAAATGATTGACAGAAAATGCATTACCTTCCCTCTACCATACAGTAGGTTAGTTATTAGATTTTCAAAACTAACCGTGAGGTTTGACAGTTAAAAGTTGAAGACAAAATCCTGGACTTGAGAAAAGCCTCAGTTTCTAACACTTGTCATGCATGCCGGTTAGTACTTGCAGACATTTCATTTTTGGCCAAATTTTAAATGAGACTTAAAATAAAGGGATTTGAGCTCAGATTTGGTTATGTTTTTTTCCCTAATGGAAGCATTCATTGCACATGATGTGCTCCCCTAAGCCAAAAAAAAAATTTGACTTTGAGACTTTGGAATTGTCCTTTATCCCACTAAATGTTTTAAACAAGCACAACCTTTCCGGTTTATGTAAGGTAAATAATGCTGCATAAAGGAACATGACATTTTGTCTGGCCACAAACAAAATGTAGATTTGTGTTTAGCAGGTGCAAAATCCCCAGGCCCTTGAGAGACCAGAAGGGCCCCATTAAGCAGCCTCAAGAGCCTATGTAGCGGCCTTCCAGGCTCCTCCTGATAAATCCCTCCTTCAACCTTTGTATTTGTCCCAATACAGCCCTTAAAGCGAGCTTGAGCCTTCCCCCTCACCATCCCTGTGTACTGATGAACTTCCATTATTCCCATCTGCATAGCGCTGAGGAAGAAGAGCTGGTAATACAAAAATTATATTTGATTAAAAAGAAAATAAATAATATTCTAAGCTGTAAAAACTTGGTGAACTTTGTTGGATTTTTGGCTTAAAAGGAGCACAGATTGGGATTTTCTGCACACTTTCAATGGTTGTTTCACAGTTCTCTAGAAAAGTTAGTATCAAATCTAAACTTTTCTCTTTAGCATTAATATCCATGACTAAATAAGCAACATTCAGTGGTAAAGTTTGGAAAAGAACTAAAATGTTCAAATTTCAAACACTATAGAGTAGGGTAGAGATATATAGAGTATAGACTCCAACATCAGCAAAATCAATGCTGGATCAGTGTCATGTTAGATCATGTTCTGGGAGCATTAACACTCTTCCTAGTGCTGCACTCTTTGCTTCTCTGCTGCTGGTGTGTGTATACAAACAGTGATCACCTCATTCCCTGCTGGCACCTGACATCAGAACATCGGTCTCTTATGTTGGACAGACTTAAAAATTTTGGTCAGAATGAAAATCGGTTTGAAGATATATTAAATGTTAGAATTTCACATTGTGTGGATATTAACATTATGGTGTTTTGCAGACGTTGGGTTTTGTTATCTATACCTTATGACTAAATGTCGGTATTCTACGTGAAGATGTAGTTAGCATGAGCCTTTTAGAAGATGGTGGATTTTGTAACTTTGGTAACAACACAACTTAAAACCAGTGTTATTTTTGTTGACAAAAACTATGATGAATTTTTTTTATCAACAGCTCGTCGTCATCTCGATTTTTATCATGTAAAAAAACATGATGAAATCAAGATGACGATGAGCTAAAAATAGATCTTCACAGTAAAAACTAAGACATTTTCGTTGATGAGACGAGATGTGATGAAAATGTTGGTGGTGGACTATTGGACATTTTAAGCAGCTGTGCTTGCAATTATCTTCAAATGCTGCCTGAGTGTCAGGCTGGTAAACACCAGTAAATACACGGCAGCAGAATGTTTCGCTAGCCAACAAAAACATTCACACCAGAGCAGCATCAGCTGTTAGTGTGTATTGTGACCTGTAATTCAGCAGTGAATAAGCAGCCGTGTGTGTCTTGCTGTGGATGGTGGAGCTGTTGAATGATTCTGTGGAGTTTGTTAGTTACAGCGGTGGCTGTTAGCAGTTAGCTCCGCCTGTTAGCTTATTGTTGCTCTGCTGAATGGCAGTGGAGCAAGCAGCCACTGACTGCTGGACTTCACATCTGCTCCTACAGGACTCCACTCCATCTGGACTTGAAAAGGTTTCTGGTTTGATGCTGTTTGACAGGCAGGTGAGTGTCTCAGTTATCTGTGAGTGTAGCTGTGCTCTAAGTAAACAGTCTGAACTCAGATCAGTTTTCTCAGGTGAAAGTTTAGTTATAATCACCAACTCTGTGAAAGGAGATATGTCTAAACCTCCAGACCAACATGTTACAGATTAAGAAAGAATTCATGCTTTAATTAAGTTATTTTTCTGCTTCTTAACAGTGAGATGGATAAGTCAGAGTTTACAGTGAATTTGGATACAAATCCTAGTTGTCATAGATTTGTGGTGTCAAAGGTTTTGAGAACATAAATAGAGATGTTGAGCTATTCAAATGATGATCAGTAAGTGTGTGCTCATAAATCACCCTTTAAACCTGTCAAAACTGCTGTAGAAATGACAGTTTGTAAGTGTGTAGAAATTGTTTGTAGTTGTAGAAGAAAATTGTCTTAGTGAAATTCTTTAACTTTAGAGGCACAATGTTAACTGATCAAATAAACAAGCAAAATTATTTAATGAATTTGTATACAAAATGTACAGAAAGGTAAAATCATCAAGTTTTGAAAAAGTATTGTAATTTAATTTTGTCTTTAATGTTATTATCTTATATGATTATCTTATATAATGTTATTACTATCCTAAAACATTCTCCAGGTCCTCTGAAACTCTGCAGGACTTATTTCCATCCTGCCCAGCAGCGCTACCGTGGCGAACGGTCCCTAACTGCGGGGAGAACGGAGCGGGCTTCCCCGGAGGTCTGCTGCTTAACCCGGTCTGTCTCCTCCACACTTTGGGCTCTAGTTTCCCGGTGCAGCGCTGGGTGGCGCAGGGTGGCGCAGGGTGGCGAACCCTGTGCAGAGCTAGTTTCGAGCAGCGCAACCCGAGGCGTGCTCAGTTTGGTAGTTTGGCAGACCGAGGTGTACTGAGATGGGTGGTGGCGCAGCAGGGGGAGGTGTCGACAGATCCAGCTTGGTGCAGTGACAGTTTCGTGCCAAAAGGCTTCGCCGAAGTTGCGCTAAAAGCTCGCCAGCTGAAACCAGGTCTACTGTCAATGCAGGGGGAGCGCAGCCGGTTTAAGTGGAAGTTTGGCTGACCGGACAGTGCACACACGTCACCAAAACCTCACAGGCAGGTTTCCAGAATGTCAGGCACATTAACGATGCAATAAATACCCACAAACACCACTATTCAATGCAACTATCTGCAATCAGCACATAAATGTATCTCTATATCCCGTCACATCTGATGTCAGATCAAAGGGGATTGGCACTGTTTGGCACTGTTCGTAATGGAAACCCAACCTGATTTAATTAACACAGCTGCAAACTAATGAGTTCACATCCCTCTCAGCCAACCACAAACAGCCACAGCATCAGATAGGGAGTATATATTCAGCACCTGTCATCTTAGAAAAGTCAAAAGAAAAGAAACAGAGTGAGACTGCGAGAGAGAAAGAGAGAGCGCACGCGCGCACGAGAGAAACGCAACATTGATTTACAATTGTGGTGACCTCCTCCCAGGCTACCTTTGCATCATCAGCCCGTGGAGGTCTGCTTGCGGTTCCATATATTCATACACTGCAAGCTTGGACCTGTCGGACCAAAACATCAGTTTCCTCCTGGGAGAAGTTTGGCCGTCTGACGCTGCTGCTCTCTTCTGCCATGGCGAATTGAGTAAACTCCCATTACACCTTTGCACGGCGCATTTAAGGGCGAGAAGAGGGGCTCATTTGATTAGTGTGATGTGTGTAAAACCCACTCCACGCCTTCCCTCCTCCCTCTTTCCGACTTGCGCAGGTAGGAGGGACGGAGGTGGGATAGAGGAGTAGCTGCGCCAGCACGCATGGTGTGCCAAACTTGCAAAATCCGCCTGGCCACATCCAGTTGGCGAAGCGCAGGTGTGCTTGCGCCTCTGCCTCGCCCAGTCTGTGAAACTACAGGCCTACGACTTATTTCCACGCTGCCCAGCAGCAGTAGCTTGGCGAACAGTCCCTCACTGCAGGGAGAGGGGAGAGGGCCTGCCCAGAGGTCCGCTGCTTAACCCGGTCCGTCTCCTCCGCCACACTTTGACTTATTTCCACCCTGCCGTTAGTGGGACTTATATTCATTGTGCCGACAGTGGCTTGGCAAACCACCCATAACCGTATCACACGGGGAAGAGGGAAGGTAGCTGGAGTTCCTCCAACATTTGCGGTTAGATTATCATATCTTTTTATTGACAAAAATATAGGCTGCTTCAGCTGATTTTTTTATGCGCACTTGTCCCTAAATATTTTTTACAGTTAGCACACACCTATTTTTAGTCGCAAATGCAAGTGAAACGCTCACACTATCGAGCGCTGTGATACATGAATTAGCATAACTGGATTAGTTTAATGGTTAAAAAACATATCAAAAACATAATAACTAAAAGTTGACTAAAGCGTTTAGAATTTTCATCGTCTAAAACTATGAAGGATAAAAATGACTAAAATGTGAGTTTAACTAATTAGCATTTTCATCTCACCAAGTGGTTTTGGACAGATGTGGAGACACAGATCATGCTGTATCAGCTGGTTGTAAGAAATGTCAGGTGCACTGGTGTGACCAATGAAAATGTTTAGTTGCACTTGATTTTTGGTCGCATACACACTCTGGAGCCCTGTGATACTTGTATTAAAGAACACATTTGGCTACTAATGAAATTGCATTAAATGTCTATGCATAAACTCATTGGATACGGCCCACGGGACAAATCTGGCCCATGATAGAGCGTCGAGTTGCCTGCTGACTTTTTTTTTTTTTGTTCAAAATGAAAATAAGTAGATTCACACTGGGAATTTCTTTTTTTTTCAATTTTAAATGATAAGATGACATGCATAAAAAACATCAAATTAAAGCTTGGTTGCTTTAAAAAAAAAAAAAAAGTGCCTGGGAGAGGATGTGACAAAGGGTCTGGGCTAAGTCCTGCATGTCTTCATATGAGGGGCCGTACAAGACATATTTCATTCTCACCCTCTCACACACATACATTCTCCTTACACATACATATATTTTCACTCTCATATTTATACATATTCACTCACACGTTGATATATTTTATGCACACATTCATACACTTCGCTCTCATGCACATGCAATCATGTATACATTTAATACTATAGGTAATATATGTATGTAAAAGGAAAATGTATGTATGTTGAGAAAATATATGTATGTATGAGAAGAATGTATGCATGTGTGAGTGAGAGTATACTGGAAACGGAAGGAGTAGAGTGGAAACAGAAGGCAGTCCATTTATCGTCTACATACTCCAGTACAGTAGGTGGGGGTATACACCTAATGAGCAATGGTTGCAACGCGCCATAAAAGCAAATGAAGAAGAAGAATTTATCGCGCTGTGATTGGCTGAGAAGGACGTTATTGACGTGGGTCTGCTGTGGTGAAACTACAATGTTCTGAAGATGGACTACAAAATGCACAGGATGAGAACATGGGGCGTACATTCTCATTGTGTTGTTTCATGCAGGATATATGAATGTGGACAACATGGTGAAAGATATTGTTAAATTACTAAGGTCGGAACTGAATTAAAAAAAGGAATCTAGGCTACCAGCCACAAACTGAAACAAAATTGTCACATTGAGAATGTTTGCTCACACTCACCCATCTGAATCCCAAGCAGTAAAATGAATTAATGATATTACTAAAGGCTGGCAATACAACAACGCTCAAATGAATAAATGACTGATGCAAACTGAGCATATGTTACGGTCCGTGTCCCCTCCGTCCACAGCTGTGTTCAACTTGTTTGTTTTATAACAGGATGAACAAATATTAAATGCATTATTTTGTTTTTCCGTGTAAATAAAAAAAACAGTGGAAATCCTCGTGCTTTTTCCATTTTCTTCTTCAAATGGGCAACTGGAGTACAAATTAGACCACAACCAGTAATTAACTTGTGTTTGGCCTTTATTGTTAAATCAATATTATGTGCCCCTACTGCATAGATAGTCAGATAAATAATAAATAATAAATAATATTAATAATAAAAGGGACGCTGCTGTGCCTCATGCGTAAATGCGCACAGCGTCTCTCTTTATGGGGAAACGCGTTTATTGTTTCTGCTGCGGGGGTGGGATGCTCGCTGCAGGTATTTAATAACCTCAGGCAGATATCTTTTAATATTACAGTCTTTTGTATTTTTTGTTATGATCCTTCCACCGTAGCTGTGCAGGGAAACACTGTACAGGGGAATAAAAAGTGGGGAAGCAGTAACTTCATCGTGTATTTAATCTCCAGATATGCCAAGTATATGTGCATTTACGCACGAGGCACAGCAACGTTTCTTCATTGATTATCTATATATTTTTTTAGATTCAATTTTATTTATATAGTACCAAATCACAACAAAAGTCATCTCAGGGCACTTTACACATAGAGCAGGTCTAGATAATACTCTTGAATCTATATCTATCTATCTATGTGCATTACATGACTATTAGGAAGGAACAAAATCTGAACCTATCCTTTGAATGTACAGATATTACCAAAGCATACTGTAGCTGAGTTAATGTAGTTGATATTATAGCAAATGTATGTATGTATGCGTGTGTCTGTTCCACAGAGGCACCCTGCAGCATCCATGAAGACTCTCTACTGCACAATTATATCCAACCTCCCCATCACTGTCCAGCCTCAAGCCCACAACTACAGCAGAGAGCCCAGTCTCTCTCCTTCTCCCATCCTCTCTCTCTTAGAGCAGACAGTCTTCATCTTCCATCTTCTCCGAACACCTCCCCTGTCTCCTGTTTACACTCTCCAGAGACTCACAGCAGAAGCCCTGCAGATGCCTACAAACCAGCTGAGTCCTGCACCAAAGTGAACCTGGAAATCCAGTGTGTCACAGGAGACCACAGGACAAAAGAGAGCCTCTTCCCCTCATCCCTCCCTCTCCTGTCCCTCTTTCCAGCCATCCCTCTCTGTGGTCGCAGCCAGGAGAGTTTTGAGTGTTTGGACTGTCATAAAGAGTACTTGAGCTTCTCAGGACAGGCCAAACACAAGCAGCTCCAGTGTGAGTGGAGCAGTAAGAAGTACTTCAGCTGTAAGTACTGTGAGAAGGAGTATGTCAGCCTGGGGGCACTCAAGATGCACATCAGGACACACACACTACCTTGTGTGTGTAAACTCTGTGGCAAGGCATTCTCCAGACCCTGGCTGCTTCAAGGACATATACGAACACACACAGGTCAGTGAAACACTCATATTCACACCATAAAGGATGTCTTCAGCCAGCACATTAGAAGGTTTAAGAAAAAAGGTCTTTTTTAAAGTGGCATTCCACCAATTTTACACACAATGGTCAGTTTACTATTCATGGTGAGCACTAGTGATGTCATCAGGAGGTTACAGAACTGCTCTAACGGAAAGCCTGCATTACAACCTGTAGGTGTGACCCTTGAAAGGCATGTGCATTCATGAGGAAATGCTATTTGTTGCGTTATGGAAAATGTAGGATCCAGGTGTTTTATGCTTCCATGCCAGTGATAGCCGTGGCCGGAGGCATTTTATTTAGGTTGTTCGTCCGTCTGTCCGTCCCATCCTTGTGAATATAAGATCTCAAGAACGCCTCAAGGGAATTTCTTCAAATTTGGCACAAATGTCCACTTGGACTTGTAGGGAACATAAATTAGGCTTCACACAGAGACACCAATTATGTAGGGAACATAAATTTCTGGGTGTCACATGGAGGCACCAATTATGTAGGGAACAACAATATTAGGCCTCACCAAGGGGACACCATTAATGTTGTAAATTGGCTATTGGAAATAATTAATAATTATTAATAATAATATAATTATGTTAAATAATGTGACTTAATTAACATTAAATCACCTCATGTGAGGGGAAAAATGATAGCCAGTTAAAAATATCAGTCTCATAAAATATGCTAAACTATTAATTTGGAATTTTTATTAATAATTAAATAATAACCATAACCAAAATTAACAGTAAAGCCTGAAGCATTTCGGAGTTCTTGACGCAGCAGAGGTTGACTTTAATTCACTCTTGTGCAACATTAAACAGACAGCAGGTATGATTCCAAAAAATTATATTTATTCATAAAGTAGCAAAGCAAAACTAAACACACACATTCTAACTAACAAAGTATATACAACATTGGTGTGTGTGTGTGTGTGTGTGTGTGTGTGTGTGTGTGTGTGTGTGTGTGTGTGTGTGTGTGTGTGTGTGTGTGTGTGGGGCAATCAAAGGGCCGTTTGGCCTACAAATCAAAATGGCTGATAACAGAGAAGTACAAGATGGCCGAATCAAAGCTGGCTTCAGATCGGGGGATGTGTTTGTGTGACCCTGTGGTCAGGACAAAGACAAAGGAAAAGAAGCAGGAACTCTGAGTTGCCTCTTTGGGTGTAGCTCTGTTGAAAGCCTATTTGTTAGTGAGTATATGTGAATGTGATTTGTGTTGGAAATGGTCTGGATTAGTGCAGAGATTGTTAGTTGGGTGCAAGAATCTGTCTGTGTGTCTGTGCGTTCCAGACAGGCTTTTGAACTCGTAAGTCACGACTTCAAGTCACGAGTTACGACTTTGTAGCGTTCCAGGAAAGTTACGGGAAACTGCCAGTTACTTCCTGTTTAACGTTGAACATGGCGAACTGTTTGTTTGTGCTTCCCCATTATTGCTATCGCCAAAGGTACCTGCTCCTTGCTCATTTGAGTGAAACGGAGGAGGATAGGGTCACAGATGCTATTATGGGCTATTTTTTACGTTATCTGTGTGTTTGGAAACGTATTTTGTATTGATTTATTCTTACACTAGAAACCAGCTGTTAGAGCGGCTGCCAATAATGCGTTAACATTAGCGTTATTTTATGTCTATTTCTCACCATGTATCACCTGCATCAACACCGCATCCATAGGGCTGCCATTGTTGTTTAGAGGAGTAAGGTAATTGGTTTAGAGGGCTGTGTGACGTCAGAAACCGTAACTGGGAGTACATCGATCTGGTACGAGTTCACGGGTGGGAAGTTACAGGTTTGACTGCCGTTCCAGTGCCCTTTCACGGGTTACAGGTTGTGAAAACACGAGTTACGGGTTGCCTGAAACGCACCATTAATACTTAGCTTTGGCGAAGCCAGCTAACCAATGACCTAACTCAGGGTCCGACATTAACGGTTGCTCGAATGCCCGGGGCAAGTAAAAATAGCCGTCGGGCCAGCAGACGTGCCCGATCAGGCAAGCAGCACGAACTCGGATTTTTTTTTTTTTATTATTTCTAATTGCAGGGCAGTAATTATACCACAGCCAAACAGCCAGTGCCGTGGAGTCTCCAATGTGTGGCTGTAATTCCCCTCCTACCCATACGGCCAGTGTAGCATGCCCTGGTTTTTTTTATGACAAACAGCATAGCAAGGCTACAGCTAAGTTAATGTACTGACACTCCAAGACACACACACACACACACACACACACACACACACACACACACACACACACACACACACACACACACACACAGCCTCTCAGTCCTTAGCTGCTAATGTTAGCTCATGTACAACACAGGTACCACACAGAAACTTTTACAAAGGGTCATAATGTGCTTCTAGTGACTGTCAAATCGCCGGCGAAAGCTGTTTACACTGCGGACACGGAGCTGTTCATGCCTGCTCTCATGGACAAAGATCCTCTGAGAAGAAAGATGGTTCACTCTGCTCTGCCGCCAGGAACAAACTGGGAGGCAAAGATCCTCTCTGAGGAAGAGGGTTCACTTTGCTGCAGGGTTCACCAAAACATTTTTTTGTTTTTTTCTTTTAATAAATTGAACACACATGAAAGAACATACAAGATCCTGTAAAGAATGAATACATATAATACAATACAATAAACATTGTCAAATTAAATGAAGGAAGGAATTTTTTTAAAGTCAAATAAAATATTGGGGATTTATGTAAAAATATACATAGAGACATATAAATAATTATATAATTAAAGATATGTAGGCTATGTTAGGTGAATACACCTGTCAGTGACCCTGACCACTGGCATTGGCAAAAGAACTGGAGTTGGTCCCCAGACGCTGCACTGCAGCTGCCCACTGCTCCCAGTGTATACAATAGGATGGGTAAAATGCAGAGGTCAAATTTCGTTTCAGTGTATGTTATGTGCTGAGAAAGGACAATAAAGAACCTTCTTCTAATAATAATTTCTTAATAATTAGGAGATAACAAAAGAATAAAGAGATTTCAAAGACTTAGAAAATAAGGGACATGAATTAAAACAACAAGAAACAAGATATATTCCCAGTCATGCACACCCAGTTTTAATAAACTCAGTACTGTTTTTCAACACATATATCCTTTTGTCTTCATTCAATGTAATTAGCACATATTGTTATTGCGCCATTGGTTTTGGCCTTGGTGCCCCACATTTTGGCTGTGATGCCCCAATAAATTTGTATTTATCAAAGGCCAAAGTGACCTTGCCCTAAAATTATCTTAATTCCAGGCCTGTAATCGTGTATTTCCTCTCCTGTTTCTGTCGTCGGAGGGGCCAGTTGCAGTGTGCTGCTTTTTTATGTGCTGCTGCCTCCATTGGCTGAGCGTCTCTGCTGACATAAGATATAAGTCATGAGCGAAAATATGCACCACACAGCCAGAAAAAGAACCTCTTAGGCAGGGCAAGTAAGAATTTAGATGGGGCAAGTAGATTTGAGAAGTACTTGCCCGGCAGGGCAAGTAGGAAAAAACCTTAATGTCGGACCCTGACCTAACTGCAAACGATCACAACAATAACTCAATGACAGCATTAAATCACATACAAGTTAAACAGTCTTGCTTAGCCTGTAAAGCTGTAATGAAGCTATGCCCAGCTGTTACGTTACCGATCCTTGAATGGATGGAAGAAAGAGTTGCTTTATGGTGTGCTGCTTTGTTAGCTGGCAGAGGAAGGCGGGAAAGACCTGCGGTTCCAGATCCAATCTTTGTTGTGTCCTTGTTCCAAAGGTGCAGATCCGAGGAAGCTGGTCGCTCAGGGTCCTTGCAGAGTTAGATGCTGGGGTGCTTACTCAACTTAGTTCTCCTTGTCGCTGGAAAGTTAGCTGCAAACCTTGTGTTTGCACCTCTAACATCTCTGGTTCAGATTTAGAGACAGTCTGTGAGCAATGGTCTGAGCTTGTTGGCAGCCCAGGGTAAGAGGAGGCCTGTCTGGGCACCTCTGGGCTGGTCCACAGCTCAGGAAGAAGAGGTGTGAGCTGCTCAGCAGCTCAACGAGCAAGAGAAAGACTGTCTGGAGGGAGCAGACCTTCTATAGATGCCTGTAACATCACAGAGTCACATGTCACTATAAAAGTCCTGTCCAATCAAGTGTTTAGACTTGTGTCTCACTGAGGTGTGAGGTGGGACTTCCTGGAGATGGGTGTCAAATAGCTCTCTTTGTTTGAAGAGCAAAGAGCATGCAGAGAAGAAAAGCCTTCACATTTACAGTTTAGATTTTAACAAATGACAAACCATCTATGTTCCTGTGAATCCCAACAGACTCAGCGATGAACTGTTAATTTTTTGTTGATCACAGGTCAAAGGTCAAGGTCACTGTGACCTTGTATGTCTCATTCTTGTGAACGCGATATCTCAAGAAAATGTTGAGGGAAATTCGTCATAATTCGCACAAAGTTTGAGTTTGGCTTATGGATGATCTGTTTAGATTTTGGTGATCAAGGGCAAAGGTCAAGGTTGCTGTGACCTTGTCTTTCTCATTCTCATGAACACAATATCTCAAGAATGCCTGGATGGAATTTCTTCAAATTTGGCACAAAAATTCACTTGAACTCAAGGATAAATTATTAGATTTTGGTGGTCAAAGGTCAAGTCTGTGTGACCTTATCGGTCTCATTCTTGTGAACATGATATCTCAAGAACACCTTGAGGGAATTTCTGTAAATTTGACACAAACACCCACTTGGACTGAAGAATATACTGATTAGAATTCTGTGGTCCAAGGTCAAAGGTCAAGGTTAGTGTGACCTCACAAACTTTTGGCCATAACTCGAGAATTCATACTCTAATTATAACACTTAACACAAATGTCTAATAGGATAAAATGATGAACTGATGACATTTTGGGAATGGGAATGAAAAGGAAAGAAAGATGGCGCCTCTGTGCTCGGCCGGCCGTCTCCCTTTGCTGAGTGTGTTACTGTTTTTCTGGTGTCTGCTGTCTGTTATACGGAATGTGTCACTGCTGCAGGTGTATGATCGCCTGACACTTCTTAATATTCATGACTCGTTGGAAAAACGGGCAATCTGTGGCTCTGATGGACATTCTAAGATGCCTCCACCGTTCCTGGCGTCTATACCCCCACATCTACAGCGTCTTTCCTGCTGGCTGCCTCGCAACAGTCGCCGCAGGAGACGCGGAAAGCGAGCAGGAGTCCTCATTAAATTAAGATCATACCTGGCTTCTTCCTGTCACGATCCCTGTCGTGTACCAGCTGGATCTTCCATGGACTTCAGGGGCTACGATCTGCAGAGTTCCATGGAGTACAGATATCGGTGGCTCCGGCCGGTTCTCTGGGACGCCGGGGCGCCGCTCCCGTGTTGTCGGCTAGTACGGACTTCCCAGCGGGGCTGTGTGCCGGGGAATCTTCGCTCCCTCACCCGCTTCTCTCATGAGACGGGCCGATGCTCAGTTCATATGGCGCTGATTAATACCAGATCTCTCACAAATAAAACATTTATTCTGAACGACTTTTTCACAACACATGATCTGGATTTCCTCCTGCTGACAGAGACCTGGTTGAAACCAGGTGAGAACAGCGCCTTTTCGGAGCTCCTCCCCCCCGGCTGTTCCTTCGTCAGCACCCCGCGAGCGACCGGCCGTGGCGGCGGTCTGGCTGCTATATTCAAGGAGAGCTTCAGATGCCGTACGATAACCATTGAAAATTATTCCAGCTTTGAACTGCAGCTGTTTGTGATCGACCTCGCCTGCCCCGTGCTGTGTGCCACAGTCTATCGCCCTCCCAAATTTAACAACGATTTCATTCAAGAGTTCTCTGAGTTTTTGTCTGATTTCATGTCAAAGTTTGATAAACTACTGATTTGTGGAGACTTTAATATTCATGTTTGTTGTGCGGCCAATCAACTGGCTAATACGTTTAAAGGCCTTTTGGATTCTTTTGGTCTCACTCAATCAGTTAATGCACCAACACATGTACATGGGCACACTCTTGATCTTGTCATTTCTCATGGGCTTTCAGTTTCGCTCAGAGAAATAGTGGACACTGCCATCTCGGATCACCTCCCCGTTGTTTTTGACTTTGCTGCCCCCCCACCTATCAATAGGCCCGTTTCCACCGCAGGAACTTCGGGGTAGATTTACGGGGCCGGGGCCGTTGGTGCGTGTCTCCACCGCAGGAACCAGCCCCGAAGGGCAGAGTTCCGGAACTTTTACAGGGGCTAAACAAGTCCCTGCTTCAGGGTAGGTACTCAGAACGGCCCTGAAAGACTCCTGGGTGGGGCTTGGGGGTTACTTGGTGCTGATTGGATTTACTCAAGGCGGAATGTGACGTTAACAGAAAGCAACAAAATAGCCGGCATTTTTAAAACTCAGCAGACGAGGGTTAGCTCGTTCATAGCTTCCACCGCCATGTAAACAAACTCAATAAGCGGTCCGTGAAAACATATTTTTTCCGGCGGATATCTTAGTTACAACATGATTGAGCTAGCAAAGCAGTTTTGTGTTGCTGTGTGTGGTATTTATTAAGTTTTGGGAAATCACGATGTCTAGAAAGCATCAGTAGCTGCAGCTGACAGGGACAGCTAACAGCAGCAGCAAAGCTAACATCAGGACGTCATCTGTTAAAAGCCTCCTGTTGTCGGATACGACATGAAACTACTCCAGTTAGCTCAATCATGTTGTAACTAAGACATCCGCTGGAAAAAATATTTTCACGGGCCACTTTGTGAGTTTAGTGAGTTATTACAGACACCGCTAACAGCGTCCCTACGCCGCTACGTTGCTCCGGTCGCGTAACGATTACATCACATCCAGAGCCTGGTAACTTCACAGGAACCTTCCTCCTACTCCGCTCTCTCAGTGGAGACACGGCGGTTGAGAGGGCCGAGAGAGAGGACGTTCCTGTAGTAGTTCCTGCCCCCAAATAGTACCAGGAACTTCTTCGGTGGAAACGGGCCTAATAAGCCTGTTTCTTCAGCCTGCAGACGCCGCATCTTTACCTCATCGTCAGCTGGAGAGTTTGCTGCTGCCTTCAGGGACTCTCAGCTACATGTTGACAGTGGGCCGACTCCTCCCCTTTGCCCAGACAGCCTACTCTCCACTTTGCTTTCTACCTGTTCTGCGATTCTGGACTCTGTTGCCCCTTTCCGGCAAAAAAGTTCCAAAACCAAGACAGATCCCTGGTTGAACGACCACACCCGTCTGCTCAGACGACAGTGCAGACAGGCTGAACGGCGGTGGAAAAAGGATAAACTGCATGTATCTCTGGGCTGGTTAAGACAAAGTTTGGCTGCATACCAGAAATCTTTGAAGGAGGCCAAGTCTAAATATCTGTCCTCCATCATCGCTGATAGCTCCCATCATCCAAGAGTGTTATTTCATACTATTGATGCTGTTATTAACCCACGCCCCACTGTCCTGTCTGATGCCTCCACCGCAACCTGTGAAGAGTTTTCCTCTTTCTTCACTAGCAAAGTAACGACAATCAGGCAGAATATCAGTAACTTAGTTACGTCCCCTGATGATGTGTGTGTTCTTCCTGCACAGTCTGCTGTTTTTGAGCAGTTTGAGACTATATCTCTGTCGTCTTTCGCAAAGGTGGTTAGTGGCATGAAACCCACTAATTGTCCCTTAGACATTATTCCGGCCAAGTTTTTAAAGGAGGTTTTTAATTCTGTTGGGTCAAGTCTGCTTGTTTTTATAAACACATGTCTTAGTTCAGGGTCTGTCCCAGTGGCCTTCAAACATGCTGTGGTTAGGCCCCTCCTTAAAAAACCACAACTTGACCCCTCTGTGCTGTCCAATTTTAGGCCTGTCTCCCATTTGCCTTTTCTGTCTAAGGTTTTAGAAAAAGTTGTTTTCATTCAATTGCAGACATTTTTAGAGTCAAATTCTGTTCTTGATAAGTTTCAGTCTGGCTTCAGATCCCGTCATAGTACCGAATCAGCATTGCTAAAGGTACATAATGATATTGCCTTGTCTGTGGATGCTGGGAATCCTGCTGTGCTGGTGCTGCTGGACCTCACAGCAGCTTTTGATACAGTTGACCATGCAGTCCTTGTATCTCGCTTAGACCAGTATGTTGGCATTCGTGGCACTGCTCTCCAATGGTTTAGATCATACCTGGAAAATAGGAGCTTTTCTGTGATGATTGGTGACTTCCGCTCTTCATGTGCATCCCTCCCTTGTGGGGTGCCACAGGGATCTATCCTCGGCCCTATTTTATTTTCTTTGTATCTCTTACCTCTGGGCTCAATCATAAAAAAACACAATTTGTCTTTTCATTTTTATGCCGATGATTTGCAGATATATTTGCCTGTGAAACCCAATGAAAATATTGCACTAACTCAGTTGTTAAATTGTATCACTGATGTAAAGCAGTGGCTGGCACAGAACTTTTTGCACTTGAACGACAGCAAAACAGAATGTATTTTCTTTGGCACGGCGTCTATGTCAAATGTTTCCACAACAGGCTCTTGTACTCTGGCCCCCTTTTTTAAACCATTTGTAAAAAACCTTGGGGTAACGTTTGACAATGGACTTAAATTTGATAAACAGATTAGTTCTGTTGTTAGAACAAGCTTTTTTCAGCTCTGTCTCTTGGCCAAAGTGAAGCCATTTCTCAGTCGGCAGGATCTGGAGAAAGCAGTCCATGCTTTCATCAGTTCGAGACTGGACTACTGTAATGCCCTTTACGTTGGCCTCTGCCAGTCTTCAATTTCGCGTCTCCAGCTTGTACAAAACGCTACTGCCCGATTTTTAACAGGCACGTCTAGACGTGAACACATTACACCCGTTCTGTCATCACTCCACTGGCTTCCAGTTCGTTTTAGAATTGATTTCAAACTTCTGTTATTTGTCTTTAATGCCATTAATAGCCTGTCTCCCTCCTACCTGTCGGAGATTTTAACTGTCCGTGATCATGGCAGGGCCCTGCGTTCTTCCGGTCAGCTTCTGCTAGAAGTCCCAAGGTCGAGGTGCAAACAGTGGGGTGATCGTTCTTTTGCTGTCGCAGCTCCTCGGCTGTGGAACAAACTGCCCCCCGACATTCGCACCACCACTGATCTCGGCCTTTTTAAATCGAAGTTGAAGACACACTTTTTTAGATTGGCGTTTAAACCCTGACCGGGACAGTCTTATGCACTTTGTTCTATTTTAATGTATCTTTAGAAGGCTTTTTAATTGCCTGCAGCACTGTAGCACTTTTCACAGTCGAAACCTGTGTTTTATGTTCTGTTTTTCTGTACTGTTTTTCTGTACTTTGTTTTTGACTTTGTTGTAAAGCACTTTGGGTACCTTTTTTGGTTACTGTAAAGGGCTATACAAATAAATTTGATTGATTGATTGATTTTATATCCGAAAGGTCAAAGGTCAGCTTCACTGTGACATCATAATGTTCTGCATAAAACACTTTTCTGGCCATTACTTACTGTCATACAGTATCTCAGGAACAGAAGGGGAGATTTTTGGTCAGATTCTTCTGTGCGTGAAGCACCAGGGTTTAACAGACATGGATGTAAACTGTAAGAGAAACTTGACTGATATGCGGTGGCATACACCTGCAAAGCGGTATTTCTAGATTCATATAGACTCTCGATACTTTGTCAGTCTGAATGGGGTACTGTTGTAGTTGTGATTGGTTAGGGGGTTCATGGATTACCTGAAATAGAAATTGCAACTCCCTGTCATCACTGACAAGAATCTCTGTGTTCCTTCTGCAGGAGAGAAACCTTTCTCATGCCTACACTGTAGCAGAGCTTTTGCTGACCGATCCAACCTACGAGCTCACCTCCAAACCCACTCTGAAGTGAAAAAGTACCAGTGTGCAAGCTGCTTCAAGACCTTCTCCAGGATCTCACTGTTAGCCAAGCACCAAAAGGCTGGCTGCCCGCTGTCCTGACAGCAACAGCCTGTTAACTTCAACCTGGCCCTAATACCCCATGTTACTGAGCTTATCCCCCTAATTGTTATCCAACATGCTTGATGTTTTGAGGTGGAATTACATTTTTATGTCCCATCACTGATGTCTCCAGTATAGGTTTCTAATTTTTAGTTATGTGTCGAATTTCAATTGTTGATATCACCACCACAATAGCACTAATGATGTCATCCATTATCAGGCTTTAAACATAGATTTTACAGTAATTATTGTGTTATTTACTTTACTTGTTTACTGCGCTTTGTGTAGAGGGTTTGCAGAGAATATGTCTTGTCTGTGTTAGATCTGTTAGTGAAAGAAGATTACTGAGTCTTCAACTTGCTGTGTGTTTTCATAGAGGGCATCAACGATGATGTTTATTTGTAAGGATTTTACCAATGGATTTTGGATTACTGCAGAAAATAAGCTCTGTGGCAAATGTTTCTGATATTTACACATTTTGTTTAGCAAGATAATCTTCACATATGAACATCTCTTTCATAAATATTGAAGCATTCCTGCACCACTCTATTCTCAGTCCTCTCAGCTGTCATCAGAAACTTAAAGCAGAAAACAACTGGCCGGTTCTTAGTTCTTAAAGACCAAGAGTTGTATCCGTCTGTAGATAGTCTCCACAGTACATGGAATAGTGTTGACTATGGCGTACGGCAGGTATGTGCACATACTTGTCATAACCTCTTAACGCACAATCATAAATCCAATTTTAGTCAGCAGTCTTGTAAAGTGAGCAATCAAAGGAACTAAATGGTCATTTTGGCCAACATCTGGATGAAAACATCGTCTATTTGGCCCTACACAAACAGTCACACTGGCCACGTTCAGGTTCTGGATGTTAAGGCTGTTTTTTGCTATAAGCTCAAGAGAAAGATGAAAATACGATCACTCACAATGTAGTCAGACGGATTACTGAGTTCAGAGGAGTATTGTGAATGGGCTACACCTTACAGTCAACCAAACAAACAGCTTAAAGAATGTTTGTGTTGCCTTAATGATCATCCTCCATCAGGCAGACTTAGTAAGACCTGGTGATTGAGGTCAAATGTGGAATAATGCAAAGATACAAACTGAATAAACACTAAACTCAAGTGGTGGAGGTGTTATATTTACACAGCGTGGCAGTGTCAGTCAGGCCTCCATTTCATCAGCTGGAGTAGCAAATAGCAGACTAAGTATTCAGTTACAGTAAGTTAGTATTCAGTCACATTAAGATTATGATAAAGTTATTTGGTTTCTTAAGAAAATACATTTTGATTTAAATAATTTTGAAGTACTGAAAAATCTGATGCTCTGTAAAACTGCATTTTAGTGCATATATTTGTGTTTAAAATTCTTGTTAAATCCTGATCCTTATATGTCCTTGTTTCAGTTTGTGACAACATGAGGGAACAAATCAGAAGTCATCTTTGCACTGGAAGTGATAAATCCAGATTTAATTTCATTGAAAGCAAACCGTTTCACATTAATTTTCAACAGATTTCATTTTGTGTCTCCTACACAGCTAGCAAACGTACAGAATGCATTTCATATTAAACATTTGCAAAACCTTTTTGCTTGCTTGTGGTGTGCAATGTGTTGGTTAGCCTCTAGAGCAACACGGGGGCAGCTCATCAAAACATCGCTCTGCAGCACAAAGTCTCCTATCCTGCATTACATTGAAAGTTGAGCCTATTTTCTGACACAGCCAGAGTTGATTTGCCACATCTTTTGAAACATCACCAGTCAAACGACACCTGAATATGTTGTTTTTTGCACTGGTGGTCTGATCCTGGGCTGCTTGTCTGCTTGCCTAGCACACACTAACTTCTCAGTAGTACTAACACCCAACCCTGAGCCAATGAACAGTCTCGACAAATTCACACTGATAGCGAAACAGCTTGACTCTGTCATCTTGACTCATTAAACCAAAAAAAATCAATAACCATTAGGTTATGTTAGTCATGTCATGTTTAACAGTTTGCTTGAGCTGCTGTCTGCAGTTTAGTAAAAAGTAAAAAGTTTTTCCACCAGCAGCAGAGGTACTGCAGTTTCTCTCACAACGCTACAAACACTTGCCTTGCCCTACACCTGTAGTTAGGGTATAAGCACCTGTTGTTTGCTCATCAGAATGGCTTTGTTATGATGTAATGGAATGCTATGAACAGTAACTGTCTGTGGAACAAGGTCTAAATATTCCCAGCCACTCAGCCAGGTTCATTTTCAATACACACAGATGCTATTCTGACTCTCTGCAGGTCTATAAATACATGGAAAGCTTTTTATATTAGGCATGAGGGCAGCTCTCCATCTCAGTGTGTCAGTAATACAAGACAGCGCCACCAGATTTAGCTGCTGTCAAGACATGAGGCCTATTTTTAGGCTACGATATTAGGCCAACGGATACAGTAAAAAAAAAATGGGTGTGTGTTTGTGTGTGATAGATAGGGGGAAATAAATGACACAATGGCAATCAGATTATGTTGGTATTTTCCACAGTGAATGTTTGAGTGTTTCCATAAAGTCCCTCACCACAGGCCTCTGATGCCCTGTAGATGACTCTGTGGTACACTTGTTACCAAGACATCTGTCAGTGTGTGGAATAGTTTGTTTGTGTGTGCTAATAAGGTTTGAAGGATGAAGAAGGTCACATGCTGTGGAGAAGTCAGATGAGGGGAAGTAGAGGGAACTGTTAAGGTTGTGTTTAAGGCTTTCAATCAATCAATTCAATCAATTTTATTTATAAAGCCCAATATCACAAATACAATTTGCCTCACAGGGCTTTACAGCATACGACATCCCTCTGTCCTTAGGATTCAAAGTGTTATGAATGCTGACCATTAAAATGGCATTGAACATATGCTTAGGTGTAGAATTGTAAATATTTAAGGTGTCTGGCTAAGCAAAGCCTGGCATTTATTTCTGTTTTTAACATTCTTGGATTTTACCTGAAGTCTGCACTACAAAGCCAGTTCAACTTACCCAGGATAGCTTCTCGTTATCTGGTTTGACTAACCCTAACATTGGCCGTCTGGATAAATGGTATTACCTAGCTGGTTTTCAATCAGTTCAATCAACTCTGGGTTTTGCTATCCAGCCATGGGTGTGTTCATGTGAAAGAGTATATTTTGCTGCTTAGTTGGATGATGATGAAACTACTCTGAATGTCATATGAAACACTTTAAAGTGATTCTGCTACTAAAGTCAAGGGTGGAAAAGTAAGTATGACTAATGAGGTCTATCTTACTAAAATGTGGCATTTATAATAACAGGAGCCAATTAGCAGTGTGGATTGTTTTACTAATGAAATTCTGTTTTATCCTAGTTCTTATCACATAGATGTGTCATGTTATTTTGAGCTGCACTGTAAAAGTAGCAGCACTATCACTGCGGACTAAAATAAACTTTGCATAATTTCAAATAATGCCAGAATCATGTGTTTAGTGTTGTAAACGATCTTTCCATTTGTTAGAAGCTCTGATTTAAAACCAGTGGAAATAGAGCCCTGGAACAATTAAATGATTCTACTGACCTGTAACAGCATATAGGCTCCTCCTTTTTACCTCCGGACTTTTGTTCATGGATACTTTTTCTTAAGTGATCTGATTAGTCAGAGTTTGGGATGTAGACAGTCTGTGATCAGATACCCTGAAGTTGACCTGCTCCAGAGCAGGTAAGCTGTTGATTTAAAGAGAACCAGCTTTGTAGTACTGAAAACCCAGAGTTAAGCCCAAATTATCTAACTTCAAATCCTGCTTCGTAATACAGGCCTTAGGTAAATAAATGAGACTTGCTGTTTATGTCTCAAGTCAAGTCTTTAAAGGGATAGTTCAGATTTTTTGAAGTGGGGTTGTATTGGGTACTTATCCATGGTCAGTATATAACATACAGTAGATGTTATTTGACACCCTCAGTTTGGAGAAGCAGGCTGGAGTCCAACATGGAAGCTAAGCAATGTACTGCTGTGGAGGGGGTTAGCAATAATGTATTTTTAACACCTAAAAAAGTGCCACCAAAGAAAATCAATATCAGTTTAAGTGTATGCTGTATTGAGAGTTTTTTTTATCATTTACATTTCCATCAGAAAAGCTGTTAAGGGCTTCAGTTTCCTATCTATGCTCTCTATGGTGAATTCGAGGTACGAACGGCTTCATTTTCCCATTGGAAATCACTGTCTGACATGAAGCTACAGCAGTGAAAATGCTCTCAATATAGCATACACTTAAACTGATATTGACTTATTTTTGTTACTGAACTCTCCACAGCAGTACATTGCTCAGCTTCATCCTGCTTCTACAAACTAGAGACGCATAGACAGACATCTACTTTACGTAATATATGGTCTATGGACAGTGCCCCATTCAGCCCCACTTCCAAAAAAAGTAGACTATCCCTTTAAGGAGTCAAGGATCACTGAGTGGTACAGCTGTCAACTCTTCAGCTCTGCTGGATATAACAACAAGCATGTCTGTTGTTCTTTAGTTACATGCAGATATTGGAGGAAAAACTACTGAAATGTGATGTCAGTACAGACATCTTATTGTATTCCACATGGTGCACACTCAACGATACCATCATCAGCGTATGCTGTAAAGCCCTCTGAGGCAAATTGTGATTTGTGATACTGGGCTTTATAAATAAAATTGATTGATTGATTTTCAGTGTGTGAGGTCATGTTTATACAAGTGAAGTGGGAAAAGCATGGGTGACTTTTTTTCTGGGGAGGGAGAGAGAGGGAGGGCTGCTCTGGTGGTGTCAGGACAGACAGGAGAAGTGGAGCTGGATATATCCATGCACTCGCCGTGGAAAAGCAGCTCAGTGAGGTGCTAACTTTTCAAACTATGCCAAACCGAGCCATTACAGCCCCGCCTCTTTTTCCACCACAGCTGGAAGTGTGTGTGTGTGTGTGTTGTGTGCCTGTGTGTCTTTGCAGTCATTTCTCTGTAAATATTGCAAGACCCCCATAATGTTTAATTTATATATTAAAGGGTTAGTTTACCCAAATTGCAAAAGACACATGTTCTCACCTCCTCTCCATGTAGATAGTTTTGTTCCACTATGTGGGTGAGACCACTCCATTTAAAGGGATAGGTCACATTTTTGAAGTGGGGTTGTATGGGGTACTTATCCATAGAAAGTATATTCCATACAGTAGATGAAAGTTGGTGCGCCCCCAGTTTGAAGAAGCAGGCTGGAGTCCCACATGTATGTGTTCAGCAATGTATTGCTGTGGAGGGGTCAGTAACAAATGTATTTTAGCCACCTAAAAAGTCCCACTTATGAGTGCATTATTGGATATTTGTTCATATGGACAGAGCTGAACAAGCTGAAAATACAACTTCCTTATAAAATCATTATGACAAATGGAAAAGTCTTGTACAGTACATTAACACTAAAGTAGACAATTATTAATAATGGCACAAATCTAATGATTTATTATTAACCAATCATTATAAAAATGACCATCTCTACACAAGTCTTACCTTCACTCATCTTTGTTTATGACACATTTACTCCACAATCACAATTCTGTCCAAACCACTTGACACATGTGATGCAGGCACACTGTTTAAGTGTATGACCTTATAATTGACCTTATACAACCTTGAATTGAAGAAGACAGAGCGTTATTGTATTGACTGCTATTTCAGGGATGGTGATATCTATTAAATAAAGCGCAGTGCTGCCCATTAAAGGTGCAGTCTGCAATAGAAAAAAACAACAACTGTTGTTAGTACGCAGCCCAGCTCTGTAAATGGGAACTGACCAAAGTGGCTTGGACTGAGCAATATAACACTTTGCCAGCTATTCTGCCTCTTTCATGTTGTTGCCCACAAGGAATGGAACTACACCATGATGGTAATGAAATGTAAATAACATCAGAGATATTATGGGAGGGGTGTTTGTCTGGGTGTTGAGCTAAAATACCAACATTTTTCCTCCAGAATTACAGACTCCACCTTTTAAAGGTCCAGTTTATAGGATTTAGGGGAACATATTGGCAGAAATGTAATACAGTATATTATCTTTATATATAAAAACTAAGGCCATGTCTACACGGAGATGAGATTAGGTGTATCTGTAAAGGTTTTTTATTGCATGCTCCATTTCTTATTCTCTGTTTTTGGTGTACTTTGTGGCAGCGTTGCAGTGCCACTTACAGGCCTTGCATATATACTACAGCGTTTTCAGTGGCTTCATGTTTACGTACACATACATCTTGAGACGATTCTGTGTTTACGGAAAACTTTAAAAAGCGAAATCGGTTCCGTCTTCGTGTGGATATGGCCTAAAACAAAAGAACGAGTAAGACCGGAAAAAAGAAAAATGTCACAGAATGCGAATTGGAGATACTACTCACTGAAGTGGAGGTGCGCAAAAATGTACTTTTTGGCACGCTGTCCTCTGGCTTCAATACTAAATGCAAGAGGAGTGAATGGGAGAGTGTGTGTGAGGCTGTCAATGCTGTGGGGTCAGAAAAGCCTACACATGCAGAATTAAAAAAGAAGTGGTCCGACATCATGTGGACGTGAAGCGGAGGACGGCTGCCCACCGCCAAAGTGTGGCCAAAACAGGCAGGGGTACAGGAGAGGAGGAGCTCACCCTATTTGAACAGAGAGTTGCCGCAATTGTGGGTGACACTGCCCTCTCAGGGGTGGTGGGAGCACATGTGGGTGACTCGGATTACCCCCAGGGTAAATACCTATAAATTACACAATAGCTGCTACACAATAGCCTGCTCACAGCCCTATAAGATGTATGGTATTATCTGGTTTGAAATAAATCTTTTGAATTTAAATTTAAACATGCCAGTATATCAAAGGTGTGTTCATTGTTGATGTGTCTCTGATGTGCACATCACTCTGAGGACTAATTGTTTTCACATTTATTTATTATTACAGTTTTCCAGCATCACCTCTAAGTGTTGCCAAAGGATCAACAGCTGTAGAAACGTGCGCACGCCAGCCATGAATTTGGCGTGAGGCACTACACATTCCCCAGGTCCATTTGTTCTGGAGAGGAGGAGACCCCTGTGGTTCCTGATGAAAACCTCTTGAACATCTGGATCTTAATTTATCAGAGAAAAATGGTGAGCATAGATTAGCAGGTGCTAGGCTAATGGCCTGTCTCCGACATGCCAAAGAGTATGGAAAAACAATGATTTGTAACATGAACCTGCTTTATTAAGTGTTTTTAGTCCATTTGTTTTGTAGAGGAAGAGACCTCTGTGGACAACCCCCAAAATATCGGGATCTCTAATTATCAGAGAAAAATGGTGAGCATAGATTAGTAGGTGCTAGGCTAACAGCCCGTCTCTTACATCACTGGGTCTGTTTGTTTTGAAGAGGATCTCTGTGGATAATTAAGCTCCCACTAAAAACGGACAGTAAAGAGGCAGACGGGAAACGGGGAGAAAGATGGGTATGACATGCAACAAAGGTCCCTATCAGTAAACAAACTGGTGAGATGTGGTTTTGTGGCATACAGTGTAAGCACTTACCTACCAAGGTCCTCCTGGTGCCCATTGTTAGACCACATATTAAAAATACAACATTACTTTCAGTGTTTTTCTTTTTATTTAAGGGGAAAAGAAGAAAAATGCTACAAAACATCCTAATAGTGTTTTGACAAAATTTCAAGCAGTGCAACAGTTCTAAAACCAAGACATCATTGTCCTCATCATCATCATCATTTCCAGCAGCTGTGTCACTGCAAGCACTTCTCATTGGTATTATTACTGTGTTTAGAAAGAATGCATATCAAATCAGACTGAAGGCAGACTTTGGATTTACACATTTCAAACATTCTGTCCCTTCCCACAAAAACACTACCTCAGTGAAACTCACATTAGACTGACAAGTCATGAGTGCTGGACTTTAAATTGCCTGTGTTTTTTTGGATATTTTTTGAAAAGGTGATACCTATTTTTCCTGTGACATATATATAAATCTTCATTTTTGTAAAATTAGTAAGAAAATGTTAGCCATCTGTTTTCTTCAGTTTTTAGCCACTCCAGTGTTTGTGGGTTTGGCTTCTTTTCATAAGTAAAAAGTATCAACCTTTAATTATTTCTGACTGGTTTTAGTAATGTCATGTTTACAAAATCACTCCAGTGACTTAGTAGTGAACTTCTATAAAGTTGGGGGACTCATGAGGAACAGCATTAAAAAAAGGATATGAACAACCACAGGTGAGATGGTTTAATCTTTAGTCTTTTGTATGAGTCAAGCTCTAAACACATTGGTTCCTACATTTTCGCTTACGGGAGAAACATGGTCCACGCTAGTACACAAATGACAATGTCTGGAAAAATAATCAGAAAGTGTGACGCAAATTGCATTCTTTCGTACTTAACACTTGATATTTTCACACTGCATAGTATAGGAAAATACAGTGTACTACTGGCTCACTCAAAACAGTCCAAATGTTGAGTGTGGAATAATGGACACTTCTCACCTTCAATGGTCGCCATCTTTGAGACGTAGCGGAAACTGTTTGTTATACATGTTTTATGCACTACGTACTGTTACTGTTATCAAATAGAAGCTATTATCAGAAGACAGACAGAATAGAAGACATTATCCTGTTTATGGGAAATCCAAATATGCTAAAGTACTCCAAAAGAAACCAAGATATTGCTGCATGTTTGCACCTTATCCTGGTTATTAGGGGCCACCAATTACCTGCCGAGGTGTGGCTTCAACCAAGTGACGTCACAGAAATATAAAAAAAATAATGGTGGGAACATCTCACTTCTGGAGTGATGAAGAAACAGAGTTTTGTCTCTCAGTAATAAAAGAGGCTACGTATGTGTATCAACTGCTCCCCTGTCCTACATCGCGGTAGTGACTGTTGTGAAAGTAGCGGAGCTGTTGAGTGTGGTGGTGAGAGAGACAGCAGACAGCTGTTAGCGATCGGAGCAGAGAAAGTATTAGCAATTAAGTTGCCTAGTGGTAGTAAATTTACAGTGTAGTGTTTTATACTTCCTCTCATCTCCTATTGTCGGTTTCTTTTTGTTAACATCCAAGTGCTGTGCAAATTGACTGCAGAGATCAGTGACCGGGTTACAATCATTATTTTTTACTATTTTTACTATTATTTTTCCATATATACGTATATATGAATATATATATATATATATGTACACACATATGTAGGGAATATAAATAACAGCATTTTTCTGTGCTTATGTAAACATCATACCTAAATACTGTCTAATGATAACCTCTACCACAAGTAAACTGAACTTTGTGTAAAATCTGTGAAGCGCCCCTTTAAAAGCAGTTGCTGGGGTGAGGTTGGGCTGCTTACACTGTTCAGGTTTCATCTGGGATGTAGATTGCTGAGGTCAAACTACCTATCAGAAAATCACTTGGTGTCATGGTGTTACACCATCTGACAATAAAATGTCTTCAAGTGGGTCCAATCCATCCCTGACACCTTGTTAGCTAGCTGATGTCTTGGTACAAGTAGGCTACAGTTGTACCAGTGAAATTGGAGGTTTTTGAATGAGTCTGGATTTTTCCTGACTACAATGGTACAATACTCACATATTAAATATATACTGAAAGAGTCCATGGTCTGTGTAATTGTTTCTCCTTTCCATACTACACATTCTACGACAAATCAGCTCCATTACAGTGGGTCATATTAGAAAGTGCTGCAGGGATGATGCTTTTACATAAGCGGATGTGGAAGTTAGCATTGCTCTGGTTCCCTCGATAAAAAATCAGCATTTTTCCATTGGATTTTGGATCATTGCAGAAAATAAACTCTGTGGCATACAAACGTTTATGATACTTACACGTTGTGTTCAGCAAGATAATCTTTACATATGAACACCACTTTATGGTTTTTGAAGCCTAAATGCAGTTAGGGTTAAGGGTTAGGGTTAACCCTACCCCTACCCCTTTTACAGTGACATGTGACTCTGTGATGTCACAGGTATCTGTAGAAGGTCTGCTCCCTCAGACTCTTTTTTTTTTTGCTCTAGAGCTACTGACACACCTCTAGAGCTACTGACACACCACACCACACCTCTTTTAGGCTGGGCCTGGACCAGCCCAGATGCTCTCTTGCTCGTGAGGTGCCGAGCAGCTCACACCACCTCTGACCAACCCAGAGGCCATTGCCCCAAACCACTTAAGGGAGGGCAATTGCTCACAGACTCTCTTTTTCCTGGACCACAACTTGCCCATGCTTAAGGCAGAGACATACCTGAACTAACTTTCTAGCAACAAGGAGAACCAACTTGAGTTAGCACACAGCATCTAACTCTGCAAAGACCCTGAGCGACCAGCTTCCTCGGAGTTTTACCTTTGGAACAAAGGACACAACAAAGATTGCATCAAGCTTGTATATAGTTGTTAGTTAGGATTTGTGTGTTTTGGTTTTGCTTTACTCACTTTATGAATAAATATAATTCTTTGGAATCATACCTGCTGTCTGTTTAATGTTGTACAAGACTGAATGAATAGTCAACCTCTGCTGCGTCAAGAACTCTGAAATCCGTCATGCTTTACTGTTAATTTTGGTTATGGTTATTATTTAATATCGAAATTAATAATAGTTTAGCGTATTTTATGAGACTTATATCTTTAACTGACTATCATTTTCCCTTTCCGGGAATGGTGCCCCACAAGGTGATTTCATGTTAATTAAAGCAGCTGTGCAGAACTTTTCGTTTTCGTTGATTATAGCGCCTCTTTGGTTGAAGCGGTATGACACCCACAGCCTGGTGTCGCAAAGCCGGCAATTACCGAATGCATTTGTTTTGGAGAGCGAGAGGATTAACTAACGTCAGGTCAGTCCAAGTAAATAGTGGAAACAGCAAAATTACTCAGTAAATTCTCCTGTTGTGTTTCTGTTCTGATCTAATCTAAGCTGTTGTGTATTTTGAGCTACTAAGGCTACCGTAGTAGTGTGAGCCTCAAGTTATTCTGGGTAATGTAGTAACCGTTGTTGTGCTACTGAGAAACAATGAGAAGCAGCCGTGTACGTTCGGTGTAAGGAGGAATAAACAGTTAACAGGTCATCTGCTGAGTCTGCATTATTATGTGAAAAGAATACTCCGATGGTTTGGGAGTTATGCCCTTTCTCTATCATTTTCATATTGAGACAGCGGTTTGCATGGCACTGTCAGTACATCTTGTGCGGAGGGATACACCGGTGAGCAACAGCTGCAGCTGGCTCTGGGACAGGTACGCTAGGTCACTCGGTAAAAGCAAACAAAGAGACGACACGGACGATATTACTCACCCGACTGGAAGCTGTCCATCAGCTCCTGCAGGCCTGGAGCGTTTTTTCCAGTTCATCTTAGGAACATGAAAAAAAGTTTCAATCACACCAGGATTAGTGATTGCTGCAAAGTTTTCACTCCTTGTGATGCACTCTCTGCGGCGGTTTTCCTCCTGATGATATCTCTCCCCAACGATGGCAGCACTGAGTCCCACTATGTGCAGGAAATAGTAGCGGAGGATTCAGCCTCTCTCATCTCTGCTCAGCATCAACTCATGGAGTTCCTCATCTGTTTGCTCCGGCTCAAACAGGTATGGCTCTGGATCTGTGTCCGCTACAAGAAACTCTTCAAAATCGCGTTCAAAGTCATCCATTGCAGCTGCTATAGTCTGGAGATATCGCTAGGCTAAATAAACAGCTGAGTTTTGTTTACAAGCTACATCTGTGCCTGCTCACCGGTGTATCCCTCCACAGATCACAGCGCAGGACGTACTGACCCTCTATCAGCGCAATGCTAACAGCTGAGACCCAGCCACTGAACACAAAAAAATATCGATCATGTTGTCTCAATATGAAAATGATAGAGAAAGGGCATAACTCCCAAATCATCAGAGTATTCTTTTATGTGAAGATTCACAGTGAAGACATAACATAATCCTAACACAGCAAAGCTGTTACCTGCAGCCTTCGCTTGCAAAGCTAACGCTACTAATGTTAGGTCAGTCCAAGTAATTAGTGGAAACATGCTAACATGCTAACGTTACACACAAGTTAGTAGTAAAGTAAGACCTGTTCATAAATGTTCTGGTGTAGCTCTGAATTTCTTATAAACTGAGGACAACTGCCTGCTGTATATTTGTGTTCATGGTCACAGTCACAGATCATTTTACATGATGCTCCTTCGTTATCCGCCATGACATCAAAAGTACAACCAAGTCCTCATAGATACATCTCTGGTAAAACTGTTAGGTGTTATGTGTTCAGCAATGCCCGTTGTGTGCTGCTTACTCGAAGAACACTGTAAACACGGCTCCTTCTTCTTCTGTGGTTTAATTGCTGCGGGCGAGCAGAATCACTTCCGCCTCGGGTGCCGTATTCTGCTTTGCTGACTTCCGCTGTGTGTCCGACCCAAGCTAGGCTACGCTAAATAGCCATATAGAGAAAGGCTTTTTTGTCGCTGTTGGGTTCAAATAAATATGCGGATCTTCAAGGGGGGGGTGATACGAACTAGGGACAGTTTTATTAATGGTAAAAAGTTCCGCACAGCTGCTTTAAGTCACATTATTTAACATAATTATCAATTATTATTAATAATTATTTCCGATAGCCAATTTACAACATTGATGGTGACCTTGGCTAATACTGTCATTCCTAACATAATTGGTTCCTCCATGTGACGCCCTAATGTATGTTCCCTACATAATTGGTTACTTCGTGTAACGCCCTAATTCATGTTCCCAACACACTCTATGCTAAAATGAGAGCGCTGATAACCGAGTGATGCATTCCAACAGAGCTCTGAACTTACAAGGGTCCAGTTTGTGCCAGAGTGAACAGCATCTCCAACACACCCTTTGAGAAGAGGGAAAAATGCCAAAATGCAAACCAATTTCTGGGACTCAATCCTGCACTACTCTATTGAGATATTTGTGATTTTAGCAAAGTTAAAGGATATCTTACAGGCTCCCATGAGAAAAAAACATGGGAGGTACTTGCATTATTGTAACTTCCCTTCCCTTATTTTTCCATGTCCATGACACTTACCAAGGCTCTCTTCTCTCTGCTAACTCTTTCATTGTACATTTGGCTTGTGAATATTGTCGAGATAAGCCTGACAAAATCTGAACCAATCCTGTAACCCTTGTGAACCAGACAGTTTTCATGCACCTCCATGTTTGCATCAAATGGTTAAAAAAGTCTTTGTGACCCGTGTACAAAGAATCCACAGTGTTCTGTCGTCCAACAGACTGCTGTTATCTCTGTGTTGAGCTACTGTAATCTGTATGGCTGCCTTAAGACATCATTAGAAATGAGCAGTCACAGTTTCACAAAATATAAGAGGCAACAACACAAAAACAGGGATTAAAAGGAGATTATTTACAATTGCTGGGAAAACTGAGGCTCAGAAAGAAGCAGATAAACATGGAGTACACAAATCGTAACAAAAGTAGAATCTAAGAATCCTGCTACAGAGGTATGAAGGTAACAAACATTTATAAAAGACTGCTATTATAACATGAATATAAAAAAAACATAAACAGAATAAATAGCTGTGTTTGCTGAGGGCTGAAATATAAAAATAGCTTTCATTTATGTGAAAGATTTCCATTTTTATATTCTGAGCAAGATATGCAATTATATGAGAGGAATACTGACACAGGAAACATGACTTTCGAGAACAATCTTTTCAATGTTCACATGCTTAAAGTACAAGCTATCTGTTTTTGGAACTTTCTGATGACTTTGATTTTCGAAGAGAAAGGGTCAGATTGTTTAAGACACACAGTCATTGTAACTGTTCCATAAGAATTCATCAATATGTAAAGGTGTGTTCAGGCTGAACCTGAGGCTGATTTTAGAGGTGGCACGTCTGCTTTTGATGTCAGTGCAAAAATGTGAGATCACACAGGAAGATCTGTTTTTTTTAACTAGAATTCGTGGATGTACAGAGACAAGACACATAGAAAGGAGTCTGGTGGAAAATTACAGACAGAATTGTATCCTGACGAATTCTGACATCAGACAGAAGCTAGTGTCACGTAGCCAGAACTTTCTCCATCGTGCTTGAGAAAGGTCTGGAATCACCATATTACCATTCTGCCCTGGGGCATTACCGATCTGGTTTGTTTTTGTTTCTCTAAACCAATCACAATCATCCTGAGCGGCTGCGTTTGGTATAGGTATGAGTTTGTTGGCACCGTTTATCAGCTCAGTGTTGAGTTTTAGCGATCATGCTCATCGGGCAGACTATGTAGTGGCAGAGTTGCTCCGCTGACAGTGGCAACAGAAAGTTTGCTGGTGCAGTGGGGAGTCGGGACGGTCCAAGATCAGACTCCTGGTACAAAAAAGGATTGTATTCAGGTATCAGTTTGACTGGAGACGTTTTGAAACTGGTCGTGTCAGTAAAAAGATCAACATTGGGTATGATAGTCCAGCGAGAAACAGTCTGAGCTTTTCTGAGGTACGTTCACAGGCTGTTTTATTTGTTGTAGTTATTTTTTAACAATTCAGGCAAAGCAGGCATGCCTTATTATCCAAGCCTTCATCTTAACTTGCCATTTTCATCGTGTAGGTTGTTAGCTCGGAGGGTGTTATTATTTTCTGTAGGTAAGGGGATTTGGAACACGCAGAATGCAGAAAGGAGGGAGAATGCCGGCCTAAATAACTGGCCAGTGGCAGGCTCATAGCCACAGTCTACATACAGTGAGTCTGACTACACACAAGCACGGGCATGCTGCCATGCATAATTTGCATAAGTACAGCTAATATCACCAAAATACAGGATTACAAATACACTCTAATAACCCATTAATGCGAAGAAAAATCGGCTTCACATTCAGTCCAAACACACCTTTAGTTCTACTCTCTACTTTGATGCAGACAGAATTTTGAGATAATGTTGAGTTTCAGATAAAGTAATGACATAAACATCAAAGTTGTTATTACAACTTGGAAACGCTTATTCTTTATGTTTTGATACATCTGGCATGGCACTTAAAATAAGCAAATGCCAGAAAACCAAACAAAAATGGACTCTGAAGGTAATAAAACCCAGTTTTAAATCATTTAAATCTACACAATTCAAAGCATTTTAACCCTAACACAACCAACTCATCAGCTTATGTAAATAACCCTTAACATTCATTACATGATTTATTTTTCTTCACATGGCCTTACTTCTCTGTAGAACTGCTCCTTTATACTGGACCTGTTTTTATGGTGGGTGCATGTTGGCTCTGGTGTTGTATAAAGAGCATTCCCAGTCAATTCATATGATTTTGCCCATAAAAAGATTGTTGGAGGAAAGAAATGGCACATGCTACCCATTGAAATTAAGTATTCAGTCAACAAATATTTGAATGTTTTGTCACACAAACACAACTATTTTCTATCAAATAACTTGGAACCCCAGACACCTTTTATAATTTGCAAGATCTCTGTCAACTTTTTTATAACAAAACACTCATTCTGCGATCAAATTTAACTGCAAAATCATAAACAAGAGTTAGGTTATACAAATAAAATCCAGACGATTATTGTAAAACTGAATGAATTAAAGTGCAAATGATGAATGCCTTCTTCTGTGGGAACACTACCAAAGTTCTGCCTTTAATTTTCTCCACAGCCAGTCTTGGTTTTAGCATGGCTCTCTATGCTCTGCATGTCTGGAGAGGGACTGCCATCTATTGGTCACATTACCATCTGTGTTAGGCCAGTCCCATCCTCTCAGGTCCTGTGCACGTCTCTTCTGTGTGAATGTGTGTTAACAGCAATTCAAGTTTGAAGATCAACATCATTGTCCCCTAAGGTTGCAGACACACATCTGATGATCATTTCTGATAATAGTCCGATGGTTTGAAACATTTTCCAAAAATATATCTTTTTATACTCTTCTACCTTGGCCGATGGATCATAAAAATATTACTTGGAGCGAGGGTTGAAGAAGCAGATTGCAGTGAGATGGATGTCTGACCTCCATCCAGCACTTCCATCCTTTAATTTTTTTATTATTTTTTTTTTTACAACTAATATCTATATCTAGATCATTCTGGTAGAAAATAATGTTGATAAGTGCAAATATTAACATGAATAAAAAATAGGAACTTTCTGACTTTGCTGTTAAAGGTGGTAGTGAAGGGGATGCTCTTATTGTAACCTTGGGACTGTTGGCATTCTTAGCTGTTATGGACATGACTGATTCATGGTGCACTTTGATGCAATAGCACATGAAGCAGTGTGTGAAGCGTCCTCTTTATGTCACTCCTGTTGTCTTCAGAGCAGCTGGGATGGACAGTAATGAAGAAGTTTGTATCAGATGTCTGCCTGTGAGGTTTTCTTTTGGTGTTGCCATGTCAGAATTCAAATACCAATTAATTATCTAAACATTTGGAGCTAGTTCAACATCACTGTAAACAGGACAGACCACCCACAGGTCTGGATGTCAGCTGGCCGTCTGTCTCTGACAGCTCTGTCACCTTCATCATGTCCATATTTGGGCTCTCTCTGTCAATGAGGCCCTGACGTTTTTGCAGCTCCTGACGCCAACTATTGCAGTCCACTGGCACTGAGGCTGAAGTGCCCTAAATGTTGAATTCAATCTTTCACAACAGTTATAGATTAGTATAAAAAACTAGATTATTCAAGATCAGAGGAAGGCAATCTGCAGCTCTGGAGCCACACACCTCCTTTAGCCTCTCCAGTGGCTTTGACAAGAAATTACTGGTTTATGGAAATGAATAGCAGTTATTTTTTAATCTTCATTTATTGTTGTTGCAGGCCTCAAGTGATTCTAACATTGTCCAACTGTAAAAGTGTGTAGCCTATACACAGAATAAAAAACTTAGGGATGCACCGATGTTTACAATGACAATTTGGGTGATTACCAATACCAATGTTGTTGTTGCTGCTGGTGTTGTTTTTTGGTATTCTTGCTATTTATTCCCCCTTTTTGTGCCAGGAAAACAAAGAAATCTCCACTAAAAAAATAATTTGAATAAGCACAATTTCAATCAATCAAATTTATGAAACAACATATAAAATAACCTTTCATATTTTAAAAACTTCTTCAAAAGCATTTTTACTATTATAATATACTAATATCTCTTAATTCCCTCTCTTATATCTATTTTATATCACTGTGAAAATATCAACACATTTCTCCTTTAAACAGCTGTATTTATCCAAGTTTCTCAACAGAAACTACATTTTACATGATTACATTTAACACATCATAAGAATGTTATGATTTCTCTTGACCAAATACTCATTTTTAGTGAATAGAGCTTAAACACATCATGATGTAACTCAGTGCAACCTCTGTGAGCTGTTAGTTGAGGCCACCAGCTGCTAACGTTAACTAGCTCTCCGCCTGCTGATTCTAGCACAGACTTGTTATTCACAACATTGTCATATAAACAATAGGATGTTTCCCCTGATGTGACTCTAGTGAGTCTGCTGCGTACTTTTGTCCTGACAGCATCCTGGGGAAAATCTATGTTAGTCCAAAACACATGTTCTTTTGTCCCCAGGATGAGGGGACGCCATTAGTCTGGAGCCCTACTTTTTAGCCTGTGCAAAATTTATGTAAAAGTACAGGAAAACATCAGCCACTGCTATCAGTAAATCCCATCTTATTTGCCAATAGGCCGATGGAGGTCAACAAGGGGAATATAGGCCGATACTGGTGTGCAGCCACTAAATCGGTGCATCCCTAAAAAACATTTTGTCAACTTCAATGTGTGCCATAACCCTATGGACTGACGTATTCTTGTCTGAATTTTGCTAAACCTCATTAGCTCATTGGCTAGTCTTGATTCTCCCTAGCTAGGCTAGCTATGGATTCCAAATAAAAAAAAAAAAAGAGGCCTTGGAGAATTTAATAGTGTGTGGACAGATTTGCTTGCTTTCATCGTCAACACTGCCAAGTTCAAGTACCAAATGAAAAAATCAGATTTTCCATGCAGTGGCCGTGCAGTGTGAAAGCGAGACCAGTGGCTGAGAGAGACTGAGGCCTTTAGTTTCACAGTGGTGTACTGTGGCAGAAGTGGATCAGAAAAGGCAAAGCTCAGTGAGAACAGTCAGCTAGGTGGGGTGTCCTCACCACTGAGATCCATCAGCCTCCAGACTAACTCATCTTTACCTCCACCTGCTGACAGAAGTCTGAGGAGTCATTTCAGTCCTTCATTTAAGATATGTGTATTTTGTTTCTTTAGTGGTTTATTGGAAAAAAAATTCCATTGTGTGCATACAAAATTTAAATATAAAATCTTCAGCCTGTATAATGGATTTCTATTCATATCATGAGCATCCTGTTCAGTAACTTGAGGGGCAACTTTGGCTTTTTCCAGCCTGGCCACTATGTTCCCGTGTTTTGAGTCACAATGCCTGACGTGGGGAAAAAAAACACGTTATAAGTTATACAAGTTATAATGGACATACAGTGCTGGTTGCCCCATCTGTTTACATAACAGCTGTTGCGCAGCTGCCGACTGCACCCCTCTCTCTCAATACTGGACCAATTTTAAAAATTGTTGATGACAGCAGTCACTAAGACACAAAAACATGAGAAAAAGGGATCCAGGTTGAAAAATGCAGAAGTTACTCTTAAATAGGAAGCTTGTTTTAGATAAACATAGCTATTTTCACCATGATACTTTTATATCATAACTGTTATGATCTCTCAGCCAGTATCATATTTATACCTCATGGCTTTATCCAGGTATCCTCAAATGTATCATACAGTAACATACATTTTATTTTAACTACCCAACACTATTTATCATACTTTTTCTAAATATATAACAAGGACAACTGTCAGTCTGTGCCATAGACTGTATGAAAAAGATGAAGACGGTATGTATGAAAATATACCCTGGTGGCTGGCTGCATCATAGGTCATAAACCCCGCCCTCTCCATGTCAGAGGATGGGACATGGGCCAAACTAAAACATTAAAGAACATGTAAAATATATTCTTACAAAAAATGATATCTGTCATTTTAAGCACTTCTTATCATGCTGATGTTCAAGTGTTTGTTTTTCTGATAAAGTTTGGCTTTAATTATTTATTTGATGCTATGAAAAGGGGGTTTGACGTTGTGATTGACAGCTATGTGTGCTGATCAGTGTGCTCACGATCAATGGCGATGCTCATGATTGGTCAAACAGGTGTTAGGGTGTAAATTATACACCGCTGAGACTGCTACTGTGCAGACTCTGCCTCCAAAAGACGTCACCAGCGCAAGATGGCATTGGCCATAACCAGGATATTTTGGCTTCAGTTTTTGGCTTTGTCCATCTATATATACAGTCTATGGTCTGTGTGTGCTGTCCACAGTGCCTCTAAACAATGTAGAATGTGTAGCAAGTGCAATGTCAAGCTTGCACAGTGCAGGCAGAATATTCATACCACACTCAACCAGGTCACCACAGTGAAACTAGAAGGCCAGATAATGTTACATGGTAATCAATGCGATTTTCGCCTCTCCATGCATGATGGTGTGGTGCCATCTAAAGGGGGATCCTCACCTTGAACCTATTGACCATGACCATAAGAAGATGTCTTGGATATACCCATGCCGTGTGTTACCATGCAGCCACACCACGAGCAGCTCAGTCGTTCTTAAACCGCTAAGCAACATAACAAACCCTTCTGTGGTGTATACAGTCAGCGAGCCTGCCTTTCTAACTCATGTGACTTTTGTTTTGTCTGTATGCTAACTGATGAAACCAACTACATCACTGCAGAAGAATCGGTAGAATAAGTTACTCACAGTGGGCACCAGCAATCAGGACTTAATAGCAAGTGACTAGTGGTCTGTGATGAGGGTTTTAGAGGTGGCAGGCTTCAGGATGTTTCACATTTTTCCATGGAGGTAGCCCTTCATGCTGTGGTGGTCCAGATGGCAGCTGTCAGATGAACTAAAGCAGTGAGTGGATGGACTGTTTGCAAACTGTAGGTTGGTATTTTAAACGTTGATACAGTCACTGGGTCTATTCCAAGCCCACAGGATGTTTTGTCATCAAATCAAAGTGAAGACATATCCTACTTCCGTGCTGCAGCGAGGCAAACAGGCTGTACCACACACCAGGAAGAAAGTCCTCAGTGTGAAAGGGAAGTGAAGCCAGCTGGACATCTCTGTGATGTGGATCTCTGTAGAGACTGTGACCCTGGCTGGGTCAGGTGTGTCTTTTGGCTGGATGATGTTGGCCTTTTGAGCCGTGGAGGAACCACAATAGTGCAGAGGGAAGAGGGTAACAGCAGTCAGAGGAGTGAGAGGGATGGTGTGGTGTGATTAGTGTCAGTTTTCAGCCAGTGACAGTGCCAGAGCTGCCTGCAGTGCTGCTTCTTCATCAATGCTGTAGTCCTGACAAAATGCAAAAAAACAACAGATACTAGTCACTGCAAAGCACAGAATGCAACCCTAATCTACAGGGTTCCCACACATCTATACCAATGAATTTTCAAAATGTTCCCATAACCTTTTGAACATATTTAACCCCATTCTAATGACTCTAAGTAGTTTTGAGAATATGATAGTACAGTATGTGTCAGGACGAGGTATTCTTCAGCTGTGGATCAGTGAGAAAGCTCATGATGTGTTGATGTGATCATAGTCCATAGAGAAAATAATGAAAGAGTTTCAGAAAAGAACTGATCCTTGATCATTATTGAACCACAATGGTGCAAATGGGCTCTAAATATTGAGTCCGTTTTTCTTTAGGCCCTCTGCGGTCTGCTAACTGGTTAGATTGAAGAGGTTTAAACTGTGATTTGTTCAGGCCATTTATGTTCAGTTGATATTCCTATTCCCTGATCCAATTCCAACAGTGCTAACTCTAGACTAACCCTCTATTTCTATTGTGAAGTTTGAGGAAGTGCTTTCCAAAAGCAACACGTTGTCTGTTAATTAGGCCTTCTTACGTATTCAACAAAAAAACTTCAGCCAAGCTTCCAGTTTCTTTTACAAATGACTGGTGATTTCCTCTGTTCTTATCCACCTGTTCAGAGGGATCTTTGTCAGTCCTATATGTAGCTATATGTATGTATATATATATATATACACACACACACACACACACACACACACATATATATTGTTGTCTCGTCTGTAGTCTGTATTGTAATTGTATGATTTAAATGAATGTTCTTATTATGGATGATGATAAACAGAGAGCTATCACAGAAATCAGGGAGGGGCTGTTTAACTGCAAACAATGAGTGACTTCAGTTTTGTTAATTGACAAAAAAGTACATTTGTTGTATTATGATTATTGTGATTAAAAATTAGGGCCGCTTCCCCTTAAAAGTCGAAGATTTGAATCGGAGACCCCTCAGTAAACTGAGATTGCTTCAAATCAAGCAGTCATGTTTTTTATTCATTCATTTATTTTTTGCTACTCAATGTGCTGTGCAGTGTACTTGTGGCGATGATCTTGTCCCTAGATTTTGTTGCGGAGTGAGCGCTCTTGACTTTCACTCTACTCTTTGGTACAGTCAACATGATGCAGCTGCACAGAGGAGGAAAAACTTTCCACCTTAAGGATCCGAAATAACATTATCTTTTCTATTCGGAAGTACTGCATTTACAGCTCACCAATGCTTCATACGACACAGTCTCTAGTTTTTATGTTTGATATATTATAAAATGTTGTTGCATATTTCTGACCCGTCCTTAACACAGTTAGCTTGTTTACATTATTACATGAATACCGCTGTCACACTGAATGAACATGGAAAAGAAACTGTCCAATATTCGTATTTAACGTCAAATCTGATTCAACTGACATAATTGTTTCATGGTGAAATACCTTGCCCCTGCAGGATGATCTGATTGAACACATTAATTTAGTAGTACTCAACCAGTAAGCGAAAAAGTGAAATGAATAAAGATCTATAAAACTAGATTCTGACAAAGGGGGCTCTCTTTTAAGCTGGGCCTCAAGATCAGGTGGTAAAGCAGAACCTGGTATTCAGTACTGAAAGAAGCCCAAATAAAAGTCTGTACCTCCGTAGTACTGTGGTAAATGCAGGAATATGGAGAGAAGCTAGACAATATGTTTTCTTAAAGTATTGTTAAAATTATTATTTGATTTCCTTGCAGCAGAAGTTGTGAGATATAGAGAATATGTGAAAAAACAAAATCATGACAGCACTGGACTTACAACAAAGGTGTCATAAGAGAACTTGTGTCTGTGGAGGAGGTGCTGGAGGAAGTTGGAGCTCTTATAGCTAGGGTCTCCCCATGGCATGGCTGAACACACCGGACACACCTGCAGACACAAACACACAGCAATAAGTAAACTGGACTGAACAGCAATTCAGTATCTGACCGAATGTCTCCCCTTCTGTTCCTGAGATATGATGTTGAATAATGGCCAGAAAAATGTTTTATGCAGAACATTATGATGTCACAGTGAAGCTGACCTTTGACCTTTTGGATATAAAATGTCATCACTTCATATTTGATATTATTAGACATTTGTATGAAGTTTTGTCATAATTCGCATATGAATTTCTTTAGTTAAGGCAGGGGGAGTGAAACACCAAGGCCAACTTTGTGCCAGTGGCTTAAAAACATGATGTGACAATTTATACTCACTGGTAGCGATATAGTAATTTTATACATCCCACATGGAACACCCTTATGTGTGTGCCTGCTCCTCTCTCTCTCTCTCTCTCTCTCTCTCTCTCTCTCTCTCTGTTTTGACTCAACTAACAAATACATGTATATGGAAACACTGGAGGTGTGTTTTGACAGATTTGCTCATGACTAGCAGAAAAAAAGACTTGAGGCCACAGCACATCCTGTGTTGCGAGGTATATTCATTTCTGTGAAGAAAACTACATTAAATTTCTATTTCTAAAATTATTATTAAGATATAAACTTGAAGGAAATGTCACAGGGTATGGGCACAGTGAAGACCTGAACACAAGCTGTATTCACAGAGCCTTCATTCCCTGCTAAACAGCCTTTTTATGCATTAGAAAAGTACACAGTTGAAAAAGAAGACTATTAAGTTTGTATGAACTAAAAAATACACAATATAGAGAGAGGGTTTGTGTAAAAAGTTCCTAAAATATAAGTAAAACGTATCTCTGATGCAGTATTCCCAGGGAATAACCTGTGAAAACAAGCGATTTGAATGAATTTTGAGCACTTCCTTCAGGTTAATTGTACAGTTTCAGTTATTCTGAACTCTTATTGTTAAGCATTGAATATAAAATAAAATATCCATAGAGTATGTCATTTAGTCAGGGGTCGTCAATTCACTCAGTGAAAGAAAAGGGGTCAAGGTTGGGAACCACTGATCTGGTGTATTAAAGAGTTGTCTCTTACCACTTTATTGGGGTCATTACGGTGGTTGTCCATACAATGCTTCACCAGCTCCTGCTGGTCCAGGTTTCTGGCCCCACAGAACGGACACACAAACGTTGACCGGTTTGGAATATTGCTACACATGAGAAGACACACATACACATAGAGACACACACACGAACAGCAGACATTAATTATCACAAGCTTGTAGTAGCTAAGTCAATCTTATAAGAATTCAAACTGCTCTTGACATCTTGCTGACCTCTAACAACTCACAATGTGCACTGTGTGTTCATGGAGGATATGTCAGATATTTGATGATTTGCAGATAGTAGGTGCCTCTACTAGGAAAGTTAGTGTACGTGGAATGGACTATAAACAGTCTGTTCTAGACATCAGCAGCTTAGGTTATAGAGTCAAAGGGCCAGGTCCTGTGTCCTTCCACAGGGGCTTTCTTAAAGTTCCAGTGTGTAGGATTTAGGGGGATATATTGACAAAAATATAATAACTAATTATAATATAAAAAGTATAGTAAGTTTTCTTTAGAGTATGATCATCTGAAAACAAGAAACGTTCTGTTTTCATTACCTTAGAATGAGCTGTGTATATTTACATAGGGAGTGGGTCCTCTTTTATGGAGATCACTATGTTGCATCACCATGTTTCTACAATAGCCCAGAACAGACAAACAAAACACTGGCTCTAGATAGGGCTGTTCACATGTTCACATTGACCACCATAGTTTGAAGCCCCTCGGCAACTATCCACCTCTGAGGATAATTCGGCTCATGGTAAAAACCTCTTTACCATCTGAACTCGAAATAAGTTGAGCACACATTAGTAGGTGGTGGGCAAGTAACCCCCCTGCGATATGCCAAACATTCATTCATTCATTCATTCATTCATCTTCTAACCGCTTCATCCTCTTGAGGGTCGCGGGGGGGCTGGAGCCTATCCCAGCTGACATCGGGTGAGAGGCAGGGTACACCCTGGACAGGTTGCCAGACTATCACAGGGCTGACACATAGAGACAGACAACCATTCACACTCACATTCACACCTACGGACAATTTAGAGTTATCAATTAACCTAGTCCTCAAACTGCATGTCTTTGGACTGTGGGAGGAAGCCGGAGTGCCCGGAGAGAACCCACGCTGACACGGGGAGAACATGTAAACTCCGCACAGAAGGGCTCCCACACCCGGGATCTAACCGGCAACCCTCTTGCTGTGAGTCGACAGTGCTAACCACCACATCTCCGTGCCGCCTATATGACAGAAGAAACCCTGATTTGTAACGTGAAACTGCTTTATTATTTTTACCAGTTTCAATAACCTTGGCTGTTTGATTTGGAGACAAAGAGACCTCTGTGGATAATTCAGCTCTCAGAAAAACCTCCTGAACAATGAACACTGAAGGAATTCTGACCAGTAAAAAAGTTTCATCCATTTGCAAACCTTACAGCTAGACACTAGAGGTATAACGATCCATCAATCTGGATCAATATATCGATTCAGTGATCAAAGATTTAACATCATCGATACCAAATGAAAACATCAATCTGTATAGTCATCTTTAGCGTACGCTTTTATTTTGAAAGTCTGTGTCACCGAGGAGGCCCTGAAAGACTGCTTCGACACCACTGTGTGAGAGGTACTCAGCGATTCCTATGGGGAGGACATTGACAGTATGACATCATGTATTACGGATTATATTAACTTCTGTGGGGAAAGCACCATACCCACCAGGACTGTACACCAAACCCTGGATTACTCCAGATATAAAAGCTCTCCTGAAGGAGAAGCGGAGAGCTTTTAACTCTGGAACTAGGGAGGAGCTGAAGGCTGTGCAGAAGGAGCTACGGAGCAACATCAGGCGGGGAAAGGAAGGATAAAAAAAGAAGCTGGAGGAACAGTTGCAGCAGAGTGATGTCAGCGGTGTCTGGAGAGGTCTGAAAACCATCTCAGGACACAAACAACCGGACTCCCAGGCCAGAGGCGACCAGCAGTGGGTGAATGAACTTAATCTGTTCTTCAATAGATGTGATCAGTCTGCCCCTCCCCTGGCCCAGACATCACGGCTGCAACCCCCCTCATCCTCACTTTCACCTTCCCTCCCACCTACACTCCTGGCACACTGCTTCGACACCTCCCCCACCTCATCACCCCCATCCCCAAGCACACAGCCCCCCTGCTCCAGCTTGTCTTCACTACCTGTCAGGTGAGAGATCAGCTGAGTAGGATAAAGACGAGGAAGGCTGGGGGTCCAGATGGCATCAGCTCCAGGCTCCTGAAGTGCTGTGCAGACCAACTGTGCGGGATAGTTGAAACCATCTTCAACCTGAGCCTGAGGCTGGGGAGAGTACCACAGCTGTGGAAGACATCCTGCGTGGTACCTGTGCCCAAGACTCCGCACCCCAAGGACTTCAGCAGCTTCAGACCAGTGGCATTAACATCGCACCTCATGAAGACTCTGGAGCACCTGGTCCTGTATCATCTTCGCCCCGTAGAAGGCCCTTCAATGGACCTGCTGCAGTTTGCCTACCAGCCTGGCATTGGGGTGGACGATGCTGTCATCTTCCTCCTGCATAGAGCTCTTTCCCATCTGGAGAAGCCTGGAAGCTCTGTGACAATCATGTTCTTTGATTTCTCCAGCGCTTTCAACACCATACAGCCTGCGCTTCTGAGGGACAAACTGGAGCACATGGGGTGGCTAATCACCTCACACCCTGGATCCTGGACTACCTCATGGACCGGCCACAGTATGTCAGGACCCAGGATTGTGTATCGGACTTGGTTGTCTGCAGTGTGGGGGCCCCGCAGGGGACGGTGCTGGCACCTTTCCTCTTCACTGTCTACACTGCAGACTTTTCATACCACACCCCCACCTGTCATCTGCAGAAGTTCTCTGATGACTCTGCCATCGTCGGCCTCATCACAGATGGGGGCGACAGGGAGTACAGAGAACTGAACCAGGACTTTGTGGACTGGTGCCTGAGGAACCACCTTCAGATCAACGCGGGGAAAACCAAAGAGGTGGTGGTGGATTTCCGCAGGCGCAGACTCCTGAGAATGACAGCCAAGCTGTCATCTCTGAGGACTAATGACTCCCGTCCTCTGCAGGCTGAGATAAAAGCTCTGGAGAGCTCCTTTAGCGATAGACTGATTCACCCAAAGTGTGTGAAGGAACGCTATTGCAGGTCCTTCCTGCCTGCTGCTGTCAGGCTACATAACTATCACTGATCACAGTAAACTGCACCATGGACACTTTAGGGACACTATCGATACTTTATGGACACCACTATAAGCATTGCTGTCCCCCATGTTGGTGTTTATTTGCACATTCAATATTCACTTTGCATTAAATATGTTCACTTTAATCAATCACTTCTATCCACTGCTCATCATTATTATTATTATTATTATTATTATTATTTATTGCTGTTTCTTGTATTTTCTGTACTTTTTTTGGCATGCCTAGTTTTTTTTGTTGTTTTTTTTAAATATTGAAATCTTTAATTTGACTCTTTCCCCTTGACTGCTGTAACACTGGAATTTCTCAATTGTGGGATCAATAAAGGTGTGTCTTATCTTATTCCCCGGTTGCAGATAAGGATGAACTGGAAACCCTGACCAATCAGAGTAGACTGGGCTTTTTCAGGAGAAGGGCTTACAGAAACTGAGCTAATGTGAAAATACATTGTTTCTGTATGCAAGCTGTATTTTCAGACTGAGTCAGCTCAGCATGGATGTGGTCTGAGTGTGTGTACCTTGGTATGGGTTGAGAGGTGGGCACCACAGGTACAAACTTAGGACAGTTGGCTATCTGCTCTTGTACTTTAGAACAGGAAGCAATGTGGGATCTCATCTTGACCAGAGCCACCTGACAACACACACACACGCACCACACACACACACACACACACACACACACACACACACACACACACACACACACACACACACACACGTGCGTTAGGAATGTAGAACAATAATACAATTGCTCATGTAGTTACAGCAACTTCATTAGGGTTACTTGTTGCCATTTCATAGAGAATCTAACTGACTCTGGTTGAGCAGCTGTTCTGTCCATACATCCACATCTCCAACACACTTCATATTACCTTCATATTATTAAGATATGAAATATCTGACTAACCTTCAAGCTGAACACACACATGAAAAGGATTAATCACCATTCATCCGGGCCGTGCACATGCCACATCTTTAACCGCCTGGAAACATGGGGTTGGGCACTGTGTGCCACTCAAGGGCACAGGGGCAGCTTGCGTCTGAAGTTGCTAAGCAACCATAACAAGCACCAGCCTACTTCCATGAAATCCTGAGTGCAGAGCTAATCTTCTCCCAGGTGCTGTTTTTTAAGTGTGTAGGCTTAAAATTTTGTCCGTGGGACAGATGTAGAGCTCTGGCTGCCCTCCACTAAAATTATCAACTTTTTCTTTATATTTATAATAGACTGATATTTCCAGATGAGGGGAAAGATATCTACCAGGTGTGATTGGTGTTACCCATCAAATGACATGTGGTGCACGCTGCTGTGTTCCAAAAATTGAACTTAGTTTATATCACAGTACAGCCGTTGCGCACTCGGACTGCGTCGCTCTGGTGTTTGAGTGTGCCTGCCGTGCATCTACATCAAAAACAATGAATTGGAGGGTGCAAAAAAAAGCAGCATGTGTATGGCCCCTAAAAAAAATTAAATCAACTGTCATGGTTTAGCACCTCAGGGTACACAGTGCTATCAATTAAATAAATAGCAAATGCTATTGTTTTACAGTATATCCTGCAAAAATAAAATGAGTTATATATATATATAGTTGAATTATATCTTCATCTCTATGGGATCTAGTTTGCCGGCGCAGCGCTGGGTGGCGCAGGGTGGCGAACCCCGTGCAGAGCTAGTTTCGAGCTGCGCAACCCGAGGCGCACTCAGTTTGGTAGTTTGGCAGACTAGCCTCGCGTCACCAGGCTCTTCACATGAAGTGAAGATGGCAGACCGAGGTGCGCTGAGATAGGTGTGGCGGCGCAGCAGGGGGAGGTGTCGACAGATCCAGCTTGGCGCAGTGACAGTTTCGTGCCAAAAGGCTTCGCCGAAGGTGCGCTAAAAGCTCGCCAACTGAAACCACATCTACTATCAGCGCAGGTGGAGCGCAGCCGGTGTAAGCCGAAGTGCGCACACGTCACCAAAACCTCACAGGCAGGTTTCCATAATGTCAACCACATTAACGATGCAATAAATAGCCACAAACACCACTATTCAATGCAACTATCTGCAATCAGCACATAAATGTATCTCTATATCGACTGTCCTGTCACATCTGATGTCAGATCAAAGGGGATTGGCACCGTTTGGCACGTTTGGCACGCGTAATGGAAACGCAACCTGATTTAATTAACACAGCTGCAAACTAATGAGTTCACATCCTTCTCAGCCAACCACAAGCAGCCACAGCATCAGATAGGGAGTATATATTCAGCATCTGTCATCTTAGAAAAGTCAAAACGAAAGAAACAGTGAGACTGCGAGAGAGAAAGAGAGTGCGCGCGCATGAGAGAAACGCAACATTGCTTTACAATTGTGGTGACCTCCTCCCAGGCTACCTTTGCATCATCAGCCCGTGGAGGTCTGCTCGCAGTTCCGTATATTCGGACACTGCGAGCTTGGACCTGTCGGACCAAAAAATCAGTTTCCTCCTGGGAGAAGTTTGGCGGTCTGACGCTGCTGCTCTCTTCTGCCACGGTGTGCCAAACTTACAAAAAAATATGATGATTTGCTGATGTACCTAATAATAAACATGCACGCATAATGTAAAGTTGCAGCTATGATGATCTACCATGAATATGAATGGCCTACCTTCTTGTTACAGCCCCTACAAGGTGCTTTGAATGATGCCAGCTGCTTCTCCACACTGGATGAGCGCTCCACTTTCTTGGGGTCAAAGGGCACCCGACAGAGAGGGCAGAGGGGCGAGGTCACCTGAAGACATGGCTGCAGACACTCCCCACAGAACCTGGAACAGCAGACAGCAGTGGGGAAAGGTTACGTTCTGCTTAAAGGGAACCACGGTGATTGCAATGATTTGTCCTGCTGGTCCAAGGAGCACTTCTTTAACCTTAAGGTCACCTCTGCCCCACAATGACAGGGATAAAGTGCACAACAAGAGGATGAGCAATCAGGTTTATTCCTGTAAATTTGTATTTGACAATTTTCTGTTACAGTAAGGTCCTCCTGTTGGTAATGAAAAATTTTCATCTCAAGGTTACCGGGGTCTACACTGATGTCGGACCAAGACTTTGTATTCTTTTAAGTTTTCTTTTTTAATAAGTTCAGAAATTTCTTGGATTGATGTTGGCACATTGGTGATGTGGTTAGCAATGTCGCTTCACAGCAACAGGGTTCCTAGTTCAAAGCCTGGGGTGGGGTTTGCATGTTCTCGCTGTGTCAGCGTGGGTTTTCTACGGGTGGTCCTGCTTCCTCCCACAGTCCAAAGACATGCAGATTAATTGTTGTGAGTGGCTGTCTGTTTCTATGTGTCAGCCCTGTGATAGTCTGGCAACCTGTCCAGGGTGTACCCTGCCTCTCATCATATTATACATGCATGCTGTTGAGGGCCCACCAGGAGATGGAGACATGAAATAGAATGCTTTTAAGGGGCTGGGCAGCCTAAGCTGCCAGGATCCTATTGTTCTGCTGCATGTTCTTCTTCTTCTTCTTCTTCTTCCGAGGAAATCCTACTTCCCATGCACGAAAAATGACCAAACTTTGCACAAATGTCCAGTCCCATGCCAGATTGCCAAAGCTGCAAAAACAGGCCAATAGTCTTGATGGTGGCGCTACAGCAAGCCTTTTAAGTTCAAAATTGCAGATTACAGATTTTCAACTTTCACCAAAATGTAGCCCCAGTACTGAAGAAACTTTTGTACACTGAAACCTGTTGCAATTTTTTTTTTTTTCAAAAACTGTCAAAAACTTATTAAACCTATCTTCTCCCACAATTTTTGCTCAATTGGCACCAAACTTGCTACAGAGCATCTTCAGACTGTCCTACACAAACGATCCACACAGATTTTTGATTTATCAAAAATTGAGCCTACAGTGCATCAAAATGTTTGACTGTAAACGGTACTGTAAACATATACTAGCAAATTCTTGCTAAATACATTTTCAATGTTCATTAAAAAAAAAGACAAAATTTTGGAGTCATGGTAGATGATGTTTGGAAAATATCAGAATTTTATCTCAAAAACTGAATTTTTTACAGCATTTTGAATTTCGCTCTCATGCCAACAATTGGAGTCAATGCAAAAATGGCATTTTTAAACATCAGTTTTTCACTTATGGAGCCAATAAAGCATTGTTAAAAACAAATTACCAACATCTCCATGCTGTCCAGATGCAATTTGTGTATTTTCGGATTTTTGTCTTAATAACTGAATTTTTGACAGCCGTTTGAAATCTGCCTTTACACACTAACAGATGCTGTCTTGCACACAGGTGACTGGCTTAGTCAGTTTGTGAAGCTACATGTGACATTTCTGTTTGCCAGTTAGCTCAGTGAGATAGAGGATGGTTCTTGGTGTTGAAGATTGTGAGTTCAAGCCTCAACTCATGCAACATTTCCATATGAGAAATCTAGCCAAACTTTTCATAAAGGTCCAGTCCCATGCCAGATGTCCTCAACTGGAAACATAAGACAATAGTCCTGATGGTGGCGCTACAGCAAGCCTCTAAATCTCAAAACTTTGAAAATTCATAACAAATCAACCATATGTGCTACAGCTTTGGAACTTTCACGTTGAAATTTGCTTTTCCATGGCATGGATGGCTACTGTCTGGCACCCTGATGCTTGGCTTACTCAATTTGTGAAGCCACACATGAACTGTCACTTGCCAATTAGCTCAGTGAGATAGAAGACGGACCTCAGTCTCAGAAGTTGTAAGTTCAAGCCTCAGCTAAGGCTGAGGCTGAGGCTTGAAAGAGGAACGAGGAACGAGGTCTGTTCTTAGCTAAGCTAAGAACGGACATTCTAATGTTAAAGTCCTATGTTCAGGCATCATGCTATGTGGATTAGAGACTGCTAAGGTTAATATAATTATGATCCAGGCAGTTTCTCAGAGAGACAAATACTCTTTATCAACACTTTTCCCTGTTATCCCTTTTGTCTTTTCCCTGTTTTTTCTGCTTAGCCTACTTTTATTTTATTTGTGCAGTTTTGCTGCTGAAAGGTGTTGATTTCCTTTTCAAATGAAGCTGTAATGGTGCATTTACAATTTTACAAATAGGCCCATCTCTGCTATGAATCATTTCATTATTGGTTAGCATTCCAGTTATTTTCTATATTAAATGTTTGTCTATAAAATTATGTACAATCCACAAACATCTCACTTTGTCTGACTAAAGGTCCAAAACCATGATAAAGCGAGATTAGAGGAGGATATCCTCAAATCTGCGAAGGTAACTCCAACACTGATGCCTGAAACAATCAATCCATCATGAAATAGTTGTGGATTAATTATGTGTTTGACTTATTGATTTATTGACTAATCATTGCAGCTGTAGAATTCCTATAATGAGCTAGAAGAAGTTTTAAACATATATACCACAGAGTTGTCTCTTGCTAATTAGCTCAGTGAGATAGATCATAGTCTCTTATGCTTAGAATGCCACCTTTTTTCATCTTCCTACACTCTGCTTGTTGCTCAGAATTGCCTAATTTTGCCTAAAATTGCCCGGCCCTGACCATTGCTGCACAATATGTATGTTATACATAGAAAAGCATTCTATATAGAAAGAGCCGTTTATGTCTACATAGGGCGTGTCCTCATCCATGGAGATTGCCCAGAATGGACAAACCAAACACTGGCTCTAGATAGGACCATTCACATTTTCACGTCGGCCACTATAGTTAGAAGTCCCTCCAGGATGAGCAGCATTGAAAAAACACAGATTATTATGTAACTAAATGAGGTCAGAACTATAAGACGTGGAGAGGCAGCCTTTGTTTATAATACTCCTTAACTCTGGTACAGTCTGCCTGAAGGTCTTAGGGGCTCTAAGCCTGTTGAGAGATGTTAGGAAACATCTTTTAACCATTACTTTCTTCTGAAATGTGTTTTTAACCAGTGGTTGTTTTATCTTGTCATAGCCTGCAGTTTTTACCTGAATTTTGTTTTAGTCTATTTATGTGTGATATCTATACTCCCATTTGGTCTGAGAAATCAGCCATTCAGTCCGTCTTTTCATTATATTTTGCTTCTTTTTGCTGCTTTCTTCCTATATTGCTTTGTGTTTTTATTCTGTTTGTTTATTATATTGCTCTTGTTTTGTGCAATTAACTTATTACACCAATCTGCGTTTCTGTTTACCAATTCGTACTTATATCTTGCTTTGTGGGTTTTTTTCTACTGTGAGACGAATAAAGGATTATCTTATCCTGTTTATATCATCTTTTCCCTTTTCTATCACAAATGTTTAGTTGTCTTCAAAGTTTAGCACTTGGTTTTGAATTTTGAACTGGGTTATATAAATTATCAATATTATTAACATGATCATTCAGTGCTTTTACTGATTTTAATCACACCATCCATTTGTTTTGGAAAGGAAGAGGCCTCTGCAGATAAATCAGCTCCTTGTGAAAACCTCTTGAGTCATCAGAGAAGAAGGTGAGCACACATCATCAGGTGCTGGGCTAACAGCCTGTATGCAACATGCCAAACAGCACAGAAGAAACACTGATTTGTTTTTTCAAGTTCAAATCTCCTGGTCTGTTTGTTATGGAGAGGAAGAGACCTCTGTAGATATTTCGGCTCCTGATGAAAACTTCCTATACAAGCCTAGAATGGACAAGCCTGTCCGCGATGAACTGTGTTGGAAAAACACTGAACTGTAACATGGCTTTATTCAGTGTTTTTACTGGATTAAATCCCTGGGTCTGTTTGATTGGAGAGGAAGAGGCCTCTGTGGATTATTCAGCTCCTGTTAAAAGCATCCTGAACAATGAGCACTAAAGAAATTCCTATGAAGTGAAATTTCAGTTGGTTGCAATCTTCAATCCTCACCACTAGATGCCACTAAATCTCCCTAAATCTGACACACTGAACCTTTAACACACAGTTGAGCTGAGGACATATGGGCCAGTGAAAGGAACGCATCAGCGTTTTCTTAAGGTTTATCCATCTCCATTAGCAGCAGAAGAGTAAAAATAGCTGCATTTTACCTTTAACTAGAAATAGAACTGAGGCTATCTGAGGTCTGCTCTGCTCTTTGTTGTTCCTTTCAGCTCTACACTGAGAAAGATCAGAAATACTCCTCTCTTATTTTATTAGATACAAAGTAATAAGCCTGTGATAATCAGGGTTGATAATGTCATGATGCCATCAGTTACACACTTCACAAGGCACCACTTACATGACCGCAAACGGTCATTGGTATTTGATTAAAAGCAAACAAATACCCTTCACCTACTGCTCTCACACTCAGTTTTACACAGTGTTTTGAGAATTGTTTACTTTGAATTGTAATAAAACAGTGAAATATTTCACTGTAAAATTCAGGTTTAGCTATATCTTCTGTTGATTAATTATATGATAATAAATGCCAGTGCACACTGTACTAAATGACATCTCACAACCTGAAGTCTAAAATAACAACTGGAAACAAGACTCCTGTATTGGCTAATTTATTTTTAATAAAACTATATTTACCAAGAAAAAAACATAAAACTCACTTTGTGTTTTGTATCTTACAATTAAAAATACTGTGTTTTCTGAACAATCAAAGCACAATTAAGGATTGACATTCACTTTCCAGTCCTTTCAATTAAAGGTCCAGTGTGAAGGATTTAGGATTTAGGAATACCATATAATAATTATGTTTGCTTTATTGTATAATCACCTGAAACGAATAATCACTGTGTTTTTGTTACCTCAGAAGGAGCCGTTTGTATCTACATAGGTCCTTGTTTTTGGAGCTTGCCATGTTCACCATAATGTTTCTACAGTGGCCAAGAACAGACAAAGCAAACACTGGCTCCAGATAGGGACATTTTCGAGTTGGCCACTGTAGTCACAAGCAGCATAGGATAAACACTGATTTGTAAGGTGAAACTGCTTTATTCAGTGTCTTTACTGGTTTAAATCGCCAGGCTGTTTATTTCAGAGAGGAAGAGACCTCTGTGGATAATTCAGCTCCTGAAAACCTCCTAAACCTCTGTATCTTAAGTTAGCAGATAGCATGTGGTGGATGAGCCACACAACTCCGATATGGCAACAGCTTCGGAAAAAACCCCTGAGATGCTGCTTTATTCAGTGTTTTTACCAGTTTAAATCATCTGAGGGGTATTCCAGAAAGCGGGTATAGTGAAAACTCTGAGTAAGTTAACCCTGAAATGAGGGAAACTCTGGGTTTTCAGTTCCAGAAAGAGAGGTAACTGAAACTCTGAGTCAGTCACCATGGCAACTGAGTCTGTGAACATAACCTGCTCGACGGCAGGTTTTCTTTAAGAAACCCTGAGTTTTTCTCTCCTCCCTCTTACACACTGTTTCATTTCCTCATTCATTCAGTCTGTGTCAAAGCTTGTATCGAAGCGCATTAATTAGTAGAGATTTACTGTCTGTCACAGTCTAAATCCTGCTGGATATTAGTTTGTTACTCAGGACTGTCTTAAGTTACTGAATTTATGCACATCAATCATTTCTTTGGACATCAGCTTTTGTCTTTACATTCAAATATTACACAGTGAGAATTCACCCTCAGCTCAGAATCAAACCTCTGTCCTTTTTATATTTATTATTTTTTACAACACTGTGCACAAGGATCAGACTGTCAGTCTGTTAGAGCAGCTCCGACATGTTTATTGCACATAATGTGTAGGTCTAATTATTAAATTTTTAAAAATCGGTGTGAAGCTTTAGACACGTAGTATCAATGACTTATGTTCTCCATCACTGATGTCACACTGATGGAACATAATTCCTTTAGCCTAATATTGGGGATTATATGTTAATATTTCTGAGTGAGCAATGGTGCAGCATTTCAGTGTCTTTAAATTTACTACACTTGTAGCTGAAATAAAGTCACTGAATTCTGTTGAGTCAAGATACAAATAGATGTCCAACATTTTAAAATCTACTGTATTTTAACCTCAATGTCTTTTCAAGTGCAAATCACCAAACACATTATTACTGGGTCAGACTGTGAGTTTACAGTCATGTCTTTATGTCTTTGATCTATAGCCTAGCCTATATGTTTTAAATCGTCCTATTTTTCAGTTGCTGCCTCCTGTGTTTTTCCCCATCAGATTAAATCTGAACAAATATATTATCATATATTATTAATATAATGTAATGTATCTACAGATTGATAAACAGTCAGATTCCACCACTTTATCTTCATTAAGGAAATGTAAGTCTGATAAATGATGTATAAACGGACAACACTGAATACAACTTTTTTATTAACTTTATGGTTAACTTATTTACACTTTCCTCGCTCTGACTCAGGCTCTTCTTTTAAAGATAAACATGCACCGTCTGCTACACATGCATTAATATCTCTACATCCACTGGATTAAAATGGAGGCGCTGTCTTTTATTTACATGTTGCCATGGTGAATCGTGGAGTCGGAGCTCCATTGATGATGGCTTTTTATTGTCGGCTTTACTCAGAGTGAACATACTCAGAGTTGACTGAACTAACTCGAATCAGCTGTTCTGGAACCGGTAACTCAGAGTTTCCCATCTCAGGGTAAATCAACTCAGAGTTCAGGGTTAGACTCAGAGTTTGTTGAACCTCCTTCCTGGAATACCACTCTGGTCTGTTTGTTTTGGAGAGGAGGAGACCTCTACGGATAATTCAGCTTGCAGTGAAAACCTCCTAAAAACTTAAAATCTAGCTGGGAGAATTTTCAGACCACACTAGACTAGACCTTTAACTGAGCACAAAATGTAAAATAGCAGAGACTAGCCAGAACAGGGTTTCCTCTGTTCAGGGTCATCTGTGGCACACTGCCACAGTTTTATCACACAAAATCCTAAATGATGAAAATTCAATTTTGAAATTATAATTCCATTCAAAACAGCTGCAGTGATCGGTGAACTTATGGAGAAACTGTACTGAAAGACAAAACAACAAATGTCTAAGAAATCCACAAGTAAATATGACTACACATGTCAGGTGATGTGTAAAGGTAAAAAATAACATATGCAGCCTTATCAATGCTGCCTTTCTAAGGCCAATATTGATAACTGGAAGTTAAAAAAAGAGACAACATGTCATCTAATGTTGTTTTTTTACATAACATTAATAAGCATTGTTTGGGGTGAAGTAAGGTAATGTGGATCATCAGGTAAAGCAGGACAAATAAGGTTTACAACTTAGGCTATTTAAATATTAGAAGCCAGTCAACAAACATATTTCTGCATTGTTATTACAAATGTGCTTTAAATGAACCAACCTGAGATAACTGGGATAGGCAGAGCAAAGAGTAAAAAAAATCATTGGTCCTAGAACTTGGAAGATAAGCCATGTGGCATGTTAATCATCTCATTTTGGTAGTAAGAGTCCTGCAACATAGAGGTATAATAACAAAAATGGTTGCAGAATGTGACATTTTATTAAATGTTTTAATTATAATAAAAATATTTTCATAATACACTTAACTTTTAATAGGCAAGGGTTTTCAGTGAGTATTTAAAGCATTCAGGTAAAATGGGACAAATATTAAGCTAAAATAGGACATTTTTCTCAATGAAAGCAGCTTGTTCTTAATCGACCAGGTGCCATAAAATCATGAGTTATGCTGTTGTGTGCCAACCTGCCATATTACAGATGTTTAAAATGTTTTTGTCACTTAAAAATATTAAAGATGATGAACTGCGTCCATGTTAGCCACAATAGTACAAAATGAGCCATCACTATTCTTCACACACACGTCCATTTTAGATAATATGGCACCAAGGAAACAGGCAGCAAAAGAACAGGGAAAACATGGCAGTAAAGTTGTAAACTTGTTGTCCTAGCGAGGAAATGTATACTGTTTAATCGGATCTAAGAAAAAAAACACATCAGTGGATTGGAAAGGCCCTTCAGAAAGTCACCACATAAATAACTTTTCTGTAAACAAAAGAGAATTAGGTATGGCGAGTACATGTGCATGTGTCTTTTTACGGTTAATGGGTGTATATATGGCCATAAGGGCATCATCGCAACCCCCCATCCCCCTTTATTATATTTTATTTTATTTCTGTGTATTTATAATTTCTGCCTCCGTGTACTTTTTTTGCTTGTTTGTTCTGGGGGGGTTTATGTTTCGTTTTTGTTTTTGTTGTGTTTCTTTGTTGTTGCATTGTTTTGTTATTAGTTTACAATTTTACCTAAAGTATTATTCACCTGTGTATTGCCTCACCAAGCTCAGGTCTTTCCAAAAATTTTGATGTTATAATTGTAAAAAAAAAACAAATACACATGACTGTCCCATTTTACCTGAACATGTCATCGCAGGGGCAGTGGTGTGTTTGGTATTTGGCAACATACTTTCTTTATAGAAATATAGCAAAGAACCATAACAAGTTCCAAATAGTGATGGGATTTCTCGTTCACTTGTGAGAGCCGGTTCAAAGATGCAGTTCGTTCGTTCTTTTTTTTTGGGGGGGGGGGTTATTGCTGTATGTGTGTGTGTGGAGGGCGAGTGTTAGTGGGTTCAACGAAGAATCCCATTGCTGATTTATCGCATCACGTGATCTAAATATTGTAAAGTGGACCCAGAATACACCCCACACATATAAAGTTTGGTGTAGCCATAGCAACTCCCTTTATAAACAACAAGCCTGTCAATGCAAACAAGTGCTGGCAGATAGTGGGTTAGCTTCCTACCGTTCGTTTCTAACCGAGGGGGGTCATCAACACAATGTGAATTAGGAACTGGCTCATTCACTCTGAAGAGCCGGTTCACTTGTTCACTTCAAAGAGCCGGTTTAAAGACTCGGCTCGTTCGCGAACGTTACATCACTAGTTCCAAAGGTAACACTTAAGGAAGTCTTCAAAATATTAGTTGTTTTTCTTGGTTATCTATAAAAAAAAGTGGCCCATATTACCTGAGTTCACGTGTAATCGTGAAATATATTACACGATGAAGACACTGTAAAGAAACTGGTCACTAGAAGGAGTTCTGGACGGGACACTGAGCAGTGTAAAAACTTTTCTCATCAACTGTTATCATAACCCGAGGATCATACCTGTAGTGATGGACAGAACATCAGTGAAGGTGTAGGCTATGACAGTGTTATTGTCTGCTGAGGCTGCTGACAGATGTTTTTTATGCTGAAAAACAAACTAACGTTATAGAAGCCAAATGAAGTCGGCTGTTGGAGGAAACACATTATAGGCTTTGTGCTTTTCTAAATCCAGGCAGTATGTCACCGTAACTTACTGTGTGTCCACAGACAGCAATAACACGCATCCGAACAAAAAGTAGCTACTTTACGTGTGAGCACAGCTGGCGATGCTGACGGGTTTGTGGTAGACCTCCAGGCAGATGGGACAGGAGAACTGGCTCTCGATGCCCTCAGCCGGGGCTGCCAAGGAGCCCGAGCCGCTGTTGGGCTGCTGCTGCTGGCGGAGCTGGGTGCTAGCCGAGACAAAGCTCCGAAACATCGCCATCATGGAGCCGGAGAGGATCTGTCGACAACAGCTCGCCGCCACACGGAGGAAGCTGCCCTAACTGCTGGTAGCTAGTGCATTAGCCGTACAGCAATTTGAATGTGTGTCGTACAAACATCGTGGCTTTCCAATCTGTTCCTTATAAAAAATATCTTCAATAAACCGAGGCATTACTTTCCCTGCCAGGAGAAGACATGCCGGAGAAGTAAACATTGGGAGCAATGCCCGTTAGCGAGTGTCAGCGCTGTGCAGCGAGGATGACCTGGATAAAAAGCACCAATCTATAGACGTATGCTGTTCATGGGATGCTGTGTCCATGTGGTTGTCAGATTAGCGGTTTTGAAAAAACGTCAGTGAACGCTCGCGAACATCACGAGAGGCTACAACAAAAGCCCTCCGCGCGCTTTGCTTTGTGGAGGCTGGAGTCCTCCTCTTCATCTACTGACTGCTCTCTACATTTCTATAGAACTGCAATCCCAGAGGCCACCTCAGTGAGCGGCCCGGGCCAAAGACAAGCACCATATATTAATTCTTATCAGAGGAGCGGACAGATTTACTCAGCAAAGTATGGCCAACCAAATGGGACAAATGTGTGTTATTCATATAGACTAAGACACTTTAAGGGGTAAACACATTTAATTCATAAACCGAACAAATACAGGCTACATTTCAAATGTTGTACACATACAAACATATTTCATTATTACATCCGATCCATGATCCTGTAATGCAAGGCCAAAACCATGGAATTAACGTTGGGGGGGACCAATTTGCCAGGAGGGACCAGTTTATATTTATTAATTTCCCATTTTTAAAACATTTGAAAGCAATGAAAAAGAGAGAGTTCCATGTTTGATACTGACTGTACAAACAGCAGCTAAGCAACAGCTTCTGCTTGGGTACAAAATCAGCACACCCAGAAATTATCTTAATTATCTTCCGTGAATAACCCCTTGCATTATACATAACAGCAAATTAAGTTTCTGTTGCTGTCGACATAATGTTTCTCTGATATGTGTTGATGTGTGACAACATTTTGTACATTTCTTCATTTTCTCCCTGCGTTCCCACTCTCACTTCATGTATGACAGCTGAAGTTATGTTTGAATATCTGAATAGAGTTTGAATCTGATATGTTTGAAAAATGCCCAGCAATTGAGGCAAGATTTAAAAAAAAATCTTTTTATTATGGGTGGAGGGCGCCACGGTGGTGTGGTGGTTAGCACTGTCACCTCACAGCAAGAGGGTTCCCGGCTCGATCCCGGGTGTGGGAGCCCCCCTGTGTGGAGCCTGCATGCTCCCCCGCACCAGCGTGAGCTCTCCCCGGGCACTCCGGCCTCCTCCCACAGTCCAAAGACATGCAGGTTGGGGACTAGGTTAATTGATAACTCTAAATTGTCCGTAGGTGTGAATGTGAGCGTGAATGGTTGTTTGTCTCTATGTGTCAGCCCTGTGATAGTCTGGCGACCTGTCCAGGGTGTACCCTGCCTCTTGCCCAATGTCAGCTGGGATAGGCTCCACCCCCCCCGCGACCCTCAAGAGGATGAAGCGGTTAGAAGATGAATGGATGGATTATGGGTGGAAGGTCATGGAAAAGTTTTCAAATTCTGTCCATGAAAATGTGTGACAACTCTGACTGTAATACTAGAAGTAATAACAATAAGTTGCACTCGGCGCTGCTCTGCTGCAACCCGGGCTACCTCGTGCTGTTGTCTTATGTCTCTGTACCCTTTTAATCCAAATATCTTAGTGTCATCATTGATAACACACTAACCTGGAGCACTCTGCAGCAAACTGCAACAACGCTTGCATTTCTTGCATCGCTTACAAGCTCATGGAGTGGACAAAAAGATTATGCTGATCTTCTATCAGGCAGTTCTGGAGAGCCTAATCAGATATGGCATTACAGCTTGGTTTGGCAACCTCTCTGCCCATCTGAGAAATAAATTGTTGGGATTAATCTACAATGCGTGGAAAATTATTGGCGTCAGAGAGCATGCAGAGCATTTACAAACAGGCCACATTGTGCAAGGCAAACAAATTAATTGATGATGTGTCTCATGTCCTGCACTCAGACTATAAGTTCCCCAGTGCAGATTTAATAGATTCAAAAACCCCTTTGTCCCTGCTTCTATTACATTTGTTAACAGTGGCAGATAAAGCCAAGATGCGAGCACTACTGCACTTTATGGCTACTGTTTTAAATTGCTGTATGCTGTTTATTTTATAACTTTCTTTACTGTTTTTTAAGCTCCTTTTTTACTATGTTGTACTATTTATTGCCTGCTGCACTTTATCTATTGACTGTGTTGTACTAGTTATTTATTTATTTTTCACCTGTTTTTATGTTGTGTTACCACAACAGGGTAACTGCAGCAGGGGTGAAAAAGCCCAAGACAAATGTCCCACTAGTGGGACAACAAAGTTAATCCTGATCTTGAGCTTGGGTCTTGTGGGGGGGACTACGAGAATATGGGGCACCAGGGACGCTGCTACAAGCCATTTGGTTCCTGTATGACCAAAGTGAGAGCTGTGTAAAGTCAGGCTGGTTCTTGGTGGGTCTGCCAGGGTTATCCCTTGTCACTGATCCTGTTTGTGATTTTCATGGACAGGATCTTGAGGCGCGGCTGGAGGGAGGAAAAGGTCCGGTTTGGGAACATTGGAATTGCATCTCTGCTTTTTGCAGATGATGTGGTTCTGCTGGCTTCATCCCACCATGACACTGAGGCGGTTTGCAGCCAAGCGTGAAGCGATCAGGATGAGAGTCAGCACTTCTACATCTGAGGCCATGGTTCTCTGCCAGAAACCGATGGAATACCCCTTCTGGGTTTGGGGAGAGTTACCGCCTCAAGCAAGGGAATTCCAGTACCTCAGGGTCTTGTTCATGAGTGACGGTAGAATGGAGCATGAGGTGGATCGGTGGTTTGGTGCGGCACCTGCCGTGATGTAGTTGCTGTGTCAGTCCGTCGTGGTGAAGATGGACCTGAGCCGGAGGGCGAAGCTTTTGATTTACTGGTCCATCCAACCCTCACCTATGGCCATGAGCTCTGGGTAGTGACTGATAGAATGAGATCGCGGATACAAGCGGCCAAAATGAGTTTCCTCCTCTAGAGATAGGGTTAGGAGCTTAGACATCCAGAGGGAGCTTAGAATAGAGCTGTTGCTCCTTTGCGTTTAAAGGGGTCAATTTAGGTGGTTCAGGTATCTGATCAGGATGCCTCCTGGGTGCCTGCCACTGGAGATGTTTTGCGCATGTCACACTGGTTGGAGGCCCCAGGGCAGATCCAGAGCGTGCTTGAGGGATTACATGTCCTATCTGGCCTGGGAACGCCTTGGGGTCCCCCAGGAGGAGCTGGAAAGTGTTGCTGGGGAGAGGGATGTCTGGGGTGCTTTGCTCGGCCTGCTGCCCCCATGACCCGGCATGTTATTTCTGATGATATGATAAACAGGATGTGAGCAGCATCTTTTTGCAACTACATTTTTTTTTTTTTTGCTTTATCATTGCTTCTCTACTGTAATTGAATCCCTGCTGACCCGCCTCCCTTTTATCCTGACTGCTGTGAAGGCATGCTCACTTCATCTTTTACCTTTGTGTAGTGCAGGGGTAGGCAGACTGTGGTTCTGGAGCTGCATTTGGCTCTTTTGCCCCTCTCCAGAGGCTCCCTGTGGCTTTGACAAAAAATTATCTGGAAATGAACACCGATTTTTTGACATTTAAATTTCTTTTTCTGTTTTTCCAGTCGTAAAAACATTTTCCAGTCGTGAAAATGGGGAGAATAAGAACAATACTTTAACATTCTAAAATATGTGGCAGATATCTGTGGCCTGCATGATGCCATTCCTTCTAAATTTTGCTGAACCTCAAAGCTGTGGCTAGAGTCTCCCTAGCTTAGTAAATGGTAAATAGACTGCATTTATATAGTGCTTTTGCAGCCTTGGTGACCATTTAAAGCGCTGCACAACACAAGCCAGCCTTCATTTATTCAAACACACATTCATACACTAATGGCCAAGGCTACCATACCAGCTCATCATTCACATGCCACCAGCTCATCATTCACATACACCCATTGGGAACAATTTGTGTTTCAGTATCTTGCCCAAGGACACTAAAAGATCTAGACCGCAGAAGCAGACATCCAGCCACTGGATGAACGCTCTTTCTCCTGAGCCACTGCCGCCCTAGTTAGCTTAGCTAGCGATGGATTCTAAAAAAGATTAAGTCGTGGACGACAATAAAGAATTTAGTAGTGTGTTGGCAGACATTTGTTGGCTTTCATGCTGCAATGTTTAAGTACCAAACAATAATAATAATAAATAACTCAGTGCAGAGCAGCCATCTTATAATTAAACATATCAATGAATGCTTATTTAGACCTATTAGAAATATTGTTGAGACTTACTGGGCTGTGTTACCTTCACTAAAGCCTGATTTATGGTCGTGCGTTGAATCGACGACGTCGCTACGTTGTAGGCTACGGGGCTACGCAGAGGGCTCGCCGTAGCCCCCGGCGTAGCCTGACGTGCACCTCCCCAAAAATGTAACTACGCGTCGAGGCGACGCAGACCCAGCGCAGACCGGCACGGCTGTGATTGGTTTGCTTGGTCGCAAAGCATTTCCGGTTCCGTATTTCCACCGCCATCCCCGCCGTCTTTAAACATCTTCTATTGCCATGTAGATGTTGTTAAGGCTCATTATATATATGCCATTATGCACAACGTTCAATACGGATACGGCCGGAGCCGTCTGTCCGTGCTCCGTGTTCATTTCTCTGTGACCGAAAAAGCCGGAAGCTAAACGAAGAATCAACTAGAGACGGCGATAACCACTCAGCAAAGGAACGAAGCCTCCTACCGCTCTGGCGGTGAATTGCACCGCGACGAAACGGAGTGACGGAGAAGTTCGAAGGGTTCACGACGGCGTCACGGCAACCACGTAGCGACGTCGTCGATTCAACGCACGACCATAAATCAGGCTTAAGGCTCAAAAATGTGCTGCAGCTCCAGAGACAATTTTGGTCTGAAAATGGCTTTTTTGACAACAAAGGCCACTAGCCCACTGGTGTAGTGCATGTGAAAAAGAGTGGGCTTAGCTCAGTGCTCACACAGAGATGGTGTCATCATAGTTAATCTCCCAAATCTCAGCTGGAGGAAGACTTACCATCAGTGTTGGCGACTCTACTTTGAAAGAATAGCTTTGCAAGCTAGAAGGAAGTTAAACTACAGAGATCACAGACCACGTGCATAATGAGTTTCATGGTTCTGTCTCATTTCTAATTGGTGCAATTTGAGATATTACAATTACCTCTTGTTAGGCTACAATTGATCCCTGTCTCCCCTAACTCAGCCACATTGTGATGATACATACAGGATGGACATTGTATACAAAACCAAAGCTGACATTCCTTGTACTTCCCTGTTGATAGTGGGGTTTCTATTTATTGTTTTCAACTTTTTATTGTTGTTTTAAGATATATAACAAACAACAATCACAATAATACACAACAATGTCCCCCACCCCTGGTGGCAACCGGTTAACATCAATTGGCCAATCTTATTCCTTCATCATCCCATACACCTGACAAGGTATCAATACCACTTGTAGACAACTGTGAGAACTGAAAAGGGGCTTCTCCTCTATTAAGACTGAAATGATTAAATATGAGACTATGAGTGTGCCATTTTAAAGAGGTCTGAGTACAATAGTGGTGTTTTTCTTTGTTTGTTTTGGTAATATGACCTGTGAACAAGTGGGCATTTTTGTGATAAACTCAACTGAGTCCATTTTTTTTGCTAGGATGTGACTTTGTGACTTTTTTATATTACTGTAAAACATGTAACGGTATACACTGCAATTTTTAGTCATTTGTATTGAAAACGTAGTTTGAACTACTTTTTCTATTGGTTCAAACTCGAGCAAAAGTAGCGTGAACTGCTTTTTCTATGTAGACTTAAATAAACTAGATGTCTTGGCTAGCTTTGCTGTAGTTTAACTTTTTATAGAGTGGAGTAATTGGTAGCTCCAAAGCTATGCTTTCAAAGTAGTTTCTCCAACACTGATGCTCGCTTGATGTTTGTTTTTATTGGGTGTGAATGCTGGAAGCATATTCAACATTTAAAGCCAGCACTGCAGTGTAGCGTCAGATATTCAGCATGCAGCATTCTCTAGTTATTGTTTAGTATGTCTAGTTTTCATTTGTAGTCCCGACCCACACTCCCTACCAGTTGGTGGCGGTAAAGTCCCGTGAAACTATGCAAAACATCAAGAAGAAGAGTCTGTACGTCATCAAAAAGAGCCACAAGTCCATCCATGGGGGAAACACGACGAGACTGTTATCACACAGGTGTTATCGAAATAAAGTCAGTAGAATAAATATATTTTAACGGCATAACAGCGTAAGATATCGCAGAAACGCGAGGCCGTATGCATCGACTTTATCTAAACGCTGCTTGACATTTCAAGCTAGCTCATTAGATAGCAGCTTAGAGCTGCGTCACTGCTCTGCGAATTTTAAGTTAGACACAACGATAAGTCTAACCAACAGCTCGTATCCTTGTAAACGCCAAGAAGGGATCCGATTCAGTAGTAACCACTGTCTGAGCTTGTTAGCCATCTTCACTATGTGCCAGGTGGATGAAGACTACCACGAGCAGCTGGAGCGCGTGGACGTGCCCAGGTAGGTAGTCACATCAGTGTGTAACGTTACATGGTGGATATGTGTTGCATATTCAAGGTACACATTATAAACTTTACTGTAAATGTGCGGCATCTTTGAAACTGACGTAGTTATCTTCACCCTGGAGACAGCTAAGAGAGTCATGTGTCATCAGCACTGCAGACATGTCCAATATGAAAACATCTGCTTGTCAAAGATCTATCAGAAGTGTCTATGTTTAGTAACGTTATTTCACTAGATTAAGAACGGCCATGTCTTGTTGCTTTGTATCAGTGGATTTATTAGTTATACCCTTACCAAAAATAAGTATAGGTGAAGTTCATTTTCTCAAGTATACTTAAGTAAACTTTTTTTTAAAAGATATTTTTTAGGGCATTTTTTGCCTTTAATTGACAGTGGAGTGTGAAGGGGGGAGAGAGAGGGAGAGACATTCAGCAGGGGCCAGAGGCTGGACTCGCACATCCTTGTACATGGGGCGTCTGCTCTACCACTAAACCACTGACGCCCCTACTTAAGTAAACTTTAAGTGTACTTCCCAACTATACTTTACTTATATCAATGTACTAGAAGTATACTCACACATGTACCAATAAGTATACTGTTAATATACTTACTAAGTATACTTGTATACTAAAAGTGTCCTAATTTGGCCCACTTTTAAGTATACTTAAAAGTATGCTATGAGTGAACTTGTAGTGTAGTTCTCATACTTATACTTGAATTGTACTATTCATATACTTAAAGTATACCATTCATATACTCAGATTATTCTGTGTGTATACTTTAAGTACACTACTCCTATACTTAGATTATACTTCAGTAGTATTAGTCTTAATTTTAAATTTTATATACTTTATTATGCGCCCCAGCAGTTGGGGCCACCACTCCACGCTCCATATTTGGTCCGGATGGGGACTTGAGCAGGCAACACTCAGTTCCCAACCCAAGTACCTATGGACTGAGCTACTGCCGCCCTGTTATACTTAACATGTACCCTTCGTATAGGCTACTCAAATAATACTTTGTGTATACTTAAAGTACACAATTCCAATACTTACATTATACTATTCTTATACTAAAGGTATACTACTGTTATACTTGAATTGCACTATTTTTGAACTTAATACATTCTCAAATTATACTTACTAGCTCTTGCGAGATGAGGTCACACACAGCTCAGAGGAAGTGAAAGGTAAGGGAAACGTTTAGTATGCTGTTTACAGAGATAGCACTGGCGATCTGAACCAGTCAGTGGCGAAAAAAAGCACTTTTAATGCGCAAACTTATACGGGATGCATTTGCCCCCATATGCCGGCTGCATCCGCCTCCCTCAATATTGAACCAATTTTAAAACGAGTTGTACCTATGAATCATACACAGACATACACATGGGGAAATAGGGCCCATTTTGAAAAATACCGAAGTTATCCTTTAACCTCCACAGTACATTTAGACATTTTTGCAGTACATATGACAGCACACACAAAAAATGAGGCTGGGGGTCTTTCAACATCTGTAGGAAACTTCTGCAGATGTTCTACCAGCCAGTTGTCTAGCATTCTCTTCTATGCTCTGGTGTGCTGGGGTGGCAGCATTAAGAAGATGAGTGCTACTCGACTGGACAGGCGGATGAGGTGAGCTGGTTCTGTAGTTGGCACAGAGCGGGACTCCCTTGTGTCGGTTACATAGAGAAGTAATAAACAGCTGTCCATCATGGATGATCCCCATCATCCTCTGCACTGCACACTCACTAAGCAGAGGAGTATGTTCAGTGGCAGACTTTTCTCCCAGTCCTGTTTGACAGACAGAGTGAGGAAGTCTTTTGTCCCCCAGGCCATTAGGCTATTCAACTCCTCCCAGCAACAGCAGGTTGGAATGGATTGAACTGAATGAATACTTACTTGCTCCCCTGTCTTTAGGCTGCTGGACAGTAACTCAGTTACTGGTTATATTAACTTTGCCCAATTTGCATATACATTTTCTTTAGATATTTACACCCTATTTGTGTTTGTATTTGGATATTTATCCTCCGCTAGCATTTTATATTTCACATTCTGTGCTTTTTGTATGGTATATCTTCCAGCATTCCTTATTACTTATTTAATACAGTCTTTACTTTTTACTTTTAACACCGCTTTACAAAAAAGCTGTATCTGCACTCGTATCTCTACATATATTTATCTGCAATTGCATTTATATCATCCAAAGCAAAGTATGCATTACTTCTGCACTGCTCTCACATTTTAATTCAGTCACCTTACATTGCAATACCTGCACTGTCAACCACACATTTGCACTACCATCATAAGCATATCTATCCATCTATCTATCTATCTATCTATCTATCTATCTATCTATCTATTCTATCTTTTCTATTCTATCTTTTCTATCTTATCTAATCTCATTTTATCTAATCTATCCATCTAAAATATTAAGATATGCACATGATGAGTTTTTAAGATGTCTGCTGTTCCTCCATTTATTTTAGTGTTTCTAAGAAATGTGTCAAATGCAAAGAGGGGACAGCAGCAGTGGTCATTAGAGCTGGAGATACGTACTGCAGGTAAGACACACAACACTCCTGCTTTACTGCTGTCTACTTTAAAACTGCTGGATAATGACTTTGCTCATATCATGTCTCTGTCTGTGATAGGGGCTGTTTCAGGGAATACTTTATCCATAAGTTCAGAGCCATGCTGGGCAAAAACAGGGTCATTTATCCCGGGGAGAAGGTAAGCTGTGTACCTACCTTGTACACTTTATTCTCTGAATTATAACTCATGTTCTGAGTTCTGACTCTTGATAAAACATGACAAAATTAACTTGACTTGTTTTTGTTATACTCACAGAATAATTACAATGAACTGAAAAGGTAGGATGTATATATCTGAGTGTCTTCTCTGGTTGTAGGTGTTGCTGGCTGTATCTGGAGGTCCTTCCTCCTGTTCAATGCTAAGTCAAGTCCAAGAGGTACCCGTTTGTCTTATCGTCCCTCTGTCACAATGAAAGCATCTTTTAACAGAGTGATTCTATCATTTAATGTTTAAATCAGAGAAATAATCCCATTGTTTAGTTAGACTGTCCTATTGGAGAAGAAACTACAATGATCCAAGTGTCTCCAGTGCTGCAAAGTTTTACTACACATGCTTCTTGTTGAATGACAGTTGTATTCATGCCAACACTTATGTATGTTCTGACTGAGAGCTGGCTACTTGTGTGATTCAACTTAAGAGCTGTTAGAAATTTTACCCTGCTTGCATTAGGTCTCAAGGATGGCAGGATCTGCCTGTCTGCCTGTCTGCCTGTCTGTCTGTCTGTCTGTCAGGTTGTGTGTCAGACACTTGCCTTCAGAGCCAAAATAACAACAATAAATGGATTATTTTTACTAAGAATCCTGACCCAATTTCCCCAACGTTAAATTATATAAAAGATGGTGGATTGCTGTTTAAAAGCCGGCTGTATAATTGTAATTTCTTGGGATTCTGGATGACCATGTGGATCCAATATAACCCAGTTTCCCTGTTTTTGTGTTGATATTATTCATGCAATTGAAAACCTTTTCTTCAATCCAGGGTTTGAGTCAGAATGCTCACAAGAAGTTGAGATTCTTACCTGGCATTGTCTACATTGATGGTAAATATATTGAAAGTGTGACTCTGAAAGGGATAGTTCAGATTTTTTTTAAAGTGGAATTGTATGGGTTACTTATCCCTAGTCAGTATATCATGTAAAGTAGATGTCAGTCAGCACACCCCTAAGTTGGAGAAATGGAAGAAGTGAAAGCTAATCAATGTACTGCTGTGGATGGGGGTCAGCAGCAAATTGTATTTTAGCCACCTAAAAAAAAGTCCCACCCAAAAAATTTCTAACTGATTAAGTGTATGCTACATTGAGAGTTTTTTTGGGCTTTCTTTATCTTTCCATCAGAAGTCCCATTCTTACAGGGGTAAAACATAATGGCTTCAGTTCCCCATCTATGCTCTCTTTAAAGCCATCAGACTTTACAGACAAAAACAGTCAGTATGTTTACACGCACAGTTATGTCGAAATACAATTATAGCTCAACTAGGCCATTTAATTGGACTGCTGTCCTTGTCCCAGTATACAAGCAGAGGAGGAGAATCAATTAATTGTCCGACTTCACTTCGATAGGTAGTGATATGCCCCCGTTCAACTCAGCCCTTTTCCGGTTTACCTATTATGTCAAAGACCAAACAATTGACAAACAAGTTAGCTACGGTTAATTGGTGGTGAACTGGTACCATGGTGGACAACTTTGCAGCTCAGTACATTCTGGCTCTGGATGCAGATTTTGCCATGTTGTTATGGGCTTCTTGTTCTGTTACACATTTGATGCTATTCGAATTCTGGGTCAAAGCCCAGGGCGGAAACTGAAGCAACTCACAATCTCATTATCTGGGTGTGTTAGTCCAACTTTGAGAAATTCGATTTAGAATGATTTCAGTCAGACTAACATGTTTACATGTATTTTAAAAATGTGGTTTTAGTTGGACTAACACAATAAATCAATTTTCCCTCATGTCATATAAACATACTGACTGTATTACCTTTGTTCTATGTCTGTCAGTACACCCCCAACTGGAGAAGTGGCAGGAGTGCCAAAACGAAAGCTAAGCAATGTACTGTTCTGGATGGAGGTCAGCAACGAAATGTATTTTAGCCATCTAAAAAAAGCTCCACCTAAAAAAAAAATTTAATCACATTAGTATATGTTTTATTGACAGTCAATGCTTACCTCTCCATCAGACAGCTCATTCTGACAAGGAAACCATGACAGCTTTAATTCCAGACATATGCTCTCATCAAAGCCAGTAACAGTAATTTTAGCTTGCTGAACATGAGAGCTGCTAGTCTACTGCTGCTTTGTGTTGTTGTGGGACTTTGGTGAATCCGAACTAACCACTTAAAACGCCAAAGTCACACAAAAATACAGAAAAATAACTGATTGAGGTAGTGGTAGACCAGCATCTCCTGTGGCAGTGTTAAATCACTGTTTTTCAGTGATTGATATCACAGCTTCAGTTCTGTGTTGGAAATGGTTGTCTGATGGAAAGGTAAGGTGGTGAAAATACTGTAAATATATCGCATACACTTAAACTGATATTGATTGTTTTAGGTTAGATTTTTTTAGGTGGTTAAAATATTTTTGTTGCTGACCCCTCAACAGCAGTACATTGCTTAGCCTCTGTGGCTGTACTACAGCCTGCTTCTTCAAACTGGGGGACCAGCTGACATCTACTGTAGGTAATACATTGACTATGGATAAGTACCTCATGCAACCCCACTTCAAAAACATTTAAAGTACCCCTATAAATTGACTGTAATAATTTTCATGTATGTCAGGAGGAATTTTGATCTTTCAGAAATGATTCTGGCCAGAATGCTTTACAGTGATCGTGTGTATGTATGTTCCCAGAGGGCGGTGCTGTAGGTCAATCTATGGAGGAAAGACAGAGGACAGTGGCTGAGCTGCAGGCTGTGTTCAAAGCTACTGGTTTCCCCTTCCACATAGTGCCTCTGGAACAGGTCAGTGTGGACACAGAAGGGGTCTGTAACACCACTTAACATGCAATCTACTAAATCCATGCTGAGTTTAAAGTCCCTTTCAAACATGCACTTTGTTATCTAAATTTGACTACAGTTTTACATGTCAGCTTCATGTCTGAGTAAATGTCACTTTCACATAAAAGTCCAACAGCAGTCTGCTGAGTTTGAACCTGTAACACTTAAACACATTATAGTCTGTACTAAGTGCTGTCACACTGACTAATAAATCAGAGGTTTTACTGAATGTGTCCGCTAACCTCCTCTCAGGTTCTGGATCTTCCCAGCTCAGTCGTGGTGACGGCCCCATCACCTTCTGAGCGACCAGCCAGTGCCTACAAGGCAGCTGTGGATCACTTCATTCAGAGCGACAGCAGAAGCTGTTTGGCGCAACAGGAACAGGAGGAAACATCAGTACCCGTTGTTCAGGAGTCCCATACACGCTCCCTGCAGCAGCTGATTGGCTCTGCTAAAACACTGACCGCTAGTGAAGACCTGCTCAACACATTAAGGTCAGACAGAGGAGCGTATACTTCTACAGAATTTGACTCCCTGAAGGACAACAGGGAGTCACTCTCTTCTCCATTGTTTTGAAATGTATTTCAATTTGTGTGTACTTCCCATGGGAATATAATTTACTCCCTTCTGAAATGAAACCACATGGTCAGTAATAAATGCTTGAATACAGATGGGAGGCCAAGAGAGAGCAGTGGTTTGGGTGCAGAGAAAATCAAATATGAATTTGGCATTGGCCTTACCAATGATCATTATTATGGTGATTAAAACATAAAGTCATGTTGGAGAGGTGTAGTGTGTATGTTTAGATTTGCAAACCCCACTGTGTTTTCTTGTTAAAGGCAGCATGTGCTGGTGCACACAGCTCGGACTGAAGGCTACAGTAAACTGATGCTGGGAGACAACTGCACCAGACTGGCTGTTAAATTGCTCACCAGTATATCACTGGGCAGAGGAGCACAACTGGCTCAGGACACGGTGCGTAGGTGTGGGTGTGTGTACATGTGATACACAGAAAAGGAAGAACACTGCATTTACTGTGAAGTCACATTCAGCCTGCAAAGAGAGTTGTGTTTCCTTTTTGATTAATCATTATCAAAATGGGGGCCTCAAAGGGGGCCTTGGCAAATTGAAGGGAAGATGAGGAAAAATGCGAAGAAAATATTAATAATAAATATAGCCGCAAGCATCAGTTCCGGGGTTCAGGCCAGCATGGACATTTAAAACTTGAAAGCTGGGTAGAATCAAGACCTTTGACAGTTTAGGACACCTGCATTAAAGATTACCACAGGTTTTATGACAATCAGACAGATGCTCGTTCATTTATGACCAAATCTTTACAGGGCCACGCTCTTCTTTGGAAACTCTGTTGTTTCCTATTAGTCAACTGCAGAGACATGCTTTAATGGCTTAATTTAAAACATCCACTGAGTTTGTTGATGTTTGAACAAACCCTGACTGATTTATGGCCAAATTTTGTGAAAGGCCAGTGCACTTTTTTGGAACTTGTGGCAACCCCTATTGACTGATTTCAAAACTATTTAATACACGTGGTTCATATTTGTTATTAAACATACCCTGCAAGTTTTGTAATGATTGGGCTATCAATTTCTTATTTATAGTCTGATTTGTATTATTGCATGCCCATTTTTTGCGTTTGTGGTGCCCCCTAGTGGACACATAATGAAACTTTCAGGATATGTTCCTTATACCTGTTAAAGCTGCCCTGTGGAGTTTTTACATATAAACCAATGTCCGTTACATTACTGCCAAACGAGTTATTAGGATGATCATTGAACGCATCTCCACCACACAACAGTCTCTGGTTTGCTTAGAAGCGCTATTGCCTATCAGGAGCGACATTCCCACGCTGTCGCACAGGAAATGACACATTTGACGTAGAGTTCAAAGAGCGCATCCGCAGTTGGAAATGTCGGAGACGACGAGGCTAGCAGAGGAGCTACTGAAAGATGTCTGAAAACCCAAAGAAACGGCCCAGGAAAGCTTCCGAAGCCTCTGGGGTTGGTCCTGCTGGTCCTCCCCAACCTCCGCAATGTTCAGAAGAAGGAATAAAGTCAAAACGAGAGACTGACAAACGCAGAAATAAAGCCCGTTTCACACAGAGCGCAGACCTCCGCTGATGAACTGTCGTGTTAGAACTCGGGGCCTGGAAGTGGGCCGAATGGCTCCCAATGACTTCAAAAAGGCTTCTTCAAGTTGTCTTTCAGTAAATTAGGTTCAGTTGGCTGGTACTCAGATGAACACTCAGAGACACACTGGAGACGAAGGAATCAGGTACAATCGAGTTTAATGTGCTATCAGGCATCAACACATACAAACTCTCGAGGCACGTTCCGGAACGCGACTGAAGTCCAGTCTTTGCGCTCTGTTTTTTATGCTGCTGGAGTTTTGGGAGAAACTCCCACCTTTTCCTCAAAATCCTTCCTACCGAAACCAAGACCTATTGGCAGCAGGCATCAACAACAGGTGTTAGACTATGAATCACTCAAGAGAACCCCTTGCTTCCCTTATCTCTGTGTTTTTTCAAAAATGTGGCATGTGTAATCATTCGGGAAAACTCCTCGTTTCCCCTATCACCATGTTTTTCAAAAACATGCGAGATGTGTAATCATTTGGGAGAACTCCTCGCTTCCCCTATCACCATGTTTTGGTTTCGGGTACACCTGTATTTTAAAAAGTATGTGAGACCCAGGGACTTTTGTATGCCGTCCCCGGTACAGCTTTAACCTTAGAATGTGTGTGTGTGTGTTTTCAGTCAGTCGTCTGTGTGTGTGTTCTCAGTAATACATTTGTGTGCTCTCAGTACATAGGCTTGAGTGAAGTGTTTCTATCATGCATGAATACATAACACATTTCTATATGAGCTGAGTCTTCAGTCTTAATCAACTTAAGCAAGATAAAACATTTACCTGATTAATGAACACATTTACTTAATCAGTGAACATAGTTACTTGATTAATGAACATTCTTCTGATTGGTAATTAAATCTTACACTACAGAACCCATTCATTGTATATGTGCTACCGCGCTGCAAGAGCGCACCGCTCTACCGCTGAGCTGTCTGTATTGTAATGAATCACTCACGAGCAGGAGACCAGAGTAGCATTTGGGAAAAAGGGCCGTTTATTTGTGCTCTCCCAAAACTCCGGTAACACTCCAGGGGGGTAACACATAAAAGTCTCTGTCTCAAACTCTGACTCTTCTAGCGTAGCACACACACTTCATACACACATACTCACTTACAGTACCCAGCAGGGCAGCCCTCCCCCTCTCTGCTCCACCAATCTCCAGCCCGCACACTGACTGACAGCTGACTCCACTCATACCACACTCACCACTGCCCCAGGGTCACGACAGTATATTTGTTCATAGCAAATAAAACACCGAAAATTATTGGGTGGTAAATAGGTGTGTCATTTAGCTTTGTGCGGTGCGGGAGCGTCACTCGTATTGCCGACGTCATCGAACGCACGCTGATTGTTATTGTTGCAGTACTCGGGAAAAACACGGCAGATGGCGCAAATGAGCAAAACCCCACAGGGCAGTTTTAAGACATTGCTTGCAAGGTTTGTGATGATTGACCCAAATGTTGTGGAGTCATTTTCTGGGCCCAAACGTTGTGGAGTCATTTTCTGAGCCACGTCCCCATTAAAGATCATTGGTCAATATGTTTCAAATGCAGTGAGATATCAATTAAAGCAAGGTTGATGAAATTCTGGAGAAAAAAAAGCACATCATTCTGCTGATTTCAGGTATATTGTCAAATATTTTGGTGACATTTAGTTAAAATGAGAAGAAATAGAAAATGTTTTATGGCTGATTATGAGATCAACTTTTTGCATGTGTAGTACTCCCTGTTGGTTGATTTGAATCAAACTTTTAGGTTATGATTCAGTTACTTATGTTAAAATTTCCTTCAATTTTTGTGATGATTGGCTCAACGGTTAAAGGGGTAGTGCACACAAAAATGAAAAGTCAGCCATTATCCATTCACCCATGTGCTGATGGAGGCTCAGGTGAAGTTTTAGAGTCGTCATAACACTTGGGGAGATCCAAGGGGAGAGGGGGTAGCAACACAATTCCACCTAATGGAGGCTTACGGCGCCCCAGATTCAAACAAGTGCTGCACAATTTGATAAAAATGTGTGATTGCGATTATGGTGGACATTATCGCGATTTGCGATTACAATATAATTACAATATACGATATAATAAATAAATTCTTCCTACTTTTCTCTGTGCTTTCTCAAGTGCTGATATAGATTGGTCGTGTTGCTGAGGGACATGGCGACTTTAACTTTTAAACTTTTGCACAGCACGTCTTTCTGTTCAACGTTGTCGTACCTGAATCCAAAGTATCTCCATGTAATAGACGTTGCGTTTTTTTTGCCACCAGCTCAGCCTGTTCATGGTCGTGCTCATGCTCTTCTTCAGGGTCACTGCTGCCCGACCGGCAGGTCCATTTGCGGGCATCACTACTCAGCTCAGTCTATAAGGCTGTACACACAACAGTAAGGTTATAGGCATTATAAATAATAATAATAACTTGAATTTATATAGCGCCTTTCAAAAAACCCAAGGCGCTTAACAAACAGAAAACAGAAATAAACACATTAATGTCCAAAAGCCGCATTGAAAAAGTGTCTCTTCAGTGCAGACTTAAAGGAGTCCAGTGTTTGTATCTGGTGAATCGCCAAGGAGAGGGAGTTCCAGAGGGTTGGGGCAGCCACACTGAAAGCTCTGTCTCCAAGGGTCCGTTTTGTGCTTGTGGGTACTGTGAGGAGCCCCAGGTCCGCAGATCTCAGGTTCCGCTCTGGGGAGTAGTCCTTGAGGAGATCTGACAGGTACTGTGGGGCTAGGGCATGGAGAGCTTTATAGGTGAGGAGGAGCAGTTTGTATGTGATGCGGAACTTGACAGGGACCCAGTGGAGGCGCTTGAGGGTGGGGGTGATGTGCTGCCAGTAGTAGGTTGGTGGTCATCCAGGTTTTTATTTCATGAAGGCAGTTGACTATGGGTTGTGGAAGGAGCAGAGTGGTTGGTGTGGTGCTGAGATAAAGTTGGGTGTCGTCAGCATAGTAGTGGTAGTGTAAACCATGGTGGCGGATGATCTGACCAAGCGGGATCATATAGATGGTAAAAAGGATGGGACCGAGTACCGAACCTTGGGGGAAACCATGGTTAACTGGGGTTGGGTGGGAGGTAGATCCATTAGTGGAGACAAACTGTTGCCTGTTGGACAGGTATGAGTGGAACCAGGAGAGTATTGAACCGGTGAGTCCAAGGTGGGTAGAGAGGCGGTTGAGGAGGATGGAGTGGGAGACAGTGTCAAAGGCTGCAGAGAGATCCAGCAAGATCAGGATACTGATGCGGCCAACATCAGCAGCCATGAGCAGATCATTGGTGATCTTGATCAGTGCAGTCTCCGTGCTGTGGTGGGCTCTGTATCCTGACTGTAGGGGTTCGAAGAGCTTGTGGTTGGACATGTGCTGATTCTATCCAGGCCAGCAGAACCAGCAGCGCATCGGCTCTACAGTGCACGGCACTGCTGATTAACCATTTTATTGCAGCACAGAGTGTCTGCCAGCAACCAATTACTTGCAGAGGCTTCCTACAACTTGTTTCAACGGTTCCGATTTAATCAGAAGACAAATTAAACAGGATGACTAGCCAATGTGAAATTCAAAAGAAAGCATAGAATAATGTACTGAAGGAGACTGTTGTGCCATCACATTTTTTTTTTTTTTGTGGTTTGAGAGCAAAGATCCGGTCGCCGCTGTGCAAAACTCCGCAATACAGTTAGGTCCAAAAGTGTGTGACATATGACATATGTCAGTGTTCATATGTGTTCACATGCTTTCGCTGGTCATGCTGGATGATACCCGCTCTCCCCTCAGATCTCCGCAAGTGTTGTGAGGACTCTAAAACTTGGGTGAGTAGATAATGGCTGAATTTTAATTTTTGGATGCACTATCCCTTTTAAGGATTAAAATCAATTAATGTGTGAGCCATGCCCCCTCTAAAGTTCATTGGTCAGTATCAAAAAGCTGTTGATAGATTTTGAAGAGCTTCATCCCATGATGATTCACAGAAAAGTTGGTACAAATCAGACCTACGCATTAGGAGGAGATGTCAAAAATGTGTTTTTCAAAAAATCAATATGGTGGACAATCTAGTTCAGTGGACCTTGAGGGTTCTCGAGACTTTCGTAGAATCTATTCACCTGAACATGTGTGTCACATTTCAAGTCAGTCTGACATATGGTGCGAGGGTGGTGGCCTTTCAAAACAAAATTTCTTGGAACCGTCATTATAGCACCCCCATCTGGCCTACTGGCATTTTATTTCATGAGCACCATTTGCACACAACTTACAGTCATTGGTGAAAATTTCATGTCTCTACGGTGTACCATCTCATGGGAACTTGTGAAATATTTCTGAATAATAATAATAATAATAATAATAATAATGATAAAATGTGACAAAACAATAGGATTTCAGGCCTTCTGGCTTGAACCTCTAAAAATTAAAAGTGGCACTACTGACCTGCACCTGCCACAAGGCTGTTGTCCTGAAATTTAGCTAGCTAGCTTGCTTGCTAGTGTCTGGACAGCTTGTGCTAACCAAGTAGCAGTGGTGGGCAGGCTTATCCCAGCGATAAGAAAAAATGTCAGCTAAACAAATAGGCTGGCAAAAAGTGTTTAGTTGAACTGTTTATTATAAAATAACAGACTTAAAGTAAAACATTCTTTGTTTTTTTTTTTTGTTTTTTTTCTTAACACTTTGTGACATTTGAACATGTCCCCTAATAACATGACATCATCAGTAGACCCTTTTCCCTCTCTTTCACTCTCCTCTTTCTGCTTAAAACGTTTTTCTGTCTTGGCCTCTTTCAGTAGGATATCTGACTCTGTCACTAATTCAAAAACAGAATTTCAGAATATATTTTTCAGTCAATAAAACCGTAATAAATCCAAGACAGTAATACAATCAATGAAGATAACAGACCTAAATGAAAACTTTACTTTTTTGAGACATAAAAACATGAACGTGTTCCACAAATAACAGATGACATCAGTATGTCACTCTCTCTCCTCTTCTTAAAACCGTTCTCTGTCTCTCTAGCTCTTTTTTGACCTTTGTTGTGTTAGCTTGTTGTGGCAACAACACATAAACAACGAGACTGACTTCGTCTGCGATAAAGAGCGGCACTTTATTTTCAGCACTGCAGGGATGATGCACAGCCTCTCTCATCAGTGTCTGACTTTTACATAGAGGGAAATAACTCAAAAACAGCATGCAGAACTGCGTAGGCTTCTTCACTGTGGCTGCTCGATGTAAATAACATAGCACATGCCTCACTTTCTTCCTGGGGTGCATCCGTCTGACATCACACACCACACCCGGCCCGCTAACGTCTCATATCTCCTACATCAACTACACACACACACACACACACACACACACACACACACACACACACACACACACACACACACACACACACACACACAAGCCACACACAAGCCACACACATCAGGCTCAGCCTGTAACATAAGGCTACTTAGTTTGTTTAATAAAAGGACAAGGTATAGACCTGTTCGATAGGAAAGGTAACCTTAAATGACTTCTGTTGTGATCCAATATGATGGTAGGGGAAACACTGCTGTATGATAAGAAAGGGGTCCAGTGGAAAGCGATCACAGATGTAGTCGCCATGTATATTGCAAGAGATATGGTGCCCATATATAGGCTACTGTGGAAAAGCCGGGGTTTATTCACATGCTGAAAGTTTTGGACCCCAGGTATGTGCTACCAGGCCGCAAATATTTTTTTTTTTAACTACGAAGGGAAAAAAACGATTTAAATCGTGAATCGGATTTTTTGTGAAAAAATTGGAGATTTTTTTTTTAGGCCATATCGCCCAGCCCTAGTTAGTAACGTTGCTAATTGTTGTGACGCTACCGCCCAACTGTGCCAAGCAGCAAACTCCAGGGCTGGAACCCATGTTAAAATGCCCAACTTTAGAGCAGGAATAAACATGTTTACAGTCTGGTACAAAAACAGTTTTTGTCTATACAGATAACATCACCAATGGGTGATGTCATGGTAGCTACATCCATTATTTATACAGTCTATGGTGCTGGCTCACAAAAAAGGACATGTCTTTGAAAAGGAATCTGCCCAGCTTTCAAAAGCTCAGCTGCAAAAAATCACTAGAGCTCATAGCTAAGTAAAACTTGTAAGTATGATGTAGCATACAAAAAGTGACCAACTAACAAACAATATTGAATCTAATGGAATTATTGAATATTTGAAATACAGATGTAGCTGTTGTTGTATTAATAAAAGTAAGGACATATATTCAGGAACTGTTTTTTTTTTACATTTAGTTTGATCAGACCGATTTAGAGACATCTTGCTAAAGGGAAGGGGGCGCATGCCATAAGCTAATGCTATCTGGGGGCTTTTGCAATAGGAAGTTTTGGAACCACTGCTTTGTTTTAAATTAGATGTAAAAATCTAACTTAAACAAATAATGTTCATATTGTGTTTGTATTAACAGGGTTTCTCAGACTCCAGGTATGGTGACATCATATTAGTGAGGCCAATGAGGGACTACTCCGCTAAAGAAATAGCCTACTACAACCGAATGTTCAACGTGCTCTCTGTTTTCATACCGAGCCTGGACACTAAGGTGAGATCAAGACACAGTAACAGTGGGCCTGCACACCACAAACATAACAGACTGATGTCACAATCAAACACAGAATTTGCTAATACACACAAGTCACATCTTGTAAAAGCACATTAGTTAACCTTGAAGGGCCATGAGCCTCCAAACAATAATTCCATACCATTATCATTTAAAAAAGAAAATGGTGGGTGTCAGACTTAAAGAGATTTTAAGAACACACACAAACAAAGAAAAACATTACAGGACCATTAATACATAGGGAGGGAGATGTGGTTATTGCTACACAATCGCAGTGTATTATCTAAGTTTAGCAGAGTCAAAGTCCGGCCTGCATTATTATATAGTCCATCCATTTCTTCCAACGTGAAACAAATAGGTCCCTCATGTAATTCACATCCGCTGTCATTCTCTCCATCCTGCAAATGTCCATTGTGATGTCCATCCACATGTTCAAATTTGTGCTCTCCCATGAAAGCCATATTTTCGTAAGGGCCCTTTTGCATGCCACCAACAAAATTCTAAACAGATATTTGCCTCTGGCTGTTTTTTGGGCATGAGTCCCCAAATTTTTTTTTTTAACTTTTCAGAGGCAGGTGAATTTCTTGTATTGCATTATATATGCCCTTCTAATATGACAATGATTTGCATTTGTATTTCCACAATTTCTCCAGCAAGCTGGGGAATTACCTTCATAGTGAAATTTTGGTAGGGTGTAATAAAGTGTCTTATCAGGCTTTTCCAGCCAAACTCTGTGAGCTGCTACATTTCCATTGATATGCCCATATTGTTATCCACTCTTCCTCTCCATTTCCCGTTTTGTTTTAATATATGGGGTTGAGTGTGTCTTCATGTTTATAAGGCCTTTATATAGACCTGAAATAGTACCTCTATCTTTATTTTTTTTTTATGCCCTTTCAAGTAGGTCTAACAGCTGTTTGGTTGATTCTGCTATTCTGCTATTCTGCTATCTTGTCACTGACAAAATGTCTCATCTGTAAGTGACGATAAAAATCCTGTGCTTCTAATGAATATTTCTCTCTAATCCTTTCAAAACTAAATAGTGTACCTTCCTTCATTATCTTACATAAGGCCCTCAATCCTTTATATGTCCAATCCTTGAATCTAGTATCTAATTTATTTGGAGCAAAATGTGTAGCATATGCACACCACTTAAAGCCACAGTGTGTAGGAATTTCTCTCATCTAACGTTGAAATCGTATATTGCATTCAAACAGCGCACTAGAGCCTCACTTTTTCAAATGCGTATTGCAACAACGGTAGCTGCTGTATACCAAAAAGCTATGATAACACTGATGAAACCATGTCATCCGATACTACATGGAGTATTCATTCAGGCTGCTACACAGACACACGCGATGCGAGTTGACGAACCCCCTCCTCACCATGCTGGCTGTGTTTACAACGTAGGACTGTTGGGGCGGTGTAAATCGAAACAAACCAATCACGTCTTGTCTTTTGACAACTGACAGGTGGCTCAACCTCACACACTTCATCCCTCTCCTCGCATCACTGCACCGCTGACAGTGGCACTGGCCTATGATTGCATTGGCCTGGCCTGCTTGTTGGGGAAAAAATGACAGGCAGGCCAGAAGGCCAGTCACAGTGTCCTGTTTAAAACCTTTCTCCTTCAGTAGCTCTCTCCACCTGGGAAAGGCTACCCTGATGTTGACCCTCGTTTTTTTTTAATTTTCCGGTCACGTTGCCTTTCTGATTCCCTTTTGCGCTTTAATAAAGCTGTTTGATAAGCAGACATTAACTTTGATTCTCGCAGTGGGTTTATTATATAATGCCTGTATTGTTTTAATTATTGTTTCATGTATGCCAAATCTATGTAGAACCCGATAAAGAAAGCTCCAATTCACTCACTTCAGTATGAATCGAATGCCTTTTCCGCATCAATGCTAATTACCATTGCTGCTGTTTTATTCTTTTGAATGTGGTTAATAATTTGTAATGTCCGTTATATATTGCCTTGCGTTTCGCGCTCTCGGATTAAACCTGTCTGGTCATTATGTATCAAATTAGGTAAAAAAAAAAAAATTCTAATCATCTAGCCAGGATAAGGAAGTGAACAGCCTACAATCTATATTAAGGACTGATGTTGGACTGTATGACCCACATTCCAATTTATCTTTATTTTCTTTTGGAATGGCAGATATTATTGCTTCTTTCCAACTGGGTGGTGTTTGTGCCTTCTTTAGGACCCAATGCAGTGTAGGAAGCATCACTGGTATTAGCTCTTCTTTTAGCTCCTTATACCATTCTGCTGTTTAGCCGTCTGATCCTGGTGATTTATTTAATTTGAGTTTTTAATTCCTTTTCTGTTATGTCCTCAATCATTATTTTATTATGTTCTTATGTTCTAACACTGGTAACTCCAAAGAGTACAAAAAACTGTATATTTCAGCTATGCTGCGTGGTCACTTAAATCTATTGTCCCAATTTCACAAGTGTTTATTTTGTCTTTGTCTTTTCTGAATGTTATAAAATAATCTGTTCTGGTGTATAATGAGTGGGGTGAGGAGTATTAAGTATAATCCCTTTGAGTAGGATGTAAGTCTCTCCATATATCGATTAAACCAACCTCCTCAAATAATGTATTGATTTTCTTAATTAGTGACTTTGTATTCTGTGCTTTTCCATTAGAGGTGTCTAATTTTGGCTGTAAGTGTATATTTAGATCTCCCCCACAGATTAGAAGGCCTACTGTCTGTCATATCATCATATCAACCATTTTCTTGAAGAGATGGATGTCGCTTCCATGTGGCGCATACACATTTAACAACGTAGTTGAGTTCTCCCCAGTGTTTCTGCTTACTAAGATAAATCGCCCCTGCTTATCACTTATCTCAGACATTTTTTCAAAGTGTAGTTTGCCTGATAGAAGGATAGCAACTCCTCTCCTTCATCCAGATTTGAGGAAAAAACATTTGTGAAACCCATTCTTTTTAATTTCTCATGTTCCATGTTCCTTACAGTCTAGGTGGGTTTCCTGTACGTACACTATTTGTGCTTGTTCTTTCCTCATTTTGGTTAGAATCTTATTGTGTTTAACTGGATTCATCAGATCATTTACATTATAAGAAATGACTTTTACCTTGCCACTAGCCATATTCTGACTGTCTGTTGTATGTTTTTGAAATAGAAAAACCAAGTGCAATCAATACACTATCTGAAAATACATTAACTAACATTACATAAACATTAGAGCTGTATAGAACGGCAGCTGCAGAAAGAACCCTTAGTTGTATTTGAACAAAGAAAAAATAGGAAACAGATATGTTGACTTCCAACTGTGGGGTCTCCGATATGACCCTAAATAAGCCCATATGAAAGGGGGGCTTCGAGGGTGGGGCCTCCCTCACCTGTTGGTGGGAAAGGGCCTTCCTTGGTCATCCGGCCAATGTCCATTCTTTTAGTAGCATACATAAAACACCCGATCGTTTACATTGTCTCTGTTGCCACACGCAGTTCATATTCAGGCTCTTAGTGTTCTGCAGTCATTTCTGCTCTTGGCGTCTGAACGCTTGGACTCTTTCCTTGTCATCCCTGGTCCGATCCTCACCTGGCCCCTCATTTTTCTCTCTGTGCACCACGTTAACCATGGGATCTGCTCCAAAAAAGTCTCCAGGCGTTTGATGACCGCCACTGGGAATCCCCTCTTTGCCATGTCGTCAGTCGCCTCCTCCACCGAACCATATAGCGCAGTACCCTTCGGGTAAAAGACTGTCATCTTTGCTGGGAACGGGGTTTGGAACCGGATTTTCTTCTCTTTTAGCACGGATTTCACCTCCGCATATTCCCTGTGCAGCTTTACAACCTCAGGTGCATTATCCTCCATGGTTATCCTCCATGGCGCTAGCAGCGCAGAGGATAACCAGACCTCCATTAATTTACTGCTGTGGAAGGGTCAACAAAAAAAAAGACCCATTTAAAAGTTTAAATTTAAGTCTAGGTGATATTAGTATTTTCACCGCTTTACCTTTCCATCAGATCGCCCATTCGGATGGGGAAACCATTAATGACTTCAGTTTCCCATATATGCTCTCGTCAAAGTGACCAGACTTCATTGATAAAAACATTAATTTTAGCTTGCTGAGCATTAGAGCTGCTGGTCTACTGCTGCTTCAATCAATTAGTTTGTTTGTGTTTTCGTGTGACTTTGGTGAATTTGAACTAATCCTTTAAAATGCAAAAGTCACACAATAACACAAACTAACTAACTGATCGAGAAAGTGGAAGACCAGCAGCTCCTGTGTTCAGCAATGTTAATTCACAGTTTTTCTCGATGGAGTCTGGCTTTGAAGAGAGAGATAGAACCGCTTCATTTTCAAGATGGAAATCACTGCCTGACATTAAGGTAAAGCGGTCACAATATTCTAATTATAGCTAATTATAGAGTACACTTAAACTGATATTGATTTTTACAGATGGGACTTTTTAGGTGGCTAAAAAACATTTTGTTTTGTTCACCCCAATCCACAGCAGTGGATTACTAAGCTTACGTGTCGGACTCCAGCCTTCTCCAAACTGGGGTTGTGCCAAATTACATCTACTGTATGTAATATACTGACAATGGATAATTACTCCATACAGCCCAACTTCAAAAAATCTGAACTATCCCTTTAAAGACGTAACGATGTCCCTGTTATTACATGAACAAGTCTTCTGTGATTTCATAAACTTGTCAACTTGTTGTGTTCAGTGTTTGTTTGTGTTTGTCCCGCAGACAGCAGACAAGGCCAGCATCCAGCGTCTGACAGAGAGCTTTGTCACTAAACTGCAGGCAGACTTCCCCTCTACTGTCAGCACCATCTACAGGTCAGTAAGAGGAACAAATATAATGTATGTAAGCATGTATTTGGCAGAAAGTACTTAATCCCCCAATCCAAAAGGGATCCCTTACAGACTTGTTGACTCAAGCCCTAAGCTCTTACAGACCCAGGACCAATTCCATTTCTTCCCCTAAGCCCTTGTCTTGGCGAGAGGGGAAGTGGTGTCCCAATTCTTCGTCAGATTAGCTCTTAACCTGATGGAATGCTGCTGAGATGGAATTGGTCCTAGGTCTGTCAGGACTTAGGGCTTGAGTCAACGAGTCTGTAAGGGATCCATTTGGGATTGGGGGAATGTGAGCAGCCTGCTTTTTCCAACTATTAGCAAGATAAAATCAGTATAGTTTTTTCCACACACACCATCATTTATAGCCTGCTGTGTGTCCTGTAGGACCAGTGAGAAGCTGCAGACAGCATGTAAGAGCTCCACAGCCGACCACTGTGACAGATGTTTGCTGTGTATGTGCGCCCTGGATACTGCTGCTGGTGAGCATTGTGTGAAATGGATAGCTGCAAGAAATTAGTTAACTTTATCTTTATTAAATATTGTCAGTAACTTCATAAGTGAGTTCATACATGAAGCAAAAATAGAAACGCAATACTTTTGTTTTGCACTCATTTTTCATTATTTTAAATTAAAGATCCAAGACTTTTCAATGCACACAAAAGACTTAGTTGTGTCAATGTGCTGAAAAAGAATCAGAATCAGAATCCCTGTAAGTGGGCATCTCTCCTTTTTAAAGATAACCCATCCACCTGATAGGTGTAGCATATCAAGATGCTGATTAAACAGCATCATTACTACACAAGTGTGTCTTGAGATGTTAGTTTGATCACACAACACAATGACACAGATGTCTCAAGGTTTTAGGCAGCATGCCATTGGTATCAAATCACTGCACATTTCTTCCTTAAAACGGTAATATACATAACAAGCTGTAGTGAGCATTTATAGATATACAGTAAAAAGGGTTCCCATAGTCCTCAAATCCTTCAAAAAGTTATAAATTAGAAAACCTATTTTTTAGTCTGGAAATGGTTTAGAATTAACATAATGAGTATGGCTCTAATCGCATACCTCTGCTAGTACACTTCAGTGTAGTATACTATGTACTTCTTGCATAGTGGACTAATTGCAACAGGGTAGTGTTGTCTCAAATTGTGAACTGCCATTTTGCACTTAATGAAAGTGATAACAACTTTTTTTCAACCGCCTTCTTCTTCTTCTCCATTTTATTTTTAAACAGAGAATTGCAAACAGACCTTTATTGACAACATTTGCCTGCTATCTCTGCCCACACATAAACCAAACTTACACCACAACGTCAATGCTGATTAAATGTGCCACCATAGCTAGGAGCAAGTTAGCTAGTTTCTGAATGCTAACGTTAGCACTCACATTATTGTTCGCGGTACCAAATCATTACAGACCCAACAAACATTACTGATGGCTTCTATTCAACAAAAGTATTGGTAGATAGTGCAAAAATCATGTATAGCTAACAGGCTCCTTGTTGTCCCTAGCTGCCAAAAGTTGAGAAGGTTGCGATGAGCTTCATCTACATTAAAGAGATGCCGACTGTTGAGGATGTAAAGTGTCCATCATTCCACACTCAACTTTTGGACCATTTTGAGAGTGCCAGTAGTACACTGCATTTTCCTTAACTATGCAGTATGAATGCACTTAGTGCACTTGTGCACTCAAAATAAGTGTTTAGTACAGAAGTATGTGATTTGAGACACACTGAATGTTTTGGAAATGTTTTGAATATATATTGTTTTGGCTATTGTTTAAAATAAGTTCAGAAAAATCCCAAAACATGTCTAACCTTGCACTAAATATGTTTCTTGTATTACTAATTTAAAATCTGATGCTGCCCTGTGTGACCAATAAAGCATAATAATATCTCAACCTCTCAATCTACATCTCTAAATGATGCTGGTTACTGTTTCTTCTGATGGATAGCTAAGATTAGGTTGAGTGGGAAGCTGCTGCAGTACAGTCATTCCATCTCCAACTAAATCTCAGCCTGTAGATCAAACACTTGGTTATTGACAGGTTGGTTATTTACAGACAACACTGAGCCCAACCATACCTGCTGATTCAAACATCCATAATGTGTAGTTGTCAGGATAATCGATGTCTGGCCACTGTGTTGGGTTACTGATCAACTTGGACGAGGGAAGCCTTAAGAGATGTGACGATGATCAACCATGGTTTATCAAGGTATTGAACGCTCAGGTTCAGGAAAGGTTGCAAAATTATTTTTAGATATGTCTATAAAACCAAGGTTTGTTTCACAAGAAATAAACACACACAGACATGTCATAATCCAAATACTGCTGTATTGGTATATATAGCAAGTTGGCGGCAGGAATGTCTAATGAGTGAGTAGAATTAGCAAGTGCTTATCTGCAAATGCCAGGGAAGTGCATGTTAAAAATGTATAGCTATATGACTGTATTGGCAGATCCATTTTAAACTACTTAAGTAAAGTCATGGAAATTAGGTCAAATATAATGGAAAAGTTATTGAAAAGTTTTGAAAAGTCATTTGTAAAAATGTGTGTGAAAAATGTCCTTAATGACAGCTAAGCATCTCTCTCTTGTCTTTCTCTCACTCCTTTTTTTTCAGAGAATGCTTCAGCCTTCAAGGCCACACTGATCTCAGAGCAACTCTCCCAGACTAAATCTCTAGGAGCTACTACTGCTGAGATCCAGAGGCAAAACCAAGGTACTGTATACTGTCATTCACCTCCAGACTGCAGCCAGTGTGTCTCTATGGTGTGCTAATGTGGGGTCCTTTGCAACAGGTTATGGAGACAGTTAAGAAATGTGATCAGATGTCAGCAGCACAGTGAGACGGGTTAGCATTAAAGCTTCCTGTCAGTTCAAAATGCAGTAAGATTTAGATGCTTAAGCGCTGTATTGATATGTGGACAGAAATTTGTTTGGAACATTATAGTTTCCATGTTGAGAGAAAGGAGAAAGAAATCAACAGTGTTTTTATGTATTGATTGATTTTAGTTCCCTGCCTACCATAGCAAGTGAGGCAATCTCACAGACTGGGAGCCTTATAAATGTAAAGAGAGTTAATAATTTTATATCATAGAAAACAACAGGATATTTGTGTGATTTATACAGCTGCCTATGTAGATGATGCTTCACGCAATGTGACAAAATCAAAAAGTCACAATCAGTCAGTGTGGACTGATACATTTAATAAAATGGAAGTTTATCTGTGAAACGTGTGAGGGAAGGACATTGTTTTCAGTGTGGATTGACTTTAGGCATTAAAACCAGTTTCCTGTCTTTTTACTAAAGCTTTAGTGGAGCCAAAATCAACTGCTGCCACTGGACAGTGCTGCTCCTCTGGTGGAAGAGAGGATTGTGGGAAAGAAGGTGGAGGCTGCTGTTCATCTGCCAGGTAATTGTTCAGTGATTTTATTTCTTTTGATTAACATCATGTTGTCATCAAATAAGGGATCAATAAGGGTGAAGAATTTCGGGGGATAAAATGTAGGAAAAGGGCTCAAGGTGACAGATTTGTTTATAAAAATGCAACACTAATGATACAGATGTCTCATACACCAGACATGAACCTGCCCATTCTCTCCTCTCTCTCTCTCTCAAATTCTTGGGTATTACACATGTACCCAGTAGTGAGTTGAAATGCATTTATAGGACCTTCAGCACCCCTACTTCCCACATACGTGTTATGTGAATTAATAATAATAATAATTATGATACCTTTGTTGTTGTTTTATGACAGGGTACCAGAGACAAGCCATCTGAAGAGCCTGTTGTGTTACAGCTGTCAGCTCACCATCAAAGACATGGTGAGGAGGGGTGGGTGATATGGCCCTAAAATAATATCATGATATTTCGGGGTATTTTTGCAATGATGATATTCTTGATGCTATGACAGATTATTTAAAAAAATATTATTTTTAATTTTAAGAACATAGCATTGCAACAAAACAAGTGATATAGTTTTACATGTCAACCTAACAGTTTGCCTTCAAATATTCAGTAAAAAGTAGAAAAATGATCCCTCATTACTTTGTTTTGTTTGTTTTTTGAGTTTGTTAACAATAGCAGTAACTCAGAGAGAGATTCAGATTCTGTATGCAATATTTATAGTTAAACAAAATAAAATCTACCACAAATTACACATTTAAACAGTTCCCAAATACAAAAAATGTACCCTGGGATCTAAACTAAACAAAAAAGTAAGGAAATTTGTGTTTGGTAGATTATTTCTTTGTTGTAACAATGCTTCTTGTCAATAATTCTTATACCGTTGGAAAGCCTGTTTATTTCCCTTTTAAATGGTGCCACATTTGTAAGGGACATGCATTTGTGGGATGAGCAGCAGAGCTGAGTCTGTGGGATGCACCCATGAAAAATTTGCCTAATCTTCTCTGCCAATGCCAAACAGCTTTTTTTTGCTACTGACTCTTGTTTGGTGTTGTTTGGTGGATTGTATGATTGAAGTCTGAAGAAACAAGACATATTGGCAATTTAACAATTTATCCATATAACAAACAGGAGCCTCAGTTGCGTGTGGAAGAACCATACACAGCCACAACAGCCATGAGTGTTGCTTAGGTTTACATTACCAAAGGTTTATGACAAAATCACTTAACGACACTGCCAGAGGAGCCGTTGAATGAGTTCCCTCTGAGCCAAGTCAATAAAAGAGTCTGAGAAGTCTGGGGCTGTCCGTAAAACATTCAGGATGCCACAGTTTGTTCCACACCACTGAAGCTGCTCCTTATCTTGGAACCACCACGGTGTCATTTGTAATTTCCCTTTCAGCCATGCTTGTTGCTGCCGTGGGCAGCAGTATGACATCAATATGTCAACAAGTCAGAATATTGCGAGTATCAGAATATGAATTATTAATACCATGTTAAAAATTATACCGGTATTATCATGAACAAGATGATATGGAACAGCCCTACTGGTGAGTGAACCCATGTGCAGGAACATACTGTCTGGATGTTACGATGTCCAAACACAATCCAAACCCTGTATTTTTTGTTAACCACTTGATCCACAACCTAAACAGATTATAAGATTCTAATTGAGTTTTATAAAAGAAATTTGAAAATAAAAGCTCCATCTCATAGTATGTTGTCTCGTGTTTTTCAAAGACACAGTAAAATAAGAGCATACGTAAAGGCATTTCATTAGCTGTACTGCCCCTGACGCTCTCCTCTGTCCTGTCCCTTTGTCTTTGTTTCCATCACAGTCTTCAGTGGAATGTCTGCCACAGTACATCCTGTCAGAGGCTCAGCGGAGGCACAGGAGGTGGAGATAATTTAATTTAAGACATAAGTTTTCATTGTTGATTCTCTGTACTACTTTACATTATTGCCGATTGGTTATTAAACATAAAACTGTGCTTTTCTCAGGGCAGAAACATCCTCCTCATATTTTGAACTGTGTTGTGTTGTGCAGGTCTCAAATGAGAGAGGAGATCAATGAGTTTCTGCTGGGGGATCATGATGATGGTGATCAAGGCGATTAGAGGGAGAAGTGAAGCTAAATGTTTACCTCCAGCTCTCCACTCTGGAAAAAAAACTGAATTATGCTCATTTCAGCCTGCAGGAGAGGAGGACTTTCAAATATAAATGACATGTATAGAATTTTTACAACACCAGCCTTCCATTATCTATGTCTCATTATCCTGTAGGCTGTGTTCTTTAACAGTGATTATACACACACACACACACACACGCATGCACACACACACACACACACACACACACACACACACACACACACACACAAATATTCAAACCTAGCACATGGACCAAGCACATATGCTGTCAGAGACGGAACATAATAAAGTGTCTATTTTTTCCACTCTTCATGTACAGTTCTGCATTCATTCATTTATTCTCTTGTCATTTTGGAAATCAGAGGCTGGTGTAAAATTTCTAGCTCTTTCAATTTTGTGTGATCCTGATTACACAATGCATCTGTGTCAAAAGGGGCTGTGGAGCTGCAGTCAGTGAGCAAAACAAGAGCCAAACTGAGGCAACCTCCAGGATCCACGCTATCACTGTGAAGAGAGAAGAGGGGTGGTGTCAGGACAGGAGCGCAGGTTGAGAAGCACAAACAGCCCCCAAAATGTCACATGTGACTGATTTACAGATAATCTAACAGAAACATACAGGATATTCCATTAAAATGAAGCCATGTGCAGTGTTTTATGTACATGCTGATAAAGAAATCAGTGTAATGCTCAACCAGTCTTTTATTTCCAATTTCAAGACTATACATTTCTCAAATACAGTACAAGTTTTAGGTACTTGAGTATTTTAGGTTTGTTTGACTTTGTTTTGTATATAGTTGTTGATATGTACAAAGCGATTTTAACCACCTAAAAAAGTTCCACCTAAAAGAATCAATAACACTTTAAATGTACGCTGTATAGAGAATACTTTCAAAGCTTTACCTTTCGGTCAGACAGCGCCTTCCGACAGTTCCGCATCTATGCTCTTGTCAAAGCCACCAGATTCCACTGAGAAAAACACTCATTTTACCTCATTGAACACAGGAGCTGATGGTCTAGGGCAGCTTCTATCAGTTTGTGTGTTTGTGTTATTGTGTAACTTTGGTTAATCCCAACTAACCCCTTTTAAACACCAAAGTCACACAATAACACAAACAAATATCTGTTGGAGACGGTGGTAAACCAGCAGCTCATGTGTTCAGCATTGTCAAATTACTGTTTTTCTCAATGGAGTCTGGCTTTCAAGAGAGTGGTCTAAAGGCTTCATTTTCATGTTGGAAATCACTATCTGACATCAAGGAAAAGGAATGAAAATATTTTCAAATGCATCCTGATGCCCAGACATGCACTACACTATCAGTGGAGGACGTGGGGGTTGTTTTGTTGACAGTGCACTGATGCTCTGTAACTTCATTTTATGTCGGGTTGGAAGAATTGTGTGACCATCCATCGATTTGCCCCATGAAGGAGACATGATGAATTCTGCTGACTGATATTTCCAGCTGCACTGACCGCTAATGTGACCAAGTCATGAGCATGCAACAGAGCAGCGAGAGCAAAAGAGTGGACATAATTGTGTGTGGGGCAGTAACCACATCTGAACACAAGTGTTCAGCCGGAGACAGCACAGGTGTGAACAGTGATGTGTCTCAGCTGTCGACTTGTGATCAAATGACCTAAAACATGTTACTACCAGGTCCAAACAGGGCCATATTTACTTCAAATAAAAAAGGAAAAGCCCCCTTATTAGCAAGTTAGATTTTCTTTTAAAATATGGCCACATATTTAACAGGTTATTACGATTACAAATGCAGCTCCATTATTAAAACCTGAGATGTAATATTATCAAAGGAGCAAAGGAAGAGCTGTTTTATAAGGCAGTTTACAATTTACAACCAAACTATGCAGGCTAAACTTTGCATCTTTCTGCAGTTTCCCAGCAAAGAAATAAACTTTATCAATAAGTCTTTAACTGTATTTGAAACACCCATTATTTTAATCAGAATCGCCACTGTTTCTGCAGACAAAATATTACCAGCTGCTCTGATATAGCCCTGCCATCAAAGAGCATTTTGATTTGAGACGAACAACTTTCTGAGTACACTTTTGCGATTCTGGTGCCCTGGATACTTTTGTATGTGAATCAGTCCTGCCTTTTTCACCCCAATGAGACACAGAAGTATGCCCACATCCGTGGAATGGGTTTAACAACATTGTTTGTTCCTGTGCATATGATGTTTTTGTCGACTAACCTTATACAGGGGACGTTGAGGTGGGGGCTCAGCCAGAGTTGCCTGTTGAGGGGGTTGATGCCATCCTAGGCAATGATGTAGTGGGAGCACGTACTGTATATGGCCTGATGAGCAGTCAAGGATGCCCAACGTGGCATCTGCTGAAAAGCATCAGTTTTTTGATGCACCAAATGAGACCGCATCTTCAGTTTGCACAGCGACAAGGTCCATGACTGCCTCTGTTAGTGAGGTGAAATCTGATATAGGCAAAGGCAGTGTCAAATATGCTTTGTCCTTACCTGTTGATCTCTCGTCTGTATCCCATACAGAACTAGTGGAGGCACAAAAGTTGAATACCTCTTTGAGGTAACTGATTGACTGTGTGGTGCCAATGTCTGAGTGCCTTCTCAGTCGCAGTTGGTGTTCAGCCTAAGTTTCCAGTTGAGGGGGTTCACGTGATCCTAGGTAACAATTTAGCTGTAGACCAAGTGGGTAACATGGCTAAACATTTTCCAGCTGGTATAGTTAATCAGTGCAGTGACTGATGCTGCCTCTGACATTACTCAGGAAAAAGAGAAAAAAATTGATCAAAAACAATCTTGTTTTTCTGTTTTAAAACCAGAACACAAAAACGGGAAAAAAAGAACAACAGAAATTACATTGGGTTTTTTTTGTTTTAAAATTAAAACAGAAGAATGTGAAAAAACTTTGCAGAGGAGTGCTCCATTCTCAACTACTTGTAACCTAGTTATGGCTGCACTCCAGCGTTATGCAGACCTGATCTGTGAACTTTTTAAGAATGGCAAGAAACACGTAGAAATCAGTGACTGTGTGTGTGTGTGTGTGTGTGTGTGTGTGTGTGTGTGTGTGTGTGTGTGTGTGTGTGTGTGTGTGTGTGTGTGTGTGTGTGTGTGTGTGTGTGTGTGTGTGTGTGTGTGTGTGTGTGTGTGTGTGTGTGTGCATGTATGTATGTATGTATAGCTACCAAATCAATACGGGGCACAATAGGTCCTGTAGTATTTTCCTGCACTCTCTAATGCATAGGCTACACTGCGTTATCACATGCTTGAAATTACATGAGAAATAATAAAATCAAGGAGTTTCACGAGACATAGTCGAAGGCAAGTTTTCAGTAACTCTTCGTCATCGTTGCTGTAGGAGCCATTCTCTAGACCTTCAACCAGGGTTAATTCAGGGTGAGTGGGACAGTTTTCAGTTATCTGCATTGTGTGAGATTTCTGGCTATGAATTTAAAAAAATAACCCAACATATGATACATTTCTGTAATGCTTTAGATGTTACCTATCCATTTGAGGAGGAAAAAAGATCTGATTATATTCCATGGATGCATGGCATACCCTTTTTTGTGAACTGACCAAAAAATTTGGGTGAGTGGGACAACACATCTGATCACTGATTTAGCCTGTTATCTATATTGAACATGCCTAAAAACAACAATTCATAGATACACTTATCAGAATTCAGTTCAAACTTTCATTGAACATGGTAAATTCTAAAAAAACAAATGTCTGAAAACAACAATGTAACAGAATTACAACAGTTTTTCAGGCCAAAATTTAATTGAACACGTTACTCTGTGAAAACCAATGCCAACAAACAAAAACAAATCAGTCTGGGTACAGGCAGTCCCTGCAGGTGAAGGTGTGGGAACTTTCAATTGTCCCACTGTCCTCTCCTCAGGACTCGTGAAACCACTGCTTACATCCCCCACACCTGATCCATTCATAGTCTCTCTTCAGACCCTCTTTGTGCCCATATTCTAGCTTACAGACAGCACATGACACTTTTGGTACCTCCTTCTTTGCTTTTTGTCTCTTTGTTGGTGGGCTCATGTTTTTTTCCCTCTTATCCGCTGCTAGTCTTGCTTGCCACATAATCGAAATGCTCTCCTCACTTGTGAGATGGAAGCTTGGGGGCTTTGAACTTTTGCTTTTAGTCACACGCACACAGATTTTTTTTTTTTATTATGTCTGCAAAGTGTATGGGGCGTTGACAGTTCTGAGGAGAGGCTGATGAAATGCTTGAGCGATCATTTGCAAGTGAAATGTATTATAAAGTATAAGCCACATTTCACTGGTGTCACATATTGTGTTTGAAAAAAATACAGGCCTACCTAACTGGCTCTTTGAGTGACGGCGTGGAAAGAGATGGGAGAGGGAGAGTTTACTTTTAACTACATTTTACAGACACACATCACCACTTGCTGTACAAAAATAAAAAAATACTGTATATATTAACAGTAGTCCTATACATTATAGGCATACCTGAAAGGGACCCTGGGCCATGGTCTAGAGAAGGGCCTGGATTAAGGTAGTGAAGGGTCTCAGGGGCTGTTGGAGCTTCATCCTGCTCAGTCGTCAGGCTGGGTGCAAAGAGACCTGGGTTAATGTGGGTTAGGGTTTCAGCGTGTCAGCGTGGGTTCTCTCCGGGCACTCCGGCTTCCTCCCACAGTCCAAAGACATGCAGTTTGGGGACTAGGTTAATTGATAACTCTAAATTGTCCGTCGGTGTGAATGTGAGCGTGAATGGTTGTCTGTCTCTATGTGTCAGCCCTGCGATAGTCTGGCGACCTGTCCAGGGTGTACCCTGCCTCTCGCCCGATGTCAGCCGTGACCCTCAAGAGGATGAAGCGGTTAGAAGATGAATGAATGAATGAAAGGATTCCATGTACAGTATACTGGGATAATGTACCTTGGATGAAGAGGGCAGTTTCTGTGGGTGGGACAGAGTCTGTAGCTGCCCCCCCCCTGTATCCCCTCCATCATCGGCCTGCTCAGTTCTGATCCAGGGCGAGCTCTTCCGCTGGTGTGAAATCAGCAGTTGGTTCCCGAGTAATATTATATCCACTGCTCACCTTTAAAGCCACAGTGTGTAGGAATTTCTCCCATCTAACGTTGAAGTCATATATTGCATTCAAACAGATGGCGCACTCTAGCGCCTCACTGTTTCAAATGCGTATTGCAACTACGGTAGCCGCTGTGTACCAAAAGGCTATGATAACATTGATGAAACCATGTCATCGATACTTCATGGAGTGATCACTCAGGTGAAGAGGTTCGTGATTTCATAAATATTGCAAACTGCATTGCATCATTGGTGTTGAGTGTGTATCGGGCAAAAAAAAAAAAAAAAATGTTGTTACCGTGTAGCAGCTAGAACGTAGCTACAATTTGATAATGAACACAAACGAATGTTACCAAAGTGCTAACATTGCTCTACAATACGCTATGATCCTTGTAATGTACTAATTAGTCGGGTTATATTATCCATTTACGTGCGTGCATTATCAGAGATCATCGTCGGGTGATTCAACGCCTGCAACGGTATTGAGAGGAAGAGGAAGGGGGAGAGGGAGAGGAGGGAGAGGCAGAGGACCGGGATGCAGGCGTGGAGGAAGAGGAAGAGGAGGAGAAGAACAACAGTCACAACCACGACGTCAAGGACCGGCACCTGCAGCTGAAGATGTTGCTAGAATTGAAGATCTCCAAAGGCAGAGAAGAGAAGCCACAGAGGTGTGTTTACCATTTATTTAGCCAGCAGCACATGAATAGGCTATGAATTTCTGTTCCCCGCCCACCATGCATGTAGTGAAACCATAATCAAAACGTGACTAATTCAGTATTATGGAAAACAAAGGGCAAAATATTACACAGCAATGTTTGCTTTTACACACCATTATAGGTTTTTATAGCTATTGTTAGGTCATTCCTAAATACGTGATTCTTTCACTGGATTACCTGCAGTGCTATTACTATACTGCATAACATGTTGTGCAACCTGTAGAATACCTACATGCATACCTACTAGTCTAACCCTATCTTATTTCCTTTCATTCAGAATCTTCTGCAGGAGATGAGCCTCGAGGACTACATAGACCTCACAGCTAGATTGTTGGAGAGACAGCCAGGCCTGGTCTTTGATTTATTGGCAGAGCGTCAGAGCAGACATGGTGCCCCTGCATCTGCAGAAGTAGTGGGAGTACCTTGGTGAACCTGCAACAACTGCAGAGACATGCCCACCAACCTGGAAAGAAAATGCTGTGGCCAAGACCCAGCCCACTGTGTGAGCCTCCTGCCACATTTTACACAGTACTGCCTGGATGAGGGGTATTTGAGAATACATCGGCAGTACCGGGAGGAAATAACAGCATTTGGGAATCTAAGGGAGCCTGGTGATGACAACAGAGAATACTGGTATGCAGCTTAAAGACACTTCATCTTCTGGCAGCATGGCGCATTAGGACAGGGGAACAGGCGAGTGATTCCCAGCTGCTGTGTAAGCAGGATAAGGGAAAAATTCCCTGACCCTCAGGGACAATATACCGGCTACATTCCAGCTATATGGATGATTGACACAAGTAGATTTGTAAATAGTTAAAATGTACAATAAAGGTTAAATACTGTACATTATACTGTAAATAGTTGTAAAGCAGCCATGTAAAGATTTGATTAGTATTAGTATTAGTATTATTAGATTAGATTAGTAATATTGATTGTTACAACAAATAAAAGATGCTCAGTGGCCTAGTGGTAGAGTGTCCGCCCTGAGACTGGGAGGTCGTGGGTTCAATCCCCAGCCGGGCTATACCAAAGACTATAAAAATGGGACCCATTGCCTCCCTGCTTGGCACTCAGCATCAGGGGTTGGAATTGGGGGGTTAGGTCACCACATGATTCCCGAGCGCGGCACCGCTGCTGCGCACCGCTCCCTCAGGGGATGGGTCAAATGCGGAGAACAAATTTCACACTCAGGTGTGTGATAATCAGTGGTACTTTACCTTTACTTGAAAGTGTCAGTGCTGTATTTATTCTACATTAGTGATACAGATGATGTGATCAATGTCAGAATGAGGTGCAATAGCAACATGACACTCAATCATTTAGAAACTGTACATTTATTCACATGTACACATTTTTTGCAAACTGAACAAAATAACAGATTAATCTGCCTCCAAGTTCGTCTCAGAATGGAAGGCCGATCCTGTGAAAGACATGGAGTACCATTAGTCAAATGCGCACAACAGTTTCTCATGAACAGGCATGTGCACACTATAGACCATCAGTGAGAGGCAAAGGTAATGAAATAAAGTAACGGCATGTAGATGTTGGTCACTTACCCAGACCTCTGCTGACCAGCGTCCAGACCAACTCTGATGTCAATGGAGGAGGTATTGGGGGCACAACACCTAGTGTTCTTGGGTCATCCAGGCAAAGAGGCCTCTTCTGCGGCATCCCAGCATCACTTTTGACTCTGCCCTTCACAATCCGTGCTTGCAACTCCCGAATGTAATCGTAGGATTTGTCACACTTGAGGGCATACAGGCTGTACCTGCGGGCATTTTTATTGTACTTCTTCCTGAGACTGAATTAGGAGATAAAGAATGCCTTTAGGAGATAAAGAAAACACAAACAGTGCAAGTTAGTCCATGCAACACTTTTGCATGGAGACCTTACAATGATTACACTGATGCACAGGCAGGAAGTGGACAGTTTTGTTCGTGTAAATAGATTTATTATAACTTACAGTAGAGATTTTTTTAGCCAGATTTTTGGCACCATGCCACATGTCAAGGCTGTGGTGAACTGAATCACGTTGCCACTTACTCAAGAGGGCTCCAATCTGGACATGGGCATCCGTGCAGAACTCCACTAGCCTTATCTCTTTTGACAGCTTGTCCACAGTCTGGATGAAACCCTCTTTCTCCATGATGTTGGAGTTCCAGTTTGTCTGCCGCTTGTCTACAGTAGCCACATGGATGATTTCCTTGGACTCAAGTTCCATGGTAGTGTAGCTGCAGTATTGCGCACTATGTCCTAGTGAGTCATTTCTGCCATCACCTGAAAAAAGAAGGTAATTTCAAAATACAACACATAATGACAGGTGCTTGCAAATTAGTTTCAGTGTAACACCTTAAAAATATATGTAGTTCAAGGTAATATACAAAAATACACACCTAGGACCACAACATTTTTTCCTTGAAGTTGGCTGATTGCCTCAGAACTCTGCTCCTCCCAGAATTCTTTTATCATGTCAACGCAGTAAGTGTCCTGAATGGTGAAGTAGGTGTTGGGGTTGACCATTTTAATGGTTATGAATTTTAACAGGAGAGAAACTTTGGCATAGTTGTTGCCAGACAACAAAATGTTGCTGGAAAGAAGGAAGTCCCCGGCCTGCAAGCCGAACTTCAACACGGGCTGGGAATTCCACCTCCATAGATCGGCAGATCTAATGATCAGATAAAAGAAGCCTAATAAATATGAAAAAAATATACTGCACAGTGTAAAATTGTAATGTGATGTGTTTCTCAAGGGTTACCCATTCAATGCTCATTGCAGTGCCCCTGACAGCAATGTTTGTTTGAAATGGGGCTCCCTTTAGTGCACCACCCATTCTGGCAAGGCAGAACATAAGAGTTCAAACATATTGCAATCACAGATTTTCCATGACTTTGTGCCAAATGTCCATGACCTTAGTCAACTACAAAAAAAGAAATACAATTCTCAATGCTCCTGAACATGTGTAAATGTAAAACCTTAGCACAGAAACACTGAAGGATGTTACATTAAATCATTTAGCAGACACTTTTATCCAAATCAACTTACAAATACAAATAGTGTAAATAAATAATACCTTATATTCCCCAGGCTATAAGAGCCACTTACATAAATGCAGAGTTGAGATACAGATTAGAGGGTATAGAACAACAGATACAGATTTGTATCAAAATAGTAGATTATGACTCACCACATAGAAACTGGTGGAAGATACTCCTCGTCTGAGTTGTCCTCACCAATCATCATCATGAACTGTAGCCCCCTCTTCTACCCAATCAATTCTGCAAGACATAACTTGCTCAGATAATAGCAACTTCATGATTGATGTCAACACAAGTCAAAATAGTAAAAGCAGCCAATGATAAAAACAGAACTGAGGCCCACTTACACACTGTTCATGGGGTCATTAAAGACATTTTCGTCCAGCTCCTCTTCAACGATGCTCATTTCATGCATGCTTACAGGAAGAAAAAAAATTAAAAAACAAACAAACAAATATACATACATACATACATACATATGTACAGTATGTATAAATATGAAAACATGCAAAAAGACTAGTTACTATGTATACAATACACAATATGAGAATTAATGGGTTACCTTTGCTCAAGATTTTTAATTTCAGGGGCTTCTGCAATTGCACTGAGATTTTCATCTCTGAAAATAATAATCAGAAATGAGGTAGTGAAGTAGATACAAGTTTAATTTGATACTTGTGCTCACACAAACAATGAGAAAATGCTTTCCCTGCAATGACTTACCTGTTGGTCCCACTGGAAATACTTGATAAAGGAGCAGCAGGAACTTGAGAAGGTTTTCCCTTGACAGGGGTTGATGTTTTCCCACTCCAAAGACCTCTCTCATAGCTGGACAAATCAGAATCAGGATTACTGGCCAAGTATTCTCGAAACAAAACAAAACAAAACAAAAACATGAAATTTCACTCTGCGTTTTTGACTCTATCCAACAGAGATGGGAATTGTGGCTTCAACTAGACATTTCCATGCCTTGTATTTGTTCTGCTCAGCCACTGAACCAAGTTTATTCACTAATTAGCTCGTGTTCCTGGCTGAAGAGCTGTGCTGATTGGAATCACCTGGTTTAGTGCATGAGCAGAACAAATACATGGCATGGAGATGACTTGTTGAAAATATAATTCCAACCTCTGCTATACAATAAGTACACATAACAACACAGACACTACACATACAGTGAACTCCGCCGGTAATACTCCTCCGGTGGAACAGTATGTTTACGTGGTTTCAGTAGCTTTCATAGTCGCGGTAAAGCCGGACTAAAAGCCGGTTGGAACAGGCTTTATTAGCAGGCATTTACTGTGACAAAAAGCCGGCTTTTACCGCGACTTTGACAGCTACTGAAACCAGGTAAACATATACTTCTGTACTAACGACGCTTGGGTACACACATAACAACACAAACACTACACATACAGTGAACTCCGCCGGTAATACTCCTCTGGTGGGACATTATGTTTACGTAGTTTGAGTAGCTTTCATAGTCGCGGTAAACGCCAGCTTTCAGTCGCGGTGAAGCCAGACTAAAGCCAGTTGGAACAGGCTTTATTAGCAGGCATTTACTGTGACAACAAGCCGGCTTTTACCGCGACTTTGACAGCTACTGAAACCACGTAAACATATACTTTTGTACCAACGAGGCTGTAGCCTATTTTAGCAGGATCTACTGTTATGCTGCTCATGGTAATGAGGAACACTGTCTAACAAAACCAAATGAAAAACGTTAGCTTTTGGCTAATTTAGGCAGTACAGTTGACTTATTTGTCGAGGAGAAAGCTGGCAAATTCAGCGTCCCTTTTAAAATCTTTCTCCTTCATGAGCTCCTTCCACCGGGTGAAGGCTAGCCCAGTCATGCTGCCTTTTAACTTCTCTTTTTTGCTTTCTTGGCGATGGTGAAACTGGCTCCAGTGCTGCATATGCATGGTCCTGCATTATGCTGCAGTTGTGCAGATTTGCCGGGGTAGTAAGCCTCCCTCACTGAACTTCTCCTCCGGCGTCTCAATCACTCTGCACTGGCCCGCAGGGAAAACGCGTAGTTCTTCTGCGTTGGTGCTATTTGTCCCTTGCCAGCGTCTGTAGTTTCAAGATGGCAGACCATCATGGCACTTCCCTACCAGCTTACCCGCCGTATGTATAAACAAATGTAAAATTCTTCGCTTATGAGAATGTGTCAGATTATTAGCGGACGTCATAATACACCAACGATAACACATATATAAATGCTGACATCGATTTTGGCCAGTAAACAACAGAAAATTTTCCACAATGTCCCTTTAAGGTGAAGTGTACAACTTTTAATTTGTGGAAAGAACTTTAATTGTAATTATGACAGATTCATTTGCGCAGCAAGTCTATATAGCTGGTGTATATTTTTAGATTACTTACGCATTCAGTCGGCCTCTTCATAAGTGTCCATGCTGAGACACTGCTCACCAGGTGAGAAGTATGCAGCACGCGTCCTCTCCATTGCTGCATCGGTGAATCTGTGATCAATCTCGGGGTCTATTTAAGAAAGCCAAGGACACGCACTTATCTGAATGAGTTACACCTGGCTTGACAAAGCCACGCCTCCTCAGCCTGGCTTTTGAACAACCAATTAAGCCAGGATGGAATTTGTCCAGCCTCGCTTTTCCACTTATCCTGGATTGGTTAATTCTACTTTCGAACAACAGGCCCCGGCTTGTCCAAATTACCAGGCTCCCCTAGCTGAAGGGATGTTGAAGGGATGCCCTTTCAGCCCCATTTCCACCAAAAGCTTTCGGTATGGTACCTTTGAAACCTAAAGTGGGGAGACCAGGGATAGTTGTAACATTGGGTCAGTTGTAACACTTGCAATTGCTCCAGTCAGGAAGAAGTTAGGAATCACCTGATTCACTCAGCACAAGCTCAGTTTAGTCCTCAGTCCACATGTGAAGAAGTAGCACCTTATGGCAGACACATCCAAACTGGTGAGGGAAAACATAATTTTGAAGTAAGGAAGTTTTTTGGGGTTTTTTCGCTCAAAATATTTTTGGATTGGAATTGCCTGCTTTATGGTTGAACTTATTAAACATATCATGTTGGTTTTGTGTATGTTTAGTTATCTTTCATTCAGGTTGTTAGCGCTAATGTTTTAGCTGTTAGCAGTGTTCGAAATGAGGGGGGATGCCATCCCCTTTGTTAGGAAATTGACTGACAGTCATATGAACCCATGAGAAATGAAACAGAATGTGAAAATATCAAAAACAAAATAATCATAACAACAACAGTGTCCTCCTAGGATTCTCTCTGAACATTGCCTCCAGGCACTGCTTGTTATTTTCTAAGTTTTTCTCCTTTTTTCCCTCTATTTTCAGTGTTAATATTATTTTTTAATTTTTTACTTTATTGGGTACCCAATCATTGTTGTTATGATTATTTTGTTTTTGATATTTTCACATTCTATTTCATTTTTCATGGGTTGATATGACTGTTGGTCCCTGTTTTCAACTTTGTACCACCATGCCACAACTTTTCTAAAACAGAGCTGCCTTGGTTTTTCAAGTTTTTGTCCTGCATTTAACACTGACTGCTTTTTTTTTGGGATGTGCAAGGATTCAGCTTGATACATTTTTTGAAACTGTTGAGCAAACTGGCTCAAGCGTAACAATACTAGTTGTGATCTGAATCAATCGCACACAGACGAGAGGTGTTCTGCTGGGCAGTGTCTCTGTGTTAACTGTTCAGCAAACCAGCCAGCAAGAAGCAAAAAACCTTGCAGTTTCTTCCAAACAAACCGTGTAAGTTGAGTAATGCTGTTGCATGTAGATAATGTAGCTAGTCAACAAGAACACTAATGTTAATGTTATCTATGATGAATACCTTGCTAGCTAGTTTCATGCTAGTGAAAAGAAATTAAGCTAAATAATTTGACCAAGAAAAAGAACCGACAACGCCACCCTAGGAATTTCACCGGGATAATTAATTTGGAGGGGGGGGGGGTTAAAACACAGAGTTGATAAGCGTCTTTGGTGGAGCTGCTCTGGGACACGGTGTGAGCTGCGGAAGTCAGGTAGCGGTGGGCCCACCAGAACAGAGCAAAGCAGAGCAAACACCAAGCAGCGGCACAAAGCAGAGTGGAGACAAAGCATCGGTAGAACAAGCAGCAGCGAGACCAATAAGCTGATTGCTGTTACTCCTAATCATGGGAAAAACACTTGCTACATTTACCAAGAAATACTGCGGTTGCTTGCTACACTTAAACACACATACCTGTTTATAACCAAACATGGACACACACACCCACAGGAGGAGGGAGGGAGAGAGGACTCCAGTCACCGTTGGCGTTTACCTGAGACCACACTAGCGTTAGCCGTCGGACAGCATCAACCACAACGCCGAGAGGGAGGATACTTACCAAACGAAAAATACACTGCAGCACACAAGCAGTCGCCCTACAAAACAACACAAATGCTGTGAGCACACAGAGATAACCAGGTGACCAACGTGGTGAAGCAGCAGGCAGCCATACCTGTCGGGCCAAACAACCTTGGGCCCGGAAGTGACGCACCAGTAACGACGGGCACAAAAGAAAGAGCCGGTGGAGGAGGGCCACTTTTATACTGGCCCACCTCATGACGGCCACCAGTGGTGCTAAACACAAGCAGTGGCACTAAATAACTTAGATGGCACATCCATGCTGCTACACTAGGAAAAAAACCCACTCCTCCTTAATAAGAACTTGTGCTCACTATTGCTTTGCACATATTTTTTTAATCTTTATTGCCACAATATAAAGAGCAGGGTCAGGGAGGAGACAGTGGACCAGAGGAACAGCAAGGATGATCATGCAGGGTTCTCATAGGTGAGGAGAGATTATAACTGGCTGAGAGAAAATATCTAGAGCACAAAAGTGATTTTGCAATCAATTTCCACAGCTATGTCACCACTACTATTCCTAATTCTATTTATGAATTTTGCTTTGCACATTTATTATCTATATTATTGCAAGATAGATAGAAGAGGGACAGGGAAACCAGGCAGGTATCAGGACAGGGACCTGACAGCAGCACGAATTATGACCCCAAGTCTTCACAGGTAAGGAGAAATTATAACTACTAAGGAAAATGTTTATAGGATAAGAGTGACTCTAAGATTAATTTTCACAGCTATTTCAGAACTACTCTTATTTATACTCTAAAATGTTTTTTGTCTGTATTGCAATAGCAATACTATTGCATTATTTGTGTTTTTAAAGGCAGCGGGTATAGGCCATGCCATTTTTCTTTATCTTGATTAATTTTGCACATTTGTGCTGTCATATTTGATGATGTGTGCATGCAAAAAAGCTAGTTCATTGGTATTGCACTCTGGGACAGTTGTAACAAACTTGCTTGACAACATTGTACACATTTAAACAAACATTGTTTAAAATGTTACAACCTACCCTGAGATAAATTTGGTAAGTTGACAGAGGGGTGCCTCAACAAATGTAAAAGTGCAGGATTTGCCGGCCAGATCTGTGGCAAAATTGTATGGCATATGCCATGTCACACTTTACAGATTCTGCAAAGCAAGGGTGAAGTTTGAAGATCAGTGATCAAACGAACTTCCTTGTGTAGGATACAACTCTGGAAAGAAAGTGTTCACTGATGAACAAGAGAAATTGTTGACTGAGTATCTGAAAGGGGCTGCCAATGCATACTATGGACTATATGCACGGGACATAGGCTAAGCACATAGGAATTGGTATAGGATAAGTTAGGGAAAATTTATGAAACTTACACTGATGGCAATGTAAAACATGATGATTGGAGACACATTTAGCATTTTTATATGATTAACATTACAGGTAAGGGAACTTGCATATCAGCTTGCAGTGAAATATGGCCTTCCAAAGTCATGGGACGTTTATCACTTTAGGCCACACCCTCCCTCATTACACAAATACATATCTCCTCAAAATGATTAAATCCTGTAAGCATTCAAGTTTGAATGGTTTGGAGTTGAAAAATGTGTATATAAATAATAATAAGGTCAGAGTTCCACCATCTGATCAATCACTGTATCAGGCTCTCTATCTTTTCCTCCAGTTGAAAAACAGCTCAAATCACCCTTGTTTTTAAATCCGAGGAACCAACCCCGGTTTCAAACTACAGGCTGATATCCATTCTTTCCGTAATATGAAAATTATTGGAAATACTCCTTTCCAACCAACTAAGCACTCACCTCGAAAGCAATAACCTCCTAAGTGACTTCCAGTATGGTTTCCACTCCACCCGATCAACTATGTCTGCTCTATTAATATTAACTGAACAAATAAGTATCTCATTCAACAAAGGTCATGTCACTGGAGCCATTTTTGTCGACTTAAGCAAAGCCTTTGATACAGTGAATCATCAGATTCTGCTAAACGTGTACAAATATTCTAATATTCTTTTTTACTATATGCCGATGACGCTGTGATTTTTATTTCTGATCCAAACCCTGACATCTTAAATTTTAAACTATCATTTGATCTTAACAACTTACATGACATGAAACATAATCATCTAATTCTCAATGTCAAGAAAACAGAATGTGTGGATTTTTACACTGAACAAAAATATAAATGCAACACTTTTGTTTTTGCTCCCATTTTTCATGAGCTGAACTCAAAGATCTAAAACATTTTCTATACACACAAAAGACCTATTTCTCTCAAATATTGTTCACAAATCTGTCTAAATCTGTGTTAGTGAGCACCTCTCCTTTGCCGAGATAATCCATCCCACCTCACAGGTGTGGCATATCAAGATGCTGATTAGACAGCATGAATATTGCACAGGTGTGCCTTAGGCTGGCCACAATAAAAGGCCACTCTGAAGTGTGCAGTTTTGCTTTATTGGGGGGGGGGGGTCAGAGAACCAGTCAGTATCTGGTGTGACCACCATTTGCCTCACGCAGTGCAACACATCTCCTTTGCATAGAGTTGATCAGGTTGTTGGTTGTGGCCTGTGGAATGTTGGTCCACTCCTCTTCAATGGCTGTGCAAAGTTGCTGGATATTGGCAGGAACTGGAACACGCTGTCGTATACGCCGATCCAGAGCATCTCAAACATGCTCAATGGGTGACATGTCCGGTGAGTATGCTGGCCATGCAAGAACTGGGATGTTTTCAGCTTCCAGGAATTGTGTACAGATCCTTGCAACATGGGGCCGTGCATTATCATGCTGCAACATGAGGTGATGGTCATGGATGAATGGCACAGCAATGGGCCTCAGGATCTCGTCACGGTATCTCTGTGCATTCAAAATGCCATCAATAAAATGCACCTGTGTGCGTTGTCCATAACATACACCTGGCCATACCATAACCCCACCACCACCATGGGCCAGTGGGCCACTCGATCCACAACGTCGACATCGGCACCGCTCACCCACACAACGCCACGCACGCTGTCTGCCATCTGCCCCGAACAGTGAAAACCGGGATTCATCTGTGAAGAGAACACCTCTCCAACGTGCCAGATGCCATCTAATGTGAGCATTTTCCCACTCAAGTCGGATACGACAAATTAAGCAATAATCATGCTGTCTAATGAGCATCTTGATATGCCACAACTGTGAGGTGGGATGGATTATCTCGGCAAAGGAGAAGTGCTCACTAACACAGATTTAGACAGATTTGTGAACAATATTTGAGAGAAATAGGTCTTTTGTGTGTCTAGAAAATGTTTTAGATCTTTGAGTTCAGCTCATGAAAAATGGGAGCAAAAACAAAAGTGTTGCGTTTATATTTTTGTTCAGTGTATGTAATTTTCATTCCCCTTGAAAAACAATATCTACAGTATGTCTGACCCCATTCATTTTGCAAATCAAACATTAACCATCACAGAAACCTACTAATAAATTCACATCTCACTAATAAGATTTATGGTAACCTCCCTCCCACCTCCCCCATCACTGCACCACACTCTCAAACTCTAACACCTTGACTTTTCAAAACTACACAAATAATCAAGCCATTAAGGAGACCTATTCTGCTTATTTTCAGGGTCACATTGATCTAAATATGTAATATTGGAGTCTAGTGGAATCGATTTATGTGCTTTAATGTTCAAAACACACATCATTTGTCTTGTACTGCTCATTGCTGCTAGCCTGGAAATCCAGACTCAAATCTAGAGAGATTTTGAGTCTGGCCCTCACCGATACACCCTTTCTACCCAAGGGGCGGCACTAACTGAGGCATATTAAATGCTGCTGCACGCAATTGAATAGCACGATAGCCAATCAGAGCAAAAAACAAGGTGAAGTATTCATTGCACTAAGCCTCATTTGTTTGCCAACCAGTGGGGCGAACTGATTTTTTTATTTATTTTATTTATTTAACCTTTATTTAGCCAGGTTAGTCCCATTGAGATTAAGAATCTCTTTTTCAAGGGAGACCTGGCCAAGACGGGCAGCAGCAGCAAAAACACAAAGTTGCAGACAGAGACACACAAGGAGACAAAGTACAATTCACAAGCACTAAAATTTGCATAAAGAAAAACTATCTATAAATCAAGACGAGAGTTTCTGGGAGTAATTTGTACAAACGTCAAGCTAAAAACATCGACATCCCATAGAAACTGCTTCCAAGTCCTTCATTTTAGATTTAAAAACATTTAACGACACAAGCTCCTTCAGTTTTAAATCATTCTGCAACAAATTCCAGGCTGAGGGTGTGGAATACCCGAAAGCCCAATTTCAGTCCGAGCATTTGGGACAGAGAGCATAAAGAAGTCCTGAGAACGCAGTGAATACTGCCCGGTGTTTTTTTGCGTGATGAAAACACACAGGTAATATGGAAGCAGACCAAGAATTGCCTATATATAAAGGTGTACCAATGTAGGAGCCTACGGGTCGCCAGGGGGGGCCATCCTACCCGAGAGTACAACTCACAGTGATGAGTCAGTGCTTTACAATTTGTAATGAACCTTAGGGACGCATGGTAGGCTGTATCAACCATATGGAGACATTGAGCAGAGGCGTGCATGTACAAGAGATCACCATAGTCTAACACAGGTATAAAAGTTGCAGCAACTAGATGCTTTTTTACATTAAAAGAAAAACACAACTTATTCCGAAAATAAAAACCCAGTTTTAGCCTCAGTTTTTTTACCAGGTTCAGCACATGAGGTTTAAAATTAAGGGAGTCATCGATCAAGATACCCAGGTACTTGTACGAGTTAACAACTTCTATCTCCTTTCCATCAACAGTGACCACCACAGGTACATTTTGTAACCTAGCTTTTGAGGTGGTAAACAGCATAAGCTTGGTCTTATCTGCATTTAAAACAAGTTTCAGCTCATGCAGTTTATCCTGAACAACCACAATAGCATTTTGCAAGTGCTCAACAGCCAGTGCAAGAGATGCTGCACAGCAATATAAAACAGTGTCATCAGCATAGAAATGGAAAGTAGCATTTGACACATTTTGACCCAGATTATTCACATAAATAGTGAACAAGAGTGGACCTAATACAGAGCCTTGTGGCACACCTTTGTGGATCGATACAATATCTGAGCATAGACCATCATACCTAATGCACTGAGACCGATTACTAAGATAGTTTGAAAACCAAGAAACTGCTTCTTCTGAGAGACCTGAGTTCAGAAGTCTAAGTTTTAAAACACCGTGGTCGACTGTGTCGAAAGCTTTGGACAAATCAAGAAAAAGTGCTGCACAATGTTGCTTCTTATCAAGACCTGCAGAAATGTCATTTACCACCTTCAGTGCAGCCGTGATAGTGCTATGCTTTTTCCTAAAACCGGATTGATATGTTGATAAAATATCATTGGTGTATAAAAACTCCTTTAGCTGAGCACTCACAAGAGATTCAAGAATTTTAACCAGTACTGACAAATTAGATATTGGCCTGTAGTTATTTAAAATACTTGGGTCTCCCCCTTTCAATAAGGGGAGGACAAAGGCAGATTTCCATATTCTTGGAATTTCCTTAGTCAGCAAGGTCAGGTTAAAAAGATATGTAAGAGGCTCAGCTACAAAATCGGCTGCCAATTTCAAGAAATAAGGATCAATCAAATCAGGTCCTGAAGGTTTTCTTGGGTCTAGTTCTTTCAGAGCCCTACAAACTGCCTGTGCAGAGAAAGGCACAAAGTTAAAAGACTGACCAACACAGACCGACGCATCAGTACAGGGTTTCACAGACGCACTGCAAGCAGAGTCAAACAGGGAGCCAGCAGCAGCAAAATGCTCATTAAAACAGTTCAAAATTTCCATTTTGTCATGATTAGCAACAAAATCCTTCATAACAAAGTTGGGCACTGTTAGGGAATGATTGCTGACAGAAAAGGACTTTATAGCTTTCCAAAATTTCCTTGGATCATTTAAATTTTTTGTGGTGACAGACAAATAATATTCTGATTTTGCTTTCTTGATAAGAGTGGAACATTTGTTTCTCAGTTGTCTGAAAATAGTCCAGTCTGTAGCAGAACCTGTTGCCCTTGCCTTTGCCCAAGCCACATTACGTGCATAAATAAATTCAGTCAGTTCAGGGGGAAACCAGGGGTTATCACGCCCCTTAACTCTGTATCTTCTAAAAGGTGCATGTCTATTTAAAATTTGTGTTAAACCATCATAAAAAAATGTCCATGCTGCCTCAACATCAGGGATTTGCTCTATTCTACTCCAATTAAAATTAAACAAATCATGAAAAAAACCCTGTTCATTCAAGTGTTTAAGATCCCTCTTCAAAATAACACGTGGCTTGGATTTAGGGATTTTAGTGTTTCTAGTAGCAGCAACAACACAATGGTCACTTAAATCATTGCAAAAAAAACACCAACAGCTGAAAATTTATGAGGAACATTGGTCAGGATCAAATCAATTAGAGTGGATCTCTCGGGCTGTTTAGGATTTGGTCGAGTTGGTGAATTAATTAACTGGGTAAGATTGACAGAGTCACAAAAAGATTTAAATTCATCTGATACAGGCTTGAGCCAATCCCAGTTAAGATCACCAGCTAACACAATTTCATTATAATTTAGTTTGGACAAAAGGTGCATCAAAGACTGCAACGCATCACTCAGTGCAGATGGGGGTCTATAACACCCAACAACAGTTAAACAGAGACCTTTAGACAATTCTAAACTCACAGCCAGAAATTCCAGCTGTTTGCTGAGTGATTCAGTCAGAATTACCCTCACACATAATTTTGATTTTACAAAAATGGCCACACCACCACCTTTCTTTGGCCTGTCAGCACGATAAACATTGTATCCATCTATGTTAATGTCTCTATCAGTAACTGATTTTGTCAGCCATGTTTCTGATATTACAACAATGTCCGCATCTGTTGATTTAATCCATATTCTGACCATATCCACTTTAGACAACAAGCTGCGCACATTGAGATGAATGATTTTTAGCCCAGACAGAGATTTAAAATCAGATGGTGTCTGAGCACACTGCAGCTCAGGGCCCGGGTTAGGTTGCACATTACCAGATATAAGCAACAGCAAAACAATCAACCATCTCCGTTTGACACAATTACATGTGGAAACCTTCGTCATCTCATATTTCTGGTCCGACTGAGATTTGTCATTGAATGTAAAGCAGTCATTTAAAGTCAGAAGGCTTTGAAGGCGGGGCAAGTCTCTGGGCAAAGTTTGTGAAATGTTTATGTCCTGTGCCAAACACTTCGGGGTTTGCACGGATTTAAAAACAGTCAAAGCGCAAGTGCCTCCATACGCAATGTCGTGCAGGCGAAACACATTGTTAGATGTACTCACCCAGGAGAGATCACTTGCTCGCAAGTCCCAGACAGATAACGCAAAAAGTAGAGTCACGAGAAACACCATTCTCATTGTCCAGCGAGATAGTGTGTGCGTACCTGTGTGAGCGTGTGTGTGTGAGACAGAGACAGCGCAAGCGAGCGCACTGCAGGCCGTCAGCCAAGCCGCGCAGTCAAGGAAGGGGGGAGGGGGGAGGGGGGTATGCGTGTGGTGGGGAGGACGGGTGGAGAGGCAGGTGAGAGCCTGAGAGGCCTGGAGGATTTTTGCAACCCCGGAGCACTGGAGACCAGGCCGCCGGTAGAGAGGGGTGGGAACCGGAGTAGGAGATGCAGGGGCAAAGCCCAGGAGGAGAGGCCAGGCAGGTAGAGCCGGTGAGGCGCAAGAGGACCCAGTGGCCAATACGTAGACCACAATCCGATTCAGAGGATCGGATCAGTTTAAATCCAATTCGATGAGCCAGAGAGGGGATACTTTTGCAGAGAATAGTGTGCATACATGCACTATGGAGGTTCTTTGCTTAATTTAAATGAATGTTAAAAGACTAAGAGCATTATTAGTAAAAACAGAGGACACATAACACTGATGTGAACAGACATGCCGCCATCTTGGATTTACGCCATAACGGTTCCCGTTATTTGCACACAGCGTCTTGCTGATATATTATGCTTCTGCCGTATCCTGTCAGCAAAACGGCAAAAACATCCTTCCTGGAAACGAAGGCTTCTAGGGCAGTCTTCTGTTCCTCTCTCAAGGAAAAAGATATGTGTAGTTGGCTTAGCATTTCTTCCAAAGCTGAATTGAATGGATGCGGTCCTTCGGTCGCTGCCATCTTGGCTGTTTACTTTTCGACTACTACTGCCCAGTGCCCAGAGCCCGCCTCTGTCAGATAGACTTTTCTGATTGGTCCGATAGGCGATTCAACGGGCTCTGCTAGCTAGGGCCAGATCCCTGTGCAGTGCAAATTTAAATTTGCTGGGGGCGGGGCATCTGGATTTTCCAGGTTACATTGCTGCAGCGCCTCTGTCTGAAACTCCGTGTTTGGGCTTATGTCCCGTCTCTCAAGCAGCCCAATCTGCTCTGATTGGTCAGCTCGCGCAGATTGGTGATTTGTGTAACACTTAGCGTGTGTGCAAATGTAAAAAACAAATACTGCAAAAAACATACTAAATAATATACAATAGATAGATATATAAATATAAACACAACAGTGTTTTATCTGCAACACTAATAGTGTCCAGTTCTTTCCACCCTGTCCTGTGTACTCCAGAAATTTCCTGATCCGGCTGATCACTGGGTTGAACAGGATAACTGAATATTTTGAACTGGGCTAAATGTTGTCTCTAGGGCAGCAACAGTAATGTTTTTACAACAGCAACATCACTACATAAATAATATTTTTATATAATATATTTTTTGACAAATAAATTCAAGTCTTAATTCTGCTGCCTGTCGGCTAAACGCTCAAGCTAGCGGCAGTAGCTCAGGCATCACACATAGAAATTTTTCAACTTTTGTCAAAATAGACATGTTGCACATCTTAGCTCTGTTAGATTCCCCACAATTTAGTCATTAAATTCATCTTTCTGACACCACCCAGCTAGCAGTTTAACTTATTGTAATGTTATGCCAAGTAGCAAAAGCATTTTAAAAGCTTTGTTTAGCCAATTAGCTGAGGCCTACAGCTAAACACTGGGTGTACAGCCTAATGTTAGCTCCTACAGCCATCTAACTTACTCCACACTTTAACACTCAGCAGCAGCTTCCTATTTTGTTTTTACACAGCACATTCACAACTCATAAAGCATACTTACAGGTTGTGATCCTGAATCTCCAGATTTGTCCAGCAAAGGGAACTGCCCAGTCTGTCAGGAGTAACTCCTGTGAAAATCCAGCAGTAATCTGTTGTCAGTTTGTGAAGCAGTCGTCAGGAAAATAGAGGGAACACATTAAAATATCCACCACTTCTTCTTTGTTCCTTCATCCTTTGGCAGTCATAACAAAGGTAATTTTTGGTCACAATGAAGAATGTAGTGTCTCCTAGACATGGCGTCTTCTCTACAGCTCCTCAACGGTTCAAACTCTGCAGCCTCTCTCCTCTGCCTCTGCTGGAAGCAGGTGTGTTTGGGAGTGTGGCTCCGTGGCCACTGTGTCATACTAATTGCACATTGTTATGAAGTGAAGTCACGGAACTAAAGTCAGGAAATTCAAACGAGCTGTTTCAGGTAGGTCAGTAGCAGTGTGTCTTTTTATACAGTCTATGGTGGGGACACAGAACTCCCTTTAGCCTGTACTTTCTTTTTTCTTTTTTTTTCACTTAGCAGACCCTGGCAGATAAAAACAATTATGGTCATGATTTTGTCACACTTTCATCAAGATCTGGAATGAGATCCCATATCACATTAGAGAAATAACCTCTACTACACATTTCAGACACACATATAAACACTATGTGATGGAAGGACGTACCTGCAACCACTGATTTAAATCCCATATCCCATTTTACTCATTCCTCTTCAGGCTGCTACTCTGCATTGTCTACATAGCTGCATACGTTTTGTTGTTTTGCCTCTATTGATTGTTTCTGTTTTTATTCTGTATTGTAATGTGTTTTTGTTGCATAACAGGAACCTGCAGAAAACCAGTTTTTAACTGTCAGGTCAGTTTTCACTGTAACACACAATGTTACTTTTTATTCATTTCCTGTATAAATGAATAAATAAATGAAATGATTACTCCACTTTCCTAGTAATTGTGCACGCAGTGTACTGGCTCAAACTCTAAAATTATTTCTTCAATTCACCTCCACTCACTACTCTACAATCACCAACATTATATTTAACTAAACTAAAATTTCACAGTATTGAATGAAACGGTTAAAGAGAATTTTAAATCTAAAATTAACAGGCTGTTAGTGGTTAACATTATGTATATAGTACAGTATGGACAGTATCCTAGCCTAATCTTTTGGCTGGACAAAGCATAATTTTCAAAATACAAGCCCCTAGATGGTCAAGAGAGTTTACCAGGGGGCCCTGGACAAGGCTTTTCATGACAAGAGCCCTAGATGGTAACATTAGTTTATGGATGAGCCAAGACAAAGCAGAATTTTTAAGATAAAATCCTCTATTGTAATTTACTCAGATTTATGACTTTAAAAAAACTGTTGAGTGGACTGAAGATATCTCTAAACCCTCAATAACATCTGTGTTGTTAAATGATATATGGACTGTACTTGTAAAGTGATTCTGTAGTCTTCAGACCACAGAACATGTCACATTCACCCATTCACACACTGGTGGCAGAGGCTACCATACATGGTGCCACCTGGTTCCCAGTAACCATTCACTTGCACTCACACAACAATGGAACAGCCATCAGGAGCAATTTGGGGTTCAGTATCTTGCCCAAGGCTACGTCAACATGCGGACTGGAGGAGCCAGGGATGAAACTGTCAATCGCCCAACTAGTGGACAAGCTGCTCTACCTCTGATCCACAGTTGCCCTGTGTTGTCCTTGTCAAAAACAATTTGGTTTACATCTGACCTGATCTGATAGCTGGTGTCTCCTCTGGGGTTCCCTTAAGCATTGGCCCTAAGCCCTGTTATCTCTCTTTGCCCTATATATGTTTACATATAAATACAATACATTTCCTTTGAACTTTTTACTACTGTACTTACATTGAGATCTATATTCCAGTTATCCTCATGGTCTTGTGAAAGTTATTTACCCCTTTATTTCTTCCAAGAGAACTGTAACTCTCTTTGTGGTATTAGTCATATACTTGTGTATTGGTTTTCAGTGAGGTGTAGAATTGATTTCAAGATCCTATTGATTGTCTAATACCTTCACTGATGTGCTGGCATGGGTTGGTTTGGTTTGGTTTTGGCATGTCAGCCCAGTGTGGCAGGGATTTGTGTCTCCATTATAACACAGCTACATGCTTGAAGGTGTGTCTTTAACTGATGAAGGCTTGTCTTGAATGATGACATTTAAAGCAGCAGGTTGATCCACAGCTAAAATCCCTCATTGTTTTGCTGTAAGTGTAACAGAAGTTTACCTGTTGGAGGTGAGCTGTTTGCAAAGGTGCAGTAAGAGCCTGTTGTCTATCTAACAAGTGGCTTCAAAATGGCAGTCCACTACTCAATGGGTGATGTCACGGTGGCTACATCCATTAGTTATACAGTCCATGGGAGACATTCACTTGTGATGCAGTTTTATGAAACATTTGCATTTGCCTTCGGGTCCAGGGCTGTTCACCTGGGTACTTTGCTGCCGGTGTTTACCAATAGCAAAGCATGTCAGAGGGCAAAGAATGAAATAGAAATAGTAGCGACCTGGATGTAATATGTTGCCCTCTAACTCTATGTCCAGCTGGACCGTTTCATCAGTTGATGAGTCCAAGAGTGAGCTAAGCAATGGGTGTGCTATGGTTTTACAGGGCGTGTATGCTATGATCTGATTGGGTGGTGAGTGCAAAGATTTGTCTAAGGATGCTGTGGTGAAGCCTTGATGGGGTAAACCATTAGAGAAGCCTGTTAGAAAGCTGTGCACATACTCATAGAACTGAAGTTACATCAAGGTTACAACTATTTCTCCTCATGACGCCTGCATCCACCGCTCTTCCTCAACTCTTTTGGGGGTTTCAGAAATGTTCTGTGTTTCATTGAATTGCTCTGTGTATGTTGTTATCTTCAGACATTGGGTTTTCTATAGCTAAGTATTATTTCATAAAAAATTTCTGTGAAATAGAAGCTTGTTTTTTATCCAATAATTTAAATTTATTTGTTGGCACTCACACTCCTATATAGCCTACAGTGATGCTTTAATATAAAATAACGCTTGCCGGCATATGAATTTGAGAATTGAGAGAGAGAGAAACGGAAGGAGGGAACTGACAGCAAATGAGCAGGGAGAGAGAACGCAGGCGCAGTGGCGGAAGGGAGGGGGAGGAGAGAGAGAAAGACAGAGAGAGAGAGTCGGATAATTGGATTAAGGGAGCGAGAGCGAGGAGTAAAGAGAAACAGACAGACAGAGTGAGAGACAGAGCTGGGGTACACCTGACCGTAAGAAGGGAGGGTAGCTCCTCTGCCAGCCACATACACACGTTTACACACACACACACACACACACACACACACGCACATACTCACACGTTTGCACACACACATACAAACACACAGTGCAAACAGGCAGAGGCAGTGAGCCAGGCAGCAGAGAGCCTGTCGACCAGCAGCCATGACAGACACCGGTAAGTAGCTACATATCGAACATCCCCTAGTGTGTGTTTATGTGTGTGAGTGTGCATGGTTTCATATCAGTAATGACGTACAATACGAGCTGTGGTTATGTGATTTTAATCATCACACATCAAGGAATGTGAATGTGTGTGTATTAATTTGAATATGAAGGCATTCTATAGATAGATAGATAGATAGATAGATAGATAGATAGATAGATAGATAGATAGATAGATAGATAGATAGATAGATATTCTGATTGAGGAGGTGATAAATATGATTGAATCAACAGTGAAGAGGAATTGAAACTACCTTGATGGCTGACATTTAAACCAAATTGTTAAATGTTGAACAAATGTCAGATTTTTAATCATGACTTACACAGAGGCCCTGTCAACATGTATACAGATGTTTCCGAGAGAGGACATTTTCCCCCTTCATTTCACTTCATTTAAAAAACTAATTCTGTCCACACCTTTTTATCTTTGTCCACACTGGGAGGCAAAAATGACCCCAAGCAATCACTGGTGTTACCTGTCTTGCGCAGTCTCTCCTTGTCACAAAGGCACCAAAGTGTACAAGCTAAAGTTACCCTTTTCAAAACAGCTACCTGAGATGTTATCACCGCTGATTTCCCTTCAACATACAGATGAAGGTGCTCACACAAAGACACGAGTGATGCTCTGGGCATTAAAAGTTGTCCTTATACCCCTCATCAAAACAAAATCCCACTCTTGAAGTGTCCCACCATCTGCTTGACTGACTTTAAACCACAGGTGCTGAAGTGGAAAAAAAAAATTGGGTGCAGCATGTTCATCCATCAAGTGGTCCAGTAATACTAAGTGTAAAGTAGTCATTAGACAAGCATTCATTTATTCATTTTACGTAACCGCTTATCCTGTCAGGTGTTGTAGGGGGGGCTGGAGCTTATCCCAGCTGACACTGGGTGAGAGGCAGGGTTCACCCTGGACAGGTCACCAGACTATCACAGGGCTGACACTCAGGTCCTGTTTATATGATTTCAACTGAAAACGGTAAACTTAAGTTATGTCTTGGCCGATCGTTTACACGACAGCGGCCTTTTTATTCAACGTTTTGAAAACGGGTTCCAGAGGGCAATTGAAACGGCAGCGTCTCCGTTGTCATGTAAACTTGCAATATGCAGTTCCTCTGAAAACGGAGACTTTTTGCACATGTGCATTACGGTTCCAGTCACTAGGCATGCCGACCGTCACAACAACAATACCGAGCTCTGTTTGTGCTGCTCACCCTGTTGATTTGAAGTGAAGTGTAGATCTGTTACTGTAGCAACTCCACCTCGTCATCCATCCAGACAAAGTTATCTGTGCATGCTTTCGCCATTGTGTCTTCTTTGTTTTGGTTTGTAATCACCGCATTGTAGAGGAAGGCGCTTCAGCACAGACTCATGGCATCATGCTGTGGTGTTGCTTTGCAAATTTTTGGCCTGGCGTACATACTACAGTGTTTCCAGTAGATTTTGCGGCTCTGTATGAATCGTTTTAATAACAATGTCATATAAACGCAGAAGTTTTTTAAAACGCAAAGGACAGAATTTTCCATTTTTAGAGAAACTGTTGTCATCTAAACAGGGCCTCAGAGACAGACAACCATTCACACTCACATTCACACCTACTGCCAATTTAAAGTTACCACTTAACCTTATCTGCATGTCTTTGGACTGTGGGAGGAAACCGGAGCACCCGGAGAAACCCATGCTGACACACGGAGGACACACAAACTCCCCCCCCACCCCACCCCACCCCACCCCACCCTGGGGTTCAAACCAGGAGCCCTCTTGCTTTGAGGCAACACTGCTAACCACTGCACCACCATGCTGCTCGCAAGCAGTGCAAACAAAACATTAGCAAATAAGCAGTCTGCCATTGTTGTTGTTGTAATGCTGTATTCAAATGGAACTTGTGAGCTTGTGTTTGAAACATGGGAAGTCAAATGCAAACGTGATCTCAAAGCTTTCAGAAAATTTCCACTTAGGAGGTATTTTAAGCATATAGCCATTCCATGAAGCAACAATTGGCATGCGCAAACTGATTTCATTATTGTTCCCCAATTTACTCCGTTTTACACATCCACACAGGTAAACAGAAACAAGAATTTAAAAAAAATCTGCATCTTAGAAGGTGTTTAAAAAAATCTCTGTTTTAGTGACTTAAAACTCTGTTTGTGTGTGGACGAGAGGCCAAAACATAAAATTAAATATCCATTTACTATAATAACCAGGAGTTTTAATAAAGGCAGTGCAGGAAGTGTGGTTGCACTGGGGCCCGTAAGGTGGGGGGCCCATAAAGAGAGTGGGCCCTCAAACAATGTGTTGGGTGGAGAATGGGCCCTTATCAGTCACTGCCACCTTGAAAATCTGCCTGTGTTCAAAGAATAACTCTCATTAAATTAAAAACAATGCCACTTGCTATATATGCCCTCGAAAAGGAAAACTCACCTATGCCATGTCAGCAGCATCTAGAACTATAAATCAACTATTCTATATAATAACTGTAAATCAACACTTAAAATTGTTAAATGAAATTAATGATTTCTTATTTTATTTGGTGTTTTTGTTATACACAGATATGCAGTAATATATATGTTGATGTTATCCAATTTCAAGTCTCTTATCATGTGATAATATATAATTAACTACAAGAGACCTGACATGACATTTTCTGTAATATTGTTTGTTTGCTTTCTTTAATTTAGCTAATTGATTTAAAATATATATACTATATTTCAGCCTCTTTTTCTAGTGCACTTCTTCTCTGGTTCACTGAAGATCAGTGATCTCCAATAGCTTTATGTGTTGCAGTAGTCCCTAAGAGGGCAAAATATAAAGACAAAAAAGAAAAGATTTTAAGATGACTGCAGAAGACATTAAAACAATCTTAACTGCAAGTCCGGGTAAAGAAAAAATAAATATGTGTAATAAGTTTGTCACACCACACAAACGTGTTATCACAGTATCATAGGTATCACAGTAATATACACACAGCCCTAACCCAAAAAACGAATTCCATCCCATGGCAACAGCTTGTCATTAGCAACTAACCCAGTATCACAGTAATATACACATCTCTGGGCTGAGGAACAAGCTGCCTTGCAGCTACAGACACTTAGCAGTTAGCAGCTAACCCAACAGCACACACAAGCTGTGTTCGAAATCGCTCCCTATCACGGATATAGTGCACTATATAGTATGTTCGCCATTTTGTAGTGTTGTTAGAATTCTCCACGGTTAATTTCATTCACTATATAGTGGACTATAAAATACCCACAATGCACAGCAAACTATGTAACCTACATTTTACTCTTGTATACCACAATGCTTTGCGGTCGTCTTTTGCCAGAGGAGAAGAAGAAGAACAACCAAAAAGATGGCACAAAAAGGATGCTAGCCGGTAACGCATGAGCCAGGTAGCTTGTAGCTCGTGCACTATCGTGGGCTATTACAGCAAGCACCTCATCGAACAGCATCTAGAGTTTTTATTTGGTCAGAAAATTTAAATGCTTTTCATCAGTGTCTGAGCCCCATTGAAACATTGCATTTTGCATCTCTGAATACACGGCAATACACAGAGAGCTAACATAGTGTCAGCCTGATCTAGCTAAATAACACAGTACCACAGCTGGGAACAAACAATATCATCGGTTGATGCTTTACCATGTCATTTGAGTGCTTAAAAAAGTTTAGGCCAGCTTAACTTTGATTTGTATCTCGTCAAACCCGTCCATAGCGACAAATGTTGGCCGTTCGTTTGTAGCTTAATGTCATTAGCTTCCATTAAAAATGACTCATTTTGACTGACACAACATCCCAGATCATCAACATCCAATGCGCTTAGAAAGTCTATGATCAAACGTTGATATGTGACAAGGTTAGAGTGAGAATATGTTCTCTCTCTCTCCCTGACTTGCCTTCATGGACAGCCAGGTAATAATAGTGTTAGCCATGATGTCACTGTTATTAAATTAAATCACTATTAAAATGTGTGAATACAGCCAGCCTTACTTGGGCAATAACCCCACATTAACCCTTGGATGATCTGGACACCCCTGGACATTTTTGTCCACTATGAAGTATCATGGATGTTGTACGACACGAAGGGTCATCCAAGGGTTAAGCTTAATAACAAGTAGTCTGATGTAAAATCACACCGTCTCTCTCCAACTCTGGCAGATTTGGGTTTACTAACTGCCTGATGCGAGCACCCATTTATCACACAGATATTCTCAAACAAACAGTGTCTGTAACATTATTGTCTCCACAAAGTAAAGCATTGGCTAATCTCTCACTTTTTAAAATGTCAGTCTCGTTTGATGCAAGGCGTGCAGCTGCACTAGAGCATAGATCGGGCCCAAAAACATCCAGCCTGACCTCACCCGAGCCCGTGCATGTTCTGTCTGAGCCCGACCTGGCCTGTCCCTGTAACCGTAATTATGAGCCTGAGCCCGGTTTAAACCAGACATGTTTTTTTAAGGATATGAACGTGGACATTGAAGGCTGACTCTTGTCTTTCTTTCCATGGCAAGCCTTCGTCATGTGCCTCTTAAGTGTCCAGGTCCCCATCTTTTTGCTATCATATACCACCATCGTGCTGCACTTGGTAGACCCGACAAAGTTGTCACTGTCGACAACTCACGTGTACGGCCAGTGACGCCGTCGGGGGGGGGGGGGGGGGGGGGGGGGGGGGGGTGTGTGTGTGTGTGTGTGAGATAAGTAGTTGGTTCCATAGCCTAGGTCTATAATGAGGAGCCCGACCTGTCCGAGCCCGAGGATAGTTGCGAGAAATCTAGAGAAATCAGAGAATCTAAGCTCTAAGCTGCACCGCTCCCCAATGTCACACTCAGACCAGACAATCCATGGAACACCAGGCTGTTTGTCTCACTGAGCAGTAAGAGAGCACTGTTTAGCTTGAGAGTGAAGGGACTGGCTGTCATGCATTACAAGCTGCAGTCACACCACCGCCCAAAGAGCCAATCTTATCTGAGGCTTCTGCTGCTGCGGACTCTTATTTGTCTAAGTGCTGATTGGAGGCATAAATCCCAAAGGCAGTATCACAATGTACAGCTTTAAAAACTGATCATAGAGGTGTATTAACAGCTGTCTTACAAAGTGTGAGCGCCACTACATACAATGAGCTTCACGATATTGGGATTTGTTCCTGGACAGTTCTGTTATATTAGATTGTGCAGGTGTTCCTGATACTGTGTCCACCCCCTTCATGTACTCTGTATGTTTGTATGTGTGGAAACTTAATGGCTGCACTAAAAAAGAAAAGGACACCTTCAAGGGGACTGAACCATATCTTTGAATTTTTCGTTTGTGTGTTTGTCTCCTACATGATGTGTAAATGTATAATTATTAGGTTAGAATAATTAGGGGCCAGAATGTAGGAGCCATAAGCCCCTTTTACACTGCCACATTTTAGGCGAATGTTGGGCCATTTTGCCGGCAAGCTGTGAGCGTTTAGACACACAGAGCCGGATTGGCAAGTTGATCCGAGGTGCCCAATTTTCCACCTTGTAGGGTAGACATATTGGCAGAACCTTTTTGGTTTAAAAAGAACGAGGCGTCCTTCCGCCACAGCATGTGTTGGTGACTTGTGGGAGGAGCTGTTGATGACGCCGCATGTGCGTCCCACTGGCGGTGGCTAAACAGGAAACAGCTGATAGCTAGTAGCAAGAGAGAAACGCAAATCTGACAGACACTACAGTAAAGATGAGCAACTGGGGAGACAAGGAATTGCACGCCCTCCTTGTCCTCGAAGAGGCCATTAGCTGTCAAATGACGGAGACGGTGAAGGATGGGCCAACCAGCCGCGGCTTCCCTCGGAGCACGTCACTGTATACGTCACATGCTGAGCTACAAATGCTGAGCAATGTTGTTACTTGCTCACGCCCCCCATTGCTCCGATAAAGGCACACTCTGTATGAACAAAAGTAAGCAGGCGGCATTTTGCTGCGATCCCCAATTTTGTTTTTATACTGCCAATGCTGAAACAAGACTGATTGGACTTTCCTGCAAATTTGCACAAATGCTATTTAAAAAGGGCTTGCGAGACTGATCAGTAAATTGCTTGCCCGCTTTCTTGCCAAACACACTTAGAGGCACACAGTCTCTCTCTCTCTCTCTCTCTCTCCCTCTCTCTCTCTCTATCTCTCACTCACACACACACACATACACACACACACACACACACACACACACACACACACACACACACACACACACACACACACACAGAAGGACACTGGGGTTAGACCCAGACGCAGCAGGCAGTGTATCAGCCTGATAGCCCCCTCCACTCAGGCTATTTTCATTCGACTTACAAGGGATTAGCTCAGGTGATTACCATCTGTAGGTCTCTCCTCACTGCATGTGTGTGAGGGTTGTATGTGTGTGTGTGTGTGTGTGTGTGTGTGTGTGTGTGTGTGTGTGTGTGTGTGTGTGTAAATTTGAGTGTCACAATTTGAGACACTTAATTTCCTGCATTCTGGTAAATTCTTATGCTCCACTATAGAGTGGAAACATTTATGTAAAGAACAGAAAATTCAGGTGGCAGGTGACAATTCAAAATATTAAAATTTGTAATAGAATATAATGCTGTGAGGCCCTCAGGTATTTTGTATTACTTTCAAATATTTATTATCCTGTAGATTATCTTGTCTTCTTTGATGTTATCTCGGCTGAATCAACACACGTTGGCATAGTTAACTTTTCCATCCTCCTTTGTGTCTTTTGTTTGGGGAAGTTACCTCTTCAAATGTGCACCTTTTTCCATCAAGCGATATTAATTAATTTTAATTAATTTATAATCCACTGGACTAAGAAAAAGTTCCAGTATTTAATGAAGCACACTATGGTGTTGCTGAAAGATGGCCTACCCAGAGCACAATGTTTTGTAGTAAACAGAGCACTGGAAATCGATTAGGCACAATAAAGCCTATTGAAATCTGCTGAAAATGCCTGGATTGGCCCTGATACAGAACCTGCAGACATATTTTTTATGACCTACCCAAAAAATTACATTACATTGGTACATTTCAGTCCAAAACACAGTGCTTGACTTTAGCTAAAGAAACACAAAAGACAACATAAAGTTAAGAGAATGGATATTCAACATTAAATGGTCCATTGTTTTAAATTCAATTCAATTTTATTTATAAAGCCCAATATCACAAATAAAAATTTGCCTCACAGGGCTTTACAACATACGGCATCCCTCTGTCCTTTGGACCCTCACAGCAGATAAGGAAAAACTCCCCCAAAAAAAACCTTTAACAGGGAAAAAAAAACGGTAGAAACCTCAGGAAGAGCAACTGAGGAGGGATCCCTCTTCCAGGACGGACAGACGTGCAGTAGATGTCTTACAGAAAAGATCAACATAAGAAATTAACAGTAATCCGTATGACACAATGAGACAGAAAGAGATAGAGACAGAGAGAGAGACAGAGAGAGATGCAGGACAGACGGTAATGACATTAGCTTACAGCAACATTAATGAAAGTAATAATATTATAATTTGTTTGGTTCTGGTTACTGTGGTACAATATGTTGAAAGTTTATATTAAAATCTGATAGTATACATATGTGACTATAATCATATGTGTATAATAACAGTAGAAGTATGACTAATGATAACAGCAGCAGCAGGAGGCATCTGGCAGGACCACGGCAGCAGCACAACCACACACATCACACTATCCAGGCACCACTGCAATACGAGTTAACCTGAGAGACAGTGGAGCAGAAAGGCTCTGGAGAAGAAGCTGAGTGAGAGAGAGAGAAGGTGCCTGGTGTATTATAGGGGCTCCTCTGGCAGACTAGGCCTAAGTCAGCCTAACTAGGGGCTGGTACAAGGCAAGCCTGAGCCAGCCCTAACTATAAGCTTTATCAAAGAGGAAAGTCTTATGTCTAGTCTTAAATGTGGAGACGGTGTCTGCCTCACGGACCGCAACAGGAAGATGATTCCACAGGAGAGGAGCCTGATAGCTGAAGGCTCTGGCTCCTGATCTACTTTTGTAGACTTTAGGCACCACGGGTAACCCTGCGTTCTCCGAGCGCAGTCTTCTGGTGGGATAATATGGCACTATGAGCTCTCTAAGATGTGACGGAGCTTGACCATTTAGAGCTTTATAAGTTAACAGTAGGATTTTAAATTCAATTCTGGATTTTACAGGGAGCCAGTGCAGAGAAGCTAAAACAGGAGAAATATGATCTCCTTTCTTAGTTCCTGTTAGTACACGTGCTGCTGCCTTCTGAATTAGCTGGAGAGTTTTTAAGACTTACTAGAGCTACCTGATAACAGAGTTACAGTAATCCAGCCTTGGGGTAACAAAAGCGTGGACCAATTTTTCGGCATCTTTTCGGGTCATGATAGGCCTAATTCTCGCAATATTACACAGATGAAAAAATGTAGTCTGTGAGGTTTGTTTTAAATGAGAATTAAAAGACAAATCTTGATCAAATGTTACTCCGAGGTTTCTTACGGTAGTGCTAGAGGCCAGAGCAATGCCATCTAGAGAAACTATGTCATCAGATAAAGAGTCTCTGAGTTGTTTGGGGCCAAGAACAATAACTTTTGTTTTGTCTGAATTTAACATCAGGAAATTGGTGCTCATCCAGGTTTTTATGTCTTTAAGGCAGTTATGAAGTTTAGTTAATTGATTACTTTCTTCTGGCTTCATAGATAAATACAACTGTGTATCATCCGCATAACAATGGAAATTTATAGAGTGATTTCTAATGATGTTGCCTAAAGGAAGCATATATAGAGTAAATAGGATTGGTCTGAGCACAGAACCTTGCAGAACTCCAAAACAAACTTTAGTACGTAAGGATGATTCATTATGAACGTGAGCAAACTGAAAAACGATCAGATAAATAAGATTTAAACCAGCTTAGTGCAGAACCTTTTAGGCCAATTAAGTGTTCCAGTCTCTGTAGCAGAATTTGATGGTCAATTGTGTCAAACGCTGCACTAAGATCTAATAAAACAAGTACAGAGACTAGTCCTTTGTCTGAAGCAATCAGGTCATTTGTAATTTTAACTAGTGCTGTCTCAGTGCTATGATGCACTCTAAATCCTGACTGAAATTCCGCAAATAAATTATTATCATGGAGAAAATCACACAGCTGGTCTGCAACTACTTTCTCAAGGATCTTTGACATAAAGGGAAGATTAGATATTGGTCTATATTTGGCTAACACCTCTGGATCCAGGGTGGGCATTTTTTAGGAGAGGTTTAATTACAGCTACCTTAAAAGACTGTTAATAAGGATATATTGATCATATCTAATATATGAGTGTTAACTAAAGGTAAGACCTCCTTGAGTAGCCTAGTTGGGATGGGGTCTAAGAGACATGTTGATGATTTAGATGAAGAAATCACTGCGGTCAATTCTTGAAGAGAAATTGGGGAGAAGCAATCTAAATATATATTAGGTCTTACAGCTGTTTTTGAGGTTAGATAGGTACTATCTGAGGACAGGGGGTCATGAATTTTGCCTCTAATCGTTAGAATTTTTTCATTAAAAAAGCTCATAAAATCATTACTGCTAAGGGCTAAAGGAATAAAAGGCTCAATAGAGCTTTGACTCTCAGTCAGCCTGGCTACAGTGCTGAAAAGAAACCTGGGGTTACTCTTGTTTTCTTCTATTAATGCTGATTAATAGTTTGCTCTGGCATTGCGGAGGCCCCTCTTATACGGTTTGAGACTGTCTGCCCAGATTAAACGGGATTCTTCTTCAAGGGTTTGAATGAAAGATCTGGAAATTTCAGCTAGCAGCACCACCACTTCCAATGAAAAAATAGTTATCATGCTGGTAGTAGCAATCCTGGACAATACTGGATTGCACTAGAGTGGTGATTGTCAACTGATGGCCTGTGGACCACATTAGCTTACTAGAAAGCTAATGCTTACTAGAAATATATCAAAACATTGAATGTCTAAAAGTGAGAAAGCAGTATACTGGTCAAGTTATTAATAACTTACAGAAACATTGTGTGCAGTAGTTGACCTTCTCTTCCCCTCTCTGTCACTCTGTCTTTCTCTCTTTCACACACACACACACACACACACACACACACACACACACACACACACACACACACACACACACACACACACACACACACACACACACACACCGCAGTGCTTAGTCTGTGTCTGTCTCCTTGTCTAAGTCTTCAGTACAACACAGTTGTACAAAATTCCTGTCTTTTATAAATAGGATGCTACTTGGGCCATATCCTCATGCAAGAATGGAGACAAACTCTTATTATTCTATATAACATCTTATTTTATATATGTTTTTCTTATTAAGATAGTTTATGGTATTATTAAACAATTATTTATTAAACTATGCTAGGCATTCAGTATGATCACTGGGTTATCCGATCATAACTTGAACCTTGCAGTTGGGAAATTGTCCAAAAAGTGTCTGTCCTTGTAATGTAATAATTGTTATAATAATAATAATTGTATTGTAATGTAGCAATTTTATTGATGTAGCAATTTTATTTTATCTTTTATTTATCTATTATCCTTTACATTTTATTTCTTCTCTCTAATCTTATTCTATTTAATGTTCTTTGATTTCGTCTTGTGCTGCTGTGATACTTTAATTTCCCCCCTGGGGGATCAATAAAGTATATCCTATCTTATCTTATCTTAAGACAGCCCAGTCAGTTCAAAATACCCTAGGGAGAACAAAATAACTTTGAAAATGCAATTAAAGGGATTCAATGGAATAATATTCTAGTGTTAATCTGATGTTGAATCTTAACCCAATAAAAGACAAGAAAAAAAGTTATCCCATGATTAAATGGTTACATACCTAAACTGATGAGAGAAAGCAAAAGCAAAATTTTTCATTAATATCACTGACCAAACAAAGGAGTTGGGAAAACTTAGAGTGGTTAACAGGAAAACATACTGCTAATAAAAACACCTTTAACTGTGTGTTAATGGCAGTACTACTCAAGATGAAGCCCAAATAGCAAAAAAAAAATTCAATTTGCATGATACGGAATCAGCATGGACACTGATATAAAGCCCCTCCACCAATCTACTGAGTATGATGCCTGAAAATTTACAATCATCCTGTGTTTAAGATGAAGGAATTTCCAAAACAAAAGAAAGAATGATGTTGGTATCAGGATCAATTTTGGGGCCCCTGCTGTTAAATATCTGCATAAATAATCTTCCCACTGGAGGCCATGAGTCTAACATTCAAATGTACACAGACGATACTGTAATTTAATGTACATGCAATAACCAAACAGCAAGCTGCATCTAAAATCATGGCAGTAATGGCCCATGTCACACAGTGGCTTAATAACTCGCATCTTCACTTTAACATAAAGAAAACAGTTATGTTCTTAACTAAGAGGTCAACAAATAATGTTGCAGGAGAAAAGCTCACATTGGTATCTGAGTTTAAATATGTTGGTGTAACACTTGATTCTAATCTCAAATTCAAAAAATAAATTAAGATGGTAACAAATTTCGTAAAGTCTGGCATGTCAAATTTCTGCTATATCAGAAACTAACTAGTAAGGCAGCAACACTATATTTCAATACCATGATCATGTCACAGTTGTTATATTGTTTGACCAGCTGAGCACAAGCCTCCTGTACACTTAAACCTGTCCTGTCAGTATACCATCAGGCTCTCAAGGTGTAAGTTGGAACAATCTCATCAGATTTACAGATGCTTGACACTGTGACTGTGACACATATTGTTCATTTAAAAATAACCTGACTAAAAGACAATCAAGTGTTTGACCTTATTCTGTAACTTATTTAAATCTGAAGTGTGCTTTGTTTTTGTTTTATGTACTGTTGTCCCTGTATTTATGTATTTTATGTGCTCTTACAAAGTGTACTCTGTTCTATGTACAGTACTGCTGCTCCTGTTTTAATTAAGGTATTGTATGTGTTTTCTGTAGTTGTCATCACACCTGCCCAAAATTCTAGCTGATGGCCCCCGTGTCAGAGAAATGGGCAGAATCACTAATCAAACCTGAATGCTGGGTTTACACCAAGAAGAGCATACTGTACACTGTATATTAAGAGTATCAAAGGTTATGTTTAAACCTGTGGTTTCAGTACGAACTGGTTATTTAGGAATAGTTTCAAATTCTGCATTTAACACTTGAGCGGTTTAACATAACAACTTGAATTTTGTGGAATTAATCAATGTCAGTGCTGAGTCTGGCATAGGGTTGATGAAAACACAGCTCTCATGCAAACACCATTGACTGCTCCTCAGGTGGCTCCTGCTGATCTGATATACTTTTGCTATTGTTGATTTAAATAAAAATTAAGTGTTCATGTGTGAGAGTTTATTAAAATGGGATATGATAGATGCTATCAGACTCAACTGTTGCTGGTTGTGATTGTATATGTTTATGTGTGTCTTGCAGATACTCTGAGCGAGGCACTAAAGGCTATTAGTGTGAGTACAGAGCTGATTGATGAGGAGCTCAAGCCTCATTTGGACACAGTGCTGGCTAGTCTTTTGGAAAAGAGTAAGTCATGTAATGTCATGTCATGTCTGATACAAACCACAGGTCACATACATAAAATCAAACAGTGCTGGACAAATGCTGAGTAAGTTCGTTTTTAGCCATCTAAAAAAGACCAACTTTAAAAAAAAAACTCAATATCAGTGTAAGTGTATGCTATATTTACAATATTTCCATCGCTTTACCTCAGCCTATCTGTTGGGGAATTGAAGTTGTTATATCAAAGCCACCAGAGTCCATTGACAAAAACAGTAATTTTACTTAGCAGAACACTGAGCTGCTGGTCTACTGTGGCCTCAGTTGGTTAGTGTGTCAGGTTAAGTGAATATTCAAATTTAGTGCACAGTTACAGTGATATTGATTTTTTAGGTGGCTCAAATATGTTTTAGTACATTATTTGGCTGCTGTGCTGGTAGATTTGGTTTATCAAAGATAACAGCAAAGCAGCAAAGTACATATAATGAAATGTCAGATAAGTAGGACCACAATGTTTAACTCTATATCTTAAAGCATTACACTTGCAGCTGAAAATTAAATTATGAGAATGACTTTTTAAAGTGCCCCAAGTCTTCTCAGGCATGTGACCAACATGTAAAATTACCATGACATATATGTAACATGGTACATGTCTAAAAGGTGCTTTACATTGATTTTGTGTTTATACTTTATTGAATAATTGGTGTAAGGGTATCGCTTATATTGGTTGAAACTGACAGTTGGATGGTGGCAGTACAGAAATTATCAGGAGGCCACCAACAAAAAGACATCTGAGACAGTGTATTTTTAATGAAACCGCTCACTCATCACAGTCTGAGTCACATACTTTGTGACTTGAAGTCATCTGGGCTTTACTGTGTAAACTGAAAACTTTAAGCCAAAACTAACTTTGCATATTTTTAGTATGTGCTGTGATTCTACATCCTGTCATCGCTGTCATGTTGATCTAATAAATTTGGGTGTCAACAGAAAAGGATGCTGCTGTGGAGATTGCCAGAAGCGGGATTTTACCCACACTGGCTCAGGCATTACGAAGTAAAAGCCCCCTGAGCTGCCAGGTGGCTCTGGTGGTCGCAGAGATGGCCAGGGAAGGTAGGTTACTGCTACAGATGTTACCTTCTTGAATAGCATTTGCAACCTTTCAGCTGTAAATAAAACAAAGCAATTTTTTTTTTAATCTGAATATGAATATTTTGAATATTTTATATAACTGCTACATCAGTATATGTGTAGCTTGGAGGGATTTCTCCTATCACCAACACTCAGCAGATGAGTTTGCCCAGTTGTCATGGCTCTGTAAATGTTCAAATTTAGTGGCTCAAACAGCAAGCTTGAATCCAGAAGTACAATTCACAGATAGACAGGTTGAATTTAAAATTAATGTTTACTAGGTAAACATATCCAGATCAGGGTTAAGTAGAGAATTATGAGTCCCTTGGGCTGCTAGAATCAGACAGGCAGAAACAAAGGCTGGAAATGTGCTGGTCAGGTGATGGAAAGAGGTTACTGCAGGGCAGGAGGGAGCGGCTGGATGCAGGAGTCAGGTGACTGACTAGGCCAGATGGAAAAGTATAAGGGCATCAGGTGAGCAAGTAGAGATATGGAAATAAAGGGGCCTCAGGGCCTGACACTGTCAGAAGTGTATCCCAGGCTGTCTTTGATCGCAAGACTGTGACAACGACCATCCTTGAACCTCTTTCACTGTGCGACGTAGGACCATCGTTTAAGAGCCATGACCAAAGATATCACCACCTTTCTTTCATGTTGGTCATGTTTCATCTGGGACAGCCCAAAATTGCACAGTGTATAACAGGCTTAACCCATAGCTATGATGTTTATAACCACTGATAACTGCCATTTAATGGCCTGGTAACAGCTGACCACCAAATGGCAAGGTCTAATGTTTTGGATTTAGTGGCATTTAATGGTGAGGGGTACAGAACTGAAACTTCTCCTGTATGCCAAACGTGCTGACAAGAAAACATGAATGGCCCTATCTACAGCTGGTTTTTGATTATTCCCTTGTGGACTGCTGTAGATCAAGACTGCGAACTCTGCTGGAGAGAACCCTCTCCATTCTGGGTCCATGTCATTGGTCCGACATCCCATTAGTCCGACGTCCCATTGTTCCGATATGTGATTATTAGGCCTACTGTGTTTGTGTACCATAGAGGATCAGCAAACACAACAAAAGTAGGCTACTGGTTGAGATACAAGTGTCACAGAGAGAAGAGAGTGAAACACCATAACCTCCTGTTATTAACTCTGGGGTTGGGGTTGTGTGGGGAGCTCTCTGCGGTGCTGAATGGCTCCCGGTGGGCGTATTTCTGCCTTGATGGTGCACCGCAACTGGCTCTGGGTCAGCTGGGAAAGGCTCTGGGTCAGCTGGGAAAGGCTTGAGGCGGAGCAGTCTCACGTCTTATGTGTTTGTCACTTTCTTTTTCATTTTAACCCACACCACGATCTTTTCCTGACCCTAACCAAGTGGTTTTTGTGCCTAAGCCTAACCAGACCTTAACCACAGGGCATCATGATGATTTCGGAACAACGGGACTTCAGAACAATGGGTTTAATATGGTCAGAACAATAGGATGTCGGACCAATGGGCAGTTCCCCTCCATTCTAAAGTAACAAAAACACAATTATTTTCAAGTGATAATAAATGATAGCATACATAGTTATGAATATTTTTATATCGTTTCTGCTACTAGATGCCCCTAAATCCTTCACAGTGGACCTTTAATGTGAAACTATATTAAGGTTTATGTTTCCAACGTCTTACCGTTGTGTGTGTTGTAGCTGCAGTGAGGGAGCCGTGCATTGAGGCAGGCCTGGTGAAGGTGCTGGTTCCCCATCTGAACAGCAATAACCAGGAGATGTTGCTGAACACTGGCAGGGCCATCGGACGCATCTGTTTTGACAACTGTAAGTTGGTCTGACATTGCTGCTCAGTCAGCAGGGTTCACTGATGATGAACATTGTGCTTATGAGGCACAGACTGTGTTCTTTTAAAGGTTAGAGAGACAGACAGCAAGTCACTCTTCAGGTTTCAATAGGTATGTGTATATGGCTTAATTATTCTATAATTACAACCTGTGAGACCATGAAATGAAATAATGACTTATTTATAGTTAAAGTGAAGTTACAATACTAAAAATTGGGATCAGTGCTGATCAAGGCATTTTTTGACTGATCGCAATGGACTATATTGAGCTATGTAGAGGATCCAATCTTTTGTTTCGTGTCAGCTATCACAGCTGCTTTTACTCCTTAAGCTTTGACATGCAGAGTGCAGCTGTCTCCAATTCTCTGCTCTCCCTTTCTCCTCCACTCAGCTGAGCTCCCGTGTTTGTATGAGCAGGCGCTGAGCCCTGTCTGTGGTGAAACACAACACACCATAACTGACAGCACAAAGACAGTATGAGACTGTTTACTTAAGGTTTTTTACCAAAATTATGAGCACTCCTTTCACTTCAGCTCAGTGTGAATGTCTTATGCGTTTATGGCTCATGGTGTTTCACTGGCAGCAAAGGAAAGATAGACAGCAGTCCAGAACTGGGCCCTATTTCAGAAAGCAGGATTAATGAAAACTCTGAGTATGTTTAGCTTGAGATGAGGAAAACTCTGAGTTTTCCGTGTCACAAAGCCAGCTCAGCATAACCCAGAGTCAATTACTATGGCAACTTACTCCGGGAAGCTAACCTGCTGGCTCGCAGGTTTGCTTGATCTAAGCCTGAGGCTGAGTGTGTAGCGGGAAGAAGAAACATGGCGTTTCCTTTTCCTTTTTTCCCCTCCAGTCATGGACGTTGAGGCACAGTTTATTCAGAGGCTGCTGCGTAAGGAGAAGGTGATTAGACTCTGTTTGGATGTCTTCCCGGAGGAGTGTCTGTATGAAAAATACAATTTCACCTCACAGTCTATCATTTATCTAACAATCTGTTCCACCCACATATATCAGATATTACATATCATGGATTTACGTTATCATCGGAGCAAATTTTATGCATTGCTCTTTGATCCTTCAGCAGCTGCAGTTTTCTTTATAATAGGCTATCAAAAACACTGAACACATCAGTGAGACAGCGGGTCGTAAGAAAAGTGACTCGATTATCAACAAAGTTGCCACGGAGTATTGGTGGCTTGGTGGATGGAGCGGACGCCCCGTGATCTGACGCTCAGTACCTGATGCAACAGCTGTGGGTTCAAACCATGGACTCTATAAAAATATGGATATAGTCACCATGATGTCAACCTTTGGTTTCTAAGGAGTGGTTTTGAAGCTCAAAGTAGGCGGCTCTGGCCGTCGCCATCTTGGCAGTGCCCAACTCCCGGCCAATCAAAAATGGGCAAAGAGGTGGCCCAAAGGAAGCCTGCTTGCTTAAACACACCCACCTCACTCAAAGCTGCTAAGTTAGCTAAGGCTAACAAGCTAGGCTACTTTGGTGAGCCCTGTGGTGTTGGCTGCTCCTGCTTGGTGCTAGCTCCCTCATGAAACCTGAGGTAAGTTGAGTTTACCTGAAACTAACGTTATACAACAAAACTTGAAACAATTATCGTTATACTACACAATCTTAAACATACTTCAGTGTTTTTAAATATATAATGTTAATTTTGGTACGTTAATTTGCAACACTTGATTTTGTCAAGACTTGAAGTAATTTGGCCAGTTTAACAGTGAATGCGCGTAACGCTTATTTAATACATATTTAACGAATAATTTGAAGCAAATCAATTGACCTGAATTTAGATTTTAACGTAACTAGTTATGAGTTGTTTATTTGGATGTAACTTGATTATACTTTGATTAAGATAATGTTTATAAGCTAAGTCCCATGTGATGTTAGCCATTTAACGGTAGTGTTCTTTCTTACCATGAATGTTTTATTGATACCAAACAAGAAATTCGACTTAGTAGTTGGATTTGCAGTGTGCATAACGGCTGACATTAAAGATTATATCCTTGTACCCACACCGCTGTTGCAAACAGCGGTGTGGTTATGATTATGATTTTGACCGATAAAAGTGCGAAGGGGACTGAAATGTATGTTACTGTTATGAACAGCGCATTGCGAGATTATCATCTAGAACATGATCAAGAAATATCGAAGTTGCGAAAGAAAGGTAGTGTTATACTTGTTACAAGATGTTAATTAAAGTTAACAGCAGAAACTGTAAGTACCAGTTTTGGCTACTTGACTTTAGACAGCTAATATTACATTGTCTTCCAAGGACAAAAAGAAAGCATTTAAAAGACTGTCATCTATATTTTGAGGTGTTGCTCCCTGTTATATTTTACCCTACAGATGTGACATAATAGCATTAGTATATTGGTATTCTGAAAAAAAAGAACTGATTCACCCTATATAGTTAACTTTATGTTTTTCATTACCTGAGGCATTTATTTTACTTTCATAGGTACGGTGTGGATCACTGGTGACAGCTATGTCCGGCGTGGTGTCCAGAGAGCTGCAGAGACCTTGGGAAGCAACCTCAGCACGCCGAGTGTCCCTGTCTGCTGGTTTGGCTGGGGTGGACTGTAGTGGAAAGACCTTCTCTCCTTCTTTTCCCACTCCCTGCGAGGAAGAGCAGCACCAGATGTCCTCATCATCCACTGTGGCGCCAGTGACATCGGGGAGGTCAGCAGTGTCAGGCTGGTCAGCATGATAAAGGAGGACCTGCACCAGCTTCACCTCCAGCATCCTGGCATTAAGATAATATTTTCTTCATTGGCCCAAAGGTGCAGGTGGGAGGCTGGTGGCAATCCAGCAAAGATTGATAAGGCCAGGAAATGTGTTTACAGTGTTATGGCTACATTTGTTTATAGTTTAAATGGTGCCATTATTGAGCACCCTCACATCAGACATGACAGTCCTGGGCTATTTTTAAAGATGGAGTTAATTTCACACCTAGGGGAAATGATATGTTTTAAAGTACATTAGTTAACTGTCACTGCTTTTGAATTTGGCCTTTAGGACACATTTTGTCAGGCCTGAACATAGCCCAGGCTGTCATGGCCAATGTTGAGGTTTTTTTTTAAATATTTTTTGATGGTTAAAAAAAACAAAAAACATCTGTAACCATAACACTATTACCACCTCTGCTCTTCCTCATCCCTACAATCCCAGTCCCACCCTTTATCCCCTTTTCCCCCTACCACCCCATGTACTCTGCAGCTCTCTGGGCCCATGCTGGGCATGACTGTTACCACTTTCACAGCCCCAGTCTATAGTATTAGATATTGTGCACATTTTCTGCTATGTCATTTTATTTAAACATTCTAAGAGTTCATCTATAACTTGTGGTTAAAATTTCAATAAATTCTATTTACATTTGCACTCCTTTTGTCTTTATTACTGACTGAATGTTGTATTTCACAATCAAATCTGACTGTCAATTTAAAGGACAAACAATTTATACACTACAGATAAAACATAAAGCATTAATGTTTAACATTGTCACTGACAATTAATTAAGCAGTCCATTTCTGTGTGGGCCTGATTATTTTAACTTTGTACTTAAAGATAACTAGCACCTTACACCCAGCAGCAGAGCCTGAGAAGATTTTGGAGAGTACACTTTGTTTACTGCTCTGTCTCAGTCTAGTTTTAACACAGAGGAATGTGAGTGGATTAAAGGGCTCAAAGTGAAAAATAAAGAATAAGCTGGAAACAAAATAGTTTTGAAGCCCCCAAGAAGGTATCACTTGTTTGCGATGTTGCCAACTCTAAAAGGCTCTTCCTCAGGCAACGGTATCGTAGGATTTTATAGTGAGGCAAACAGAAACATAATCAGCCAATTGTGTGTCAGGTGGATTTTTTTTATTTTGTTTTTTTAGCCTCACTATATAAGCTTCAATACCAAGCAATACCCACAGAACCTTCTCATATGTCACAACGTCACAAATAAATGATAGATAATAGATATTGTTTATTGTCGTTTCGGAAATTTTTCTTGTGTCTGTGGCCGTCAGAAAAAACAGAAAAAGATACATAGTAAGACATTACAATGAAGGCACCACAACACACTTAACACTGCAGACAAAACCCTCAGACAATTCATGACATTGGACATTACAATAAAAACAATTTAAACATCCATCAAACGATACAACAGACGATACAACCAAAGTGCCCACATAGCATCACCCAGGTTCACCCATTGTATTTAACAGAGTTATGCTAAACGGTATAAAGGACCTCTGGGCACAGGAAGTATTAAGAGGCGGCACTTTGTACCTCTGTCCTGATGGTAATAATTCATACTTGCTATGCAGAGGATGTAATACATCAGCGAGGATTGCCCTTCCCTTTCCCGCTACCCGGGACTCACAAAGCTCTGTCATGCTGCGCTGCTTCTGACCCACAGTCTTGCTGGACATGTTGACAGTCTTATTAAGTTTGTTCTTCTTGACAACTGAGGGTGAAGAAAACCAGGCAATAAAACAAAAAGTCAAAATATCTCTAGAAAGGAACGATAGAACAGAAGCAGAATATGTTTGTCAGCACCAAACTGTCTAAGCTTCCGCATAGTCGTTGCAGTCCTTTACTATAAATAGCATTTGTGTTTGAGTTCCACTTCAGTTTGTTATCAATGACCGTGCCCAAATATTTATATTCATTTACAGTTTCAATACAATCATTGTCAACAGTAAAGGCATTGTCACTTTCTGTTTTTAGAGCGGTTATTTCCCCTCTCAAAGTCTTACGTCAGCAATTTTCTCCTCTATTGTGTTGCAGATGTCTGACCTAGCTTGTGCCAGTTCAGTTCGTAGCGATGCTATAGCGGCTAGCACCATCTGGTTGTCTGCGCCATTCATCTCCGGGATCTCCTTTGTACTCTGGCTCGGGGCTTCAGTCATGCCTCTATTGTCGTTGAGGCTCAGTCTTGGTATTGCCTCTTGTTGTCGGCATTAATGCTGTATTACTGGTGCTAGGAGTATTTTAGTCACAAAATCCCTCCGCTGTCAGGGTCAAAGTAACATAAATTTAGTTTTAAATGTAATTTTAAATAAAATTCTGTAGGAGCTACAGTCAGGCTCTTCATCGCTCGACAGCACCCCGACACCCAGCAGATATCTTTTAACGTTCCAGTCTTTTGTACAGTGCCCAATTCTCTCTTTTTGTTATGATCCTTCCACTGTAGCTCTACAGGGAAACACTGTACAGGCCAGGGGAAAAAAAGCGGGACGCAGTAACTTCATTGATTATTTAAATCTCCAGATATGTCAATTATATGCGCGTTTACGCACGAGGCACAGCAACGTTACTTTGTTGATTATCTATCTATTTTTTTTTTCAATTCAATTCAATTTTATTTATATAGCACCAAATCACAACAAAAGTCATCTCAGGGCACTTTTCACATCGACAGGGCTGTTTCAAGACACTCTGGGGGCCCTAGGCAAGAGGCACCTTGGAGCCCCCCCCCCCCCCCCCCCCCCAGATATCAGTGAAAGCACGATACCAGTGAAAGTATCACGGTTCTGAGTAGTATCAGGATACCACAGCAAAAATGAGGCAGATGTGCCTTTTGTCATTTCTAAAAAGATAAATCACTTTTCTATAATACATCAATGATATTTCAATGCAATAAATTACTTATTGACTTATTCATACTTCAAAAACAGCATCAATAAGTGATTAACATAGGGGGCATCAAAATAAAATAAATAAATAAAATAAGAATCAACCAGCCACCCTCCTCCCCTGACAAGTAAAGAACAGTCCCTTCATAAGTAAAGAACAGTCCCTAAAGTGCAGTGACGTTTGTGGGCCGTTAACTGCCACAAAGAGAGAAATGTGAACGGCTCATTTTTCCTCTGACACATCACACCTGTGTGCTGCCACGGCTCCGCTGTTCAGGTATTTCTGGGCAGTCTTGAAATCAACAAAGAGGAAATTATTGGACCTGGAGCCGGACTTCCCCGTCACCGGTAAGCCTTATCTTGCGGCGTATTTGACAGGAATACGGCGTCTGTGATCCCCTGCTCAACCCACAGCTGGCAGGATTTGCCTTTCGTTTCTGCTGCTGGTTGAAATCTGTACTTGCATAGTGTGCTGAATGATTTGTTTTGTGCAAGAGGATGAGTGTCCATGCCTCACCCTCTTGCGATTGGACTTTGAACTTATCCCACAGTAGTGGTACCGTGAAGTACCGCTGTACTACGGTACTCCAACAATGCTAGCACGGGTGGCAACCAATCATGCGGGACATGGTCTCAATTTGCGTGACGTGTGAAAAGAGACAGAAATGCTGTGCTGTGTCTGGTCACCCTACTTAGCCACTTGCAAGCAGCAGCTAGTAGGGGGCCCCATTAGGGGGGATTCCATGGTGTTGTTGTTGTTGCAGTGTCTATAGGGGTTCCATTATATTGTCATTGATATGGACCAATGTCAGCCGTCTCTGGGGGCCCCCTTCCAGCTCGGGGCCCTAGGCAATTGCCTAGTTCGTCTGTCCGGTTGCAACGGCCCTGTACATACAGCAGGTCTAAGTAATACTCTTGAATTTACAGAGACTCTTGAATTTACAGTGACAGCACTAAGGAAAAAACTCCCCTCTATCTATCTATCTATCTATCTATCTATCTATCTATCTATCTATCTATCTATCTATCTATCTATCTATCTATCTATCTATCTATCTAGGTCATGAGCACAGCCAATGCCAATGTTTTGAGATGCAGTAGGGGCAGATAATATAGATATCACAATAGAGGCGAAAAACAAGTAGGTTTGTGGTTTTGGTTCAATTTCTGTTCCCACACTGTACTCACCACAGGAGCATAGTCTGGGGGTTGTTGTTTTTTCTCCTACCCTATCCTCATGTTATTCTTATTCTGTAATTCTTTTATCCCCTGTCTTCCTGTCCTGTCTACCCCAATGTCAATTGTATGTTATGCTGTATGTACGGACGGGTCGATGGCTCATTTCGCTGTACTTGTACTTGTACTTGTATAGTGACAATAAAGTTCATTCATTCATTCATTCATTCATTCAATTAACCATTTGAAGATGGAAATGGGAAAAGCACGTGAATTTCCGTTTTTTCTCATTCACATGAAAATCGGAAAATTAAAATAATGCATTGTATATTTGTTTATGCTACACCAATCTACACCAATAGTAGCGAAACGTTCATAGTTCGCGTCTAAGTTTAACATAATGTTGAAAGTTCAAAACATATAGCATATGAACAAGTTATGGCATGAGATGTGTAATGCTTCATAAACAACGGTAACTTGCATGGTGATCTTTTTCTTTCCTAATCATTTGAGTTTGTGAATGGTGCGTTTAAATATTGCCGCCGCAAGGACTTGTGGGACGGAATTATCTCCTTTCCTTTCATAAAGGATGGTCAAGTGTACCTTATGCTAAAGGAGATTAGAAAGGAAGCATTGAAGCACCTTTCTTTAAAATTTAGAGAATTCGACCAGCTCTTATCATGGCTGCCACTTAGATACTTCCGGGTCATTTCACTCAGTTAGGAACGTTCCTAAACAAAAAAGACTATTCGACTGCAGCCCAAATGTCTGCACCTCACCGCACTCGCAGACTTTGCGGGCGTGTTCACGGGAGTGCTTACGGCTGTCCAAATCCACAATTGCTTGAGTCTACAAGGGGCCTCAAGCAGACTTTTTGTGGACTTCCACAGAGTCCGCTTGGGGTGCAGACTTCAGCAGACTTCACTCGTTTAATTACCCACAATTCACTGCAATACGGACGTGACGTTTTAAATTTTTCCAAATTGCTGATAGAAAACACACACACACACACAAAACACAAAACCCCATAAACTTGTTATAAATTGTAATATTAAACCGTTACTTGAATAATGTAGGCCAGATATAAAATTCAACAACATCATGGCAAAGAAATATGTAGAAGTATAGGCTATAGAGATAATCAACATGCATTTTAATGTTGCAGCCTAGCCTATGAAAGCTGTGGAATCTGATCACATAGGTGAGTGCTGCAGTGATCACCATATACATGATAGTCTCTCAAATGTTCCCACGGAAACAAGTGAAACAGACCCCAAGCCTGTCTATTAGCTCCTTTTCTAATGCTGCAGACTCCTGCTCTTGCAGACTTTACGTGGTGACGGTGAGGACATCACATTACGTATGCCTGAAGTCCGTGAGGGCTTGGTCTGCAAGTCCAGAGGATGGAGATTTGGATTCAGCCTCAGAGTTGATTGAACTGATTCTGTTTAGCTGTTCTGGAACCGAAAACTCAAGAGTTTCCCAGCTCAGGCTCAGTCAACTCAGAGATCGGGATTAGGCTCAGAGTTTGTTGAGCCTGCTTTCTGAAATAGGGCCCTGATGACAACCATACTCACAACATCACTGCGAAGTGAAACAAAAACCCTGGGAGCAAAAGCATATCTTAATTTTCAATATTTTAATCCACATTTTAATAACTTTAATGTACTTAAAGTATGGACTGTGCAGCTGTATCATCTAAAAAAAAACAACAAAAAAAAACAGAAATACTGGGCTGGGACTCGGTATCAGCAGATACTCAATATTAAATGACTCAGGACATTCCAACTAAAAATTAAATATTAAAAACAACGTGATTGTGTCTGTCACTTTAAACATGATCACTTCCTCTCTCCCTTTCTCTTCCACCCAGCATACCAACAGGACCAGTTAGTCCAGTGTGGTGTAATCCCCAGACTGGTGTCCATTATAAGGGAGTACCCAGAGAACGACCCCCTGGTCAACGTCTGCCTGCTGGCCCTCTGTAACCTGGCTGACATGGGTGATTATTTTATTAGTGTTTGTTTGTCAGGCTTGAAGTTAGCTCCAACACTGTCTATAGTGATAGAACCTTTTGTTTTCAGACTCTGCGAGGGATGCCCTGGCAGAACAGGATGTGGCAGATGTACTGACGTTCCAGCTGAAACGAGCATCTGATGCAGAGCGCCGACATGTCATCCTGGAAATACTGGGCTCGCTGGGCGAGAGTGGTAAGACCTGCAGGGTGATTCCGGAAGGAGGCTAGGAAAGGAAAGACTTTTTGATGATTAAATTAAATTTGTTTTTAACCTCAATAAAGTGCTTTAACATAAGCCATCAGAGAGTGTTTATGCTGAGGTAGCCATGCCTTTTATATCCCTGGTTGTGTTTGGCCATTGACGGTAATGTCAGTCAGTCAATCTTAAATTTGGTTAAGGTGACATCAGTCATAAAAAACAACAGTGAACAAACAAAAATATACCAATGGTCAATTACAAAACATAGCAAGGTATAGGCAAGAAAACTGACAAAATTCATACCTTCTTTGAAGAGGACAGAGGAAGAATCTCCCTGCAGACACAGATTATATAACAACAAAGCCTGAAACATTTCTAGTGTGTAGTTAACTTTGACACAGAGTTAATTGATGGATTAATAACAGACATTTTTGTCTGGTTATTTTACATGTAAACAGCTTGTGTACTGATTATCCATAAAATCTACAGTGTCACAACATAAACTAATGTCATAATATAACATTTTGTATAACCTAATACAGGGCCGTAAATATAGACAGTGCAGGCAGTAAGGTTGCACTGGGGTTCAAGGGGTGAGGGGGCCTGTAGAGAAACCGGGCTGTTTTTTTTGTGTGAAATGGTTAGTTACAGTCTTTAACAAAATTATATGTGTATTCCACATAAACTATAAATAAGATATAAAAAATACTCAGTGAAATGCAGAATTTCTTATTTTATTTGGTGTTTTTGTCATACACAAATTTGCAATGATGATTCCTGGGTGATATGTATGTTGATATTGTCCAGTGTCATGTCTCTATTTAATCATGTGATAAGACGATACAACATACAGTTTCTATTTTAGACTCAAGTCAGGCACTAAGGCCTATCATAATGGCATGCACTGGGGCCCATCCTAACTACAATACGCCACTGACCCAATAGCAGATTTCATCCCTGTTGTCCACTATCAAACAGGAATGCACAATTCAGATTATCAGGGATAAAAGAGCAGTCACAGAACTAGACAGACTGCTGATAATGCTTATTGATCACAAGCACATAATATCACAAAAGACATTATGCTGTAGCTTGTTCAGCAAAAAAATGATTCCATCTGGCAGCAGACTGCAGACAGCTTTTTAAGTTTGACCAACAGTCACTGAATGTGCTATAATTTCATCAAAACACACAAACATTCCTTACATCACCTGGCACTGATATTTTATGATGTAGCCAAGAATAATGAGGATAAAATACAGCTTTGAGCATGCAAGGACTGTGTTGTAATAAGTCAGTTATATTGTTAGAAATGGGCAAGTTCAAGTTAAAGAAGTGATGTGATAGAAACTCCAGAACAGCTCAATGATGAACTTTGGAATTATATTTTCAATATCTTTATCTATCATGACTCTCATACCATCAGGTACCGGGCAGAAGCTGAGGCATTTTCATTTTTGAAGCACACTGTTAACTACCTCTATATTTATACTACTTTTCAGTAGAATTAAAGGTAGTCAGTAGCTCCCAAGGTGGTTCTGAGGCTGTTTGTTTCTGATTAAAATATACAGACTTAAAGGAGAATGGATTGTTAAGCTGTGGCCAGAGTTACTGTACAGTCAGCCTTGAGCTGTCGTGCTTGGAGTGTACTACAGCTGAATTGAAAGGAAAGGGGCAAGGGAGTTAGTTAGTTTGTCACAAGTAGACTTATTCAGTTTGCATCTGAATGCCTGGTCCAGTGTGGCTTGACAAGGCTAGCACTAGCATTGAAGGCTGTGCCAGCTCTTCCGGGTTTGCTGCTAAATGCTTTGCATTGAGGTGATATTTCAGACTTGAAGTTCTCCAATGGTACGAAAATCCCTTACTGCAGAGAATGGTGCTCCTATCAACAGTTCTGGGCATTTTTTAAATGTTCCAGTCACAGGGCCAAGCAGCATCATCTTGTCTGCCTCCATAATGTGACAAAGCCACTGTGGCCTTAAATGACGCACCAGGTCAAAGGGCACCACGAAACGTGATTAATCAGCGCAATTTTTTTAACTCTTTTTTTTTTTGCAATTTAATTAATCAAAATCAACATGTTATTTTGATAGCCCTAGGGCTAACGTGTTTCCTCACACCAATTCTTCTTCCTCTCTCCCTTCTGTTATTTTAATAGTCTGCCATCTTGCGCATGACAGGTTTAGCAGAGTGGGCTGCACTCCTCGGTGTGTTCTAGTTCGCACAGAGATCCATGGTGCATTTCCTGTACCTGTCTTACATGCACTCCCTCTCAGAGAGGGAGTGCATGTAAGACAGGTACAGGAAATGCACCAGTCGCAGTCAGAAAATGCACCAGTCGCAGTCCCCCAGCTTTCTCTGTCTTCCCCTCTTGAGTCAGTCCATTAAACTCCTGCCAATTACGCAGAAGAGCTGCTGGTTTCATTAAAAAAAAAAAAAGTCTGATGGGTCCGATCTGGACCCATCAGGCTCGGGCAGAGAATCAGAACTCTGGAGAGTACTATGGCTAAATGCCCAGTATGATGAGACAAGTTCCAAAAAAATGCAACATACAAATTTCCAATAAAATTCTTTACCAGCACAGCCTGAGCATCCTTGCTTATGTAAGTCAGGGGTTGTATGTTACATAATGTCAGATTTTCCAACATGAAATAATGTCTAGTACCATCTACTATGTATTTTGTTCTATAGTGATATAATATTTTTGATAATAGATAATGTCAGCTGTCAATAATAATAGAATAAATTGTGCTTGACCACCAGATATACTGAAGCTGCAGTTTGCTGAGTCAGGAGTACCAGAGGCTTTATCAGAGATGATTCGGAGTTTGCAGGGAGGCTCTGACCCCCATGACCTCTGCAGCATCAAGATTGCCTCCAACCTCATCGTGTCCTTGCTTTTAGGAGGTGAGTGATACAGGTGTGACCTTGTTAGACATATCTGAATGTTTGTATGGCAACAACTCTGTCTCTGTAGAGGTACTCATTTTCCTGTTTGCCTTTGTTTTTGTCTATTTGTCTTTCAAGTTATTCACCTTGTCTTATTAGACAATTGTGTGCGTATCTTACTGTGCATATTCAGCTGTCATTGGCTAGTTCAAATAACACTGACTATTGTCCTCTATCATTATATTCAGACAGTATGCACCATGAATGTGGTGTAGATTAAAAGTTCATTCATACTTATGCGTTGAATCAACGCCGTAGCTATGGCGTAGGCTCCACGTCGACATAGAGCCTACGCCGTAACCTACGCCGTAGTCTGCCATGTACCTCCCCAGTAATGTAACTACATGTCGCAGTGATGCAGACCTCCTGTCTGTTTCTGTATACTGACACCATTTCCCTCAGTGGAAACGAAGCTTTTATTTACTTTTATTTCACAGATAAGAAACAATGAATTGTGACGATAGTAAAGCCTCCACTAAAATAGCATTTTACGTCTTGTATGTAATTTATTCTTCAGGGATTTATACTTTGGGATTTATTCTGGCTTCATATGAGCAGAGGAAATCTCTGCTTGTCGCTAGGCTAATTTATACAATGTAAAATGCTATAGGCTTGTGCTAAATCGTTAGCATTTTGTATTTCTTTGGATACGTGTTTAGTATGGCAGTTGTTTTGTCGGTGAATCTTGTGAGTTATAATGGAGCCAAATTGTGTGCTGTTACCTTTGTTAAATGTTGCAGTTGTCCCTGGCTTTATATGAGCAGAGAGAAAGATGTTGGCTGCTAGGCTAATCTATACAATGTAAAATGCCATAGGCTTGTGCTAATAACATTAGCATGTTATATTCATTTGGAAAACCTGTTTAGTACTAGACAGTTGTTTTGTCGGTGAATCTTGTGAGTTGTAATGGAGCCAAATTGTATGTTGTTACCTTTGTTAAATGTTGCAGTTGTCCATGGTTTTATATGAGAAGAGGAAAAGATCACTAGTTGCTAGGCTAATTTCAACCTGACCTCACAGAAATACGTGAAATGACCACAACCTCTTAACACCGCATTCCGTGGTGGCAGCATGTAATGGGTTGAAATGACGTGCTGCCACCACGGAAACAATGCCAATGTAAAGTCAATTAGGATCCTTTCCCGTGGTGGACACACGGATTCCCTGATTCAATAACCTCACATCAACCTCATTTTCTTCAATGATATCTTTAACATTCCTGTATACACACAAAAACGCGGAAGTGTCCTTGATAACTCAACAATATGACAGTTTAATGTCAAGGCCATAAAATAAAATAAATGTATTTTGCCAGCAGATAGTGTAGAGCTTTAAGAGCTTTGTGCTATGGGTGGATGGGGCGCGTTCGACTACTGTTTTGTAGCTACTGTCTGCCGTGTGTGGGCTTCATTCCATTTCAGATTGCCGTCCATCTGCCATAACCGAATCCAAACGCCACTAATTAATAAATAAATAAGAGAAAAATAAGGCTGAGCACGGAAGAACCAGAGAGGAAACACCATCACATGGAGCCCTCTGCCCCCAGCAACCCAGCCACCCTCCACTCAACCAGTGGAGAGCGGACCCCAAGCCAGCGCCACAGAACCAGCGGCCGCCCCGCTGGTTATACCTCCGACCATGGCAGCTGTCACACAAACCGCTGCTGAAAATGATACATTTTGATACAGGTAGGCTATATACATATTGCAAAACTCACCAAAGCATATTTTCGTTTCCAAATATTTATTTGAAAATGAAACTATTCATACGGTCAATAAAAAAACATTTTGTTAGTAATAAAAAACAAATGTAATCTCAGTGTGACTGCGCCAGCCAGCGGGACTGTGGCTGAACCACTGCCAATGTTCATTCATTCATTCATTCAATTGCGTGTTCAATAACAATAATAGGCTAAATAGTATCTAAGCAATAATAAAGTGTCTAAACAATAATAAATAGTATCTAAGTTATCTATTAGGCTGCCATTCCACTCTGTAAATAGATTTTAACATTTCAATATAATTTTAATATTATTTTTGTTTATTTCATTATTGTTATTATTGGTTTACTTTTTAGTAGTATTGTATTGTCTGAGGATGACTCATGTTAGTAACTATCTACAGTAAAAAAAGAAACAAACAAAAATCATCTTATACACTGGGCCTTCAGAGTCCTCTCTGAAACTACACCTGGCATGGCTTGTGTCCAAAAAATGAAAAAATCAAAACATTGTCGTAGAGCTAAACCAAATACATCATTGGAAAGGTCTCAACCTGGTGAGTAACATATGTCAGTATGAAGATTCTACATGGCTCCTGCTTTGAGCCATTCACCTTTGAACCTTGACCTCAGTGCATGTTTGAGGGTTTATAACTCAGCAACTAAAGGGGGTACAGACATGGGACCAACTGTTATAGAGAGCTCTTGACCTCAACTATCATGTGAGTGTAGTCAACAACGGGGGCTGCTGTCAGATATGGGTAAAATATGGATAAAATTAATTTTCACCCATTTAGAAATTAGATATTTAAAATCTGATTAGCCTACACAAGTGTGTTTACCATCCCCTTGAAGTCCACAGTGTACTCTCAATTTAGTATTTACAACTTCCAAATCTAGGAGAAAACACTTATCTTTTTAAAAAACTACAATTCCCTGGGACCGCGCCATGCATTTTGATACATATCAGCAACATAGTTGTAGTTTTTCTGATTTGCAAAGTAGGGCTCTAAATAGGTTTGTAAAAAGACAAATCTACTGAATATATCTAATATTTAGTAAGGCCGAACTAGTTATTGCACTGCACCTAGATGAACTATGTTAAGAAAAAGTAAAGATGTAGGCTAATTTTTTATATTTTAGCTAATACACTAGAAACGGTGTTTTTGGGACAGTAGGTTTGTTTGCGGCTTGTAAAATAGGGTCATAAAAAGATACATCTACTGAATATATCTAATACCTAGTAAAGCCAAACTAGTTATTACACTGCACCTAGATGAACTATGTTAAAAAAAAAAAAAAAGCAAGGATGTTGTTCAGAAAAAGTAGACATGATGGTTAATTTCAGATATTTTAGTTCTCTAGAAATGGCGTATTTGGGTCTGAATATTTGAATAGGCTATAACAAATATCTAGTACAGCCGAACTATCACGTTATTATCGTTATTATTATTATTGGTGGGAAATTATAACAGAATAATATATTTGCCATTTTAATATCAAGAACACTTCCGCGTTTTTGTGTGTATACAGGAATGTTAAAGATATCACTGAGAAAAACGAGGTTGACATGACGTAACTGAATCAGGGAATCCGTGTGTCCACCACGGGAGAGGATCCTAACTGACTTGACATTGGCATTGTTTCCGTGGTGGCAGCACGTAATTTTGACCCATTACGTGCTGCCACCACGGAATGCAGTGTTAAGAGGTTGTGGTCATTTAACATATTTCTGTGATATCAGGTTGGCTAATTTATACAATGTAAAATGCCATAGGTAATAACTAATAATAACAATATTATTAGCATGTTGTATTTGTGGGGAAAATATGTCCAGATAAAGACAAGTGTTTGTCTGTGAGTGCTGGGAGTTATCGTGAAGCTGATTGGTGCTTGTATTGGAAATTGTCTCTATTAAGCCATATTTAATGTCTGTTTTGGGTGTGTTTTGAATCAACTAAACTTAACAGTTTTGGAGGTGTAACTGCAGAGTGACACAGACACACCACTTCACAAGTAAATATGCTGACAACGACGTAGGCGACGTGAGTAGGCTACGTGCATACGGTCTACTCACAACCATAAATCTTTACATGACTGTCAAAGCTGTCATGTAAAGCCTGGTTCTTCAAGAGGGAGTTCTCAGATTTCCCACAAGGGGGCTGCCACATTATTATTTGATTATTTTTTGAAAGTTTTTTTATTATTAGTAATAATATGTCTGAAAATACAGATTCACATGAATTCAACATATTTTATTTTTTGCAACAACTTATTTTTGTGAAAGTGGAGTTTCCCCCCTTACCTATCTGAAAAGCAATACAGGTCAAGAAAGCAGCCTGAGGCTGATATAGCCCTCTGCCTGACAACCTCAACCTGCCCAGTTTAATATGCAATGCAGTTTTATACTACACATGCAGTAGGGGGTCCCTGCTCTGCCTCTCTTTAAGCAAAGGGGTCCTCAAATTGTTATAAGTGTCTGAAGTGTCTCGTAACCTTTCACTTGATCCAGTCTGTTTGTTATTGCCTCATTAAAGAGAAGTCTTGTTCTGAAATATCACGAGATACCATGAGATATCACAGATGACACTTGTTGGGGTCCTTGGCCTGAAACTTGTAAGACCCTGACCTAAAGAAAGAGACAGAACAGGAGATAGAAGAGATGGGTTCAGGCTGGCCATGAGCATGACTTGATTTTGCCCTCTGACATCATCAGTGTGTTGCTCCAGGGTTAGTGAGTAAGTTTGCTAACTAGGAAAGCTATGCTAACAAGTAAACTTGCTAATAGACTAGAATATTAGCGAGTTAGCTTGCTAACTAGGTAGGCTATGCTAATCAGTAAGCTTACTAACAGGCTAAGATACTGTTCACTGACATTAAGAGTAAGGATAATGTCATTTTGCAGTTACAAAGACCTGTGTTGGACACATCTTCCCTCGTTTTTCAAAGCCAATGCAAAACATTTTCTTTTGCAAGTATTTTGCATAGTATAAAACTGCAGGAATTGCAGGAATTGCTGCCAAACAAAGTTTCGTTGTATCGTGTGTACAATGACAATCTTCAGTGCTTGTGTTGATCCAGGACCCTCACTGCCATGTGATGTCGAACCAGGATAACCTGTATATGTTGATCTAGGACCATCATTGCCATGTTGATCCTGAATAGAAATGCTAATGTAGACCCAGAGCCATCATTGCTAGGCTGATGTTGACCTAAACAAATTATCCACAATCCACATCGCGATGATGGTCCTTGGTCAACATAAACATATTATCCAGGGTCAATATGGCAGTGTGGTCCTGGATCAACATGAGTAACTGAAAAATGCTATTATCTTTTATTTTTTATTCTAGCCTATTGTCAAGCTAGCTTACCTCTTAGCATAACCTACCCACTTAGCAAGCTAACTCGCTAACCCTGCAGTGGCTTATACAGATTTTGTTGAGTGTTACTAAGGATATTGATCAGTTTAACCAACTTTGATTTGAAAACTTAGCTTAGTAGAAAAAGCATAAAGGAATTTTGAAAGAAGCACAGGAGCAACACACAGATTATGTCAGAGGGCTGCGATTAGTTAACTGCGATGTTGGTCCAGGAACGCAATGGGGGGTGTTGATCTCAAAATATGTCCCACATGGCAAAATCACATCGTGCCTGTCCATTACACAACAAAACAGCCAAGCTGGTTGTTTATGGTATCATGACTCCTTACAGCCTTGTTTATCTTAGGGTGACCATATTTTGATTTCCAAAAAAGAGGACACTCTGCCCGGCCACGACATAGCCTATTTAAATGATACTCGCAGTTTACTCAAAGATGCCTTATCATTTTAATATATTTAAAATATTTGTATGGATAGAAAATTCAGTTATATTACAAAATAATATCGCTCAAAGATAGAAATTCAGATAGGCCCCAGTAGGGACACATACACACACTTGAGTGTTGCGATCCGAGCCCAACGGTACCCGACAGATCGGGCCGGGTTTAGTCAAAAATGTAGCTATAAATTGTATTTGGGCTCGGGTCGGATTCGGTCAGCGAAATGTAGTGTAAAAATAAATAAAATCCTATTGTCTGTCCTGTTTATTGCTTGGGCACTGTTATTTACGTGACAACAACTGAACATAACACACACAGACACACACTGGCTGTTTGTTTCTACCTCTCCTCATCCTAGACGTCTCGGACCTTCCACCACCCGCCTCCACCTTGATTAAATGCTGAAAATAAAAGAGGGAGACAGATTTTTCCTATTTTATCTTATTTTGTTTTATGTCTCCCTCTCCTCTCGCTGGAAGCGTCGGACCTCCTGCCTCCCGCTCCCGTCTCAAACACGGGCTGAGCACCCACGGCGCACACCCGTCCTGTTAAATACCCTGTAACCATAACAACTGTGTGACACAAACTCAGTGCTTTGGTCATTAAATAATGTCGGGCTCGGGTCGGGTTCGGACAGAAATGTGCGGCCCATGCCGCACTCACACACACACACACACACACACACACACACACACACACACACACACACGAAAAACCGGACATTATCATCATTGTATAAAAAACCCCCGGACGCCCCGGACAGGACGTGAAAAGTGGACATGTCCGGGCAAAAGAGGATATTTGGTCAGCCTAGTTTATCTAGATATTGTGACCTTCTCTGTGGCAGTGTGTCACAGGCAGAGGGCGGACCATTAACAGTCACTCCAGGATTTCACAGGCTGTTTTGGGGATTGCTCTGGCCTGAAATGTCTGATTTCACAGCAGTTTTTCGACAAAATTGCAAGAATAGTTGTGATGCTGTCTCAGATCCAGAGCTTATTATTATGAGCATTTAGTGTTTCCCACAGAATTACAATGATACAATCTATTTGTGATGGTAGGGGGCAGTGGGGGCAGCCTGCAATCAGCTGTTGCTGCCATTTGCAGCAGCGCTGAAGGACTGTTCCTGTGAGCTGCTTTCCACCTCTCTGCTCAGTTGGCACGAACTAACACAGCACAATGTGATCTCATCACCACTCAAATGCTTGATGTGTGTGTGTGTGTGTGTGTGTGTGTGTGTGTGTGTGTGTGTGTGTGTGTGTGTGTGTGTGTGTGTGTGTGTGTGTGTGTGTGTGTGTGTGTGTGTCAGATGAATCTATGCAGAAGTGTTTTGGTGAGGGAACAGGTCTGGTGTATCAGGATGTTCTGTCCTGGCTGCAGAGCTCCAATACCCAGCTGCAGCTGTCTGGAGCCCTGGCCATCGCCAACTTCGCCAGGAACGGTGAGATATTTTCCAGAAAAGAACATTAACTTTAATGAGATCTCTGTGACTTCATCCACAGGTTTGTGAAGGGACATTCCCCACCATCAGCGCCATCTATATGGAGTGGATGTAGAATAAGCAAGCAGCCACCACCACTGCTGAGACATTTGTTAGTGAAGCAAACACACCCTATAATATACAGTACTTCCTTTTAAAGTGGCTCTAACCACGGTTCCCTTCAGCTCTACAGAGCTTTTTAGCTTCTTTTATCATCATTGTTGTGTTTTCGTTTTCTTGGTCCCTTGGCTTTACTGTTCTAGTTCACTCTCACCGCTCTCAAGTCGTAATTCCAGCAGCAGCAGACAGCTATTTTCAGTTACAGTACACTACCTGCTCAGCATTAGACAGCAGACACAGTTAGAGACTAGTCTCGCCAGCAGACAATCAGAGATCTCCGCCTTCTGATAGTCTGGGGACACTCCTTTCTAAAGTGTGTTTAACACACCTGCGAAAACAGCCAGGAACAAAGCAACGCCTTTTGCATTTTTTAAAAGGACACGCCCACCCGGAAATGTGCGCTCCCCCTTTTCTCTTCCGCAAGGAAACAAACACATAGAGAGCTTGAAAATGGATGCTGAGAGATTTAACTCCATTTTATCAAACGTGTGCTCAGTCCACAAGATTGTGGAAATGAAGGACTTACAGCTACTTGAGCCATTTTGTACCGCTACACGTGTTTCTAGTCGGACTATGTTTACGAGCACAAGAGTTCAGCGAGCCACCAAAGGACAGCTCTGCGGATTTACTATTGGCTCTGCAATGTCGCAAGTTTTTTAAACTCTGATAATTGTATCCGCCCATCTAAACACAAAATCAGGGAGAAAGTTTAGTTAAGTAAAGCGTCTAAAGACTGACTTGTGAGTCTAGTTAGAGACTAGCTGGTAAACACAGTCGAGCATTCAGCAGCTAAAGAGGCAGTTGCATTTTTCAGGAGTTGGTAGAGACCAAGAACTCATTGTCATGTCCGGGTCGGGCTAGAATTGGGTTGATATGATGTACCGGCATAAAAGAGAGTGAATACTGGACAAACATTCATCAGGTGGACACAAACACCACCCCTAATGAGTGATCATGTAGCTGTGTGTGTGTTGGATGTGCAACTAAGCAACTGTTTACTAACAGGTTCATCAAATCATCTTATCATGTTTTAATATGTCAGCGTAGTGTTTACAGCTTGTTTTTGCTCCCAACAAGTGGCCAAAAAATCTGTTATTGCAGATTCTGATGATCCATAAGATCACCATTAACTATTAATGTGTAATTAGACAAGTTTTTTGCTTTAACTTCAATATCAATATGAAGTAAATGTTGATCACACAATATAATGTAATTATGTGGTATTAGCAGTGATGCAGGCTTGTGCTGACCCGTTGTGGTAAAAAAATTAAAAATTCTTACCAGTTCATCTACAGTGGCATGCAAATTTTGTTCACCCCTGGTCAACGTTTTGTTTACTGTGAATAGTTGAGTAAGTAGAAGATGAACTGATCTTCCAAAGGCATTAAGTTGAAGATGAAACATACTTTTCAATTTTTTAAGCAAGATCAGTGTATTAATGTTTGTTGTGTACAATTTTGGAGTGGAAAAAAAGGAAAGGAGCACCATTCAAAGGTCTGGCCACCCCAGGACATTTGAGCTCTCACGTAACCTATACTAGGGTCTCAGACCTTAATTAGCTTTTTAAGGCTATAGTTTGTTCCCAGTCATCCTTAGGAAAGGTGAGGTGATGCAAATTTCAGAGCTTTATAAATACTCTGACTCCTGAAACCTTGTCCTGTCAATCAGCAGCCATGGGCTCCTCTAAACAGCTGCCTAGCTCTCTGAAAACAAAAATAACTGATGCCCACAAAGCAGGAGAAGGCTATAGGAACATTGCAAAGTAGCATTTCAGGTAACTGTTTTCTCAGTTTGTAATGTAATTAAAAAATTGTCAGTTAACAGGAATTGTGGAGGTCATGTTGAAGTCTGGAAACCAAGGAATCTTCCAGGGAGAGCTGCTCGTAGGATTTTAAGAAATGCAAATCAAAACCCCCATTTGACTGCAAAAGACCTGCAGGAAGATTTGTCAGACACTGGAGTGATGATGAACTGTTATTCTGTGCAACAACACCTATACAAATATGACCTTCATAGAAGAGTCATCAGAAAAATTTGCAAAGGAAAATCTAAACAAGCCTGATGCTTTTTGGAAACAAGTCCTGTGAATTGATGAAGTTAAAAAAGAACTTTTTGGATGCAATGAGCAAAGGTATGTTTAAAGAAAAAAAGGGAGCAGACTTTCATGAAAAAACACCTGACCAACTGTTAAACACAGGGATGGATCAAACATTCTTTGGGCTTGTGTTGCAGCCAGTGGCACGGGGAACAACTCACAGATAGAGGGAAGAATGGATTCAGTTAAAGTTCAGCAAATTCTGGAAGCAAACATCACACCATCCGTTAAAAAAAAACTGAGGATAAAGAAAGGATGGCAACAGGACACTGATCCTAAACACACCTGGAAATCCACAACTGACTACCTCAAGAGGAGCAAGCTGAAGGTTTTGCCATGGCCCTCACAGTCACCCGACCTTGACATCATTAAATATCTGTGGGTAAACCTCAAAAGAGCAGTTTAAACAAGACGCCTTTTGGAATGAAGAATGGGTAAAAATGTCTCAAACTGGTTAGAAAAGTCTTAAGAAGCTGTGATACTTGCCAAGGGGGGCGCTACTAAGTACTGATAATGCAGGGTGCCCATACTTGCTTCAGGCCCTTTTCCTTTTTTGTTATTTTGAAAATGTAAAAGACTGAAATAAAAAAAGTAATCTTGCTTGGAAATCAGCTAATCTTTTGCTTGCTTAGCTATTCACAGTACACCAAATTTTGACCAAGGGTGCCCTGACTTCTGCCACTGTATGTTCTGACCCTCAACTATGGTCATGACCTTTAGGTAGTGTAGATATCTGTCACTAATTACAGCTAGTCAGCTTTAACCATTGACTTCTATTCAAACTCAGTTACATATATTTCTAATTCAATTTTGATGCATTGTGATTCCCTGTCAACATATCCATAACATAATTTTTGACTAGTTGCAATTCTAATTTATGATATCTCAATTGTCACTAGTGAAAACATTAATTATTTATATCGACTGTTCACTTCTCACTAGTGATAATGTTCATTGTAGATATCTACAGTTTTTTTATGCATACAGATAAAATAAATGGAATTCTTGACATCCAAGATTCAAATTAAACTATTGATTTGTTGACTTGGAACTGTAACAAGTAAAAATGGAATTTCTGATAACTATAACTGCATTTCAGAAATCTGAAATACAATTATAACTAGTGGAAATTCTATTTGTACAAGAAGCATTATATTTGAGATATCTACAATCCCTTTTAAAACTAGTCAGAATAGAATTATGGATATCAAAAAAGGAATTTCCATTTCTTAAAATCGTCCATTGTAGGTATCTTTGATGATACATGTACAAAGCCAAAATGAATATGTTTGATCAAAAGTCCACCAATGGCTTTGTGGTACTTGAATGATATAATGCCCATGTATTCCAGATGGGGTTTTTTTCATATGTTGTACATATTGAAAATGCAATTGTTGATATTTGAAATGAAAAATTACCCTTCCACTCATCATCATCCTTTATCAACATGTGGAAATTATCGTTTTTCGCACTATTAAAAATTAGTTACTCATATCTATAAGTCAGTTTTGACTAATCAAAATGTGATTTCTACATGTGAAAGTATATTTGTAATATCTCAAAATTATTTTAAAGATATGTAAATGAAGATTTCCATGAGTGAAAACTAAATTGCTATTAGTCAGCCTCATTGATTAATGTTAAAAGGATATGGCATATTGCCACGAGTTTGTGTGGGTGATGGGGTTACAGAGCTACATTTTGATATGCTGTATGTAATATAATACAGTCATCAGGTATTGAAGATGTCTTTGCCGCCTGCTGTGTTTCTGTCAGACAGTAACTGTGTGAAGATGCTGGATCTTGGTGTGGTTCCTCACATCCTGACCTTGTTGGAACAGCATGTTGACGAAGGAGACGTGTCTGTTCAACATGCTGGACTGAGCGCGCTCAGAAATCTGGCCATTCCTGGTAACAATCACAGCAAAACAGTAGAGATATGTATTTAACATTGACTAAACATCAAAATACAGCTATTACTTGAAAGTTTAACACTAACATATATATATATATATATATATATATACATTTGTATTTGTATTTGTATATATATTTGTTCACACTAAGAAACACACTTAGTTATCTTCAGAGAAATACATTACATGTCATCAGGAGAGATAAATCGCCAAAACTATAAACATACATGTTAATGTTAAAATGAAGTCCGTCAATTAAATTCTATTTAAGAGGACATGGATGCTCTGTGTCTTTCAGCCACCAACAAAGTGCGGATGCTTGATGACGGGGTGACTGAGAGAATAAAGACCCTGCTGCGCTCTGACATGCCACCAGTTCAGTTCAAACTGTTGGGTACACTACGCATGATGGTGGATGGACAAGGTGAGCACAGCTACTGGCATTCAGTATTCAGTGAATAGAATAATTATTTATATTCAATGGAGCCTTTGCCTTAACTGCCATTGTTCCCAGAGAATGAACCCTCAGACAGTCCATGGCTTTCCTTCCCTCAGCTTTAGATATCCAACAGGCAGATTTCCACACAACTAACAACAGCAAAAGGTAGTAATGGGTTAAAGGATAACTTCAACATTTTTCAACCTGGACCCTATTTCCCTGTGTAAATTGGCAAAGAGACTGATGTGAAAAACAATTTTTGAAATTGATCCAGTATTTAGTGAGTGGTACGAGGCTGGCAGCTGTACAACAGGCTGCAATGAAAGCAATAAGGTCAAGAAAGCAGCCTGAGGCTGATATAGCCCTCTGCCTGACAACCTCAATCTGTCCAGTTTAATATGCAGTGCAGTTTTATACTACACATGCAGTAGGGGGTCCCTGCTCTGCCTCTCTTTAAGCAAAGGGGTCCTCAAATTGTTATAAGTGTCTGAAGTGTCTCGTAACCTTTCACTTGATCCAGTCTGTTTGTTATTGCCTCATTAAAGAGAAGTCTTGTTCTGAAATATCACGAGATACCATGAGATATCACAGATGACACTTGTTGCAGACAGACAACAGTGGAAACATGAGTGATATTTGGAGAGAGTATAATAACCAGAGTAGTTCATAGAAAATGTATTTTTGTGTTATCTAAGAGGTTTTCAATATCATGGATGATTATTTACCTAATTTCGACAATGAGGCTCAGGTCTTTAAATTCTATTGCCGCAGTATTTATTTGTGAAGGAGGTTTTCATGTTTGTGTTTACATATTCATTCCATCTTGCTGATGCTTCTTGTTATTACACCATCCCCTTTGCTGCTGTAACACCACAAATGTCCTTGCTGTGGGAATAAGAAATGATTATCATGTTATAAAAGACCATGTATAGGGGCTGTACAATGACTAACATTACCGTCGTCATTCATAGCAAGTTGATGTCTCCTTGATGTATAGGAAGGGCAAATGTAAGCATACAATATCATAAAAATATATTATAGGGCGTATAATACAGAAGCATAAATTTATTTCTTTGTCACGCACACACACTGTGGCTTAGATAGTGTCAGCTTGTTGGTATTTTATTACTTTGAATGTCAGCTGATGAAAATGGGGAATCAATCTACAGATTTGTTATAATCACTGCTGAATCAGTTGGTATTTTACATCTCCTTTTTGTCATTATCCTTAAAAAGGATGGCGGTCAAAGTCAAATGCCTTATCCATGTGATTAAAATCCGGGAAATAATCATCCATGACATTGAATATCCATTCCCTGGCTCAATTTAAACCAAGGGTGTCCAAATGTTTTTGAATAAAGGGCCAGATTAGATAATCAATCAATCAATCAATTTTATTTATAAAACCCAATATCACAATACAATTTGCCTCACAGGGCTTTACAGCATACGACATCCCTCTGTCCTTTAGACCCTCACAGCGGATAAGGAAAAACTCCCCAAAAAAAACCCTTTACCGGGGGAAAAAAATGGTAGAAACCTCAGGAAGAGCAACTGAGGAGGGATCCCTCTTCCAGGACGGACAGACGTGCAGTAGATGTTGTACAGAACAGATCAGCATAACAAATTAACAGTAATCTGTATGACACAATACAGTAATCTGTATGACATCCTCGGTAATGACAGTAGCTTACAACAACATTCATGAAAGTAATAATACTGTCGTTGTAGTTCTGGCTACTGTGGTACAATATGTTGAAAGTATATATTAGTATCAGGCAGTATACATGTATGATGATATCATATGTCTATAATAGCAGTAGAAGTATGACTAATGATTAATGATGGCAGCAGCAGCAGCAGCAGCAGGAGGCAATCACACAGGAAGCAAACACCAGTTTCACAGATGAAAGTTGTTGGTTGTTGGACCCATCCACCACCTCTCCTGCCTGCCCTAGTTAGACTTCCGTCGCCTTAACTTTCGTCATTGTCCTGCCACATTTCCCCCTAACGCCGCCAGGTGCAGTTAAACAATAAGAGCGACTACCTGCGTATCATGCAGAGGTTAAAAACGCCATTTTTTTGTCAGCGTCACTGACAGAGTGCCAGTCTTTGACGACTTCTGAGTGAGACCGTGTTGTTTACAATCAGTCCACGGGCCACTATTGGCCCTGGAGCAGCACTTTGGACATGCATGATTTAAATTCTCTCAATTAATTGATTCATCATCTGCTCTGTAACACAGAAAATAGTGAAAAAATTGTGTTTCCAAGGGTATAAATCCATTTGATTAAAATATATATTTCCTCTAGCACCATCCTCATCCAAATCCAGACGTTTTGTCATACAACTTGACTTCAACATGTGGCCATATTTCCTATTTGTATGTGATTTTACTACTGTTTTACTATGTGAATGTTTTTAAATGTATTTTTACATTTCCTCTGCCATGCTGTGTGTGTCAGAGGAGGCAGCTTTGGTGCTGGGCAGAGATGCTGTGCTGCTGGCTCGGGTCATGGAGTGGTGTGAAGCTAAAGACCATGCAGGAGTCCGAGGAGAAGCCAGTCGCCTCTTGGCTGCCTTCATCAGACACAGCCGCAGCCCTGTGAGCCCATTTATTCTCACCCAGCATAAATCAGAACTAAACCTTACATTTTCCATCTTCTTGGTAATCTACCCAGTTTGTTGGAGTTTAATGTAATGAAAGTATATACTCTATGCACACACATTAGCTAAACATTTGTTATGAGCTGATTTCCTCTCTTTTTTTAGGAAGTTGTCCTTGCTGTAGCCAAAGCAGATGGGGTTCGGCACCTAATCTCCATGGCAACAAGTGAACATGTCATCATGCAGAACGAGGCTCTGGTTGCCCTGGCAATAGCATCTGCAATTGACATCGGTAAAGCAACCTCAGATACAATGTAAAGTCATTAGTTACAGGCCCAAATTCAACAACCATGTGAGAATAATATGTAATCTCTTGGCAAGAGTCTGTCTTTTTATATCAGACCTGCCTGGAATCTGGTCAGGACAGCTCTGTAGCTCTGCCTAATCCTGATGGAGGAAAATGTTGTCACTCCGAAGCCTACAAATAGGACAGAAAATGCCTCACTTTTATTTTAGTCAATTAGGACTACTTTTAGCACTCCAAGATGCTAGACATATATGTCACTCTATAGATGCCTTATGTCGGAGAACTATCGAAAGCCATATGGCTCTATACGTCTATTTTGATGTTTGTATTGTTAAGTCAAATTTGTTCGTCTGTACAGTTAAAAATATGACGTTTTAACATGTAAAATGTGCATTAAGACAACAGAAAATGCCCTGTTAACAAGTACATTTATGATGTCTTAAAACATTCAGAGCATTAAAGCTTGGTTGGTGTCAACATACCCACCCCTTTTTAATGTAGCGTGGGCAAATGTGGGCTCCTGAAGGTGGGTACGATTTTGCTACATACCTATCACCTGTCTTCTACAAAACTTCAATTTTGTCATAAACTCCTCATGACTGAAAACAACGAATGGCCTGTGGAAGCTTTTTAAGCCACTGTGGCCGTAACATGCAGCCTATGTGTGTTTTTATCCAGTGTAAATAATTTTAAAAATTCTTCTCAAACACAAATGTGGTGTTTTACTCAGGAAAACCAAGCTTTGTATCCACCTTATTCTTAGGCGTGGCTTCTGGCACTGAACCGGAACCTGCATTTTCCTGTTGTAATAGCACAGAACGGTATGCTAACAGTATGCTAATCTTTTCTAGAGTGATAAGGAAATAAAACATGTGGAGCACATCACCTGTTACACCTCAGATGGTATAACATGATCACACCTCTTTCATCTCTGACAGCCATCTCAAAGCGTTTGTTGTTTTCCTTTTCAACCCAGCGTGTTAGCGATTAGCTTGCCTTGCTCCGTTAAGATATTGTTAAAGCCACGGTGTGTAGGAATATCTCCCATCTAACGCTGAAATCATATATTGCATTTGTAGCGGTTGTGTAACGTTACTCTCTCTTGCGTTGTGTATAATCACAAGAAAAATCAGTCATGAAGCACTGTTGGCACCCGCCGTTTATTCCCGCATCTGGCAGAGGAAATATTTTCATAGTCAGTCTTGGCCTCAGTCATACACGTGCTCTCACACTGGGAATATCAAATAAAAAAGGAGTGCAAGTTAGCTAAACCCTGAGTTATGCTAACCACGTTACACACAAGTAATTAAAAACACTGTCAACTTTTACGGAAGGGCGTGCTCAACCGATCGGGAGCTCCAGATTTACAAAAGGTAACATACACAACCCCTTAGATATAAAGTTTAGATAATTAATACATAATAATTACAAAGCTGATAACATGTGCACCTACCAGGGAGACAGCGCAGCCAAACTGTTGCTATCTTCCGGGGTACACTACCCTAGTCTGCAGGGGTGTTGTGTTCACTGACCATAAAATAAATCAGTTTCAGAGAAAGTAAAATAAAGCAGTGGTTGCCATGGCAAGTGTGATCATACATACTGTAACTCTGTTACACATTTAAACGCGCATTTCCAAAGTCAAGCAAACCCAAAAGCATAATCTACCATAATAGGAGCATCGGTGACCCATTTTCAGGTAGAAAAAACAAAACAATTGTCTACCATAATGTTACTCTCTACATTTGAAATAAACAAATTATAAGCATGACTTAATGTGACCAAGACACCTAAAAGTAAAAACAAAGCCGTTTTCATCAACTTACAAGCAACTGTGCGTCAGACATACTGTAAGTCAATGGGTTTTCTGGTCGGAAAGGTAATGCACCCATGCCCCACTAGAGGGCGCGTAAGGCTTAACTTTAGCATGTGATTGCATTGCCCCGGCCTGTCTGTCGGGAAAAAAATGACAGGGAGGCCAGCAGGCCAACCACAGCGTGCCTTTTAAAACCTTTCTCCTTCAGCAGCTCTTTCCACCTGGAAAAGGCTACCCCGATGCTGACCCTTGTTTTTTGAATTCGCCGGTCACGTTTCCGTTTTGATTCCCTTTTGCGCTTTCTTGGCGACGAGGATTCCGTCTCCCGTGATGCTGCATATGCATGATCCTGCGTTATGCTCAAAGAGTGGGACTTTGTTATGCTGCAGTAGTGCCGGGGTAGTAGCGAAGCGCCTCTTGCTCCTCTCCTTCGGCTTCTCAGTCACGCAGCGCTGGCCTGGCTCTCAACGAAAACACTGAAGGCGGTGCTGTATGTCCGTGCTGGCGGATGTATTTTCAAGATGGCGAAATGTTATGGAACCCCCCAAACGACTTACCCGCACAATGTACAAACAAATCCGAAATTCTCCTTTCACAAGAATAAGTCAGATTATTGGTGGAGGTAATAATGCACCAATGATGACATATTTATGAATGCAGACATAGATTTTTGTCAATAAACAATTGAGAACACTACACAATGTCCCTTTTAATTTAATGGAGCCCAAGCTAGCTTATGATGAGCTTATGAACATCTGCTTCTAAAAGATGATTTGTGATTTCTTCCGATTCAGGAATAGACAGTAACACAAGAGGCAAACAATTTACATAATTCTGGATTCATTTTAGCTCCATGTAAAGTGAATAAATGTGATGTTTACTGGCTCATGTGCCACTTGTCTGCCTTAATGACACGGTGTACATATTTTTATCACTGCTTACTTATTAAATCAGAGTTCTACCAAATTCAGCAGCAGACCTAAGTAATATGAGCGATATAAAGTAGTAGTAGAACAAATAACTTTAGGCAATTATTTTATTTTAAGGCTCAGAATAGATGACTATGACACTATACTTTAATTCTGCCATCTAGTGGAAAAATACAATGCATACCAAATACTATCTCATCAGTTCCCCCCTTCGAAACTGGTAAAGTGGTTGCAACCAATATTTAATGTCTTAAGATGTCAGAGATGTGCTTGTTAACAGGGCATTTTCTGTTGTCTCAACACGCATTTGACGTTTGTGTTAAGATGAACTAATCTGACTTCTAAATACCAGCGTCAGAATAGATATATTGAGCCATATGACTTTTGATAGAGAACGTCTAACGGCAGCTTGTGTGCTCACAAGCCTCCAATGAGACAGACTTTTATTCTCTTGCAATATTAAATAATAATAATAATACATTTTATTTGTTAGGGCGCCTTTCAAGCCACTCAAGGTCGCCTTACAGCAAAGATCAATCAATTAATTAATCAATTTTACAATATCACAAATCACAATTTGCCTCACAGGGCCCTCTGTCCTTTAGACCCTCACAGCAGATAAGGAAAAACTCCCCAAAAAAACCCCTTTACCGGGGAAAAAAACGGTAGAAACCTCAGGAAGAGCAACTGAGGAGGGATCCCTCTTCCAGGACGGACAGACGTGCAATAGATGTCGTACAGAACAGATCAGCATAATAAATTAACAGTAATCTGTATGACACAATGAGACCGATAAAACACAGCATACAAAACATCATAACTCATCATACAATACATTAAAATAGAGGGGATGACAAATATTGTTTTTGGATTTTCTTACAAAAAATGCAATTCCTTTTTTCATACTACAACTACAATGAACAAAATTTTCTATGTTTAAAGGTACATGAAACTCAAAATGTTGTATTTTTAATTGGTGGTGTTGCTATCAGCTCTGATTGCATAGTGTCTCCTATGTTGTGTCTTAACTTAGACTATATCATCTCTATTTCTTTGTTCACACACTGGTTTATAAATAGTTGGACAGTATTTTCTCACACAGAGAAACATGGAAAGCTGCTCTGCTCTGAATGTGGCCTCTGCAAGCACTCTTTCTCTCTGAACGAACATAATCTGTAACATATTATCTATCAGCCAAAAAAAGATATCAGGCAAATTGTATGTATGTTGTTTAATTTTACAAATGTAGACATGGGGAGGAAGAATGAGGATCTGATGTGCGAAAGTAATAATCAGCACCACACTGGTTGGACAGCTGCGCCTCAGGCTAACCAGGGTTTATTATTAGCCCATGACTAAAAATAAACACTGTGAAACATGTGCGATGCCATATGGCTTGCCTGTTCCACTGCTGTGATGGATTATGCAGAAACAAAGAACCACTCAACACAAAGATAACATACGATAAGAAAGAACTTTAGTTTTCACACAGCTAAGCTTAAAAACAAACAATAACTGAGAATGGTTTAAAAGAGCAGGAAAAACTGAAAGTAACTGTTGTTACCACTCATATGGCACCAAAGCTCAAGAAAAACCAAGAAAGCAAATGTATTTGCTTGTGCTGTATAACATTGCAAAGGAAATTTAAAAGCTACTTAACAAACTAACACATACATGGCCACTCTAGAGACTAAACTACAGATAGAAATGCAGCTCGATGAATCAGTGTGCTACACCAAGAAATACACTTCAAAGTACTGCCTAGCTGGGATAGTTAAGTTCTATCTATTCTCATAGTATAATATCGTATAATATCCTATGAAAAATGCATGCACACCAGTTTGTATGATATCCTACAAATATTCTTCCCATGAATGATGTTACATCCTTAATGTACAGTTACGAAATTAAAGTTTTGGGGTTTTTTTGTTTTGTTTGTTTTTTATTTTGTGACCTATCGTGACATCCTGCCTCCCTACAAGTGCTCCAGACTGCTATCAGCGCATTGGTCACGTAATTGCAGCCTTTCAAAATACGTAGGATATGTACAAATTCGGGTGCGTCGCTTTTCCTAGGGAAAAAATTATGATATGATATGATATGATATGATATGTAGACATAGATTTATATGTGTGTGTGTGTGTGTGTGTGTGTGTGTGTGTGTGTGTGTGTGTGTGTGCGTGCGTGCCTGTGTGTGTGAGAACTACAGAGTCTATGAAGGATCCGTTCAGGGAGGCGGAGCTGTTGCCCATGCTGAAAAAGATGTTGGAGGATCCTGTAGGGGCGGTCGAAGTCAAGTTCAGTGCTTTGGGTCTCATCTGCAGCCTGGCTAACTCCAGTATGTGTTTGATTTTACAACACATGTTCACAGACACTCCAAATTTCAACATGTTCTAGAATGTTTTTTTTCTTAGCAACATCTGTGCACTCTGCGATGTTTTTCAGTGGCACAGTAAGTTATTGGTTTCTGCCAAAAATCTCAAATGGTCAAAAGATGTCTGTGGTCACACACAGCAGAGTATGGCTTTCTCCATACTTAATAAATAAAGAAATTCCCCCAGCCATCTAGCTCTAGAGAAGCAGGAGGGTTTCCTCACCTTCCAATTCATTAAAATCATACGTTTTGTTGATAGGCATGCAAGGGCAATTAATCTTTGATGCTTATTACTTTGAATATTTTCAACAGGGGCACCCAACAGGCATGTTGTAGGAGAAAGCTGGAGATCCATATTGAGAATCCCTGACAGCATACTGTATATGCCACCTCATTCCACAGGGACCCACTTTTCCACAACCGTGCCAGCATTGATCTGAGAAGCTTTGTTCCATCTTTTTCAGTCTCGCAGGAGTTAAATATGCCCTATGCATTATCTTCATCTGTATCACTCTATATCTTACACAATTACTCATATTAATCGATTTCCTCCACAAGCTATCCCATTCGGATAATGATAAATTAATTCCAAGATCTTGCTGCCATCACAGTTGGGTTGGGACATTGCAATTAGAGGATGGAATACATAAATGTCTATAAAGTTTGGAGACTACTCCTCTCCCATGGGCAATATCCTCCAGCCTCTCATCTATTTCCACATGGCTACCAATGGCACTGCCTGACATTGACAGTTTGTTTAAACTGACTTTAGGTTGTGCATATGTTAGAAATGAATTGCTGCTCAGTCCAAAATTAGTTTTGAGTGCAGAAAGTGGAAGTATTGAACCATCCCTCAGCACTTGGCTGAGCCTAAGTACATTCAGACTCTGCCATATTTTATAAGATAGTGGATTCCCACCTATTGTTAATAGTGGATTGTTCCATAAGGGACACGATGGGAGGGAGATTCCACTGGTGCCCAAGTTACTATGCAGTTTTTTTACAATGTCACATGAAAACTTAATGATTGGGTTATCTAATTTGGAAGGCAGTTTAGGACAGTACCATAATGAGGATAAAGAAATGGACCTGTCACATTCCCTGATTAATTCTCTCTCCAGCCAGCCCCAGGTGCCCTTTGTCGTGATATTACTGTAACCCCAAGAGAGTGGAAATCTCGTAGTACAGAGATATATCTGGGATACCCAGACCACCTTGAGATCTTAGTTTGGAGAGAGCTTTTTGCGGTTTATTTTTGGTTTCTTGTCTTTCCATAAAAAGCTGGTGAATAGAGCCTCAATCTCTTTAAACCAGCCTCGTGGAAATTGTACTGGGAGGGCAGAAATAATGTATGATAGTCTGGGTAGTATATTTGTCTTTATGACCTCTGCTCTACCCCATAGTGACAGTGGGAGAGCTGTCCATCTTTTAATGTCTTCTCAAATTGTTCTTACTAGGGGAGGGCCGTTAAGCTCAAACATTTTGGAAATTGGTGATCTAATGGTTATTCCTAAATACCTCATTCCTTCAGGTTTCAAAGGGGGTATTGCTCAGGTCCACTGAAAATGTTTTAGAGTTCAAAGGTATTGCTTCGCTCTTACTCCAGTTGATTTGTTATCCTGAGAACTTGCCAGACACCAAAGTTTTGGATTTGATTAATTCCAAAACTTTGAATATTGAATGAACTGGGTTTGATAAGGTTAATAAAATGTTGCCTGCATACATGTTTAACTTGAGGTCGTGGCCACCTATTCTTATGCCAGTTATGTCAGTATTCTCACGGATGGCGCATGCTAGTGGCTCTAGAGCTAAAACAAAAATAAGTGGGCTCAGGGGACAGCACTGTCTCGTGCCGCAGTAGAGATAAAAAGGCTTTGAAATCTGACCATTAACTTTAACTGCGGCAACAGGACTGTTATACAGGGCCTTTAACCACTGGGTAGCAAATGGTCCAAAACCATATTTTGACACTATCTGGAACAAATAAGACCACTCTAGTCTATAGAAAGCTTTCTTTGCGTCCAGTGATATCGCTACCGCTGGACACTGGAGGGAGCAAGCTTTAAACATGACTTGAAGCAGTCTTCTCATATTGTTGGCTGGGAGTCTGCTTGGTGTAAATCCTACCTGGTCAATGTATACCAAAGAGTTGATAACTTTCTGTAATCGAAGGGCCAGAACTTTTGCAAACACCTTATAGTCGTTATTTAGTAGACTTAAAGGCCGAAAATTTCTCATGTCTAAATGGTCTTTTCCTGATTTGGGAAGGAGTGAAATTGTGGCTGAAAGCATCGTCACAGGCATTGACTGGTTTTAAAAAATTATTGTACAATTGGGTCGGAACTGGAGACAAGATGCTCTGAAATTGTTTATAGAATTCCATAGTGTAGCCATCTCCCCCTGGGAATTTGCTGTTTGCAAGCTTTTTGATTGCAGTGAGGATCTCTGTAACCCGGACCGATGTCTCCCATTCATCTCTATCCAGTAATCTCAATTTAGGAAGGGGGATATCCTCAAGGAAGTCCACCATCTTGTGCTCCTGTAGTTGACATTCAGCCTGGTAATGTCTGGAGTAAAACTCTTTAAAAGCAGAGCTTATTAAAGCTTGTTCTGCAGTAATATTCCCACTGCTGTCCCTTATTGCGGGTATTGAGTGTTTGTTCTCCTGCTGCTTGAGCTGATAGGCAAGCATTTTATTCGCTTTATCACCACTCTCAAAATGTCTCCTACGCAGACGATACAGGGCAAAGGCAGTATCTTCGTGGAATATTGACTGTAGGTCAGCTCTTGCCATAACAAGCTTCCTCTTCAAGGCTAGATTTGTTGTTTCAACCATATGTTGGGTCTGATCTTCTAATAGTCTGATTTTCTTTTTATTTCTTAACCTACGTTTGGCAGTTGAATAGGCAATTATCCAGCCTCTGCACATTACTTTAAACGCTTCCCAAACCGTTTGAATGGAGGAAACTGAATTCATGTTTATTCTAAAGAACACATTGGTTCTTTGCGTTATCAGGGAAACAAATTCTACATCCTGCAATAAGGAGTTGTTAAATCTCCATTGTTTTGTTCTGTGATGGGTATCAAATGTGGGGCTGAAAGTCATCGACAGAGGTGCATGATCTGAGATGAGTATACTATAAATTTCTGTGTCTATAACATTCATGGTATGACTGGAGGAGATGAGGAGATGGTCAATCCTAGAATAGGAATTGTGTGCATTGGAATAATATGTGTACAGCCACTCTTTTGGATTTACCAGACGGCATACAACCATCAATGCCAATGAGTTCCGCATCTCACTAAAATCTGCTGATAACGCTCTATCAGATGGTAGGGGGCCACCCGATCGGTCAACACTAGCATCACTAACCAGGTTGAAGTCCCCACCAATCAGTAAAGGTGTATCCACAAACTGAGCTAACAAAGTATTGAGCGGGGAGAGAAAGAGGGCCTGGGCTGAATTTGGTGCGTAGATGTTAACCAAGGTACATTTCATGTTCTGGAGTAGGCCTGATAGAACAACATACCTCATCATCCACTCTTATTTCCAAAGGTGTAAAAGAAATTCTTTTAGCAATTAGTATACCAACACCTCTGGCAGCTCCTGAACCCGGTGAGGAAAACACTTGACCCACCCATCTTTGTTTCAATTTCCATGACTCCTGCTTTGTAAGATGCACCTCTTGAATCATGGCAATATCGCAGTTCAGGGATTGAAGATGGGATAGAATTGTATATCTTTTTACAGGGTTCTGGATCCCACTTACATTCCAGGAAATTAATTTTATGGTTGTAATCATTTAGTAATATAACAGACATCTATCAAGAAATGGCAGATTTCACGTCTACCTGACAAGGAAGATAAAGAGTGCAAGATAGCACTCACCAAGCAGATCCTATTATGTACTTCGTCTTTTTTGCACTGTGACAGGGAGGGGGAGAGGGAGAGGGTACATGAAACACATGAAAAACAAAAATACGTGAAAAATAAAACACTGCCAATCGGCGAGCAAAAAACAAAAGCTAACCCTAAGATGGGAGCTATGCCCATCTCCTATCCGTAAGGTTAAGGCGTGGGTCTCCTGTGGTGAGCTAGAGCACTCAGACCAAATACGACTTAATAGTATTTAGGCTGAAAAAAAGGACAATCTGATAAGTAATACCAACTGTGTTGTCTTTCACAGCTCATTTTTAACAACTCCATTTTTAATCGGCTGAAAAAGGGAGAAAAAAAAAGTCATTGATAAGTAATAGGCTGCCAACTGCGTTGTATATCACACTTCATTATTAATAACTTAAGTTTTTGGTAGGTTGGAAATAAAAAAGGCATTGATAAATAATAGGTTACCAACTGAGTTGTCTTTCATGCTTCATTTTTAACTTTATTTTTAATAGCTGAAAAAAAAGAAAGGGAAGGGCAATCTGATATGTAGGCTAATACCAATTGTCTTGTCTTTCACACTTCATCTTTAACAACGTAAAATACTGCATCTTCAAAAAAAGAGAGGAGAGGGAAAAGAAAAAAATAAATTGTTATCTTAAAGCAGCTGTGCAGAACTTTTTACCATTAATAAAACTGTCCCTAGTTCGTATCACCCCCCCCCTTGAAGATCCGCATATTTATTTGAACCCAACAGCGATAAAAAAGCCTTTCTCTATATGGCTATTTAGCGTAGCCTAGCTCGGGTCAGACACACAGTGGAAGTCAGCAAAGCAGAATACGGCACCTGAGGCGGAAGTGATTCTGCTCGCCAGCAGCGATTAAACCACAGAAGAAGAAGGAGCCGTGTTTACAGTGTTCTTCGAGTAAGCAGTACACAACGGGCATTGCTGAACACATAACACCTAACAGTTTTACCAGAGATGTATCTATGAGGACTTGGTTGTACTTTTGATGTCATGGCGGATAACGAAGGAGCATCATGTAAAATGATCTGTGACTGTGACCATGAACACAAATATATAGCAGGCAGTTCTCCTCAGTTTATAAGAAATTCAGAGCTACACCAGAACATTTATGAACAGGTCTTACTTTACTACTAACTTGTGTGTAACGTTAGCATGTTAGCATGTTTCCACTAATTACTTGGACTGACCTAATGTTAGTAGCGTTAGCTTTGCAAGCGAAGGCTGCAGGTAACAGCTTTGCTGTGTTGGGATTATGTTATGTCTTCACTGTGTATCTTCACATAAAAGAATACTCTGATGATTTGGGAGTTATGCCCTTTCTCTATCATTTTCATATTGAGACAACATGATCGATATCTTTTTGTGTCTGTATGTCCAGTGGCTGGGTCTCAGCCTTTAGCATTGTGCTTATAGGAGGTCAGTACGTCCTGCGCAGTGATCTGCGGAGGGATACACCGGTGAGCAGGCACAGACGTAGCTTGTAAACAAAACTCAGCTGTTTATTTAGCCTAGCGATATCTCCAGACTATAGCAGCTGCAATGGACGACTTTGAACGCGATTTTGAAGAGTTTCTTGTAGCGGACACAGATCCAGAGCCATACCTGTTTGAGCCGGAGCAAACAGATGAGGAACTCCATGAGTTGATGCTGAGCAGAGATGAGAGAGGCTGAATCCTCCGCTACTATTTCCTGCACATAGTGGGACTCGGTGCTGCCATCGTTGGGGAGAGATATCATCAGGAGGAAAACCGCCGCAGACAGTGCATCACAAGGAGTGAAAACTTTGCAGCAATCACTAATCCTGGTGTGATTGAAACTTTTTTTCATGTTCCTAAGATGAACTGGAAAAAACGCTCCAGGCCTGCAGGAGCTGATGGACAGCTTTCAGTCGGGTGAGTAATATCGTCCGTGTCGTCTCTTTGTTTCCTTTTCCCGAGTGACCTAGCGTACCTGTCCCAGAGCCAGCTGCAGCTGTTGCTCACTGGTGTATCCCTCCGCGCAAGATGTACTGACAGTGCCATGCTAACCGCTGTCTCAATATGAAAATGATAGAGAAAGGGCATAACTCCCAAATCATCGGAGTATTCTTTTCACATAATAATGTGGACTCAGCAGATGACGTAAATTAATCCTCTCGCTCTCCAAAACAAATGCATGCGGTAATTTCCGGCTGCAGTCGGAATTTTATGACACCAGGCTGTGGGTGTCATACCGCTTCGACCAAAGGGGCGCTATAATCAACGAAAACGAAAAGTTCCGCACAGCTGCTTTAAGTTGAAGTCAAGTGACTTTTTCTCTCCTTCCCTTCCATCTCTTCGCTCTATTTCACGGCCCCCAACAATATATATAGGGCTAGTACATCTTCTTCCTCACTAATAATATCCCACTGGTTCTCTGTTGGAAACAGCCGATGAAGTTTGCGTTAGCCGTTGCTATCCTGCGCACCTGCACGGCGTGGTGATGAACTGTCTAATTGATTTCTGTTGTCGTGCTGTCTTGCAGGCCTGCACGGCGGAGTGATACTGGCCAGAAAATAGTCCCAATTGATAGCAAGGTCTGACATAATGCAGGGATGTTTTAAAATGATTGAAATAGTCTAACAAAACACATGCATACTTTTTTGTAGCTTAAAACCTTTTGGTTACGTGTCCCCCTTATAGCTTAAGAACTACTTTTTGTCCGGTAAGCTACGGGCCATTTCTCAGAGCAGGAGGCTTGTTGACAGTAGTGACACGGTCACATCAGAGCTACAGATGGTCAGCGTTTCACACAACTTCATGTCCAAAAACACAAATTATCCCTTTAAGGAGCTGGAAAGTCTAGTGGGTCCAACAAACCCTGGACTTTTCACCCAGGAGTCTGCTGTCCACTTCCCAAACCGTGATTTTTTTTTTTTTCTAAACCTAACTACGTGCTTTTGTCGCACAAGGCAAGGCAAGGCAAGGCAAGTTTATTTGTATAGCACAATTCAACACAAGGTAATTCAAAATGCTTTACAGAGACATTAAAAGCAACAAGACACAATTTAAAACAATAAAAACAGTTGATTAAAAAGGGAAATAGAAATTGAGAATAATAGTGATAATAATAAAATACAATAACATAAAATAAAAACAGGCTCAATACATTGAACAGTCAGGATAAGAAAAGAAGTAGAATAATAAAAGGCATAAATCAGCAGTGTGTAGTTAAAAAGTATGGGCAGTAGAATACAGCAGGTAAGTATTTAATCTAAGAGTATGCTTCAGTAAACAACAGTGTTTTTAGCCCTGATTTAAAGGAGCTGACAGTTTGAGCAGACCTCAGATCTACGGGAAGTTTGTTCCACAGATGAGGAGCATAATAACTGAATGCTGCCTCACCTTGCTTGGTTCTTGCTCTTGGAACACACAACAAACCTGTTCCAGATGACCTAAGGGGTCTGGATGCTTCGTAGGGAACCAGTAGGTCAAGCATGAATTTTGGTCCGAGACCATTTAGGGCTTTGTAGACCAGCAGTAAGATTTTAAAATCTATTCTTTGACTCACAGGAAGCCAGTGTAGCGATTTAATGACAGGTGTAATATGGTCCAGTTTCCTGGTGTTTGTAAGGACTCTGGCGGCAGCGTTCTGAATTAGCTGCAGCTGTCTGATTGATTTTTTGTTAAGGCCTGTAAATAAGCCATTGCAATAATCCAACCTACTAAAAATGAATGCATGAATAAGTTTTTCCATGTCTTGTTTAGACAGAAACCCCTTAATTCTAGCTATATTTTTCAGGTGGTAATAGGCAGATTTAGTAATAAACTTTAAATGGCTGTTGAAGTTCAGGTCTGAGTCAATAATAACACCAAGATTTCTGGCTTGATTTGTAGCTGTCAATGACATAGAGCCAAGGTGGGCGCTGATCTTTGCCCTTTCATTTCTAGGGCCAAAAATTAATACCTCTGTCTCTTCTGGATTTAGCTGGAGAAAATTCTGGCACATCCAGTCATTGATTTGATGAATACAGTTACTCAGTGAGAGTAAGGGACTATAGTGGACAAGGATATAAACATAAATAAGAGGTGTTTTTCCAACATTGTAATTTCATAAAGACTGTATGCATCTACTGAGGAAAAGCTGAACATTTCCCTTGAACATGGAAGTGTGTTTTTAAAAAAGACACAAAGCATGTAACAGGCTAAAACTGACACAGCTTCCCAGAACGTTAACAACAGATGCACCCAGGATACATCAAGCGTCATATGTAGACATCAAAAGTCCACTGAGCAAGCGGTGATATGTGATTAGTTTGGAGTGACAATATGTTGGACTAGCAGCTTCTGTGTTCAGTGATGTTAAATTACTGTTTTTATCAGTGGAGTCTGGCTTTGAAGGGAGCAATACAACAGCTTCATTTTTGCACTGGAAATCACTGTCTTACATTAAGGTAAAGCTGTCAAAATATTCTAAATATAGTGTACACTCTGAGAGATATTGATGTTTTTTTGGTGGGACTTTTTTTAGGTGGCTAAAATATGTTTTGCTTCTGACCCTCCCACAGCAGTAGATTGCATAGCTTCCATGTTAGACTCCAGCCTGCTTCTCCAAACTGGTGGTGTGCTGGGGGTGTGACACTGACTTTATGTAATATATTGTGTATAGATAAGTGCACCATAAAACCCCACTTAAAAAATCTGAACTATTTCTTTAAGGCACCAGTATGTGTCTTTGTAGAGAGAAGTCTGGAGCTTACAGAACAGTTAATGTCTCTATGGAACCAGCATCCAGTGGCCATAAGAAGGACTACAGTTTTTGCCGGCAGTAGAGATGTTACTAAAGACACACTGGTTCTTTTTATAGCTTGTTGTACTACTGCATTAAACAATGATTACCAGTCCTGACTGCATGTGTGTCTATTTCTGCTGTTGTGCTCTCAAGGAAAAAGCATTTCATCCTCTGTTCCTCATTTTAAAGACAGAGAGAAAAGTCACGTATTGGACGCACAATACACACACAACATTTACATTCATACACACATGAATGTTCATTGAATACTCTTGGCCTGGATACATCCTATCACATATATTTTAACCTCCACTACTAGTTACAATCAATCTTACACTTCTCTCTCTCGTTCTTTTGGTCCTTGTCTGCTGTAGGTGTGATGAAGGAGGAGTTGAACTCTGTGAACATGAAGGAAAGCCTCAGTAAACTGACAGATCACAGCAGCAGTAAACTTGCCTCGCAGGCCGGCTCCATACTGGCCACTCTCAGTGACACCAGCTAAACCAGCACACTGCGGCAACACAGGATCTGCTGTATGGATTTATCCATCTTATTCAGTGACATACCTTCATTCAAATGATCTCACTGCACAGATACTGCTAAATGTTGAAATGGCTTCTAAAAATGTTAACCTGTTATTTGGCAATATTACTCATTACTCAAGAACAAGCAAAACTACAGACCAAAGGGATTCATTCAATCAGGAGCATGATGCTCAACATTTTCCATGGCAAATTACCAGATAGATCATGAGATATCCTATGTGCAAAGTTATTGGACTGAGACTGGAGATAGAAGAAAGTTCACTGTGTCTAAAATGGAGAGGGTTTGTGTGAATATGAGTGTACTCAATACGTTTCAGAGTAATCTGTCATCAGATTTTGACATTTCGTTTAGACAAATGTACAGTAAATGTAGTGTCAATAATGGCAGTAGAGGAGAGATTGGGGGTCTGCAAAAACAGAGGGATTCATTGTCTGGGGATCATGAATATCCACTGAAAATGTTTTTAAAAATCTAGTCTTAAGTTTTTAAAATAATATTAATAATAATGACAATGATGTTTCCTTTCCATCTGACATTAAAAGGAAAGGCAAAGACGGAAATCAAATTATGGACTTCACATTATTCTGAGGAGAATAAATGTCACTGCAGTCTGGCAATCAGTAGTCTTGGTCCAAGTGACTGATGTCACTTTCATTGGAGTACAGGGTCAAGAACATTGGGGCAGAAGATTTAAGATCGGATAAGATAATCCTTTATTAGTCCCACAGCGGGGAAATTTGCATCATTACAGCAGCAAAAGGGATTGTGCAAACAAGACGCATCAGCACCAAAACACAAAGCAATATAATAAGTACATATCAGTAAAAAAAAAAGAGAGACCAATAAACAGTAAATATTTAGGTGACATCTTCACAGCCAGCACCCACATGTAGAAGTACTTGCACCTATCTGTGCACCCAGGTCTTAAATTGAGGTGTTGTCAGGAACATTGTTGGTGTATTGCTATAATAAATAATAATAATAATAATATAATTAATGAGGATAATATTAATTACATTCTGTAAAATGTGAACATAGAGAGCAGACCAGAGTTGCAGAGTTGGTGTCTGACTCCTCATTAAGGCCTCCATCACACAGAAAGTGTTTTAGCAGCTGAAGGTGGCTTTTTGTAATTGTTTTTAATGCGAATTAAGCTTTTTGCTCGCAGTTTTTGCGTTGCTACGCACATTGTGTGTCTGCGCTCAGGGGCCTGGTGTTTTTGCCGTAGTGCTCTGAACTCCAAGTACCCTGCATCATCTCCACTTTTTTCCCATTGTCCAACTGGATGACTTGAGAGGCAGTCCTTCTGTTTTGGTCACAACAATAAGTTTACAGTTGGTAAACAATGGAGGAAAAACAGGTGGTAGCGGTTTCTGGATACTCAGAGCTATATGACTTAAACTGGAGATACCACGATCTCAGTAGAAAACAGCAGGCATGGAGGTATAAAAATGCAGCACTTGAGACAGCTATCATGGAGGCGAAGCTCCTGGGCCAACTGGTGGTACACCCTGTGATCCACCCTCTGTCTTAGGGTCTCATGTGCCCACACAGATCTCTGTTTCCCTGTGCCCAACAAACTATTTGCTGACAGCTTCTCACCTGCAACCAGAGCTACAGCAAGAACCCTCTGCCTGTCCATTTTAGGAGCTAGCTACTTATCACTGTGAAATAAATAAAATGAACGAGAAAGTTAGGGTAAGGTGGTGATGGGGTAGTTGCCCGGCAACAATAGAAAGGCGCAGCAAGTGTATTTTTAGTGGTATTCAGTTAAAAAAAAAAAGGCAGTGCAATGCACCCTGCATCTTGCAACATGCAAGACCCTTTCTGTGTGATCAGGGCCTAAGATAGACACTGTGTACATTCATGCACTGGGGTAACAGCATAACTTCCTGTTTCCTCTGACAAGTTTATAACTGCAATTTTTAGTTTTGCTGTTTAAATGTCCAGCCCGCTGTCATTCCCACATCATCTGATATGCTGCCAGATAGCGTCACTTTGTAACGCCACAGGCAACAATTTAATATAAAGAGCACAAAATTCCTTATAGGGCAGGCAGGAGGTGTAGTGGATGGGTGCAGCAAACACTGGACTTTTACCTAGGAGCCCGCTGTTTGCTTCCCATGTGAATGTTACACAAGGAAATAAAGGTAAATACCAAGTCTTTTACCTACATTGTAAGTGTATTTTGAAAAAGACTGTATGCATCTAATGAGCAGAAAAGGTACATTACCTGTGAAAACGGAAGGGAATAGTAGGGTCCAGAACCTCAGTTCTGTGACCATTTTCTGGCTAACATTTTTTGATGATTGATTTGACGTCTATAGAGCTTTATAAAAAATTTTGCTCCCAGGTCCCTCCCAAAAATTCTGCTCCGCCAGCAGCCATCTTGAAAAATTAACTTTTGAACCGGAGCACCTAGAATCATGTATGAAGACACTTTTTCATATAAGTTGACCATGAGGATTTCGATACTGACATCAGTTTGACATTATGACATCATTTTGACCCAGAAATGCAAGATGGCTGCCATCCAGTAGTGTGAAAACTTAACTTTTGAATGTAAAGGTTTTTTTCAATGAAAATTATTTATAAAAGACACCCCCTAAAGTGCATTTTACTTTTTAAACTATATTAGATCATTTACTCTGGTAGATCATGTTAATCCCTTTCAAATGATGTATAATACACCAAGGTTTAAACAAAAATGACTTTGTTGACACAGTAAAAAATATCTTAAGACATGTATTAACCATGTAAGTGTGTGTGTGTGTGTGTGTGTGTGTGTGTTTGTGTGTGTGTGTGTGTGTGTGTGTGTGTGTGTGTGTGTGTGTGTGTGTGTGTGTGTGTGTGTGTGTGTGGTGGGGGTACTGTAAGCTGTTAGGCTACTGTTATGGTTAGCCTACTGTCCCTTTAAATATATTGTGGTCACTGCACTTTAAGAAAATTGCTGTTACTCCCTGGACATCTTCTAATCCTGAGTAAGTATCAATTTAAAAAAAAAAAAAAGATTCCTTAACATTCCCACCCAGTTAGGCAAAAGTAAAATGAAAATTGAATCACATTTCATAATCTGAAATATTTGTTAATAATCATCATATTTGCTAGCTTGATCACAACCGCTACCAGTTGCTAACTTTAGCTATCACACACACACGCACGCATGCTCACACACACAAACACACAGTCACACACGCACAGTCACACACGCGCACACACACGCACAGTGGCCCTCATTTATCAAACGAACGTACGCCAGAATAGTGGGTGTACGCTCATTTCCACGGCAACTTCGGCATTTATCAATTTGGACATGAGCGTAGGGTACAATCATCAACATGATCTCGATTCATATGCATATGCGATCTAACTTTTCAATGACGGCGATTCTGCCGGCCCCGCCAGTGCCGGAAGTCGGGACATCATAGTAGGGTCCAGAACCTCAGTTCCGTGACCATTTTCTGGCTAACATGTTTTGATGATTCATTGTCTAATCACTCCATTGTCTAAAGCAATATTGTGCAAAACTGCACAGGCCAAAATGAGAAAACACCTTTTCTGGGGTATACAGCAGCATTCCCCCTGCTGGTCCAAGACAGAGCCACCTGCCCTTGAGCAACCTGAAGCAGCGTTCCACCGTGACCCGTGTGCGTGTGTGTGCACTGTTAAACCTGCGCTCCTGCTCTGTGGCAGGGTTTGCCAGCGGGGTTATAAGGTACTGAGGGGATAACCTTTGTCACATAGAATAAGAACCATACCAAAATGTTGTCATTTAATAGCCTACTTTGTTTAGATTTATTTAAGGCAGTTTACTTATCGAGGAGATGACTCTGGCTCTGCAGTGCGCCATCCCGTAGTCCCCCCCCCCCCCCCCCCCCCCCCCCCGGCCACTTGGCTACCGCGTTTAGTGATAGCCTGGCATCACAAATTACCTGTTTTGCAATTGATGAATGCATAATCATTCATGGCTATTTTATTTCATTTTGTTTTATTTGTTTTGGGAATCCTTTTTTAATATGTACTGAATATGTGGCTGTTTATGCTTAGATGACAAGTTTGAGGTTTGTTTAATAATTATTTTCAGACTCAGCCAGATCTTGCTGTGCTGCACCACAAATCCACACTGACTCAAACTTGCATATACGAGCTGAGACCTGACGTGAGATGTGATTGTACCCTACACTCACGTCCAAATTAATAAATGCCGAAGTTGCCGTGGAAATGAGCGTACACCCACTATTCTGGCGTACGTTCGTTTGATAAATGAGGGCCACTGTGCGTGTGTGTGCGTGTGTGACTGTGTGTGTGTTACTGTGTGTTTGTGTGTGTGAGCATGCGTGCGTGTGTGTGATAGCTAAAGTTAGCAACTGGTGGCAGTTGTGATCAAGCTAGGAAATATGATGATTATTAACAAATATTTCAGATTATGAAATGTGATTCATTTTTCACTTAACTTTTGCAAACTGGGTGGGAATGTTATGGAAAATTTAAAAAAAAAAAAAAAGATACTTACTCAGGATTAGAAGATGACCAGGGAGTAACAGCAATTTTCTTAAAGTGGGCATGACAGGCTCCGCCCTTAGCTGGTTCAGGTCTTATCTGACAGATCGGACATTTTCTGTGCAGTCAGGTCACTTTTCCTCTGTTGCAGCCCCACTGACCCGTGGAGTCCCCCAAGGCTCCATCCTGGGCCCTGTTCTTTTCTTGTTGTATATGCTGCCTCTAGGTGATGTTTTTAGAAAGCACAAGATTTCACTCCATTGTTTTGCTGACGACGTCCAGATTTACCTGCCATTAAGGTCTTTAAGCAAGGACGCAATGCAACCTCTACTAGATTGTTTGAGTGATGTCAAATCTTGGTTGAGCTCTAATTTCTTAAACCTTAATGAGTTCAAGATAGAGGTTATCCTGTTTGGAGGCCACATGTCCCCACGCAGCTCCGCAGATTTCCTGGGCCCCCTGAACTCCAACACTCGTTCCTCAGTAAAGAATCTTGGGATGGTTTTTGATAGCCAATTCAAATTTGACAAACAGATCAGTGCTGTTGTCAAAACTAGCTTTTTCCAGCTACGTCTTCTAGCCAAAACCAAGCCCTATTTCTCAGCTGCAGACTTTGAAAGGGTGATCCATGCCTTCATAACCACCAGATTAGATTACTGTAACTCCCTTTATGTTGGCCTGGATCAGTCCTCCCTCAACTGTCGACAGCTCGTCCAGAATGCTGCAGCTCGCCTCCTCACAGGCAAGAAAAAGCGCGACCACATCACTACAGTTTTAGCCTCCCTCCACTGGCTCCCGGTCTGTTTTCGTATTGATTTTAAACTCCTTGTAATTGTTTTTAAAGCCCTCAACGGTCTGGCCCCTCTGTACCTCTCTGAGCTCCTTTTGCGCCACACCCCAACCAGAACCTTCAGGTCTTCGGGCCAACTACTGTTGTTGGTGCCAAAAACCAGACTGAAGTCCCGAGGTGACAGAGCCTTTGCAGCGGCTGCCCCCAGGCTCTGGAACAGCCTCCCCTTTCACATCCGATCGTCCCAGTCCCTTGAGACTTTTAAATCCTCCCTAAAAACCTTTCTCTTCCACCTGGCGTATCATTCAGCCTGAGCACTATGATCTCAAGTTCTTTTTTTTTTTTTTTTGAAATTGCTATTTTAATGTTTGTGCTGTTTGCTCTGTCCTCTTATCGTTGTTTTCTACATCTATTCTATTTTTAATTATTGATGATGTTTTAACTCTGTACCCCCCAATGTGCAGCACTTTGGTCGACTGCCGCTGTGTTAAATGTGCTCTAGAAATAAATCCTGACTTGACTTGACTAAAGTGCAGTGACCACAATATATTTAAAGGGACAGTAGCTAACCACAACAGCCTAACAGCTTACAGTACCCCTACCACACACACACACACACACACACACACACTAACATGGTTAATACATGTCTTATTTTTTACTGTGTCAACAAAGTCGTTTTTGTTTAAACCTTGGTGTATTATACATCATTTGAAAGGTATTAACATGATCTACCAGAGTAAATGATCAAATATAGTTTAAAAAGTAAAATGCACTTTAGGGGATGTCTTTTATAAATAATTTTCATTGAAAAAAACCTTTACATTCAAAAGTTAAGTTTTCACACTACTGGATGGCAGCCATCTTGCATTTTTGGGTCAAAATGATGTCATAACGTCAAACTGATGTCAGTATTGAAATCCTCATGGTCAACTTATATGAAAAATTGTCTTCATACATGATTCTAGGTGCTCCGGTTCAAAAGTTAATTTTTCAAGATGGCTGCAGGCGGATTTGGCGCTCTAGCAAAAAAGCCCAGAATTTTTGGGAGGGACCTGGGAGCTAAATTTTTTATAAAAGCTCTATAGATGTCAAATCAATCATCAAAACATGTTAGCCAGAAAATGGTCACGGAACTGAGGTTCTGGACCCTTTTGAAAAGACACAATGCATGTATAACAAACATAAATTGAAACAGATGCAGGAGTGCCTAGCAAGTCATATTTAGATATTGAAAGTCCAATGACAAAGGGGTAGTATTTGACGAGTTGAGATGAGAACATGTTGAAATATCCCCTGATATTTGTGACACAGTGACATTACTGCTCTCACTGCATTACTCTCAGAAGAAAATTACTTGCTTTTCAATCTGCCCTGTAAACAGCAGTGCGCCAGGTGCAGGTTTCTGGACGGTGTGTCAGAGTGGCTTGCTCAAAAACTCAAAAAAATCCATTGTGGCTCAGATGAATGTCTGTACACTTGGAATAATAATACAGCTAACTGGCCAATATATTTCAATAGTGCACACTACTGTTAGCTAATACACCTCGCCATTATGGATAAGTGCCACACTGTGATTTAGTGTTAGTTAGCTTACATTATTGTAAAAGGATTCATAGGAAACACTTAGCCTATCATCAGTGATGTGGACTGTAAAGTATTACTTTTCTAAGGAATAGGCTGATTTATTCTTGCTAATAATAGGTTAGACGTAATTTGTATTTCAAGATATACTTTATATTTGGAAGAAAATTCACCTTATTTAAATTAAAACTTGAAGTGAATTATCAAACGATAATTTGGCAGGTCCCGTGCAGTAACCCACAAAGCGTCGTGGATCCCCTGTTGAAAACCTAGATTTAAAAGGACTCAAGCTATATTGTTTGAGTTAAATAATTTTAAATGAATTTTAATTTCAGTGTCAGTTACTAGTTTAATCACTGGCTAAGATTATTGATATTGAACTGAATGTATGTTGATTTCTCACTATCTTTGCAAATCAGTGGTGTAGAATTGACTTTAAAACTGTAAAAAAAAAAAGTATTTTTTACAGGCTGAAACTGGTCAAGATGACCAAAGACTTCCTCCATCACCACAATCTTTACTGCATTACCAACTTGACCACCATCAAAGCACTTTGAACCAGATCGTCCGGTCTGTGATTCACCATTGTCATTCTAAACAGAGTCAAAAATCTATTAATAAAGTCACATTAATAAGCAATAAATCTACATGGCCTGTAGGCATATAAAATGATTTAAGTTAGTGACAAAACATCATGATTTTAATTTGAAAAACAACTTGGTAAAGTTTAGAAAATCATTGTTTTTATGTGATCAAAGAAATAATTTCTTGGTTGTTGTTGTTGGTCATTGTTAGAAGAAGCCAACATAGCTTCTGGTACTGCCCATAATCCCATGCAAAGCAATCATGCTGTGTCAAGCCTGAGGTCGGGATCAAAATTATGTAGAAAAACCTGTTGTCGTGCTGCATGTATGGGATGGTTGTGGGGAGTGGCAGACTCTGTGGGAGCTAATGAATGGGCAGGAACTTAAAGCGTTAGTTTCCTCTTATTGGCTGATTTTGTAACTTAACTTGATTTGCTTGGATTACAAGCTGATGGGCTACAGAGTCAATATGCTGTACTTTGATCATGACAGAGATTCAGACTGTGTTTTGCTGATTTTGAGGGCTGGTATTTGTTTTTATTTTGGTCTCAAGGTGATGATGATCTGATATTGTATAGTTATATTCAGCAGGGGTGGACCAACCCATTTTCATTTCCAACTCATCAAACACTGCCTCTTTGTCAGTGATTTATACATCAGACAAACTATGATGTTTTTTTTATACCTAACCACCATGTGCTTTTTTATCGACATTGTTTTGAAAAAGACTGTGCGCATCTAACAAGCAGCAACTGTTCATTTACTGTGAAAGCGGAATTGTTTTTTGGAAACACACAACGCATGTAACAAACATAAATTAAAACGCTGATCCAGAACAATGTATGTAACAAGCATAAACTGACACAAAGTCCTGGAATGTCAACAACAGACGCAGGAGGATTCATAATGTGTTATATGTAGAGGTGAAAGTCCACCAAAAAAAGGATGATATTTGACTAGTTGGGATAAGAACGTGTTGGGTAGACCTCTAACCTTGCTGCAGTGATGTAAAGGTGCATTGAAATTAATACACCAGGACAAACAGCTGCTGTGTGGTCAGAGGTGCAACATACCTGAAACTTCGAACCACAAAGGACAATCACACACTGCTTCTCAGCCTGATTTAAAGTTACTCTTTAATTTAAGATCCCTCTTTAGTTACAGCACAAGCAGCACCCTTCAGCCACTGGTTGTGTTCACAAAGGCCTCCAGAGCTCAGAGCTGCACAGGAAAAAAAAAACATAATTACATACACTATAATGAGGGAGCTGCACACAGTTCTTATTTTTCAAGAATAAAACAAATCCAGTTTAGTAGGCTGTGTGGGTGGGGGTTGGGAATCTGTAGCTACATTTGACACCATGACATAACTGACAGGCGCTGAGACATTCTCAGTGCAACTGTGCTTATGAAATGATTATGACAGATGATCAAAAGTAATTCTTTTTTTTCAATTTCATCTTTCTGCAATATTTCATCACAGTTAACCCAAATGACCATTTATTAAATTGTCTGCACATGTGGCTCCAGCATAATAGCAATATCCATAGCTAACACCTGTCCAAAGAAAGCTTCCTCTTTTATGTTACACAGACAACATAATGGAGAAAAGCAAGTTTCCCATCTCACAGAGGAGTCTTGGAAGCACAATGTGAAGAAGCCACATGCACAACATATTTAAACTGCAACCAATAAGCATTTGTATATACAGCATATAGTAATTCTATAGTAATACCATAAGTGTGTAACAGTGCTGTAAGCACCTCAGTGTGCAGTTATAGTTGGATAACCATGGGAAAGAGTGAGCATGTGTGTTCTATACATAAAGTCAATAATCTGGCATTGCACATGGGGCAGTTTTGCTGTAATGTTTTATGTATGATGTATGTATTGACATATGTTCTGTATACATAACTCGATATCACTTAACATTTGTGAACAAATCTGAATATTTTCAGGGAGGGCATATTTGACATTTTCTTTGTTCTAGAGAAAGTAGAATAAAGTTATGCAATGCCATCCCCAAATACTGTCTATTCATCTATTTCCACTTTAATTCTCATCGATATATTGACAATTATAACAGGGTGAGAGACTCATAAATCATAGACAACCTTAAAAAACATCATGATATATACCGCAAAACTTCAATCAACACCCCGGGCCATTATTTGCTTAAATCACTGAACTCAACAGGCTTATACTGTATTTAGGACAGGCGTCTAAATGGGACAGGCTTTTAATTTCTTTCAAACAAAACTGTTGGTGAGCAAAGATGGAAAATACAATGATAATGTTTATTTAAACCAGTATGAAAGTTCTTCCTGGAATGGCACGTGACCTGCAGACAAGATGGTTGCTTAGCGCGATCCCTCTTGTCCTTTATCCCCCTCTTTTACCTATCATCCAACCTCCACGCATTTTAACTTAACAACTCTTCACTGAGAGCATCCGTAAGCCGCGTATACACAATGGTTTGAGAAGCAAAGTCAGTAATGACCCTCTGAAAGATGACGAAAAGCTTGAGTCACTTAAGATGGCCTCATTGTCCATGCTAGCTACTGCAATGAAAGAGCAGCAAACCTTCATTGAGAATCAGCTTGCAAAATTTGAAGAATGGCTGGACAACATTAAAACAGAGGTAATGAAGAACTAAAACGACATAATGAAGCTGAAAGCGGACCACAAAGGGCTCTCCACTCAGGTGGTGACATCATCAAGTTCGCTGCTGTTCCAAAAGCAGAAATGACTGTACTCCCGTCCTCCCGTTCTTGGGAAGTCCGGACTTTCGCGTGGACTTGCCAAGTCCGAACTTGCCAAGTCCACAAGTCCGAACTGCCGTACTTGAGTATTGAGAAATGGCTAATAACTCAGTGAACGGTCTGTGGATGTCTTAGTTACAACATGATTGAGCCGATGCGTCCCTCGTAAAAGGGGCGTGGCGAGAACACATCCGGGCATTTGGACTGAACTCGGCTAGATGTGAACTTTGAATTGGAACAGTACTTGGGCAGTTGGTTCATTCAGTTCATTCTGATATTCTGCTATTCTGAAATTCTGAGTGTGTAAAATGGAATAATTTTTTGTTTGGTTCTGGTTGGTTTCAACAATTTAAGGGCTGAATTCCATTACATCTCAGATCATTTTTGTTTAGATTTACTTATATTTGGATTGTAATAATTTCATTCTATTATGTTTTAAGTTTGAAATGTAAATTCTTGGACCCCAGGAAGAATAGTCTTCACTGCAGTGAGGACTAATGGGGATCTGTAATAAATAAATAAATAAATAAATAAATAACTCTGAGCAATCTTTCCAAACAACATGTTGCAAACTCGAAGCTAACATCGCAGCGCTAGAGGACAGGTTCCGCAGGGACAATATTCACATCATTAACCTACCAGAAAAAGTTGAGAACGGCAACGCAGAGGACTTTGTTTCGTCCTCGCTCCCTAAATGGTTCCCCACTCTTACCGGTGAGAAGATGGAGGTGATGAGGGCCCATCATATAGGACCAGAGCGCAGCACCGCCACTGGATCCCGCCCCCTGATATGCAAGATGGCGCATTACACAGACTGGGACCGCATCTTGAAGGCATCCAGAGGCTCTCCGATCAAGGTCAAAGACAGAGAGATTGGCTTCACCGCGGACTACAGTAACTACACCATCAAACGGCGCCGCTCATTTTCCCAAGTGATGGAGACAGCGAGAAAACAGGGATTCACTCCGTTCTTGATTTACCCAGCCAAACTGAAGCTGTCCCACGGGTCAGAAGTGCGCTTCTTCGAGACCCAAACAGAGGCTGATGACTTCCTCAACACTCAGACCCAGCTGGCGGGCTAACAAAGGAGACTGATACCTGGTATTCTGATAATACGGGACCTCAAGATGAGTAAAGTATTATTCCATGCAGCCTTAACTCTCAGGCATACTTACAGTATCTAGCCGTTTCTCAATATGTGTTCTTGTGCGGACTTGTGTTCTTGTGGACTTGTGACACGTCATCAGTCACAGCCCAAGTACTGTTCCAATTCAAAGTTCACATCTAGCCGAGTTCAGTCCAAATGCCCGGATGTGTTCTCGCCACGCCCCTTTTACGAGGGATGCATCGGCTCAATCATGTTGTAACTAAGACATCCACAGACCGTTCACTGAGTTATTAGCCATTTCTCAATACTCAAGTACGGCAGTTCGGACTTGTGGACTTGGCAAGTTCGGACTTGGCAAGTCCACGCGAAAGTCCGGACTTCCCAAGAACGGGAGGACGGGAGTCATTTCTGCTTTTGGAACAGCAGCGAACTTGATGATGTCACCACCTCCACTCGCCTTGGCTGTTGTGCTGTGTTGTAAACATGCATTTAGAATAAAACAATATAAACACAGCCCAGCCCTGCGTCTTTTCATAGACACTGTAAGAAATTAATATGTATATAACATATATAACATATATAACTGACACACAAAAACATATAAACAGCCAAAATATTCACAAGAACACAAGTCCGCACAAGAACGCATATTGAGAAACGGCTATTGAGTCATTACAGACACCGCTAACGGGGCTAACAGCTAACGGTTAGCCCAGCTAATCTATGGTAACCATGTTATTAATTACAAACGTGCACACAGAAATAGTAATGTGTGTTCAGTCATTGTGTTTATAGACTTTACAAACATCAGATTAGTCTACACGGTGATATAGTGACGTGAAAAATGTGAGATATACACACACATATATCTAGCTAAACTCTTCTGGTTTTCTACCCGGAAGTATTTGTAAACGACCAGGCGATTCCCTCCGAAGGGACACTAACAGTAAAAGTATGCGTCTAATAAACTTTCTCCAAACATGTTTTTTGTTATTTTAGGTAGTTATTATCACGCTAATGTATGTTCAAGTGTTCATTGGTGGTACTTCCGGTGAATTTACATATTAGCTAAATATTTAGTTTCACCCAGAGCATTTAGATTCAAAATTTAGATTTAGGGCGGTGTGGTGGTTAGCACCGTCGCCTCACAGCAACAGGGTTGCCGGTTCGATCCCGGGTGTGGGAGCCCTTCTGTGTGGAGTTTGCATGTTCTTCCCGTGTCAGCGTGGGTTCTTTCCGGGTACTCCGGCTTCCTCCCAAAGACATGCAGTTTGGGGACTAGGTTAATTGATTGCTCTAAATTGTCCATAGGTGTGAATGTGAGTGTGAATGGTTGTTTGTCTCTATGTGTCAGCCCTGCGATAGTCTGGCGAACTGTCCAGTGTGTACCCTGCCTCTCGCCCGATGTCAGCTGGGATAGGCTCCAGCCCCCCCGCGACCCTCACGAGGATGAAGCGGTTAGAAGATTTAGATTTTAACATTTATATTTATATTTATATTTATATTTAATATTTAGATTTAACATTTAGATTTAGATTTAGATTTAGCATTTAGATTTAGATTTAATATTTAGATTTAGATTTAGATTTAATATTTAGATTTAACATTTAACATTTAGGTGCCACATTTAATATTTAGATTTAACTATTTAATATATTTCTAAGTTAACAAATATTCCTGTAAATGTGGTAAAAGGTGACGTTAAAAATTCACAACACTTTTTTAAACATTGTTTGAAGCTAAATGTGGCAAAATGTTGATGTTATTTTCAGCACAAGCCACTTTACAAACGGCACCCCATACCACAACAGCCCTAAATATCAGCAAAGCAGAAGTTAAATGTGCAATCTGGGAAAAGACCAATCTAATGTGGCAAGAAAGGTGGGATAGAGAGGAGAAAGGGAGGCATCTTTATCAAATGCAAAAGAGTGTTAGAGGTGGAAGGATAAACAGTGGACACAGGAGAGAGGAGATTGTGTTGACAAGGTTAAAGTTGGGGCATAGTGCATTAAATAAGACGCTGAAACTGATAGGGAAGCACCAGACAGGCCTGTGTGAGGGGTGTCAGGAGGAGGAGTCAGTGGAGCAGTAGTTCTGAGGTGTAGGAGGTATGAGATGCAGAGAGAGGTGATGAGAAATAGACTGAAGGACTTAGGGGTGCAGGAATTTACATTAAAAGGGTTACTGAGCATGGGTGAGAGAGCACAGGTTAGGGTACTGATAGCTTTCTTAAGGGATACAGGTGTTTATTATAGAATCTGATGGATAAGCAGGGGTAGAAGAATAGGGTGGCTGTTGCTGACATGGATGTGGGGAGTTTATAGTAGGATAAGTTTTGTTTGTTTTAAAAAAATATATATATATCATGTGTACAATATTGTTTTGGATCTGGTCAGGTAAATCAATAAGACTTTAAGTCTACTGTTTGCTCCACACTCCGGAACAGAAGGTGGCGATAATGCACCAATAAACTGGATGCCAACCGCCGTTAAACAAAAAGAAGAAGAAGACGAAGGGGGGAGACAGGGCATGGAGAGGTATTGAAGGAGGGAAATGAAACACAGGAGAACTAGAAGCCCTGAAGAGCTTGTAGTGCTGTTCAGGGTTAAGGGAGCTAAGTCGGGAAATGCAGGATTCAGGGCAATCAACCCCTTACAGATTGATTTGTCCTTACAGAATCAGATTAGCAAGGATTTTGAGTCTTAAGTACGGTTTTATGGAGTGTTGAAAGTTAGTTGTGTGAATAGGAAACAGTATGAGGACGCTAAAAAAGTGGGGAAAGTGGTGGCCAAAGTAGAGATGATCAACATAACTCCTAAAGACAGTCAGGAAATTAAGGGAGTAGTCTATGGAATGTTTGCCGGGCTGTCAGAAAAGGAAATATTGGACAATATTAGAGGGGGCCAGGTAGCAGCTGTACGGAGATTCAAGAGTAGGGAGGGTGCCAAGGGGGATCCGCTGGTCATGCTGACTTTTAAAAACACTAGCTGCCAGGCAGAGTTTATCTGGGGAGCATGGCATATCAAGTGAAGGAGTATATTAGACCTCCTCTGCACTGCTATAATTGTCAAAGATATGGGCATATAGCGGATTCTTGTCGGGGTCTGAAAAGGTGTGCAAAGTGCGGGGGAGGTCATGGAATAACAGAATGCAAGGCAAATGCCCCAAGATGCCCAAACTGTGGGGGGGGGATCATGTGGCAGCATATCGTGGATGTGAGCACACTATTAAGGCCACACAGGTGCAGGTTGTGAGGGAGCGAGATAAAATATCATGCCCAGGCAGTTCAGAAAGTGACAAGAGAATGCGGGAAAGAGAGTGGGGGCAGAGTAAAGCTGGGGAACAAAAAAGATGTGCCAAACATGCCTCCTACAGGTATGTTGATTATGAGCAAGGAGTAATTTCATTTATGGTTGATCTACTGGTAGCTGCTAAGCGCATTTTTGCATTCAAAATAGCAAATAGGTCAGACCTCATCAGAGAAGTGGTAGGGGCATCAGAAAGGTTCCTTGGGGCAAAACAGGTGCCAGAGAAGTTACACCAACACATGTCGGAGGTTCAACATAGAACAGAGAGGCAGAGGAAGGACAATGAGGAAGAGGAGGACGCAAACATAGCAGATAATGTGGGGGATTATTAGCACCATAATGTTCTGTGTCCTTCAATGGAATGCCCAGGGTCTAATGAAGAATGGTCAGGAATTAAAAACGTTTGTTGATGAGCTTGAGAATGAGCCAGAGTTGATATGTATTCAGGAGACATGGTTGAGGCCCAGCTTGGATTTTGTAATCCCAGGGTATGAGTGTTTGAGATTGGATAGGGCAGAAATAATAGGTAGGGAGATAGAGGGGGTGGATAAATCTCATGGGGGCTGTGTAACTTTTGTGAAAAATGGACTGCAGTGCAGGAAAGTGGATTTAAGAGCTAAACTTGAGTGTATAGCTGTGGAGGTTTGGTATAGTCATAAGTACATAAATAATATTAATAGTGATAATAATTGGGATGATAATAGTGATAACTATAATGGAGGTAGGAATGATAGTAGTAAAAATAAAAAGAGTGTAACTGTGATAAACTTCTATAACCCATGTAATAGGTTGGTATTGTCAGACTGATGAGATAATGGAAAAGGTAGGAAGACCTGTCATCTGGGCGGGATACTTTAATGCACACAATCCATTATGGGGCAGTGAACAAAGAGACAGTAATGGGGTAGTAGTAGAAGATTTCCTGGACAAACATGGGCTAATAATGATAAATGATGGAAGGCCAACTCGATATAATATTGCTAGAAACACATCTAGTCACTTAGACTTGTCAGTAGCTTCTCCCAATTTAGCAGGAATAGGGGAGTGGGATGTAATGAATACATACACGCTGGGCAGTGACCATTATCCAATCATGTGTAGGTTTGGGAGAGAATTGTGGAAGGAGGAGGAAGAGAAGGTACCTAGATATACTTCTCTCAGGCCAAGTGGGATGAGTTTCAGGAAAGGGCAAAAAGCTTAGTAGGAGAGGTTGACAGTGAGGGCTCTGTGGACAGATGCAATTGCTCCATTAGTTCTATGATTCACAATGCAGCTCATGGCACCACCCTGAGAAGTAAGAGCCTAAGGCCCAAAATCGTGCACCCTGGTGGAACAAAAAATGTGATGAAGCAGTAAGAAAAAGCAACAAAGCATACAGGAAATTAAGAAAGTATCTAATGTCAGATAATGTAATTGAACACAAGCGGTTAAGGGCCTGAACAAGGAAAGTTGTAAAAGAAGAAAAGAGAAGCAGCTGGAGGAAATATTGTGATACAATAGGCCCAGAGACACCAGTAGGGCAGTTATGGTCAGCTGTGCACAAAATGTCAGGGCCTTATAGGAAGAGAGCCATCCCAGTGTTACAGAAGGGTGAGGTAGAGGCAGTGTCTAATAAGGAAAAGGCAGACATGTTTGTAGACAGTTTTCAGGAGGTGCACAGATCAGAGGGCTTGGGGGGTGAGAGGTGTAGGAGGAGGGTGGAGGTGATGTCAGCCAATCAGTGGAAGCTGGAAAGGAGTATAGAAAATGATGAGCCAATTAATTCATTCTTTTCTATGAAGGAATTGAGGGATGCTATTGTGGCAGGGGCAAACACCACCCCAGGGCAAGACAGACTATCTTATGAGCTGTTTAAACACCTGGATGACATAGTGTTGGAGGAGATCCTTGCTTTGTTAAACACAGTGTGGGAGGAGGGGTGCTTGCCAAAGGAATGGAAGCATGCAGTAGTGGTTCCAATCTTGAAGCCAGGCAAGAAGGCGTCTGACCCTGACTCATAACGGCCTATAGCACTTACAGCAGTGCTCTGTAAAATAATGGAGAAGATGGTCACCAATAGGCTAATGTATGTATTGAAAACAAGAGGGCTCTTTGTTAATGTCCAGAATGGGCTCAGAGATGGACGATCCACAATGGAGTCAGTTACACTGCTGGATCAAGATATTAAAAAGGCGTTTGATAATAAAGAGGTGGTGGTGGGTGTATTCCTGGATATTGAGAAAGCTTATGACTGTCTGTGGAAGGAGGGATTACTGATTTTGAAAATTTTTGACCTAGGAAATAGGGGACGAATGTTTAACTGGATCCAAGATTTTTTAAGGAAAAGAACTATACAAGTCCTGGTAGGTGGGGTCAGCTCTAAGGTAGTAGAAATAGAGAACGGTACACCACAGGGAAGTGTAATATCACCAGTGTTGTTTAACGTAATGATAAGGAAGGTTTTGGAATGTATATTCCCCATGTCCGCATCTGCCAAAGTAGAAGACTGTCTGATGGGATCTCAATATTCACAGCAGAATTGACAGCATTACTGTGGGCATTGTGGCGGGTGGAGGAAGGGGGGTTGCGATAGGTGGTTTTATGTACAGACTCTCTGGGGTTCATGTGGGTGCCAGCACATGCAGGTGTAGAGGGAAATGAGATGGCAGACAGGGAGGCCAAGGAAAGTTTGGGTAGGAAGGAGGTGGATGTTAGGATGGCGTTAGGGAAAATGGAATGCTGTAGCATTATTTATGAAAGACTCCATCGGCAATAGCAGCAGGAGTGGGAGGGAGACAGTAGGGGGAGAAAACTGTTTAGCATCCAACCATCAGTGCAATCTAGCAAGAGAGTGAGTAGATGACATCAAGCTGACAAGGCTTAGGCTGGGGCACTGTGCTCTTGCGAGTGGGTTGATATTGGTGGAGAAACACACAGATGGCAAGTGTGAACACTGTGGAGTCTCAGAAACAGTGCTCCATGTCATGATGCACTGCCCAGCATATGCTGAGCAGAGAAGGACTCTATTTCTAGAGCTAGAAAAGTTGGGATTTAAAACATTTTCACTTGCAACTGTGTTGGGTACTGGATTGGGTGGAAGGGAGGGCGCTAGTAGTTCACTTCCTTTTAACAACAAACCTGTATGGTAAAATATAGGGACTAGTGTCTGAAGCTGCAATTACAAATGGACTCCAGTGTGAGGCAGCAATGCACTAAACCATGCCTAGTCTGCCGGAAAATCAACAGAACAACAAGAAGAAGAAGACGAACGGGGGATTGGGAGGGGCTGGAGAGGAAGGAATAAATCAAGTTGAGAACTGGGGAAATAAATGGGGATTTAAGTTTTCAATTGAGAAAACAAAGGTTATGTTTTTCACCAGAAAGAGGATTCAAGAAAATACTATTTTGAAATTGTATGGTAATAATTTAGAAAGAGTTGAATCATTTAGATTCTTAGGAGTATATTTTGATACCAGACTAACATGGAGGGAACATATTAAAAATATTGCTGACAAATATAAAAAAGTTTTAAATGTAATGAGATGCCTTGTAGGTTTGGACTGGGGAGCAGATGTGGCATCCTTGAAATATATTTACGTTGCATTAATTAGATCAAGGATGGACTATGGAAGTGTAGTGTATGGTTCTGCTGCAAAAACTGTATTAGCAGTATTAGATGTGATCCAGGCTCAGGCTCTTAGGCTGTGTGTGCCTTGCAAGTTGAAGCAGGAGAAATGCCGCTGTATTTACATAGGAAGCAGCTAAGAGTTAATTATTGGATGAATATAAGAGGACATGAACAAAATCACCCAACCAGAAAAGTGCTAGAACAATGTTGGGAAAGGGAGAGAAAAATGAATATAAGTTTTGGATGGACAGGAGATAAAACAGCAAGAGACCTGGGGGTGTATGAAATGGAGTTCTGCCCTACAGTATTGTGGCCTACAACCCCTGTGTGGATGTTAGAGGGACTGACGGTAGATTTTGAGCTGCTTCAGGTTAAAGCAAGAAATAAAAATGTAGATTGTGTACATGAATTCTATAGATATACAGAAAGTAGCTATATTAGTTATGTTCATGTATTTACAGATGGTTCAAAAAATCCATCAACAGGCAGCACTGGGGCTGCTGTTGCAGTTCCTAGGAGAAGAGTGGAAATGGGTAAACGAATGTCAAATTATTTAAGTGTGTATACAGTTGAACTGTTTGCTATTGTGATGGCGCTAGAGTGGGTAGAGCAAGCCAGACCAAACCATGTGCTTATATGCAGTGACTCAGCGTCTGCTTTGTGGAGTTTAAAGCGAGGTACTTCCACAAATCGACAAGATATATTGTATGAAATATTGAAAATGCATTCAAGAATAATAAGACAAGGTATAGTAGTTAAATTTATTTGGGTTCCAGCACATATGGGCATTGTGGGTAATGAGAAAGTTGATCTTATAGCCAAGCAAGCAGTTAAAAAAGAAAATATAGATATCATGATCAAGTTATCAAAATTGTAAGGAAGAGCATAGTATGGAAGTAAACTAATAAACGGCAGCAGCACTGGGAGCAGGAGGTGAGAGGGAGACATCTATAGTATATGCACTACAGAAGAAAGTGGGCGCTGGGAGAAGCAGGGGAGGAAACAGGAGAGAGGAGACTGATGACAAGGCTGAGAATTGGACATAGTAACTTGAATGGGGCACTTCACATTATCGGGAAACATGTAAATGAATTATGTGACTGTTGTCAGACACCAAAAACAGTGGAACATGTGATTACCAACTGCAACAAATACAGAGAGGAAATGCTGGAGGAGATGAGGAGAGAAGGACCCACAGGAGCAAGCTTAAAGGACATACTGGCGTGTGGTGAGACTGGGAAAGGCAGAAAGTGTTTGATATGCTCTCTAAAAAGAGCCGGACTGATATGGCAGATATGAGACACTGGATAATATAGGAGTCAAATAATTCCAGAAGATGGCGGTAATGCAACGCTAAGGATGCAAGCTGCCGTTAAACCCCAGAGAAGAAGAAGAGGAAGCGGGACCGGATGTCAACATTTGAAGCCCATGGTAGGTTAAAGTCCGTGCTGGTAATGACGGTGTAGCAGGTAACTACATCAATACACGAATCATATTGGAAAACCGCAGAGAAATGTTAGTAAAGAGTTCACATAGCCTACCGTATAATTAACAGCAAGTAGCAAGCAGCTTACATAGCTGTATTCTTTTTTAAGTGTACCGTGTGTGTGTGTGTGTGTGTGTGTGTGTGTATACACCGATGTTTTCCTACTCGTCACGGTTTTTAAAGGGCATGTTGCTGTTTGAATTATATGGTATATTGCTCGTGTGTGTGCCTGTAAAATAGTGTAACTTCACAGACACCAGTTTATAGCCTCCACGGAGTCAGTAACGTTAAACTAAACTGTAGCCAGACAGATAGATAGACAGATAGACAGATAGATAGAATTTGGGGTTATAAGAGAATGTTCTTTTTCTTTCTTGTTTTTTTTTTTTTTTTTTTTACCCTCCCCAAAGATGCAAATAGTTTTCCTTGAGCCCCCTGGGTGACTGGGGGGAAGTGCAATTTTGAATGTCCAATGATAATTTCTGTTGAAGTTGTATGCCCCTCCCCTAAGCAAAAATGCAACAACAAAATAGAGTGCCGAAGTCACAACCCTTCCGGTGAAGCTCATGGGACCTTAGATCAGAAAAAATATGAATGGCAGTGAACAGGGAGAGCAATATTATCTTTTGTTCCCGTTTGAGTTGCGACATGAAATCTAAATATGTTGTTAATGAATTTAAAACATCAATTTTAAGGTCAAGAAAGTCATACTTTGTGGTAAAACTGTTGAGATATAAGCTTTTTAATTAGAAAGGCTCAAGAGTACACAGGAGGAGGTCGCGTATGTGACGTCATAGCTTTCGCTCGCTTCCTGCAGCTTGGCCTCCCCGCTGAAATTCCACTGTTTTATGATTAATCAATTTATGATTGAAGATGTCTGTGTGTTTTGTGCCAGGTTACAGTCACTCCAAGCTGCTGGAAGCAAGCGAAAGCTATAACGTCACATACGCGACCGCCTCCTGTGTAGTTTTTCTAATTACGTTTTTCAAATCTTTTATCTCAACAGTTTTACCACAAAGTATGACTTTCTTGATCTTAAAATTTATGTTTTAAATTCATTAACAACATATTTGGATTTCATGTCACAACTCAAACGGGACCAAGAGATAACATTGCTCTCCTCATTCACTGCCATTCATATTTTTTCCGATCTAAGGTCCCATGAGCTTCACCGGATGGGGCGTAACTTCGGCACTCTATTAGCCCCCCCAAGTTAATAAAAAAAATTATTTGACATGCCTCCCCCTTCTTGTGGTATGTGTGTGTGTGTGTGTGTGTGTGTGTGTGTGTGGTGGGGGTACTGTAAGCTGTTAGGCTACTGTTGTGGTTAGCCTACTGTCCCTTTAAATATATTGTGGTCACTGCACTTTAACTTTTGTGTGTGTAATCCCGCAACTGCCTCTTCATCCAGCATCGTTAGAACCATTTCAGCTGTATACCTCACAGCCACAACACTGGATGAGGAAACATAAAAGGAAGAGAATGTTTTGAATGACAAGCAAACCTATTGATCAATATGTAGCTATATGAATAAATGCATACAACGCATAAATGCATGCGCAGACACACACACACACACACACACATGCACGTGAAAAACATACAGTAAAGTACATCTATATCTTTCTAATGTTAGCTAGCAAGCTTAGCCAGCTAGTTTCACTAATATAAAATAGGCATGATGATAGATGATAAGAAACACATACTCTTTCACACAATAGTCATGAATCACACACACAAAACACACAGTACATACAGTAATGTTAGCTAGATCAGTTAGCTAGCGTTAATTTGTTGATACATTAGACATACTCTTTCACACTCTTTGATATGCACACACATTTCAAAAGTGAAAGTAATACTTACATGTAACAGATCTTACTGTGTAAAATAATCTTCTTAAGGGGTGACACTTCAGATATAGTTTGTGTGTTCCATAAAATATAAATTCCTGACAGTCACAGTTGATAAGATTCAAAGGTTCCCATGAAATTCCATAGGAAATTAATGTGGGTCATTTTTGACCCACCTATGGAAGCTTGGGTAGTAATACAAAAACTAGAATTTTGTAAAATGTATGTAAGGTATGCTAAAAATGTAAATGGCATGACACCAATAACATGTTTTTGAGGAATAGCTGGAAGAGGAAATGATAACAACTTTTCATTACAAAGATATTGAAGAAATATATAAGAATAAGAAAACAACCTCACTGGGTCATTTGTGACCCACTTATGCACCTAAGGGTTAAGGAAATGATTTGTTCTGCTCTGCTCTGCTCTGCTCTGCTCTGTTGCGGGTTTTAAAAGGTCCGAGATGACTGAGGTGAGCCATCAGCAGTGGGGAGAGGTGGCTGGCTTGGGTGCTGTGGAGATGTGGGTCCTCCAGTCCTCCCAGGTGCGGGTGGAGGTTGTCACCCTGGGTGCCATCATCAGGTCTGTGTGGAGCAAAGGGAAGGATGGTCAGATGGAAGATGTAACCCTGGGCTTCAGTGACGTGGAAGGCAGGAAGATAGTTGTTTTTCTTTACATAGACCACATAAAAAAGAATCAAAGTGAATGAAATTATTTCATAATTTAAAAATATTTGAATTCATCAGTCAGTTTGCTGGGCTACCCCACATGTCAAAAGATAAGAGAGAAAATTATCTGATTATAGTTCTGCAATGTAAAAATGAAGTAATTTCTGTATTAAAAAGGTTCTTGTAGCTTTTGAAATCTAAACAGAAAATGTTTACTGTAATATTCATGGTGTTTATAATATGACATATTTGAGATGTATTTATTATATTTACATTTAATTTGCTGCTGCATGATGTCATGCAGGAGCAATTGTGTTTGGTTATTTTTAATTTCTGTAAAAACATTTTAGGCAGCAACTGAATATGCCCAGGAACACAGTCTTGTGTTGTGCTGTGTTGTGCTGTCAGGCTATATGTCAGACACGCGGTACCTGGGAGCTACGGTGGGCCGCGTGGCCAACAGGATTGCAAAGGGACGCTTTGTGGTGGAGGGAAAAGAGTACCAACTGGATATCAATAATGGACCTAATGCACTGCATGGTGGGCTGCGGGGCTTCAATAAGGTAAGACTTAGTGAATATGTGTTTGTGTATCATTCCCTTGAGTGAGTGTGTAGAAACTCATAGTAATTTCTGTACAACCTGAGTGGAAAAATACCATTTCACACTCTGTACTTGCCTCACAAAGGTTTTCCAACCCAGTTGCAGGTACATGAGGTTTGTAAAGACTCATAAAATAAGTTGCCACACACTCAAAGTATATAAATGTAACCTATTATTCCATTAGGGTTGGCTAAGGCATGGCAGTCTGTACTGAATGATGTTTTCATACCAGAAAGAAAACATAAAAAAAATACTGTAAAGTCATGTTTCCACCAAAAACTTTCAGATTAGTACCCTTAGAACCATATGTAGCCTGTACGGACAGGTACCCAACATCTGGTTAGCCTTTCCACTGTAGACAGTACTCTGAAATCTAGGCAGGGTTGTTGTCACCAAATGCTCTGTCCAGCTTTCGCTGTATTTCCTCATCACCAGGGATACAGAGGAACGTCTGTATCTCATTTAACATCACACACATGCGCACGCAGACTCTACACCTACTATACTGTTATTATGACTGTGTGTCTTTGTGCCAGACATTGAGCTGTGCATGTTTGTGTGACAGAAGTCCTGTGGCTTCTATTTATTTATTCTCCTGTAGATCAAACTGTCATGAGGCCAGAACAAACATACATTTATTATTGCGCTGCCTGAAGTGATTGAGTGCACATCAAAGGAAATTATGTTTTAAGCAGAAGCTGTAAAACAAGAGAGAAAAGGGACAGTGTCCCCATCAGCAGCTGGCAGCAGACATAAAGTAGTTTCACACTGCTGGTTTGACTTTATGAGGGAAATTGCAGTGGAGGAAGAAAAATCCCTGTGAGAATTAAAGTGGTCCTACTATACCGTCTCTGTTTACACATGTAACTAAATAGAACAAGATTTTTTAAGATGATATCAATATTGATATTACAGGGAAAATCGAGTGATGATATATCGACTTCTTTAAACACATAAAATAAAGAGGTTTGGGATAAGGATCCCTCAAAGTCAAGTTATAACATCATATTACAAGCATCTAGAAGGGTTGCAAATTCTGTGCACTCAACTTAATAAATCAGTGGTAACATTAACCACAAAAATGCATTAAGCAAATGATGAGGAATGGTTAGTAATATTTTGTGTGCATTGACTTTGGCAGAATACAACAGAGCACCAACAGAAGTAAGAATTTTCTTTCAAAATGTAAAACAAATGTATGATGTAAAGGATTGAAGGATGTGTTTACATTAGGGGTGGGAATCACCAGAGGACCCACTGTACGATATTATCACAAGACTTAGGTCCCAATATGATATTATTGTGATATCAAATGTATTGCAATATGCTGACTATTGTGATAAAATATACTGCGATTTATTACCTTTGTTTCCAACTGCAAATTATTTCCTCAAAGGAAAACTTTGTCAAAATCAGTTTGACCTCATAAAATAAAGTTTTCAGTCTTTCCATCTGACTTCAATCATTTTTCAGCAAAATGTGATGCAAAGCAGACAGGCTGACCAACACCGTCTTAAGACCTGTCAGAAATGCTGCATACACCTGACAAACTGAACTGTTGGCAAATTTAATGCCCTCTGTGAGACCAGATTAAGCATGTGAGCAAAACACTTCACATGCAGGTATCCCACTTACTGAATGGCAACACCCATGTTTGAAGCGTTGTCTGTAACAGCAACAATAGCCCATTCTTGTGCTGCATTTTGCAGTGGGTCTGCAATGTTTCCTCCAGTGTGACTTTTGTTTACTGCTCTAGTGAGATGTGAGACAGCAGTCGCCAGTTCTCTGTGAGATAATGTAAACTCACACATGAATCAACTGACTTTGAAGTCCAGGGGTCGTATTCGCAAAGCCTCCTAGTGCTAAGAGCTGCTTATAGTTATGAAATTCTAGGAAAAAAATTCTCTGAAAAATATTGTTTAGCATTAATTGGTGACAGAAAAGAATGAATTTCATTCTGCAGGGAAATGTGTGTCCTTACTGTGCATATGACAATAGACACTTTGAATCTTGAATCTATATGTTTTATCAAGACTCTGTGTGCGCTCAAAGCTGTGGCACAAGTTACTACAAAAAATAATTATGAGGAATAACAAGTGTGTTCCTGTATATGCTGTGCACATCAGGCACACAAATTAAATGAATCATCATGACTATCATTTGTCATAATTTGTCCGCACATATCCCACATCTGCATGCACATATGAGATAGTTTACCACACCCAAAAAATGCATCAGGGCACAACAGAAACACGTGGACCCTCCAAACCTGCTACATTTCACAGATATCAGGCAACTAACAGGTGTAATTGAGCTCAGCTGGAACCTCATCAAGGGATGCTCCACCAGCTACTCTATATAAAGGCGTTGCCACATCACACATGTATGAGATACCATGGCTGCTTTACAGCATGTTCTCGCTGCTATCCAACAGCGTTGCCGTGTGCAAAGCCAAACCGTATATGTAAATGCATTTGTGCGTCACCACTTCAGCCCGCTCGACGTGCTGACAGACCGGGCTGTTCAAATGAAGTAACAGCTGCCACATTCTTAGATACAACGCCTCATCAACTTTGTGTCTCCACACAATAGCGCATGCATGTCACAATAACTCTTTTACAACTGTCAGCGTGCTGCCTGTGTGTTTTCATAGTTTATACCTGGCGTTTTGTCTGATTCTCAGTGTAGATTAATATAGTCCATAAATCTGTCAGTTTTGTCCTTCCCACGTTAAGATGATCATTAGCAGAGACACAACACTGATGAATGCAAGTCGGATACAATGTGGTCAGGATACAATGCTGGGGCCGTATTCCTAAAGAGTTGCTCCTAGCGGCCAAATTCTAAGAAAATTCTTAGAATTAAGAATTCTAAGAAAATTCTTAGAATTATGATGTTTTCTAAGAATTTCCCCTCAAAGTTAAGAGTAGATCCTGGTAAAGACAAAAGGTATTCCTAAAGAATCTTAGCTCTTAAGAGAGCTCCTAAGGTGAGATCTGTTAAGAGCAGTGAGGAGGACTTTTAAGAGGCTTAGGAGTTTCTTAAGCAGAGGAGAAATGGCAGAACGAAGAGGCAGGAGAGATATTCTCCGAACACTGAATGACAGTGAATTAATAAAATGCTACAGATTGGAACGTGCAGGAATCATGTTTGTGGTTGATCTCATTAGAGATGCGCTTATATCTCCAACCCAACGCCACAATGCAATATCACCAGAAATGAAAGTCATCACAACACTGAGGTATTTAGCAACAGGAAAAATGCAACAATTCAGCGGTGATGACTTGGGTCTGTCACAACCCTCCATCAGCAAGGTCATCAAGCAAACACTGATAGCACTGTCACAGCCTCATATTGTGACACAGTTTGTTTCGTTTCCGCTGGATAGCCACACTTTACAGGCTCACAAAAGGGCATTCATGGACATTGCAGGATTCCCCGGTGTTGTGGGTGTCATTGATGGGACACACGTCTGTATAATAGACCTTTTTCACGGCAGACATTTTGACTCGTCATTGTAGGAAAAGCACAGGTGTATTACAGTTTTTCTCCATTGGTTTGGCTCATTTCTTGAAACAGAAATTACATTCTCAAAATAACATGGACAAACCTCCAAAACACTTGGCAATTGTTCACAACAGAATTGAATTTCTCATTCATTTCATCAAATTGCAAATGTCTTAGTACATGTATCAATGTCTAAGTACATCTTTGCAAATGATTAAGTACAGGTAGCCTACAGTTAGTACAGTTAGCCTACATTTAGCACAGTTAGCCTACATTTAGCACAGTTTCCAAGTGAATAGATCTTGTTGATCTAAACTGATTGCTGATTCTCAGTCTAATGGTTGTTCTCTCCAAAACATGTCAGCATCATTTCATTGTATAAGTTATCACATGCACAATAGTCTGTTCAATTGTCAAAATTAGTCAAGAACATAATACCATGAATACCATGTATGAATCTCTTGGAACATTTGATAAATTGATTACGTAACTGACGGTCAGGTGAAACTAGAACTTGACTAATGAAGGAGGGGCCACGGTGGATGTCCCAGGCTAGAGTGGGGGCAATATAACTGTGTGTGCTGCCATTTCTGAGAATGGTGTGGCCACTCACATCCCCAGTCTTGGCCCATACAATACACAGAAGCTCCTCATCTTCTTGGACCGTCTTTATTCTGATTCGATCCCTGAAAATGAGAGAGGTCTGGTCGGGCCTCACCTACCAAACTATGTCATTGTGTGGGACAATGTGAATTTCCACCGTGGCCTGCTCATCAGGGCCTGGTTCACTACTCATCCAAGGATGGTCATGGTGTTCCTACCACCTGACTCTCCTTTCCTCAGTCCTATTGAGGAGTGTTTCTCCGCTTGGAGGTGGAGAGTGTATGAGCATCAGGCTCAAAATCAGAGGTCCCTGCTCAATGCAATGGATGCTACGTGTGAAGATATTACAGGAGATCAGTGTAGGGGATGGTTGCGATATGCACATCGTTTCTTCCTTCGTTGTATCGCAAGGGAGAATATACGCTGTGATGTGGACGAGAATCTGTGGCCAGACAGACAGCAGCATGTGGATGGCCAGCAGGGTGAGGACGGTGGCCAGGAGAGGGAGGGTGAGGACAGCGACCAGTGAAGAAGTGTTACTGTAGTTGTGAAACTCCAGCTTTATTTACAGCACTGTTTATGTTTACATTACAGTATATGCTGTTTACATTTTATTTTTACTCTGATGTATTGAAGTTACTTTATGTGTGTGAATACAAATGGTTACATTTTCCTTGGCAGTATGAGTACAATGTGTGATGTCAAACCTTGGAGGCTACTCTTACCGTAAAATCCTATTTTATTTTATTTTTGTTCAGTTTATACACAATTGTATTCTGTTAGCTAGACAAAAAAACTAGCACAGTAACCATTGTCAATGAAGGACTGGGCTGAGACTGGAGGTGGACATGAGGGATATTTCAATGGTCCTCTGCCATAGTGACAAAACATCTAACCATTTTGGCTTGCAGTGCTTACACAATGCCAAAGGGACTATGCATTTTGGGGGCACTGACTATTTATATGAGAAAGGAATTTAGTTTTGAAGCATGAGTGAACAGTTTTGGGAGAGATATGAGCTTTTGCAGGTGAACCATGGTGTTGTGCTGAACCATCCAGGTTATTTTGGCAAAAGCACCAAGAGTGTTGAGAACGTCCAGTCTGTTTCAAGAAACGAGCCAAAGCAATTGAGACAGGATCTTTGCATTTTGGTGGCACTGACTATTTATATGGGAAATGAATTTAGTTTTGAAGCATGAGTGAACAGTTTTTGGAGAGATATGAGCTTTTGCAAGTGAGCTATGGTGTTGTGCTGAACTGTAAGACTGTTTTGCCAAATGATCTTACAGTTTTGAGAATGTAATTTCTTTTTCAAGAAATGAGCCAAACCAATGGAGAAAAACTGTAAATGGCATCAATGATGGCTGCATTCCACTCGTGACATGCTTTGACATTGTGTATGCTGGCACACTGGAATAGCTTACTGGGACACTAATTGGAACTCAGCCACTGTTAATGTTATCAGTCTCACCTGTGCTTTTCCTCCAATGACTAGTCAAAATGTCTGCTGTGAAAAAGGTCTATTGCACTGTCAGAAGATGAAGCCGTCTTCGTGAACAGGAAGAGACTTCAGAGTATCAATGTTCAACTTGTTTTCAATGCTGACTATAAGATTTTGGGCATTGTTGCAAATGGCCAGGCTCAACACATGATGCCAGAATACTCTCTGAGAGTGGCCTCAGACAGCTTTTTGAGGATACAAGTTTTCGTTAGCCGTTGCTATCCTGGGCACCTACACGGCGTGGTGATGAACTGTCTAATTGATTTCTGTTGGCGTGCTGTCTTGCAGGCCTGCACGGCGGAGTGATACTGGCCAGAAAATAGTCCCAATTGATAGCAAAGTCTGACGTAATGCAGGGATGTTTTAAAATGATTGAAATAGTCTAACAAAACACATGCATACTTTTTTGTAGCTTAAAACCTTTTGGTTACGTGTCCCCCTTATATCTTAAGAACTACTTTTCTCCGGTAAGCTACGGGCCATTTCTCAGAGCAGGAGGCTCGTTGATAGTTGCGACACCGTCACATAAGAGCTACAGATGGTCAGCGTTTCACACAACTTCATGTCCAAAAACCCAAACTATCCCTTTAAGATCGATCTTTACTGGGAAACGCAGCCAATGACAACACTTTCACAGTCAGCAGTTCATTTTATTTCCACTGGGGGTCCACACCTTGCAGGCTCACAAAAGGGCGTGTCTCTTACAACCAATCACAGCTGTTAAAAGAATGCATTATACCTAGCAACAGGGTCAACTATACTTCCTCACTACAGTTAGAATTTCTGTCCCTTCCTTGCTCAGAGTTGCTCTGAGAGCTTTCCTAAATCACCACTAAGCTAGGATTCCTTACTAAAAGTTTTTAGGCTAAGTTAGTAGCTCTCTGACAGTATTCTGAGAATGTTTGTGAATACGGCCCCTGGTGTGTGGAATGTGGAGACAAACAGTTTTGACCGTGTTGTGGAAGCATGTTGAAAAGCTTGACGTTTGTAGTGTGTTAAAACTGAATTGCTGAACGGAATAATGGTATGGACAATTCTGTCATATATATATACGTATGTATGTATGTATGTATGTATGTATGTATGTGTGTATATATGTATTTATATATGTATGTATGTATGTATGTGTGTGTGTATATATATATATATGTATATATATATATGCACTCTACGAGACATATCTACCTGTGTGCTTCCTGTAAGTGTTGTCTTTTATTCCATGTGAGCTGTTATTAATCTCCTGTAACAAAGACTACTTTCACTTTATAATCCTGTATGTATATACTGTATAACATTGTGTATTTGTTTCTTCAGGCTATCTGGCTTGCGTCAGCAGTGGAAGGTGGTGTACAGCTGAGTCACACTAGTCCAGATGGAGACCAGGGTTATCCTGGGGAGGTTCAGGTCTCTGTCTCCTACACCCTACAGGTAAGCACACCTACTCATAACTTCACACCTTTGAAGCTGCTCACACTTGAAGCATCGGGAAAAAAAATTCTGTTCATCAACTGAGATTTGCCTTTGGCTGGTATGATCTGACTGACGTGAGTGCTGTACCACCTGTTGGTCAGCACAGAGCTCTGGAAACCAAACGGCTTTAGGTAAAACTAAACAACCTTGGATGTAAAAGGTCACAAATTTGATAGATGTTGAGTCATTACAGTATTTGTCATAAAATTAGGAAGAGGACTTTTTGACTTGGTTGTTAGTTTCAAAAATGTCATCAGATCCAGATTTTCGCTGGTTCTAGGGCTGTAGCTTGAACTACAGATTGCAGCTCTGTATTTTCATATGCCCGGCACGATGGAAAGTCAATCAAACTTCTATCACTGTGTTGCCTATGTCTCTCCGAAAATGTCTTAGAATCATATTTTAGTGCACTGTTTGGCTGTAATACAAGCATTTGTGAACAAGAAGGGGGCACCAAACTGTTCCTTGTATTGTGATCACCGAGGCTGAAAATACTGACATCAAACGGTAAAACTAAGCAGCGCTGATCAAATATGAACCAAGATTCTGTTACTGCATTTCCTTTTTCTCATCTTAAATGTTTTCAGAAACATATGCTAGCTTCCTTTGTAACATTAATTCAAGATTGATACCAGCTGACCGCCATATTGTTTTCTATGTGAAAAAGGCAAAGCTGCTTTACTTCACCCACTAGTGGGAGCAATTCTTGGTCAGATGTGGTGCAGTACATTGTGGTAGATGCATAGGTTTTCTACCTCTTGAGCAAAAGCAAATACCACAGCCCTTTTCTCTGTTTTCTCTGGTCATGTAGCAACAATTTCAAAAGCATGTGTGTTTTTCTACTGCATAGTCAGACTCATTTTATGAGAAGAGCATCTTTCCAGCAGTGAAGCACTTCTTTAATACTTAAAAATCCAGTTTTGCAGATCAGACATTGAACTGATTTTGCATGTAGACAAATGTTTTTTCAGAGGCCAGTTCAGTAACATTGAAGTTGTGTTTGCAGGGGGAAACACTAACTGTTGAATACCAAGCGCGGTCTACCAAAACCACCCCTATCAACCTCACCAATCACTCCTACTTCAACCTGAATGGACAGGTAAGGCCACATGATCAGTGGTATGATCATTCACTATGTCAGTGACAGAGAAATGTGAAGAAGGACCACAGTCTATTCTAAAAATCTTTACTGTAGAATGAAGGAGACTGAAGCTAGAGGAAGGGAATACTAAAGGAGGACAAGCTGAGAAAGACAGATTAGGTCAGTAGTTAGTTCATATTTATTCATTCAGGAAATCTCATTGAGATCAGGTTATCTTTTGAAAGAAAGACCAGAGAACAAGTGACACGCAAACAAGATCACAACTAGACACTCACACAAAACCACTCATACAGCCACACTAATTAAAACAACCACAAATATTATTAGAAATATAGGATAGTCCCTCAGAGGACTGAGTGTCTCTAACGTCCTGCTGTGTTGCCTGTTTAACCTGTAGTGAGGTGCTCAGTACCAGAAAGCAGTATAAGTATTATAGTAGAGTATGAGGACCTTTTAAAACCATCCTCACCTGTTATCTGGTGTCATGGTTATCAGCTCTGAACTCAAGGATGTTCAACATCTTAGCAACTTAGGTCATCTTATAACAGTTAAGAAAGCAGTGGAAAAAGGCTACAGAAGAAGAAAGGGAGGGAATTAAGGTGTTGCAAGAGGAGCTGAGAAGCAGGCTAGCGGTTCTTAGAAGGGCAGAGCATCTTAGGAAAAAGAGGAGGAAGAAGGAATATGCTAGGACATGTTTTTTCAAGGAGCCTTTTAAGTTTGTTAAAGGATTGTTCAGCCAGGAAAAGGGAGGGCAGCTTAAAGCAGAAAGGTTAGAGGTTGAAGAATATTTGAGAAACACATATTCAGATTTAGAGAAGAACAGGATAGTCGGTTTCCCACCCGATATCCCTCCATTAGGAACAATAGAGCATGAGATGGATGTCAGGCCACCTAGGTGGAAGGAAGTTCAGGAGGTGGTCAGGCGTGCAAAGGCTAATAGCATTTACTATGGCGATGGAAGTAATCATTAGGGCTTCTAAGTGGGTGGTAGGTGGAGAGAGATGGCAGAACGGGTTGCATCTTCCACCAGTTAGGGCTTACATGGATGACATGACACTGGTGACCACAACAATGCCATGTACAAAGAGGCTACTAGAGAAGGTAAATAAGAACCTGAAGTGGGCCAGCATGAAGATCAAGCCTAGTAAATCTAGAAGCATCTCGATATGTAGAGGGAAGTTAAGTGATAGGAAGTTTGTCATAGATGATGAGGACATCCCAACAATTAGGGAAAAGTCAGTGAAGAGTTTAGGTAGGTGGTACAATGTGGAGTTGAATGATAAGGAACAGGTGGTGAAATTTAGAAAAGATGTAGCAGAAGGATTGGCTAGAATAGATAAATCAGAGCTTCCAGGAAAATTGAAGTTGTGGTGTTTGCAATTTGTGCTATATCCTAGGTTAATGTGGCCATTGTCAGTTTATGAAATCCCAATATCTGTTGTGGAGAGAATTGAAAGGACGGTTAGCTCCTATATTAGGAAGTGGTTGGGCACTCCTAGGTGCCTAAGAAGTGTTGCATTGTATGGAAAAGGGATTCTTCAGCTGCCAGTATCTAGTTTAACAGAGGAATTTAAATGTACCAAGGTCAGGACAGAGCTCTTGTTATCTGGGAGTAAGGACGTAGTAGTTAGGAGTGTGGCTCCAAATCCAACCAAGGGGAGGAAGTGGAACCCAAGAACGGCAGTTCAGGAGGCAGAGGCAGCTCTTAGGCATGCGGAGATTGTAGGTAATGTTCAGTTTGGCCGGGGAGGCCTGGGGCTTGGCTCAGGCAAACCGGTTTGAAATACAGCAGGTCCCAAAGATAAAAGAAAGCTGGTTGTTGAACAGATATGTAAACAGGAGTAGATAGTAAGGGGTGCAAAGGTAGTGGCCCAGGCTAAACAGGGACAGTGGTTGAATTGGGAAAGTGTAGCGAAGAGGAAGCTTAGTTGGAGGGACTATGGAGGAGAATAGTATTAGATTCCTGGTAGGGGCTACATACGATGTGTTTCCAACCCCCCAGAACCTAAAACTGTGGGTAAATGAGGACCCATCATGCCCATTGTGTTGAGGTACGGCAACCTTAAAGCATATTTTGTCAGGCTGTAGGGTTAGTTTGTCACAAGGCCGATATACATGGCGACATAACCAGGTGTTGAAATGTTTAGCTGCAGGAATCGAAGGGAAACGAAGAGAGGTCAATTCAGAAGGTTATAAAGATAGGAATTTAGCAATTCAGTTTGTCCGTGAGGGAGAGAAATACAGAAGGGAGTTAGTAAGGAGGCAGGGGTGTGGCCGCCTAGTAGGTGCTTGTGACTGGGAAATGCAAGTAGATTTAGGGGGAAAGCTTGTTGTTCCCCAGGAAATAGTTTGTACTAAGCAGAGGCCTGACATAGTGTTGTGGTCATTGAGTCAACGGCTAGTTTATTTCATTGAGCTGACAGTTCCTTTCAAAGACTCAGTGGAAGAAGCCTATGAAAGAAAAAAGCTTAGATATGCAGACTTAGGAGCAGAAGCTGAGCAGCGAGGATGGAAGACTAGGATTTGCCCAGTGGAAGTGGGGTGTAGGGGATTTATAGCAAGATCAGCTATCTCGCTCCTGGGGGAACTCGGAGTGCGGGGACAGAGTTTGAAGAAGACAGTGAAGGAAATGTCAGATGAAGCCATAAGAACCAGCAAGTTCATTTACTACAGAAGAAATAATGTCAGTTGGGGGCCAGCAGGGGGAACTACTAAGCAGGGCACATAACTCCTGGAGATCTGGTGGAGAGATCCACTTCGTCTTAGGAGGAAATCCAGGAAGAGGAAGGCTATTTAAGTGTGGGAGTGGCCTATTTGAATCCCTTTTGCTTGAGACCATGCTGCAAGGTGAGTGTGTTTGCTGATCCTGTGAGTTCATTTATCTCCTTTAGCTTTAGTTTATATTGTAGTTATGTAGTGTGTGAATTAGAGTGTGAATTAGGGCTGTGAAAGCCATGTGTAAGTAAGGAGGAAGAGGAAGGTTATTTAAGTGTGGGAGCGGCCTAGTTGAATACCTTTTGTTTGAGGCCATGCAGCAGGGTGAGTGTGTTTGCTGATCCTGTGACTTCATTTATCTCCTTTAACTTTAGCTTACACTGTAGTTATGCTATGTAGTGTGTGAATTAGAGTATGGTGAATGTGCTAGGAAAGGTAGTATCAGCATTGCTTCTACCTGGAGCTTGCTTGTACGGAGCCTGGGTTTGGTTGAAGGTGGCAGTGCTGTTAGGGCTGAGAAAGCCATGTGTAAGTAAGGTTAAGGAGGTTGTTGTGTTGGTGCGGGGAGCAGTGAGACCTGGCATTAGGGGAGTGTCTCTGGGACGCCAGGGATCACTGTCTAGCCTCCTGGAGGTGTCGTGGGACCAACTAGACGAAACACCGGTGAAAGGAGGTTCCCACCTGATGACCCCAAAGACATGTTAGTTATCACTGCTCATTGGTCTGTATAGTTAAGCCTTGCCATAATAGCGTATCATAGGGCTTAGGAGAGTATTCACTGAGTGTTGATCCTTTTCTATAGCACAAACTTCTTGTGTTTATTTGAATGAATGAATTAAATGAAGACAGAGTTATGCTGTTGCCTTCTAGATCAGGGGTGTCAAAATACAGCCTGCAGGCAAGAACTGGCCTGCCAAAGGGTCCAGTTTGGCCACTGGATGACTTTGCACACTGATGCACTTGTGTGGGCGAAGAGGTGCCAAGTTTCAGGAGCAAAAAGCTGAAAAAATCCTATGAATACTTTTGTGGTCATATTTAAAGATATAAAACAATGTAAAGAATATTGTCAATCGGCACATCATAAAACAGTATCCCTGGAACCCTTTTGCCAAGACTCTGCCAAAATTTAAGATTTGCAAATGGTTTGGAAGGCAGGGAATAACTTCACCCGCTTCCTTAATAGCTTTGCCTTTTGTAGGGCTAGGTATTGCCACTGATTTCCTGAATTGATTCGATTTTGATTCACAAGGTCCCAATCCAATTTCCGATTTGATTCGATATTCATTCAGTTGTGGATATTTCAATTACAATACCAATTTTTGCTAGAGTGTTAAAGAGATTCTCAGAGCACAAATACTGTAAATTTTACATGGGATTATTTGTTTTTAAAAAGAAGAAACTCAGAACAGGATTAAAACTAAATACTAAATGTTATTTATAGAGCAGCAACAGTGATATTAAAACAGCAAAGTCACTCTATAAACTCAATTTCTCACTGGAAACAGATCCGAAATGTCAATAAAATAAATCATATTTTTGACATCAGAATACTGAGTGAAGTCACTGCCTGCAGGTCACACTACTGTTGGTAAGTCTTGAGATAAGTTGCAAACTAAGCTAAATCGTGTGTGTGTGTGTGTGTGTGTGCGCGCGTGTGTGTGCGTGTGCGTGCGTGCAGGGTGCAGCAGACATCTATGACCATCAAGTGTCCATCAGTGCACAGTCCTACCTGCCTGTGGATGACACAGCAATTCCTACAGGTAAAGATTCACATGTTGTCTCACAACAGAATGAACACAGCAAAGACAAAGTGATACATTTAAATGAAGTATGTGAAAGTATGAGCATTTACATGTTAACTTAAAGGTCCAGTGTCGAGGATTTAGGGGGATATATTGGCAGACATGAAATTTAATATACTAATAATGTTTTCTTAAGTATAAAACCACCTAAAAATAAGAATCGTGGTGTTTTCAGGATGCTGAGTAGCTCACTTGGTTAGGCAGGCGCCCCGTGTAGGACTATGTCTTTGCTACAGTGGCCACAGTTTTGCAGCAAAGGGCCACAGGCTGGTTTCGAATCCACTAAGCCACTAAGTACAAATTGTGCGAGATATCATTATATGTATATGTCTTGCACATTTAATTTTCGCTCATATCACTTGTTTCTTATAGAACTGATTATCTGAAGAATTAATGACATTAATTAGTCTGTCAAGCAGTATAGACTCCAGCACTTTAGAGACCATGCTGGCTAAAGCTATAGGCCTGTAATTGTAAATATTACATAGCTTGCCAGCTTTGTCTTTACTGGAACTGGAACCAGCAAGACTGATAGCATTGAATCAGGCAAGATCCCATGTGTCAGGAAGCCTGTGATAAAAGATTTAATAAAAGAGAGCTTATTTAGATATTCATCATTCTGATCACATTCATAAGGTGTATATACATTCATGATCACAAATTCCTTATTATGTTTGTAACTTATTGCAATGCACCAGTCAGCATCAACTCTGATTACATTTATCAGCGGGTCAAGCTGTTTCCTCCAGAGAATCGCTACTCCCCCAGGTATCCTACCCCTGACCATTCCCATGCTGAGGTTGGTTGTAGCCTCCCCAGCTCCATGAAAGTCAGGATTTAGTGAGCTCAGCTGTGCAAGATCTTGTTTTGACAGGAAGGTTTCTTGGAGGTATAATATATCACAGTGATCAAGCAAGTTATCAATTACTCTGCGGTGAGCTCTGTCCCCTGCGCTCTGGCTCAAACGCAGGCCACGACAGTTATACGACAACACCTGCACATTCATTGTGAGACAGGGAGCTTACTTCATACATCCAACTTGGGCATTCAAAGCCCCAACAGGTAGACTGGCAGCCTTAACATTAGTGCCAATGAGTCCGGCTTTACGAGGTTCATAAAAGCGACATACGTAAACTCCCTCCGGCCATAGCTCTGGGTTATACATGTCACTCACATCCTTGCATTCCGCAGATATTTTGAATGAAGCGTATTTGCTATTCACGGTGACAATTCTTTGACATGACACCTCACAACAGAGTTTCTTCTCAAGATGAGCACGCAAAGTTTCTGTGTCTAATTCTGGGGAGAACTTAGTGGCAAACACACTCACCAGTTTAGTTGTTACCACTTTGATCTTTCCAGCTGCTCTAGTGCCCACAATAGTTATGCCAGCTTTCTTCTGTCTCGATGTCGATTTACCATGCGTAATTCCTGTTTAGCACCGGCCGACTGAGTGCGCTTCCGTTGCCCTCGTTTCAGTACTTGGCTACACTTTGGAGACCTGGGTGAAGGCATCATTAAGCCCGAGGTGGCTGCTGGTGTAGCCCCCTCCACGATTAGCAGCTGTGGCACCCGTGAGTCTCCTTCTCGGTGTTCACCTCTTGACGCATCGGTCCCCCCCGCCGAGCTGGCAGCAGCCGTGGTCAGCACAATCCTCCAGGGCACTGACCCTGGAAAAAATAATGTTTCAAGGCAGACACCTCGGTGTGTAGCTGCTCCATTTTCTGGTGTAGGCCGCATACATCCATGTTCGTGAAAGTCACTGGTGGCAACTCATCCAAATAGTGTGATACAAATCTAGGAACATTGTCCCCACACTCATTTAGCACCTTAAGACTGTTCTATATGTTATTGACATCTTTCTGTGCACCTTTATGCGTGATGTTCCGCTGCGTAGTAGGGCAGAGCTCAAACAGTATTTTCTTTGAGGTTTCAATCCACTCTGAGTCAAAGCTGTTGACAGCTAGCAGGACAATCTCGTCCTGACTTAATGTTCTTATTTTCATAGCAAGGAAGTGTAAAAGCTCATCTTCCACTATTATTTTACCATCAACAGTCTTATATACCTCAGGTTTTAATCGAACTCTGGCAAAAGCTGGAGCACCTAAGGAGCACGCTGCTGTAACATCCGCCATGACATTCAAACCGAACTGTAATTATGGTGTTTTTGTCACTGTTCATACAGAAGCACTTGTACTTTAGTGTGGGAGTGTGTTCCTTCATGCTCTGCCAGACAAACATTCTCATTACCCTGCAATTAGCTCTGGTTTCCCCTGGAGACAGAGCAGCTAATGACTGTTTATTTATATCACACAATCTGTGTTACAGTGGAAATCCACCTCAAGCACTGAAGAAGAACATGACTTAAAAATGAGCAATCAATTCTGTTCCATTCCCAGTTAAGCATAGAAGGCTGTATTTATGTCTTGACAAACTGGGCCTGCCGAATGTATCTGCCTCTGTGCTCTCTGACCATTAAGGCCTGAACACACCAAACTGACATCGGAGAACTAGCAGCAACGACAGCCCTCTGCTGCCTCACCTCTTGTCGCGATGTCTCAGTCAGAAAGTTGCGCATGAACACAACAAACAGACAACCAACAAGCGCATGTGTCTTCTGTGCCTGTGTGAGAGGACATACCCCTCCATACCAGCAGACGGCAGTCGTCTGTAATCGTTAATCAAATAGGGTAACCAGAAGATTGTCTTGACATTAGTTAGCCATTTAGCACATTAAAAAAATAATCCAGTGTTGAAAGAACAGAGCATATTTGCCGTGTGCCAGTGAGCAATTACACAAACCATCAGGAAACGTTTCTGCTACAGAGCTCAATTGCTAAAGAAAAACAATCTGACCTCATAACCAGTTTGTCTCAACATCACTCCCTGTTGATTTTAGCTCTTGATTTATATTTCTCACTTCCATTTCTCTGTTTTTGAGCTGAGCTCAACTGCCAATCAGAGCGACTTCATTCATCAAAGGGCTCCACTGTGCCAATGCCGATTCAACATGGTGAATCGGCGGAACAAAAGGCCAGTGAGGGCCAATGGTTCTGGACACTCCACACTAACGAGTGTGTCAATTTGACCAACTGCCATCTGTCTACTTGGTGTGTCAGGGCCTTTAAATCTGCAACCGGAGGATAGTTTGGCGTGGGACAGCTCAAAGTCTATGTGTTCACACCTGGCATTAGAATAGGTCTCCACATGTATCTCGAGTGACAACTTGTGATGAGATCTCACTTCCCTGCTCTTCATGCAAACAGACATGAAGGCTAGACCATCTCTGTTTGTGAAGGCCCAATGCATTGTTGCTCTGGGCAGCAGTAACTCAGTCCATAGGGACCGGACGGTCGTCTGTTCAAGTCCCCGTCCGGACCAAATATGGAGCATGGACTGGTAGCTGGCTGAGGTGGCCTTGAGCAAGGCACCAAACCCCCCCCCAACAGCTCACTCTGACATCTCTCCACTTAATGCATATGTATAGGTCCTGTTTGTGCATGTGTGTATTTCAGACCTGTGTGTAATTGACAACGGAGTGGAAAAAAATTTAATTTCCCCACAGGGGATTAATAAAGTATATTTTTAAAAGAAATGTTGTTTTTTTTAACAAGCGGGAGGCAGCAATGCACTTCCTGTGCCTACTCTGCTAGAAACAAGAAGAAGTTTGCAAAGACCGAAAGGGGCAGAAAGGGGCTATTCCTTGACAAGTTTAAGGCAAAATAAATTACCCAAGCTGTTTGACGCACTCGTAATTATTACTTTAAAACAACACCATTGACCAGCTATTGAGCTTGCACTTCCGTCTATGCAGAGGATGTCAGTTGGGTAGGTGGTCCATCAATAGGGCCAAGGAAAATTAGCTTACACACTGCTGAAAAAATGTGGCCATGATACGGTCCAGACTGCCTCCAAATGAAGTCTGAGTGATCAGATCTCAAGACACTTTGACGATGTACTGGGTGCATTTACACCTGTACTTAGAGCTGGCCACTTGTAAACTGATCAACCAATATGCATTGTAATACCAGGTGTAAGCAGAGCCTGAGAGGCAGCAAAAATCTATAAATGCTGGTTTGGTGTTACAGTGTGTTTGGTAAAACAGAGCTTTTGCAAAATCATGACAGAAGCTACCCACTGAGGGGCTGTGTGATAGGCCACCTTCACTCACCTCTAACATTATCGGATCATTAATTTTAATGTCAGTACAGTCGAATACGCATCAAAGCTATTTTCTGTAACCAAGACTTGTGTTATTTTTTATCATATGATGCAGCCATCACAAAATAATGATTTTATCAGTGCTATGCTGCAGCAGGTTAGCATATAACCTTCTGCTCTCCTGTATGTCACATTACAAAGCAGGAGGAGACTGAACAGAGGTGTAACAAGCTGTTAGTGAGCAGAGTAACTGGCTGTATATGTTGTCTGGTCACAGTGAAGTTAACAAGACAACTGTCTTTGTAATCTCTAACCTTTTCAGTGATCTCTCAGTCTAAATCCTCAAGGACAACACATTCCAAAAAAGTTGGGACAGGAGCAACAAGAGACTGGGAAATTTGTGGAATGCTCAAAAAAATCCCTGTTTTAAACATGTCACAGGTAAACAGGTTAACTGATAACAGAATAAAGTGTTATGATTGTGTATGAAAGAGGCATCCTCAAAAGGCTGAGTTGTTCACAAGCAAGGACTGCGACTCTGTGAAAAACTGCGTTGGCAAATAGTCCAATGTTTTAAGAACATTTCTTAATGCACAACTGCAAGGATTTTTGGATTTCACCATCTACAATCCCTATTTTATCAAGAGATTCAATGAATCCAGAGAAATCTCTGCACTCTCTCACTGCATTAAAAACCAACTCGATTGTATAAAGTATATTACTACATGGGCTTCTTCTATGAAATTCTACTTAAGTACAAGTAAAGCTACCCTTCTAAAAATCTATTCAAGTAAAAGTAAAATGTAGTTATTTTAAAATGTACTTCAAGTAAAAATTACTTAGTTATTTCCAACAACTTGATGGGGATCACTCCATACAAAATGGTCCAGGGGTCATAAATCCAGTCCAAAAACTAGTTATTTTTCATTAAAGGAAAATCTTTACAAATATAAGAGCATAATGACATTAAACATATCAACACAACATTTAGTGTGTCTTTTTGCTGGTTAACACTTTAGGTTGTGAAGCTCTCAATTTCCATGACAGTTTGATTGTAAAATGTATATTTCATGCAATTACAGCCTTTCCACAGCCCAAATGATGACTTCTTTCCAAATAGAGCTAATAAAGTTATTGCAATACACTGTATATTGCAATACATATCGCAGTATACAAAATCGTTGCATTGTCAATTTTGTGTAATATCGCATAGCCCTCATTCAATTTGACTCACCAACACAACTGTTAGACAGATGGTACACAGAGCAACTTTTTGATCAATGTTGTTGGGCATTATTGTGTCTTACTGGGCAGGCACAGCTTGCACTGCATAATGAAGCAGTTTCCTCACGTATGTTTGAAGGCGAAGAACATGGACATCATGGACGTGAGCCAGTGGTTTTGCATATTACCCAGAGGGCGTTTCGGGCCGTGTTGAAGGCTACTTAAAATAGCTCATTTTATGTTCTTTTATAGCCCTTTTATTGTATTTTTGTCGTAGTTTAGCCTGTCTTATTGTTGTGGTTGGGGCTGGGCTAGTTTTGTGTGCAACCGCAACCAAGAGTGTCATATTGTTTAGTGACTTCCCTCAGTAGCGAGAATTGGAGAGTTAACCTCACGGCTGTTTGCACACAATAATATTTGATTCTGTAATGCTGTGCTTAGCTGTACCTAGTTAATATAAGGCAGTAACATCAGGCTATCTGGTAAGATCACCAATTGAGACATCACTTTTAATTAACATTCACGGGTCGGAGTAGCAGCGGTCGGAAAAATGACACAAATATGATTGGATTAATGGGAGGTCGGGCTAATGGATCTCAAAAAAAATAGGACTCTATGGTCGGACTACTGGGTAGTCGAACAACAGGGTGGTCAGACTGACGCCATGCACTCCAATTAATCAATCAAATTTTATTAATATGGCACTTTTTATACAAAATAATACAACATAAAATGCTTCACACAATAAAAACAAAAATAATAGGAAGTGCTCCCCAGTAAGTAAGTAAATAAATAAGGTAAAATAAATAGATACGTGATGAAATAGAAGAATATGCCAGCTAAAAAGAGAGATTAACAAAAAAATAAATAAATAAATATACAATAATCATGAGTCCAAAATATAAGAATAAAATGATAAATAAATTAATTAAAATAATAATAATAATAATAAAATGATAGAGATATATAATAAAATATAAGACATTTCAGTTAAAAGCCAGGCTAAAAAGATAGGTCTTGAGTTTGCTTTTAAAAACATCAACACTCTCTGCAGCCCTCAGGTCTTCAGGCAGACTCTTCCACAGAGGTGGACCATAGTTATGAAATGATGCCTCACCATGTGTTTGTGTTCTAACTTTGGGGATGATTAAAAGGCCACTACCAGAAGACCTGAGGTCTCTAGAGGGTTCATACGATAAAAGCAAATCTGATAAATAGGTAGGACTAAGACCATTAAGGATTATAAAAGGATCTTAAAATCAATTTGAAGCACACAAGAAGCCAATGTAGAGACTTAAAAGCTGCAAGCAGCGATGAATGGGACCTCAGGCTCTCGCTGTTGACCTCCAGCTCACATAGAGAGTGTGAATTACCCTATTTGAAAGAGTCGAAATGTCGATAAAACAAGCAATGTCAATAGAACGCAAGGTCATTTTTGGCAATGAACCCATGACTTGGGAGTAGAACTTTGATGGCTTCTTAAAACCAAACTACTGATGACATCAATCAATCAATCAATCAGTCAATTTTGTTTAAAAAGCCCAATATCACAAATCACAATTTGCCTCACAGGGCTTTAAGGCATATGATATCCCTCTGTCCTTTGGACCCTCACAGCTGATAAGGAAAAACTCCCTTTAACAGGGGGAAAAAAACAGTAGAAACCTCAGGAAGAGCAACTGAGGAGGGATCCCTCTTCCAGGACAACAGACGTGCAATAGATGAACTACAGAACAGAATAATATAATACATTAATTGTAATCTGTATGACACAATAAGAGAAAAAGGGAGACAGAGAAAGAGAGAGATGCAGGACAGATGATAATGTTAATGAAAGTCATAATATTATAATTATAGTTCTGGCTACTGTGGTACAATATGTTGAAAGTATATATTAATATCTGATAGTATACATATATGCCAATAATCATATTTGTATAATAACAGTAGAAGTATGACAAATAATAACATCAGCAGCAGGAGGCATTTGGCAGGACCACGGCAGCAGCACAACCACATGTCACACTATCCAGGCAGCGCTGTGATAGAAGTTAACCTGCCTCACAGTGGAGCACAAAGGCTCCGAAGATTGTCATGCTGCATACTACATGTGGTAGAATTACTGAGCACTATGTGTGTGTGTATAAGATTATATTACGTTACAATATGTATTTAACAGTCATAATCACAAAAGTAGCAACAGTGTTATCAGTAATAAAGGCTGTAGTAATATGTGGGAGATGGAAAACACTGATATATAATGTGTACATGCTGTTTCAAATGAAGATTCTGCTGCTGTAATCTCACCTTTTAAAGATTGTAACCACACACACACACACACACACACACACACACACACACACACACACACACAGGCTTGTGTCTGTCAGAATGAAGCCATTGTTATGCTAATTAATGACAGCATGTAGTTGAGTGAGAGGAATGGGGAGAGGCCAAGAACTTCAAGATGGCTTTCAAATTTCTTGAACTAGTACTTCCTGCTCCCAAACCGTGGGTCCGATCGTCAATCTGAAGATATCACCAGAGAGATACACTCGTTCAGAACGCAGACATATATAGCTTTCATGTTTGTGGAGTCAAAAAACTGAGCAATGTTTTTCTTGGGAAGAACAGAAATTAGAGTATTACACTAATCAATTCAGCAGGTAATGAAAGCATGCATTAGTGTCTCTGTGTTGGCTTGACATAGAAACTGTCGCACTCTTCTAATATGTGGTTCAAAATTAAGATTCAAATCAAACATCAGGGTTTTACGGTCAGTTCTTGCAGTTTTGTGTTTCTCTCTCTGAGCTTCAGCCAATAACTAAGATCTTGGTTTTGTCCTGGTTGAGTAAAGGAAAGTTTTCTGCCATCCAGGAGTTAATATCTAAAATACAGTTAAAAGGGGCATCAATTTGCCCTGAGTTATCAGGAGACAAGGCGATGTACAGCTGTGTATCATCAGCATAACTATGGAAACTAATGACGTGCCTCCTGATAACGTTTCCCAGTGGCAGCATGTAAAGATTAAAAAGTGTTGGATCTAAAATTGAACCTTGGGGGACCCCACAATCCATTTTATAGCTTTTTGATGAACATTCATCCATAGTTATATAAAATTCTCTGTCAGAAAGATAAGATTTAAACCAGTTAAAAACAGTACCAGAGAGGCCAAACAGATTGTGAAGTCTAGCTAGAATTGAGTGATCTACTGTATCAAAGGCAGCAGTAAGATCCAGTAGTACTAGTACAGAGAGTTATCATGCCCATATTTGACCTCAGGTCATTAACAACCCTGACCAATGCTGTCTCTTTGCTGTGGTTAGCTCAAAGCCAGACTGGTATCATAAAATAATTTACCGAGGTGTTTAAGTTATTTCGTTTCAAAAGAGGCTTAACCATGGCAGTTTTAAAAGCAGTGGGGAATACACCCATCTGAAATGAATGATTAACAATGTTAAGAATATCTTCATCTTAAAAGCTATAAACTGTTTTAAAAAAGGAAGTGGTTGCTGGTTTTAATTGAGAAATTACTTTCCCCAGCATTTCAGCATCAACCAGGACAAACTTCGCTAGTGTTTCCCCACATACAAACAAAGGTTCAGGGGTGTTAAAATTAATAGGCTGGGGTTGACTTAAATTTGATCTAATTGTTTCGATTTTACTACTGAAGTGGGCTGCGAATTCTTCACATTTTAAGTCAGTTAACATACTGCTGGACCTCATAAAAACTGGGTTGATTAAACTATCAGTGGTTGAAAAAAATAATGTTTAGATTGTTGTGGTTGTCAGTGGTTAATTTAGAAAAATGTGCCTGTCTTGCATATTTAACTGCTGTATTGTAGATAGTGAGTTGATCTTGGAAAATTTGGAAGCTGATAATTAGCTTACACTTTCTCCATCTTCTTTCTGCTATCCAACAGTTTCTCTTGAATTATTGATTTCTTCGTCTAGGGGGGTGTTGGATTGGTGGCAACCTTTTTCAGTTTTAGTGGGGCCACTTTATCCGGAGTTGATATAAGTTTACTGTTAAAACTATCTAACAACTAACAATAAAATCACAAGACGAGGGTGAAAAGTCTGCAGGAGTGTCACTTAAAGGCTCAGTAGAGTTTGCAGCCACTTCAGCAGTTAGATAGCATTTCCTGACAGGTCGTTCGGGAATATCCTCTTGTATAAAACCATTTACGGTTAAAAAAAAAAAAAAAGTATAGAAATGCCAACATCCACAACTGAAGAAATATTTGCAGAGAGGCCATGGGTTATTACTAAGTCTGAGGTGTGGCCTCTGTTGTGGGTTGGCTGTGTAACGTGTTGGATAAAATTCATACAGTTAAGAATTTTTTAAAAAAATGTAATGCAGAAGAGTGTGATTGATTGTCTACATGCAGATTAAAATCACCTAAAAAAATAACTTTGTTGTGGTTAGTGTGGATGATTGGCATAATTTTTGAAAAGTCTGCGATAAAAGAGGAGCATCATTTGGGTGGCCTGTAAACACACATACACAGTAAAGAAGGACTGTTAAAAACAAAGGAGTGGTATTCAAAAGAAGTGTATTCATTAAATGTAATTTGTTTAAAACCAAGTGCAATGAGACAATGAATGCTGTACCCACACCCTTTTACCTGTCTTGGATGAACAGGAAAAAATGTAGTTGAGTGGTGAGGCTTCAATGAGTGTAGCAGGTCCATCCTCAGTTAAAAACATACAATCAATGTTATTATCTAAAATTAAGTCACTAATAATAAAAGTCATGTTTAAAAGAGATCTGATATTTAAAAGTGCCATACTCAGGGTAACTGGTACGGTTTTCTTGCGAGATGGGTTAGCAGCTGTCGATAAGTGTGTGTACTGAGATCTGAGGTGGTTAGTAAGTTTCACTGTCTGGTTGCATAAAAGGTTGTTTAAGTTTACTCTACTGCGAGTCCACCCAGATTTTATAAAAGGTACAGAATTTACCGGATTGAATTTCAAAAATGGTCTGTTAGGTCTTTTAGTTAAACAGACTGGAATGGTGGCTATATTGTAGGGCGAATTTCTAAGTCCACGATTAATTGTTGGCCTATTAAATTAAAGTGTGACGACTGAAGAAGCTGATGTTAGGGGGCCCTGGCTCCACATGATTTACGGAGAAGGAACATGCGGAACCAGTTGGATTGGCGCTAGGACCCTGGGGGCGTCAATAGTAAAGGGACTGGTTAGAAGGGGTGGACGTTGCAGAGATGTTACAGCTGTCTGGGACGGAGGGGACGCGCCCAGGTGGGCAATCAATCAGTCAATCAATCATGTCTTTATTGCAGACTCAGTGGTCCATAAAAGAACACAATACAAAAACATAAAATACAAAATATACATTCCACATAAAAGACATCAGTCCTATATAAAATGTACAAAAATTAAAACAAATACAGGCTTTTATGCCAATGCTCCCTGAGACTAGATGTGTAATGAATACAGCTCTTCCCTGGATTGGTTAAAGGGATAGTGCACCCAAAAATGGAAATTCAGCCATTATCTACTCACCCATATGCTGAAGGAGGCCCTGGAGAAGTTTTAGAGTCCTCACATCCCTTGCGGAGTTTGGCAGGGGGAGCGGCTAGCACACCTAATGGCTGACGGCGCCCCACAACCACAAAATATCTCCAATATGCTCATCTGTAGTGATCCAATGTCCTGAAGCCCCGACATAAAAAGTTGTTTCGAAAAACATCATATGAACTCTATTTTTTTTTTTTTTTTAGCCTGAGCCATAGCGACAGAGGAAAACTCAAAAATTAGCTTGTCTTTCTCCCTGAGCTGGGCTTCCAGACGAGCGATGTTTGTCTGCAGCTTTGTGATGGTAAGCTGACATGAATGACACTCAGGTCCACACTCAGCCATCACACATGCAAGTTGTAAAAGTCCATAAAAGTGCTCAAAGCTTAGCCTAGCCATCAGGCTAAATACAAATGTAGCAAGCTAGTGGCAGTGAGGCAGTCCACATCCAGTTGTTAAATTAACATGCAGGCATCTGATGACTTAAAAGTTCTTCCTCGTTAAAATGTGTAGATAAAAGAATCAGGATCTAAAAGTGTAGCGTAAAATATGGCTTACAATTGGATAAAAAGTCACCTTTTTGACAGAGCTATTCACACGGACAGCACAGACGTCAATGCATGTGCACCGAACATCGGTCAGACTATGGCAACACTGTTTATGACAGGTTATTTCACAAAGCTGCCTGCTTCTGCGCCATACTGGCAGCAGGAAAGGTTTTCTACTGATGAAGGTCATATTTGTGCAGGTGTCACTGCACAGTAGAACAGTGCACCACCACTCCAGTGTCTGCTAAATATGTCTACAGGTCTTTTGCAGTCAGGGGTTTTGATTTGCGTTTCTAACAATCTTTTGAGTGGCTCTCAGAAAGTTTTCTTGGTCTTCCAGACCTCACCTTGACCTCCACAGTTCCTTGTAACTGCCATTTCTTAATTACAATACGCTCTGAGGAAACAGCTACCTAAAAACACTTTCCTGTCTTCTTACAGCCTTGAAATCAGTAACACAGTATATTAAGAATAGTTTAGTGATGCCAGTGTTCATCACAATGTTGATTTTAAATTTATTTCATTATTTCATTTCTATGTGAGGATACATTTGAGGCTGGAAGAGCTATTTAAGATAGAACTTGTGCTAAAACATTCAAAAATGAATTGTACATTAGCTCTCATCCTGTGGCTGGCTGGATTTATCAATGCAGTCCCATGATGATGCCAGATGTTGCTAAGATTTCTCACAGGAGAAAAGACCATGTCTGATCATCTAACTTTTGTTTAGTTACACACAGTCACTTATCAATAACCTGATCTTTCCTCAGGAGAGATCAGACCCGTGGACAGCACGCCGTTTGACCTCAGAAAGCCTGTTCTGATTGGCTCTCGGCTGAAGAAGGTTCCAGGTCCAGGGTTTGACCATAATTTCTGTCTGTCATCACCCGGAGACACCTGGACAGAGAGACACGCTGCCAGGTTTGCTGAAGGAGACCCATTAAAATACACTGCACACAGTCATACACTTTATACACAGCAACACACATACTTGTGTCTATAATAAAGTCTTTATTTATCTCAGAGTGTGTCACCCAGCCAGTGGGCGGGTCCTGGAGATTTCTACTAGCCAACCAGGAATCCAGTTTTACACCGCTAACTTCCTGGATGGTTCTATGACAGGAAAGGCCAGGGTTAGGTACAGGAAGCACAGCTCCTTCTGTCTGGAGACACAGAATTGGCCTGATGCGGTCAACCAGGTATGATTATAATGATGGATTGAAACTCACTCATCCCAAGCTGTTTTATGGAGGGATGTGTTGTTAAAACTAACTATTGTTGGCTTCTATATTTTGTTGAGAAGGTTGTTATTGCAATTGTGTTTGTAAATGTGACTTCACTCATAATCTATTTGTACCCAAAAAGTATTTGTAAACTACAAAAGGGAACTCAGTAGAGTGCATATCTCTGCCAGGCAGCCAACTGAGCTGATTTTTCGCCTTTAATGGATAGGACAGACAAGCGTGACAGGGGGAGGGATAGACAGAGGGAGTGACATGCAGCAAAGGGCCACAGGCTGGAGTCGAACCCGGGCCGCTGCGGCAACAGTCTTGTACATGGGGTGCCTGCTCTACCACTAAGCCACCAGCACCCCAAGAATGAATGTATTTTTAACAGCTTTAACACAAGTCTTAGATCTGTGTCATTCATAACTGGAATGTTAACATTATCAGCTTTGTCTGTAGGCTACAGCACAACAAAGTAGGAAATGATGACAATAAATACAATGAAAAACAGACTAAAGATAGGCACTATGAACTCTGTAGCCTGCTAATGTACTTAGGGTAGAAAATGTCAAGGAAAAAATGAACAAATCAACAAAATCCGCAAGTCTACAACATTGGGCAGGCAAAACACACGGTTTCTGAAACACTTCCGGTGTGGTATGACCCCATGTGGTAAACTTAACAAAACCAGGTTGCAGCTGAGCTAGCAGAAGTTGTCCTTGCTAGCTCCCTTACAGTCAAGATGGAGGCAAAGATAACAAAAAAAACGGAAATTTATTCATCCCAATTCATGCCTTACTTTGGTGGATCATAAGATATGGGGTTTGGCATTAATCTGCAGATGCTTCACTTAAAAATAAGACAAAACTTTTTTTATGGATATTAGTTTTTTGAGCCACAACAAAGGCTAAAATGTGGCCTACAAATGACAGTGGGGTTTGTTTATCTGAGAGATCTGAGGGTGATGATAATTTACTGACCATTGATTAGTTCCAACTTTATGAAGGGTGCCTTGATAGAAAGTGGTACTTTGCTACAGGTCATGTGTTCGAATCATTAAAATGGAATTGGGCTGGAAGGATAGATGAGATCATCAGTAGATCAGAACCTTAGCTTTCATAGAAAGTAAAATATTCTAAATTTAAGGTTTACTGTCAAGTAAAAGGACCTTGCTTTTACATTATTTCAGTGTGGATATGTGCTCCTCAGGTCAAACAGAATCTCCACATACCATATCTAACATAACCTGTACAATTATTCATTATCATCACAGTAATTGTCTCATATCTACAGAACATATACTGTATCTAGTGTAGCAAGGTGAATCGCTATTTACAAACCCAAGCCTTTTATTTCACAGTCAGAAATCATATTGGAGATACGTTCATGTGTCACATAACGCATTATCACCCAAAACAAACTGTTTATTCTTTTCATATTTCATTCATCCTCACTGATCCACACCACTCCACTTCCGCCAGTGCTCCCATATGCCGTCGGGTCTCTCATCCTGGCTTCGCTGTGTCGGCTGGTTCTCTGCCGTGCCTCCCCTGTCTCCCCCTGCTCACATGTCCGCAATCAATGAAATCAGTACTTGACCTCTGTGCCAATCGTGCACTGTGGGGTGTGTCACACAATCAGTCTTCAGGTTTTCCTCATCAGTTCACTGTGGCCCAGTCCATAACAAATTTTAAAACCAGTAAAACCACTATAAAAATACAATCCATTCAATAATATAAAACTGGTAAAACATGCAACCATGAAACAAAAATAAAATATAAATATACAGCAAAGATAAAACCACACAATATGTAAAAACACAGCAGGATCAAGTGATAAAAAACTCATGATAGGTTTCACTGTGACGTGTGTTTGTCTTCAGGCTGCATTTCCTGACTGTCTTCTGCGTCCTGGTGAGGAATATAGACATGTCACTCGCTTCACCTTCACCACGGTCTGATGTGACTTCTACTAACAGAAGGGCCAAGAAGAAGAAAACTGGGTGCTTTTCAGTGGAGAAGAATTTCTATCACTTGATTGTTCATATGATTTTTCATAGTATAGAGTATCATGGACCATACAGTTCAACAGCTAGTGCCTTTCTCAGTGGAAGTTCACTTCCCCTCTGTGTAAGAGTGTCATGAGATGCTGAGTTTTAACAGGAATAAAGTTACTAACCTGTGCTGTGAGTCATAGTGAAAAGAGAGAAATTGTTGCCCATGTATGTCAAGTTTGGTGGGGTGACATGATTTTCACAGTCCAGCCTGACCAAACTCTGTTAGTTAATGTGATTAATGATCATGTGCGATGCTATTATTCCAATAAACAAAAAATTAATAAAGCGCTTAATCACTCAAGCTGGTTATTGCCATTTGTTCCAATTTGTTCTTTTTACCATCAGATTGGTCCTGTCCACTGAACCATCTCTCCCATTTATTGATGCAGTGTGACGAATTCAAGAGCAGCCACACTGAGGCTTTATACTTTATTTATGTTATGTAACATTGCAGTGTTTGTGTGTCTTCACCTGTGTGTGTTTAACATCTAACTATTTTGAGAAAATTAGGTGAGGAGGCGGTTTGGGTGAGAGGGCATCCTACTACTCTGCCAAGAGACGTGTTGTCAAGGCAACCTTTAATCGATTACTCAGAGAGGCGCTTAGCAGCAGAGATTTCATAAAATGTGATAGAAGTTGTAAGCGTCACTGGAGAATTGAGCAGACAACTGATGATGTCCCTTGTTTGACTGTAGGGTGCAGAGCATGAGATGACCCTTATAGTTAGCATCATGATATTGCAGCGGCATTTCATGCAGGGAGGAGTGAGAGCTTCAGATTCACAACAGTTTCACAGACACAGAGGGAGGAATACAGACAACTCCAGCCTCTATAATGTATTTAGTTTAGCTATTTTATTCCCTACCATGAACTGTGTCTGAAGAGGACCTCCATTCCTTCATTTCCTAATCCCTGAAATTGATTCTGCCACAACTAATTTTGGTTTATCCTCCTGTGACCCTGCGTCCTCATATAAGGACATTACATTTTGGGTTTTCCCCACCTCATACTCATTTAGCTTAATTTATACCTGTTGTCCTCATTAGTGGACACTTTTTTGTGTCATCGAGTGATAGCAAAAGCACAATACACTAATCCATGTCAAGACAATATGGTAACCATCTCTGCTAGGTCAGTCTACAGCGGATCCCAACTTCATGGTTAAAACTTGTATATTTATGGTCAATTAGGTTTGTACTTGATATGGCAATACATTTGGCCAAGTTTAGCAAGTGGCTAAAGTAAGAGTAACAAGCTAAGGCTGGGTTAATTAAGAAGTAATCGTTTGAGAACATCAAGACATCATTATTGTATTATTGCAGCATTTACACAGGCCAATAAGGTGTGACAAACTATAGCGATGAAAAGGACATGCTAGCTTAGAATACAGAGCAAGACAAATTCGAGTTACAGAATGAACCATTACAAGGCTTTTAGATATTTTGCATTATTTGGAATTTTGTTTTTGCAGAGCCATGTTCAGACATTGAAATGAACAGTTTTGAGCAGTTTTAGACTTGAACAGTGACCCTAACACATAGGGCCAGATCCACTAATTGTTTGTGTGTATAAAAACGTGTGCAAACTCATTGCACGCGCAAAAAAATGTACAAACTGATTTAATAATGGTGTGCACTAAGGCTTGCGTCTTTCAAAGGTGCAAAGTAGCGCGTCTGCATCCAGTTAGTACGTTTGATGCAATGAATGTGCAATATGGGGTGTTTACATGCAATTGTGCGTGTGCTGGGAGGAGAAAATGTAAATATATTAATTTAGCACACGCAAAGTGATTTATCAAACCTGAAAGCAATTTTGCAAATAGAAACTGCGTCTATATTTAACACGTGTCAAAGGGAGGTGCAAACGGTTTGTAGTATGCGTATTTGTGCACACATGGCTGCAGTTATTGTTGCAAGAAGGAGACATCGAAACGATGAAAGATGATGCAAAGAATGCATTTTTCACCCTCGTGTGAAGCAAGCAACACAGGCTGGAGCAAGATGCCATGCCGGAGGAGAACGCTGACCTGCCGCGGTCGGAGGTATGAATGCTCAAAAGTCTAGTGTGTTTCATTTTTGTAACTTAAAGGCTTCAGAAAACATACAAGACACATTTTTAGGAAAGGTCATAGGAAGAGAAGCTTGTAGGTTTTATCTAAACAGAGTTATTTGCATTATAAGAATCCAAACAGTCTGTCAGACCATCATGGCAGTTCTAGTGTTAAACATACTGCTGTAGATTAGAATGCAAGTGCTAGTGTGACCCAATAAACTGCAGAGCATTGCAAAGTTAAGCAAATCAACATTTACTGAAAAAAAGATGATTGAAATCACTTTCTAGATTCCAAACATTATTATCAAACGAAATACAGTCTCATTAACATCTAATTATGTTAAAGCTATAGTTGGTAATCCTGTTCAGAAACCCTTTTTGTTATACTGGGTGAAATGGTCCTTCCATCCTGAGAGTAGTCAATACATAATGTGTTCAGAAAAAGGAACGAAAAAAATCTGACCTCTGTGGCAGCTGCGGGCCTCTAAAAACTCTGACCAATGCCTGCCTCTCGGTGCGAGTGGAAAGAACCAATCAGATGCCTTCATGTCTCGTCCTTATATATTGCTCTGGTCCTGCCCACACCCCCTTCTGTCCCTCCCTCCTCCTTGCGTACATTCATCACATGTCACCGTTGCCGGAAATATTCAGCACGCTCCTCAGCAGAAATACCAAGTTAGCAGGAGAATAAGTTTGCTGAACAATGGCAGAGAAAATGCAGCCAAAAGTACCACTTCCAGCGTTACTTGTAACGACTCGCCCCACTGAACAGGCTAAGAAAAGAAGTCGGAGGCAGAAAAGGCTGCGACGAAAAAGACTTTGGATAAAGCAAGAGGACAAACCAGAGTCAACCAACATCACAGCTTTTGAACGGTGGAGACAACTGAGGGAGCTGAAGGGCCTGAAAAGTGACGCAGAGGTTGCTGTCTTTCTGTTAGACAGGTAATTATTTGTTTCGCTTCGGGGGAGCACGTATTAGCCCAATGCTAACATTAGCTTCTTTGTCGGTGTACTGCAGGATGTGCGTTCAAGTTTGTGGGGGCATGGCTTTGGACGGAGCACTGACGGGAGGGGGAGGAGGGCTTAGAGGAGGTGCCACTTTCAAATCTTGCTAGCTCTCCAACATTACCAACTATAGCTTTAAAACTAAACATAAATGTGCCTCATGTCTCATCTTTTGAACTAAGGAAACAAACAAAGACACTCACCAGGTCTGCCGCCCCATGTGAAGGTGAAAAGAAAGAGTGAAGGGCAGTGCAGCCTTAAATAGGGGAGTGAACAGGTGAACTAAATCAAGGAAATGAGGTGACAAGCTAGAAACCATCAGTGAGTAATAAGGAAGTGAGACAGGAAGGAAGAAAAAGGTCAACAAAATAAGAGCTTTATAACAGCCGTCCCCGAATTTCTAATAAGAAATACGAAAGAAAAGACCAAACTTAACTAAAAGGGGGTCTTCAGGTGGGGGTGTCGTCAGGTAAGGAAGGAAGTGGGATCAGGTGAGCCACAGGCCGGACATAGGTTTTGTCCTTGACAGCAACCTCAGTTGTCCTGATGCAGCCGTCCTTGCTTGGCAGGAGGCGGGTCACCTTTCCCACAGGCCAAAGGGCTCTTGGTAGCTGGGAGTCAACAATCAGCACAACAGAGTTCAGCTTCAGATCCAGTTTGTCCTTTTGCCATTTTTGTCATGTTTGAAGTAATGGTAGGTAGGATCTAATGAAATGTTTCCAGAAGTGATCAGACAATATCTGGATATGGTGCCAACGTCGTCAACTGAGGAGCTCAGAGTCAGGGTAGGACACCAGAGGGAGCGATGAGTCATGTCGTCCCATGATGAGAAGGTTGGATGTGACTGATTCAACATCTGCAATATCCGAAGGTACAAAGCTGAGTGGTTTTGAATTTAGCATGCCTTCAATTTCCATCAATACAGTTCTTAAAACCTCTTCGGTGACCATTTGTGCACCAGTGGTCCTCTTCAGAGCATTCTTCACTGATCTTACTTCTCGCTCCCAGATGCCACCGAAGTGGGGTGTGTGTGGAGGATTGAAACAGAAATAGATTTTCTGTATTGCTAGCACTGATTGGAGAGTGGGAGCTAGATTGTTGAAGGCATCCTGTAGTTCTTTATTTCCGCCTTTAAAGTTGGTTCGAGAGATGAATCAGCGAGAGATGAATCAGCGAAGGGCCATGAGATAGAAGTCTGTATCCATGTTATTGAGAATTTCGAGATGTGTACATTGTGTGGTGAGGCATTTGAAGATTATTCCCCACCTCTTTTCGGATCTGCGACCAACCTTGACACTGTATGGTCCAAAACAATCTGTTCCTGTGGAGAAGAGGGGAGGTTTCAGTAACCTGAGACGAGCGGTAGGTAGATCAGCCATCTTTGGGATGATTGGCTTTGCTCTCCACTTCTGACATGACACACAGTTTCACTGATGTCGGCGTACTGCTTCCCGTCCTCTGAAAATCCGGAATTTCCGCCGAATCTCTGGAAAGAGTCTTTCTGATCCAGTGTGGTGTAGTTTGTCATCATAATCCTGAATTATTAATTTCATCACATGGTGACTAGGATCAAGCACAATTGGATGGATTGACTCAGATTCCATTTGATGGCTTTGCCACAACAGACCTCCAACATGAATGAGTCCAGAAGTACCACACAGCTCTGGGGATAAACAGAGTAAACGACTATGTGGTGAAAGTGGTTGGTGTGATTGGAGACAAGCTAGGTCCTCACCAAAGCTGTCCATCTGTGCTGGTCTGAGGTTTTCCTGTTCTGCTGTCAGGTAGTCAGATGCAGAAGGATTTACACTGGTCAGATTAGAGAGAGATTGGGCAGTGACATCCAGAAGATCTTGGTAAGTCTTGAAAATGTTCAGGTTTGGAACATTGGGAATGGCATTTGTGACACCACAAAAGTACGATTTCTTCAACTCTGTTTGATCATCAGCAGGTTCTGCAGACTGAAGTTTGGGCCAGGTATCAGGAGATCCATACAAGAATGGTGGACCACTGTTCCATCTATTCGGACTGAGGATATCTGGCAGGGATTTGCCTCTGGTTACATCATCAGCGGGGTTAGTGGCTGGGTCGACATATCTCCAATCTTGACTGTTGTGAGGTTTTGGATTTCTGATACTCTTGCTCCTACAAATACTTTAAAGCAGCAAGAGTCTGCTTAAAGCCAGTGGAGTACAGTAGTAGAATCAGTCCAAAGTGTAGTGTCTCTGATGGGGAAAGAGAGTTCTTCGCTGATGAGGTCACAGAGACGTGCATCGGTTAGTGCTGCACATAGCTCCAATCTTGGTACTGATAACTGTTGTTTTGGGGAGACATGTGAACAAGCTAGTATGAAACTCAGTTCTACTTTGCCTCTGTCTTCTGATCTCAGGTATGCAACAGCACCATAGGCATGTTCAGATGCGTCACAAAAGATATGGATGTTGTGGTGGGAGAATCCATCCTCTTGGAAGTATAGCATCGAGGGATGGTGATTTGAGGAAGATAATGGAGTTCTTCTTCCCAGAATTTCCAGGCTGTCAGGATGTGATGTGGAAGGAGAGGATCATCCCATTCTCTTTCCTTTCTCCAGAGTTGTTGAACCAGAATTTTTGCACGACTTGTGAAAGGAAGGAGGTAGTCTAATGGGTCATACAGACGAACAAGGACTCTGTAAATGTGACGTATTGTGGTGGCATGTGACTCAAGGATTCTGTATTTGTGCCTGAAAAGGTCAGGCTTGTAGTTCCACAGCAATCCCAGCGTGCGCTCTTGGGGATCAGCCTGATCTTCAGAAAGCCAAAGTTCACTGCTTTGGGACCTTGCTTCAGATGGTAGATGGTTGATCACAGTGGGATCATTGCTTGCCCATTGACCGATATCAAAGCCTCCTGTTGAAAGAGCAGCTCTCAATTTGTCAAGGAGTGTTTGGGCTGCCACTGCTGAGGGGAAGCTTTGCAACCAATTATCAACATAGAAGCACTGGGTAACTGAATACTGCACGTCTTCATTTGGTTGGTTTTCCTTCACATGGTTTTGTAGAGCATAAGTTGCACAACAGGGACTACAAGTAGTACCAAAAGGAAGGACCTGCCATTGGTACACTGAAGGGGGAACATTTTTGTTCAGTTCACGCCATAGGAATCGAAGAAGGGGCCGATCTTGAGGCAGGAGACAGATTTGATTAAACATACTTTTAATATCACCACTTATTGCTACAGCATGTTGCCTAAAGGTAAGCAGCACACCAAGGAGTGACGGCCAGAGGATTGGTCCTGGCAACAGGTACTTGTTGAGGCATTGTCCTTGGAACGTGAATGAGCAGTCAAAGACTATGTGATCTTTGTTATGTGTTACCGTATGATGAGGAATGTACCAAGCTTCTTTGGTGATGTGAACCTCGTCAGGGGTTAGCTTAGCTACATAACCAGCCTGCTTCAGTTTTGAGATTTGATGACTGTATGAGATGGCTCTGTCTGGGTCCTTTGAAAGTCTAGATTTGGTGTTACGGAGTCGTGACATCACTGCCATCTGAGGAATGTTCAGGAGAGGAGAATTTGTGAGCCTGAGAAGGGCAGTGTCATAGTGGTTAACACAATTGACTTGAACTCTTTCTGTGGCCTGTTTGAGAAGCTCCATGGCTTGTTGGTCTTGCCTTGATCTGATGACCGCTTTCTCACTGTGTACAGGTAGAGTATCAAGTTTCAAAAATTTCTCAACATGATAGCGCAATTCATCTGCAGGGGATCTGAGGGATGTAAACAGACATTGAACAGGCACTGATGAATTCTGAGATTGAAAGTCTGTGATGAGGCCTTGGAGTGTCCATCCTAGGCGGGTTTGGACAGCAGCAGGAGATCCAGAAGGGCCCCAGTCTGACTGAGACAGGAGTGATAAGGTGGATGTGATCTGAGCCTATGAGCAGCAGTGGTGATGCCTTGTTAATGTACGGTATTGGAAGGCCTTGTAGATGCTTGTATTTTCTTTGAAGGGATAGCACACGATAAGTGTGGTCTGACAGTGCTAACTGGTTTGCAGTAAAGGCTTGATTGATGGTGAAAGTCTTCTCGAGGTAGGCAATAGGGGAGATCTGAAAGCTAACAGATGAACCGTGAAGAGTTTCAGCCTCCTGGCAAACAGTGCTGAGTGATCATTTCTCAGTTTTACCATTCAGGTGTAGATGCTGGGCAGCTGATTGCAGAAGGATGGTACGTTGAAAACCATCATCAAGGACAGCATATGTTTCCAGGGTTTGCTTCCCATTATGAAGGATGACTTTCACAACTTTCAGGAGGGTACCATTGCAGTCGCTTGGTCGGTCAAGATATAATGTCCTCACAGCAGAATTGCCAAGAGTGTTGGATCTCTGATTTACATCACACAGTATTTCTTCAGATCACACTTAGCAGCTTGATGAGTACGAGCACAGCGCCAATAACTTTGTTCTCCTTTATCCAGTGTGTCTTTTGTTCCTTTGTCATCTCAGTGAACTCAGGGCTGCAATATGCACAGGCTGCCCTGGACTTTGGAAAGAGCTCTGAAGATGGCATGGATTCATTAGGTTTGTTTGCTCCATGTAGAATTGTTGTCAGAGGAGGTATGGATTTATGGAGATGTCTTGTCTGTTGATTGGAAAATGAGATGGACAGCTCTCTTCTGGGTTGACATCGAGCTTCAGTTTGCAACCAAGATGAGAATAGCAGTAAGTCATACCTCATGACACCTTGATTCCTATAGACATGCTGTTTAAAGCGACTGGAGTATTCTGCAGGCAGCTTTTCGAGGAGACACTCCACATGACAGCCACAGAGAAGTTCTGCCTGTCCTTGATCTTTCATGGTGCTAAGCAGACCAGCAAGTGCTTGTACACGAAGGGCAAAGTTGTCAAGGGCTTGACCATCACCCACTCTGATAGGAGGGAGATCCATGATGTTCCTGAGCTCCTTCAATGCCAGTTGTCTAGGTTGCCCATAACGTTCATCAAGAGTCACTTGATCGCTTGTGTGTATGGGTCAGAAGCATAGGAGAAAGCGAGCGCTAACCTCTTGGCTTGATCCACTTTCAGATGATCAATGAGAGCATGATATTTGAAATGCTCTGTCTCATTGGGGTCAAGGAGATAACTCAGTGCCATCTGCAGCATCCTATACTGCATTTCATCTTCTCTGGTAAGGTCTGGAAAAGAGGGGCCGTCAAGCTTGTAGACGTGTGTTCTGCCAGTAGAGGGTGCCAAAGACCTCTGTGCCTGATAGTCATGAGATGTAGAGGACTGGGAAATTGGAGGTAAACACTGCTCCGTCTGGGTAGAAAAGGAAACAAGAGGCTGAGCGCAGTTTATAGCTCGAGGATTCAAAGGCTGAATATATGGACTTTGTTGGCGGCCCTCTGGTGGTGCTACAACAGGAAAACTGGAAGGCAAGTCGTCCAAAGTACTGATTGGATTAGGTAAATCAGCTGAAGGAACTGCAGCATCAAGGATCACCAAATTTGGTAGACATGGCGCAGCAGAAAAAACAGCAACAGGATGACGGCTGACCTCTGGTGGACAAGATGATTGTGGTTGTGGTGTTGTAACACTTTGAGGTTGAACAGCTTGGTGCTGTGTCTGAGAAGTTACTGGTACATTACACACAGAGTTCCTTGTAGATTACCCAGATTTGGGTGTATATCTGGAAGGGGATGATGATGATCTACTCATGAAACGCTGAATCCCTCTCATCGTCACAAGAATTTCTTTCATGATTTCAGCCTGATCAGTAGGCACAGGATCAGCAAAGTCAGTTATTTCATCCTCCTCCATTTTGCTGTCTGACTCAAGGATTTGTTGCTCTTGTGTGTCATCTTGCAACCCATGTGTGTCTGTATGATGAGTGCACACATGGATCTGAAAGAAAGCAAACACAAGATTAAAACTAAACATAAATTTGCCTCATGTCTCATCTTTTGAACTAAGGAAACAAACAAAGACACTCACCAGGTCTGCTGCCCCATGTAAAGGTGAAATGAAAGAGTGAAGGGCAGTGCAGCCTTAAAGCCACAATGTGTAGTAATTTCTTCCATCTAACGTTGAAATCATATATTGCATTCAAACAGATGGCGCACTCTAGCGCCTCACTGTTTCAAACTCGTATTGCAACAACTGTAGCCGCTGTGTACCAAAAATCCATAATAACACTGATGAAACCATGTCATCCGATACTACATGGAGTATTCATTCAGGCTCCTACACAGACACACGCAACGCGAGTTGACAAACCCCCTCCTCACCATGCTGGCTGTGTTTACAACGTAGGACTGTTGGGGCGGGTGTAAATTGAAACAGCTGTTAGTGGCCAGCGGCACTACTGCCGCATAACAAAGTCCCACTCTTTGAGCATAATGCAGGATCATGTATTATGCAGCATCACGGGAGACGGAATCCTCGTCGCCAAGAAAGTGCAAAAGGGAATCAAAAAGGCAGCGTGAGCGGCGAATTTAAAAAGACAAGGCTCAGCATTGGGGTTGCCTTTCCCAGGTGGAGAGAGCTACTGAAGGAGAAAGGTAATACAATCACAGGCCAGCGCCTGGAATGGAACCCCCCAGACGACTTACATGTACAAACAAATCCGAAATTCTCCTTTTACGAGAATAAGTCAGATTATTGGTGGAGGTAATAGTACACCAGTGATGACATATTTATGAATGCAGACATCAATTTTTGCCAATAAACAACTGAAAATGTTACACAATGTCTCTTTAAATAGGGGAGTGAACAGGTGAACTTAATCAGGAGTGCTCAGGTGAACTAAATCAAGGAAATGAGGTGACAAGCTAGAAACCATCAGTGAGTAATAAGGAAGTGAGACAGGAAGGAAAAAAAGGTCAACACCCAGTGTCCCCGTATGAGGACATAAACTTTCTGTTCAAAATAATGCTTTGTTTTTTATATTTATAAGGTCCTACCAGTGACATTAGGCCTGGGCAGCCAAGGCTTCAGCCCCAAATGTTTTAGAAACTGCCCTGAATCTAATAGGCTATATGAATGTTTCACAAATAAGAGTAATAATAATAATAATAAAAAAGTCTGGGATGTAATAATTTCATGGCATTCCATTCATACTTTTACTTGAATAAATGCACTTCCACAATACAAATCCACTTACACTGCACCACTAACATAATTCCACATGCTGAACTGTTTTTCCAACCCAAGTCCAGGGCTCCAGACTGCGCCTAATTGGTTGCATTTTGCGACCTTTTTTGGAGGCCATGTGACCCTGTCTCCCCCTTTTTCTTTCCTTTTTTTTTGCATTTCATGGAGGAGCGGAAGCTAGTGTCTGTGTGTGTGTGTGTGTGTGTGTGTGTGTGTGTGTGTGTGTGTGTGTGTGTGTGTGTGTGTGTGTGTGTGTGTGTGTGTGTGTGTGCGCCTGTCATGTGTGTCTGGATGCCCACTGCGAGGCGTGCAGCAGTTTTAGTACGTGTGTGAGGGGTTAAGGCCCGATCATACTCGGGTGGAAAATAACTCCACAAGTCCTGTGCGCGCAAAGCTCAGATTTTACGACCGCTTTTATGACTCCGCTCTTATGGGGTGCCGTTTGTAAAGTGGCTCACGCTGAAAATAACATCAACTTTTTGCCACATTTAGCTTCAAACAATGTTTAAAAAAGTGTTGTGAATTTTTTAACGTCACCCTTTACCACATTTACAGCAATATTTATTAACTTAGAAATATATTAAATAGTTAAATCTAAATATTAAATGTGGCACCTAAATGTTAAATCTAAATATTAAATTTAAATCTAAATTTAAGTTATGGTTCTGTTCAGTTCTGTTCACATTTATTTCTGTTTCCACTTTGAGAAGTTGTGAATGGTACCAGTGGAGTCATTCCTTACTGTTCCCATTTTTGATCACCCCTCTGTTGGGGTACCTAACACACAGATCTGGTACTGAAAGGTGGAGCTACAAACACTGCAGTCTGTTGATTAGTCAATAGCAGACAGTCACTCTGCTCAGGGCTGAGTTGTGGCTGGTTTTGAGGCTTATGTAACCACTGTTCATACTGTGGCAAATCTTCCATACATTAGTAAACTATAACTACAAAATGAAAGGATGTTTTGCTGTCTCCAGCAGCAGCAGCTGTAGAAAAAAATAAGTTAATTCATCGGGACTGACTGCTGGTGACTTGAGTTGGAGCGTTTACCTATAATGTTACTCAATGCAGGTGGTCATATTAACAGTGAAACAGGTTTTGCTGGCTCATTCCACCTATTCACACTTGCACTTGCACTTTTTACCAGACAATGAGTTTTTAAGGTGATGTAGTTCACCTTGACATGTTTCAACTGTCACTTCAGTCTTCTTCAGAAGCATCATCTGACTAATGATGATGATACTACCAGCTGAAACAGACACGTTAGCATCATAATTTGTAATAAATTGATAACTCTAAATGTTCCATAGGTGTGAATGTGAGCGTGAGTGGCTGTCTGTCTCTATGTGTCAGTCCTGCGATAGTCTGGCGACCTGTCCAGGGTGTACCCTGCCTCTCGCCAAATGTCAGCTGGGATAGGCTGGGATAAATACAATGCAGTCAGGAAGTATTCCCCTTCATTAATTTCACATTTTGTTATGTTGCAGTTTTTTGTTAAAACTGTTTCAAATCATTTTACCCTCATCAATCGTAAGTCAGTGCCACATAATGATAAAGCCAAAACAGGATTCTAATTTTTCTTTGCATTAATTGATTTACTGAAAGGAAAAATCACATTTCAGGAAAAAAGTTATTATCAAAACCCTTTGGCTCTCCATCAGAGACTCACAAGAGATAGATGAAAAATACTTCCTACCTTTCTTTCTCATAATGTTCACCTGTTTTACTGTCCTGACAGTATTACTATCCCCACCATCTGCTTTTCACTGTATAACTGCTGACAGTGTTATTAATACATGACCATTGATTTTCAATGCTGTTCCATCGTAAGTTGCTCCAGAATAATGTGATCATCCACTAAGCAGTGCCAAACAGGTAGGTGTGAATCAGTCCACGTGCTTTACAAAAGAATGCTCAAAAGAAGTATTGATGTGAAGGGAGAGAGAGAGAGAGCCTACAGCAGAGAGAGAGCGAGCTGATTAGGTGGTGAGTGGGAGGGAAAACCTGGCTTTTAGATGGACAGTAAGACAAAGAGAGTGGGACTGTGCATGAGTCATGTGACACCACAGTGGAAGCAAGATTTTTATGTTAAAATTCAGCTGTTTATTATTTTTACAAAGTAGTGTCCAATTAATGGGGATCACACAAGACTTAGGTCTGTCACGGCGCTAACCTGTGCCCTATAACAGCAGGCTGCATGGTGGCCACATAGATTCTAGTTTCTGCAGTTCTATTATTTATTGCATTCTGCCGTCACAATAGATCTGTAGTCCTGGCTATATTAGCATAATAAGCACATGTGATGTAGCATGTTAACCTGTTAACATGAGTCATTTCTGGTAATTTATGTGCTAATGTTGTCATCATCGGTATTCATAATTAGATAACAACTGAACTCAATTATTTACAGGTTGCATTAAAATTCATTTATTGCTTATGTTACATCATTTACATTTATGTACAACCTTGATTCCAAAAAAGTTGAGATGCTGTGTAAAAACCTAAATGAAAACAGAATACAATGAATTGCAGATCCATTCTTATGGGGTGCCGTTTGTAAAGTGGCTCACGCTGAAAATAACATCAACATTTTGCCACATTTAGCTTCAAACAATGTTTAAAAGAGTGTTGTGAATTTTTTAACATCACCCTTTACCACATTTACAGCAATATTTGTTAACTTATATATATATATTAAATAGTTAAATCTAAATATTAAATGTGGCACCTAAATGTTAAATGTTGAATCTAAATATTAAATCTAAATCTAAATCTAAATGTTAAATCTAAATGCTAAATATCAATATAAATATAAATGTTAAATATAAATATAAATGTTAAATATAAATATTAAATATAAATATAAATGTTAAATCCAAATCTAAATGCTAAATATAAATCTAAATGTTAAATGTTAAATCTAAATGTTCTGGGTGAAACTAAATATTTAGCTAATATGCAAATTCACACTGCCGGTTACCGGAAGTACCAAAATAGACGCTCGAGATGGTCAGACTTTTTTATTTGATGTGTACTTTGAGTTGTTAGTGTCCCTTCGAGGGAATCACCTTGTTGTTTACAAATACTTGCGGGTAGAAAATCAGCGGAGTTTAGCTACATACATATATATATGCATATCTCACATTTTTCATGTCACTGTATCACCGTTTAGACTAATCTGGTGTTTGTAAAGTCTATAAACACTATGATTGAACAAACATTACTATCACGTTCTGAAATTAATAACATGGTTATCGTAGATTAGCGGGGCTATCCGTTAGCTGTTAGCCCCGTTAGCGGAGTCTGTAATGACTCATCAACTCTAAACGGCAGTGGCGTCGCCTGGCCTGGGCATCCGGGGCTTTAGCCCCGAACGTTTTTTCTTAAGCCCCGGATAATTCAACTTCAGAAGAAATAATGATAACTGTACATTAACAAGCCACTAAAGAAGTTGTAGTTTTCCATTTTCAGTGAATGCAACACAGGATGACGTCGAGACTGGTTAATCAGAGAGAGGGGTTGCGTGAAGCATCCGTGTTTTATTGGCTGATAGCCTCGCGTCACCAGGCTCTTCCGGTATCCAAACCATTGGCGCGCTGGAGGGAGACGTTTTAGCAACAACACTAAAGATCATGGATATACGACGTTTTTTTTTTAAAAAAAAAGGAGGCTGACTCGGCTGAGGCTCACGTCTCCGGGGAGCCGTTACCAGAAACAGGTAAATGAATAATTTAAATTCTGTTTATTCCTTCAAAATTATGTGAAACGTGTAGTGTTAGGGGGGCGTGCCGGCAGAGCTGCGGGACAGTCCTCCCCGGTGATAGATGCTCTTAGGCGGGCTGAAAATCCCTGAAGGCTCGGTACGGCTGGCGACTTTTCCCACACATAAATTCAGTGATATTTTTCTCACATACAGTTATTCATGTAGATATTTGTCAATGTTGTTATTGATTAGGCTACTCATATATTGTTGCAACATTTAAACTCTTTACTACCATCTCTTGTATTTCATAATTAAAACAATATAATTGAGCCCAGTGAGTGCCACTTTAGCAAGGAAGGAAAAAGACAAGTAAATGCTAATCCTGTTGCAAGGGCCAGTTCCCTTATATGATTGCTTTTTGATAACGTCTACTATGATAAAATGAATTTGATGTTATATTCTGTTTACAGATGACAGTACAGAGAAGGAAGATAAAAGGAAGATAGGAGACCAAGAAGACAACAGTGAGGAAGTCCATAACACTGAGGTCAGTGATTTGGGGACCGCAGACACAGGACCAAGGCGCATAAAAAAATCACTGCTTTCCTTCCAGCATGTTTGGCAAGCAAAAAAGAGCATTTCAATCAAGTTGATTTGAAACATTTGAATGGCTAGAATACTCAGTAACTGCCGATGCAGCGTTCTGCTTCGTTTGTAGAATATATGGCAAACCAAAACAGACAAGGGATCAAAAGGATACACTCAACACAAAAGGTTACACTAACTGGAAGAGAGCATTAGACTCTTTTAGAGAGCATGACGAATCCAACCTGCATAAGGCCTCAATGATTCAGTGGAGGAGCTTTAAATCCACACAGGTCCATGGGGACATCACAGAGCAGCTACAAGCCGTACATATGAGTGACATCAACGCATAGCATCAGTGACAGCCATTCTCGGGAAGTAAGTAAGGCATTGCTTTTAGAGGGCACAATGAATCACCAGAGAGTGACAATAAGGGGAATTTTATGGAATACATGCAGCTTCTTGCGAAATTTGACCCTTTCCTTCAAAATTATAAACCAACTTCATGTGCGACTTACCTTTCACCCTCATCCCAGAATGAGATGATCCAAAGCACCTCTGAAGTTGTAATTTCAAGGATCATCTCTGAAATTAAAGAGGCAGAAATGTTCTCGATAATGGTGGATGAAGCAAGGGATCATCAGTCAGAGCAGCTTGCATTGTGTGTACGATATGTTTCTCCACAAGGCTTGGTGAAAGAGAGATTCCTTGGATTTTCCCGGCTTGATTCATTTGATGCTAGGTCCATCACTGACACCATAGAGCAGCAGCTTGAGAAACATGGAATAGGACACCTAAGATGTGTTGCTCAATCCTATGATGGTGCTGCAGTTATGAGCGGAGCAGTGAGTGGTGTACAAACCCGATTCAGAGAAAAGCATCCAGAGGCATTATATGTTCACCACTATGCCCATGAGCTTAATCTTGTTCTCTGTGCCACTTGTAAAGCCATCCCAGAGGCACGTGGCCTCTTCAATCTCCTGGAGTGTCTCTACTCTTTCTTTTCCACATCTCTTCTTCACCATCAGAAATTGCAAGAATTTCAGAGGCAACTTGGGGTGGGGGCCCGGGAACTTGTTCAGTTGTCTACAACTCGCTGGGCATGTCAGGTTGAGAGTGTGAAGGCCACTCTACAAAACCTTCCTGCTTTGATCCAGGCTTTGGGGAGCATTTCAGCACCTGTAGCTAAGGGGCTGGAAAGCAAGCTTTGCCAATTCAGCACCATCTACATGCTTGTCATGTTTGAGACACTGCTCTCAGTAACTCAGGGCCTGCACAAATACTTGCAGAAAGAGACAATCGACTTGGTGCAGGCAATGGAATATAAAATGGCAGTTCAGAGCACACTCAAAAGCTACAGGAGCAATGAGAAAGCACATGAAATCTTTGACAAGACCCTGCTTCAGAGCATTTCTTGGAGGAAGAGGCACTCAAACATCTGGCTGAACACTACAGCATCCCCATGAAACCTGAAGAAATTGTTGTTGCCAAAAATTTCCTTGAAAGAAAAAAAGACCTACCCACCATTCAGAGTGTGTTTTCCCTTTTGGACAAGGATATGTTCCCCTCCCTCAAGGCCATCTTTCAAGCTGCCTTGACAATCCCAGTCACCAGCTGCAGTTGTGAAAGATCTTTCAGTGCCCTCCGACGACTACACACATGGCTGAGAAATACAATGGGTCAAGAGCGGTTAAGTAATTTGGCTATAATGTCAATTGAGAGGGAGATGCTGGCTAATGTTGACCACGGGGAGGTCATAGATAGATTTGCAAAGCTAAAACCAAGGCGTTTCAGCCTAACACTTCCATCTTCAAAGCACTAAAAAGAGAAGACAGCGGATGATGGAGGAAGAGAAAAGATTGAAGCAAATGAGAGGGAGAGAGAAGAGATATGTTTGGGAAAATGTATTGTATTTTTAGTTTTTACACAATAAGTACATTCATAAGCATCTTGTTCAAGTGCAAACACTAATACAAAAAGAGGAAGAGGAGAGAAGAAGAAAACAAACATAAAAACAAAGAAAAAAAACAAGGAAGAGAAAAGAATTATTGAATGGTGGTGGGAAAGCAGCCTCGATGGAAGTGTAAGAGGGAAAGAAGCAAGTGATGGAGGGAAAGAAGCAAGTGAATGAAGCAAACAAGCAAGTGAAAGAGGGAAAGAAGCAAGTGAAAGAAGGAAAGAAGCAAGTGAAAGAAGGAAAGAAGCAAGTGAAGGAAGGAAACAAGCAAGTGAAAGAGGGAAAGAAGCAAGTGAAAGAGGGAAAGAAGCAAGTAATGGAGGGAAAGAAGCAAGTGATGGAGGAAAAGAAGGAAACAAGCAAGTGAAAGAGGGAAAGAAGCAAGTGAAAGGAGACAAGCAAGTGATGGAGGGAAAGAAGGAAACAAGCAAGTGATGGAGGAAAAGAAGGAAACAAGCAAGTGGTGGAGGAAAAGAAGGAAACAAGCAAGTGAAAGAGGGAAAGAAGCAAGTGTAAGAGGGAAAGAAGCAAGTGAAAGGAGACAAGCAAGTGATGGAGGGAAAGAAGCAAGTGAAAGGAGACAAACAAGTGATGGAGGGAAAGAAGCAAGTGAAAGGAGAGCAGCAAGTGATGGAGGGAAAGAGAGAAGAGAGAATCAGATGGAGAGTTAAAACCTACAGCATGGTGAGTTAGCCTCATCAGAAAATGGTGTGTGCCTGAAATCAGTTTGTTTATCTGTTTTTTTTTGTTTTTGTTTTTTTTCAGAAGATGTGTGACAGAGAGAAACATGAGTCCTGGAGGGAAACAGCAGCAGTCTGGAAAAGTGAAAGGTACAGTAACACTCAGTGACATTTATCTGAAAATTGTCCAAGTGAAAAAAGAAATGTTTTTAAAATATTCATTTAATATGTTCTGTTGTCATTCAGTATACATTTCTTTGTTTTTCTGGCAGCAGATGCAAAGGATGGAAGGAATGAGCAGATGGAGAAAAAAGAGCAGCAGAGACAGAGGTGCAACACAACACAGTAGGGGTGGAAGGAAAAATAAAATACCAAAAATTAAACTGACTCATGTAATGTGCATTTTTTGGGGAAAATATGGCTCCTGATATAGTCTGTAGGCATCATCACTCAATTTTTTCACATGGTCTGGTGTTAAAAAAAAAAAAGCAAACTAAAAATCGCAAATCATGTAACCTCTAACATTTTTTTAAAAATTGAGGGGGAATATGACTTGGCTTCAGTCAAAATATTTACAAAATATTTTTTTTTTTGGCTTTAATTCCTGTGTTATCTGTAAGTGCATCATCCTGTTTCTATCAATATAATATAATTTTATTTTGACACATTTTGAAGTACATGTTGGCAGTATTTGGCTGTAGACAAGACGTAATAAGGCTCAAGAAAGCATAGAGCTTTTTCCCAGGTAGGATCCCCTAGACTTCCCTATAAGGTTCTGGGCTCAGCCCCCAATGTTCTCAGCCCCAAGAAACGCCCCTCCTAAACGGTCCGTGAAAAAAAATATTTTTTTTCCAGCAGATGTCTTAGTTACAACATGATTGAGCTAACTGGAGTAGTTTCATGTCGTATCCGACAACGGGAGGCTTTTAACAGATGACATCCTGATGTTAGCTTTGCTGCTGCTGTTAGCTGTCTCTGTTAGCTGCAGCCACTGATGCTTTCTAGACATCGTGATTTCCCAAAACTGAATAAATACCACACATCGCAACACAAAACTGCTTTGCTAGCTCAATTATGTTGTAAGTAAGACATCCGCTGGAAAAAATATTTTTTTCACGGACCGTTTAAGAGTTAATGAGTCATTACAGACACTGCTAACGGGGCTAAGGGCTAACGGTTGTTAGCTTAGCTTAGGTTGTTAGTCCCTCCGAAGGGACACTAATAGGGTGACCATGTTTTGATTTCCAAAAAAGAGGACACTCGGCCCGGCCACGACATAGCCTATTTAAATGATACTCGCAGTTTACTTAAAGATGCCTTATCATTTTAATATATTTTAAATTTGGATAGAAAATTCAGTTATATTACAAAATAATATCTCTCAAAGACAGAAATTCAGATAGGCCCCAATAGGGACACATACACACTAGAGTGTGGCGATCCGAGCCCGACGGTACCCGACAGGTCGGCCGGGTTTGGTCAAAAATGTAGCCTATAAATTGTATTCAGGCTGGGGTCAGATTCAGTCAGCTTTCAGTGAAAATGTAGTGTAAAAATAGATAAAATCCTATTGTCTGTCCTGTTTATTGCTTGGGCACTGTTATTTACGTGACAACACCTGAACATAACACACACAGACACACACTGGCTGTTTGCTTCTACCTCTCCCCTCGCTGGAAGTCTCGGACCTTCCACCATCCGCCTCCAACTTGATTAAATGCTGAAAATAAAATAAAAGAGGGAGACAGGTTTTTCCTATTTTATCTTATTTTGTTTTATGTCTCCCTCTCCTCTCGCTGGAAGCGTCGGACCTCCTGCCTCCCGCCCCTGTCTCAAACACGGGCTGAGCACCCACGGCGCACGTCCGTCCTGTTAAATAGGCCTACCCTGTAACCATAACAACTGTGTGACACAAACTCAGTGATTTGGTCATTAAATAATGTCGGGCTCGGGTCGGGTTCGGACAGAAATGTGCGGCCCGTGCCGCACTCACACACACACACACAAACACACGGAAAACCGGACATTATCATCAGTTTATAAAACCCCCCCCCACCCGGACAGGACATGAAAAGTGGACATGTCCGGGCAAAAAAGGACTTTTGGTCAGCCTACACTAACAACTCAAAGTACACGTCAAATAAAATTTCTCCATACACGTTTCTTGTTATTTTAGGTAGTTATTATCACGCTAATGTATGTTCAAGTGTTCATTTCCCCCGATAAGTTGGTTTTAATTCGTTATTTGATTCTATAAACACAGTATGACCATCTCGAGCTTTTATTTTGGTACTTCCGGTGACCGGCAGTGTGAATTTGCATATTAGCTAAATATTTAGTTTCACCCAGAACATTTAGATTTAACATTTATATTTATATTTATATTTATATTTAGCATTTAATATCTAGATTTAACATTTAGATTTATATTTATATTTAGCATTTAGATTTAACATTTAGATTTAGATTTAGATTTAATATTTAGATTTAATATTTAGATTTATATTTAGATTTAATATTTAGATTCAACATTTAGATTTAGATTTAGCATTTAGATTTAGATTTAGATTTAATATTTAGATTTAACATTTAACACACATAATGTGTTTCATTGTCTTGCTAGAATAAGCGGGGATGTCCCTGACAAAGATGTTGTCTTTCTTCAAAGATGTGCAAGGTACCCGTGATGCCAGGGGCACTAACACACCACCATACAATCACAGATGCTGGCTTTGAACTTTGAGCTGATAACAATCTGGACAGTCCTTTTCCTCTTTAGCCTGGAGGACACAAGGTCCATGATTTCCAATCAGAAATGTGGACTCGGCAGACCACAGCACACTTTTCCACTTTGTGTCAGTCCATCTCAGATGAGCTCAGTCTGAACAGTTTCAGTCCAAATAGGTGAGTTTTAAGTGAAGATGTGTAGAGTTCCTGATGTACTGATGTCAATGGGGAGTTCATTCCACCATTGTCGAGCCAGGACAGTGAACAGTCATGACTTGGTGAGTATTTTGTCATGTCCTAAATGTAGGATGTGTCTGAGCCATTCACAGCATGATAGACAAGTACCTGACCAAGTGCCTTGAATCTGATTCGAGATGCCACATCAATCAACCAGATTTTCTTTGCATGAGCTTCCATCCATATTACCTGCACGTCATGGGTGTGAACTGTCAAAGAGGAAATGAGCACTTTTATTGGGCTTCATAGAGGGAACTAAGACTGTACCAGTTCAAGTTCAGTGTGGGTGGGGGTGGGTTCCTTTGTTGTGGGCGATATTCTTTTTTTCCAAGTACCCCAAAAAATGATATTGTTATATAGGACTTTTTTGTTGTTTTTATATAGAATTACTATTTCTTTTTCTTAAATGACTTGCAAACATGCAATATCCATGTCATGTAAATATCATGTCCATTTTGTACATCTGGTGGACATGCAATTTGGTTCAATGTTTAATCCTTTGATGCCCCCAGACACATTTTTGTGTTTTTGGCTTTTAATTTCTAGCATATTTTATCAATTTTTCATGCATATTGTTTATAATTGATACAGGTTGTGCATTTTTGAGTGTTCTAAATGTTTTAGCCTATTATAAACAGTGTGAATTGATTTACTCACGTTAAAGACCCCACACAAATGAATGTGCTCATTGAAACCCATTCAAATCACTATTTTTCATCCTGCTCCAATAAAAAGTATAAAACATGCATCTTCTCATTTCTCTGCTTCATTTGAAGCCTGAAGCTTGTAGTTGTGTGCCTGAGGGATTTCCTTCCAGATGACGTCATTTTTACTATATATGGCAAATGGAGGAAATACCGGCTTTTTCCGATAGATGACACTGGCACTATTCTCCTCTCCCTCCACTCTCCAGACAAGATCTGAGGCATTAAGTTTGTGTGAGTGTGTGAGTTTGTGTGTAGGGGAAAGTATGCATGTGAGCAGGGCTGTTTCAAGACACTCTGGGGGCCCTAGGCAAGAGGCACTTTGGAGCCTCCTCTGACACATCACACCTGTGTGCCGCCACGGTTCAACTGTTCAGGTATTTCTGGGCAGTCATGACATCGACAAAGAGGAAATTATTGGACCTGGTGGCGGACTTCCCCGTCGCCGCTAAGCTGTTATCTTGCGCCGTGTATTTGACAGGAATACGGCTCCTGTGACCCCCTTTCAACCCACAACTGGCAGGATTTGCCTTTCGTTTCTGCTGCTGGTTAAAATCAGTACTTGCATAGCGTGTCCAATGATTTGTGTGAGTGTTGTGCATGGACACTCACCCTCTTGCGATTGGACTTTGAACTTATCCCACAGTAGTGGTACCGGGAGGTACCGTAGTACTACGGTACTCCAACAATGCTAGGGCGGGTGGCATCCAATCATGCGGGACATGGTCTCAATTTGCATGATGCATGAAAAAAGACCGAAATGCTGTGCGGGACTGCATGATGCATGAAAAAAGACCGAAATGCTGTGCAGTCCCGCACAATGCGGGACGTCTGGTCACCCTACTTAGCCACTTGCAAGCAGCAGCTAGTAGGGGGCCCATTAGGGGGGATTCCAACGTGTTGTCGTTGTTGCAGTGTCTGTAGGAGTTCCATCATATTGTCATTGATATGAACCCATGTCAGCCGTCTCTGGGGGCCCCCTTCCAGCTCGGGGCCCTAGGCAATTGGGTAACACTTCATAAGTCAGCCCGCATTTTAGAGTATACCTCTCGGCCACTTTCCCAGGAGTTAGCGTATAACTCCCGGGAACTTTTTGTATCATGCAGCCCCAAACTATGATGCTGCATGAGTGCTGCTGCCACCACTATACTTGACTTTAGGCAAGGGACAGTTGTCTTGGTGCTCTTTCAGCATGTGTGGCACCTTGGCGAAGAGCACCAAGACAACTGTCCCTTGCTTACAGTCAAGTATAGTGGTGGCTGCATCATGGTTTGGGGCTGCATGAGTGCTGCCAGCTCTGGGGAGCTCGGTTCATTTAGGGAAACATGAATTCCAAGTACTCACTTATGTGAGATACTGTAAGGACGGACAAACAGTGCAAACTTCATAATCCATAACAGCCAGGCCAGCACTGCGTGACTGAGGAGACGAAGGAGAGGAGCAAGAGGCGCTTCGCTACTACCCTGGCAAATTTGAAACTAAGTCCCACTCTTTGAGTATAATGCAGGATCATGCATATGCAGCATGGGAGACGGAATCCTTGTCGCCAGAGAGAGAGAGAGAGAGCTGCTGAGCGAGGATGGTAATGCAATCACAGGCCAGCGCCGCCACTGTTATTTAAAGAATGAAAAAAGAAAATAAAAAAATGATATTTTTTTTATAGCGTGAGTTTTTATGAGCACATTTATGTGTGAAGGTGCTTTAGTGTGCGTAGTTTATGAAATGTGACACTGAAAAAAAAAATAAAAAACTGCATATAAATAAATGTCGCTGTCACATATAGCAGGCTGCAATCATCAAACCATAAATAATCAACTTTGCATGAAGTATTAAATAAAAATAAATAAATATATATATTTATTGTGTTTTTTAGACCGTAAAACAGAGTTGCATCATGACAACAACTTGGCAATTTAAAGAGTCAACAGATAGGATTCGGGGGGGGGGGGGGGGGGGGGGGGGGGTAGCTTGGCGCCACCTAGCATCAGCGGTGTTATATAATCAATAAAATGTAGGCTGTAACGCCACCGGTATACCTCTATGTATATGTAGAATGTGGACACTCTACTAAATAAATGAGTAAAGAGACCGAGCAACAATTATCAGATTTATCTGAAGAAAAAAACAAACAGTAATGCAAATAATTATACCAGAATGCACAGTACCAGTACACAAAGCTCACAGTAAATTATATCAATATGTACAGCATCAGTACAAACAACAGTAGACACGTAAGGTAGATAAAGTAGACAATGTATAGTGAGCTGGTGACAGTTATACAGAAATAACTCCCGACAGGGGAATGGAACCCCGACGAGCAGCAGAGTTATTTTTCAACTGTCACTGGCTCACTATACATTATGCCGCTTAGAACATGGCTTACTACTAAAACATTCAAATGTTACAACTGGCATCAAAATTATTAAATTGCTGGCAGTGTTTATTGACATTTACTCCACCTCCCAGTCGGAGATGCTGGGTGCCCAGTAGCTGCGAAGGCTGCCCTGACATTTATGGCCAGTGACCGACATGATCTCCCTGCTCTCCAGGCCAGCTTGAGAGAGCTGTGTGGACTAACATTAACTGATTTTGATGCTCCTCAGTCAAAGGCCGTTGCAGTAAAAGGTCCAGTGTTCATTTTAGCTTGGCATAACTTAGCTGGGCGATGTCCATCGATAGCTGTCCCTGTGAGAAGAGAACAGAAGGAAGGGAGGGGGGAATCACTGTCCGAGGGCTGCCGTAGAATGGCAACATGGATGTCAGCCGACCAACACTCGCTACCCGGTCTCTGGTTGCGGCGATTTGCGATGCTGGCCAGCGAGGAATGAACTAGCAGCCAGTACAGTACAGTCCTCTCTCGGCTAGCTAACATTTAGCTGTGTTACTTACTGATCCATTAGAAACAAAGCTAGCTGGACATCAGTTTTGAAGCCTCTTTGGTCACGAAGCTCCCTCCATCTCTTGAACGCCTGACTGAGGTTTACTCTTGTTATTGTTCTGCTTTTATCACTCTCCTTCTAGCTCTTCTTTGCCTCCTCAGACAGAGGAGCACATTTTCTTTGGCTAGGCCATTTTTCACTTGTTTCCAAACTTTGTCCGTCTGCCATTGTGCTCATGACTCAACTATTTCATGTCCAACTCCTCATAAGGACCAGCTCCGGTCCCTGATTGGCTGAATTTTCTCCAATTTTTTCACAACAAATCCGATTCACGATTTAAATCGATTTTTTCCCTTCCTAGTTAAAAAATATATATATTTGCGGCCTGGTAGCACATACCTGGCGTCCAAAACTTTCAGCATGTGAATAAACCCCGGCTTTTCCACGGTAGCCTATATATGGGCACCATATCTCTTGCAATATACATGGCGACTACATCTGTGATTGCTTTCCACCGGACCCCTTTCTTATCATACAGCAGTGTTTCCCCTACCATCATATTGGATCACAACAGAAGTCATTTAAGGTTACTTTTCCTTATCGAACAGGTCTATACCTTGTCCTTTTATTAAACAAATTAAATAGCCTTATGTCACAGGCTGAGCCTGATGTGTGTGTGTGTGTGTGTGTGTGTGTGTGTGTGTGTGTGTGTGTGTGTGTGTGTGTGTAGTTGATGTAGGAGGTATGAGACGTTAGTGGGCCGGGTGTGGTATGTGATGTCAGACGGATGCACCCCAGGAAGAAAGTGAGGCATGTGCTATGTTATTTACATCGAGCAGCCACAGTGAAGAAGCCTACGCAGTTCTGCATGCTGTTTTTGAGTTTTTTCCCTGTATGTAAAAGTCAGACACTGATGAGAGAGGCTGTGCATCATCCCTGCAGTGCTGAAAATAAAGTGCCGTTCTTTATCGCAGACGAAGTCCCGTTGTTTATGTGTTGTTGCCACAACGAGCTAACACAAGCTAAAAGAGCTAATGGTCTTCGGAGGTCCCTGTAAAATGGTCCGGGGGTCTGCCAGCTTGGCATTGGTAACACTTATTGATCTTATTTACTCAACGGCATGTCATTTCTGTCCCTACACGGTGCGCGTCTAAAATCTTCCTCTGCTCTCTGTGTTGCGCATGGCGGAGTTCGGCCCTGATGCGCGCACACAGATACAGACACAGGTGTGCACACAAAAGCGAACTTGTTCCCTTTCTTGAGAACGAGTTCTTCAGCGCTCGCTGCCATGCTGTTTGTGTATCAAGCGTGCAGGTGTGGGCCCACTCTGAACTCTGGGAGCCCAGCGTGGAGCGTCTGAACTCTGGGAGCCCAGCGTGGAGCGGCGGTGGCGGATATTAAATAGAAACTCGATTTTCATTAAAACAAATCGGCCTAAACTACAAATTCGAATTAATCGATAAAATTGATTTATCGCCCAGCCCTACATGACGCGTTTCCTGCTGTAAAGCAGATTTTTCCGCGAAATCTCGCCCCCAGTGGCAAAAGCTTATTACAAAGATTGCAAAGCCACTAAGTAACCTATGTAAACGTTGATAGTCTGATTGTACTGTGGCCACTACCCTGTGCAACCCACATTATTTTCATAATGATATATTTAGGAAAAGATGCTATCTGTTGCCTCTTTAAGGGCTAAAGATTATAAAACTTCACTAATATTTGATATGTATGATTAGGACTGATGTTGATTTGAATTAAAAAAAGAAAAGATATTTTTATAGCTTGAGTTTTTATGAGCACATTTATGTGTGAAGGTGCTTTAGTGCGCGTAGTTTATGAAATGTGACACTGAAAAAAAATGCATATAAATAAATGTCGCTGCTAATATTTCACATATAGCAGGCTGCAATCATCAAACCATAAATAATCAACTTTGCATGAAGTATATTGAAAAAAAATATTTATTGTGTTTTTTAGAGAATTAAACAGAGTTGCATCATGACAAAAACTTGGCAATTTAAGGGTTAAAGATTATAAAACTTCACTAATATTTGATATGTATGTTTAGGACTAATGCTGATTTAAATTATTAAAAAAGAAATGAAAAAAAATAATTTATAATTTTTTCTATAGGTGAAGTTTTTATGAGCACATTTATGTGTGTAGGGACATTTTTGAAGGGGCATCAATCATAGTATTATATGTTTATGTAGAATAGGCATATAATTTTGCTATAGATGGATACTATAAAACAAAAACAGAAAACCTGGACAAATGTGGGTTTGAGTTTTGAGGTCATAGATAGAAAATTGCACCGTTCTTCATTTAACGTGAGTTCTTCTTTGAACACCGACGTATTTCCAGGTAGCAATCAGACCCCTCCACCCCATGAGCCCCAGAACTAGCGCACTGCCTGCACTGTCTGTATTTACAACCCTGGACTTTTCAAGGGGAAGGCAAGGTCAGAGAGGAAGTTGGTTCAGTTGCAGTGCAGACCTGCTGGAGACTTCCTGCTAGCTGCCAATGGCTTTGTAGCCTAAGTTTTCTCTTGTTGACTTAGTGGATCTTTTAATGTTCTTTTAAAAATTTTATGGATTTATTTTTATTTTGGTTGTGTATTTTTCTTTTGTTTGATTGTTTTGTTTTTATTTTGGTATATAGCTTTTCACACAACTTCACCAAGACTAGCCTAATGTGCTTGTTGGCTTTATGTAAACGACAAATAAAACATCCTTCTCCGTGTGTTCTCCCTTCACCACTCGGCCAGTCCTGCCAGATTTCTTTTAACGATGAGTGATTTTCAGCTAGTTTGTTGATAAAGCACAGTCAGTCCTCCAAAATATACTGAACAAAAATATAAACGTAACACTTTTATTTTTGCTCCCATTTTTCATGAGCTAAACTCAAAGATCTAAAACATTTTCTACATACACAAAAGACCATTTCTCACAAATATTGTTCACAAATCTGTCTAAATCTGTGTTAGTGAGCACTGCTCCTTTGCCGAGATAATCCATCCCACCTCACAGGTGTGGCATATCAAGATGCTGATTAGACAGCATGATTATTGCACAGGTGTGCCTTGGGCTGGCCACAATAAAAGGCCACTCTGAAGTGTGCAGTTTTGCTTTAGTGGGGGGGGGGGGGGGGGGGGGGGGGGGTCAGAAAACCAGTCAGTATCTGGTGTGACCACCATTTGCCTCATGCAGTGCAACACATTTCCTTCGCATAGAGTTGATCAGGTTGTTGATTGTGGCCTGTGGAATGTTGGTCCACTCCTCTTCAATGGCTGTGCAAAGTTGCTGGATATTGGCAGGAACTGGAACACGCTGTCGTATACGCCAATCCAGAGCATCCTGAACATGCTGAATGTGTGACATGTCCGGTGAGTATGCTGGCCATGCAAGAACTGGGATGTTTTCAGCTTCCAGGAATTGTGTACAGATCCTTGCAACATGTGGCCGTGCATTATCATGCTGCAACATGAGGTGATGGTCGTGGATGAATGGCACAACAATGGGCCTCAGGATCTCGTCACGGTATCTCTGTGCATTCAAAATGCCATCAATAAAATGCACCTGTGTTTGTTGTCCATAACATACGCCTGGCCATACCATAACCCCGCTGCCACCATGGGCCACTCGATCCACAATGTTGCCATCAGCAAATCGCTCACCCACATGACGCCACACACGCTGTATGCCATCTGCCCTGAACAGTGAAAACTGGGATTCATCCGTGAAGAGAACACCTCTCCAACGTACCAGACGCCATCGAATGTGAGCATTTGCCTCAAGTCGGTTACGCTGATGAACTGCAGTCAGGTCGAAACCCCGATGAGGATGACGAGCATAGAGATGAGCTTCCCTGAGACGGTTTCTGACAGTTTGTGCAGAAATTCTTTGGTTATGCAAACCGATTGTTGCAGCAGCTGTCCGGGTGGCTGGTCTCAGATGATCTTGGAGGTGAACATGCTGGATGTGGAGGTCCTGGGCTGGTGTGGTTACACGTGGTCTGCGGTTGTGAGGCCGGTTGGATATACAGCCAAATTGCCTGAAACGCCTTTGGAGACGGCTAATGGTAGAGAAATGAACATTCAATTCACGGACAATAGCTCTGGTGGACATTCCTGCAGTCAGCACACCAATTGCACACTCCCTCAAAACTTGCGACATCTGTGGCATTGTGCTGTGTGATAAAACTGAACATTTTAGGGTGGCCTTTTGTTGTGGCCAGCCTAAGGCACACCTGTGCAATAATCATGCTGTCTAATCAACATCTTGATATGCCACACCTGTGAGGTGGGATGGATTATCTCGGCAAAGTGCTCATTAACACAGATTTAGACAGATTTGTGAACAATATTTGAGGGAAATGGTCTTTTGTGTGTATAGAAAATGTTTTAGATCTTTGAGTTCAGCTCATGAAAACTGGGAGCAAAAACAAAAGTGTTGCGTTTATATTTTTGTTCAGTGTACTATGTTCTATGGCTGTACCGAAGTGTAAAGGGCCGTCCACACCAAGAAAGATAACTGTAACGTTAACTATAACGATAACAATGGTACGATATCGATATCGTTGTGTTGCTAGGTTACGCCAAACACACACTGCTCGGTGCAGTCGGCAGGGGAGCAGAGTGATGGATAAAATGGATATTGATGACCTGTTATTGCTGTACTTTGCAAGAAAGAAAAAGAAAACCAATTTGCCGCTTGCTCCACCTGTCTGTCTGTCTGTCTGTCTGTAAGCTCCATCTGTCATGAGACAAACATGAATGAAGACGTGCAGTTTATTGTGTTTCACCGGCGACGAGCTGTCATTACGCGCGATAATTACGCACGGCTGCGCGCTCTTTATAACTCAGTGTGAACCTATATTGCATAATAAAGATTTGCCCCCCTCAGTAACTTCATCCTGGCGCCTGAATTTTATGAATGGAGCGGATAAGAGGAGACGCATTCCCCTGCAAAATGTATTTTATTGCAGTTATTTACCCGGTATTTGCGAAACAAAATCACTGAAGTTAAGGTTCTGTCACAAAACTATTAAACTATTGTTACGGATCTTTGCACATTTTTAAGTGGGTGTATGGAAGTCCTGGAGCTTTCTTAGTGGGTACACGTGACGTGATGAACGTCTCGACCTGTCATTTCAGATGGATTTTGATTGGCTGTCAGTGTTTCTATCGTTCATGAAATCGCTCTGAAAGTGATCCAAACGATATCGTCCACCACTATCGTTGTCGTTATAGTTGTAGTGTGGACGCTGCCAAACACTTGAGTTTAGAACAATTTTTAAAACTGTATATTTATAGTTATAGTTATAGTTATAGTTCTTGGTGTGGACGGCCCTTTAGCCTTTGTAGCTCATTGTGTTGGTCGTCTAGATGACCCACACACCCTACCTGTCCAGCAGCAGCAGATGGACAATGGTCAATCAATCAATCAATCAATCAATCAATCAATTTTATTTATAAAGCCCAATATCACAAATCACAGTTTGCCTCACAGGGCTTTACAGCATACGACATCCCTCTGTCCTTTGGACCCTTACAGCGGATAAGGAAAAAACCCCCACCAAAAAAACCTTTAACGGTGGAAAAAACAGTAGAAACCTCAGGAAGAGCAACTGAGGAGGGATCCCTCTTCCAGGATGGACAGACGTGCACTAGATGTTGTACAGAACAGATCAACATGATAAATTAACAGTAATCCGTATGACACAATGAGACAGAAAGAGAGACAGAGACAGAGAGAGACGCAGGACATACGGTAATGACAGTAGCGTACAGCAACATTAATGAAAGTAATAATACGATAATTATAATTCTGGCTGTTGTGGTACAATATGTTGGAAGTATATACGTGCAAAGAAAAAAACACATGTGTTGTGGCTAACGCATTTCACTTACAGCTTTATCAGACTCATGATGAGATGAGCCTGATGAAGTTGTAAGTGAAACGCGTTGCTCTATTAAATTCTCGATCCTCTTCCTAAGTCCTGTCTTGTGTGCGGTACGTAGCCACAACACATGGTTTTTTCTTTACACGTTTGTACTTTTGCCACAGTACCAGCACCTTGACTTCAGCTGTGCATGGGCATTTTTCTATTTTTGATATGTTGAAAGTGTATATTAATATCTGATAGTGTACATATGTGTCAATAATAACAGTAAAATTAAATGTTCCAGTCTCTGCAGCAGAATTTGATGGTCAATAGTGTCAAATGCTGCACTAAGATCTAATAAAACAAGTACAGAGACGAGTCCTTTGTCTGAAGCAATCAGGTCATTTGTAATTTTAACTAGTGCTGTCTCAGTGCTATGATGCACTCTAAATCCTGACTGAAATTCCTCAAATAAATTATTATCATGGAGAAAATCACACAGCTGGTCTGCGACTACTTTCTCAAGGATCTTTGAAAGAGAGGGAAGATTAGATATTGGTCTATAGTTGGCTAACACCTCTGGATCCAGGGTGGGCATTTTTAGGAGAGGTTTAATTACAGCTACCTTAAAAGACTGTGGTACATAGCCTGTTAATAAGGATATATTGATCATGTCTAATATATGGGTGTTAACTAAAGGTAAGACCTCCTCAAGTAGCCTAGTTGGGATGGGGTCTAGGAGACACGTTGATGATTTAGATGAAGAAATCACTGTGGTCAATTCTTGAAGAGAAATTGGGGAGAAGCTATCTAAATATATATTAGGTCTCACAGCTGTGTTTGAGGTTAGATAGGTACTATCTGAGGACAGGAGGTCATGAATTTTGCCTCTAATAGTTAGAATTTTGTCATTAAAAAAGCTCATAAAATCATTACTGCTAAGGGCTGAAGGAATACAAGGCTCAATCGAGCTGTGACTCTCAGTCAGCTTGGCTACAGTGCTGAGAAAAGAAACCTGGGGTTATTCTTGTTTTCTTCTATTAATGCTGAGTAATAGTTTGCTCTGGCATTGTGGAGGCCCCTCTTATACGTTTTGAGACTGTCTGCCCAGACTAAAAGAGATTCTTCCAGTTTGGTTAATCGCCAATTCCTTTCAAATTTTCGCGATATTTTTTGTTAATTTCTTTTTAAGAGAAGCTACAGAGACGAGTGATGTTCGCAGCGAGCCTACAGCGCTATCAACAAGATGATCAATGCAGGAGAGGTTAAAGTAAAATCTCTGTTACTGAAGGACTGTAAATTTTGCAACAGCACTATCTGATAAACACCTAGTATAGCAACTGTTGCTGAGTGGCGTGTAATCAAGTAAAAAGAAATCAAAAGTTATTAAATAATTATCTGATAGCAAGGGATTTTGTGTGGTTAAAACAATGAGTGGGTTCATGTGCACCCTGACTGAAGGCAGTGGAGTCTAATAATGAGATAAACGCGATAGCCAGGGAGTCATTATCAACTTCGACATGAATGTTAAAATCGCCTACAACAATAACTTTATCTGATTTAAGAAATAAACTGGATAAAAACTCTGAGAATTAGGATACAAATTCAGAATACAGGCCAGGAGCATGGTACACTGTAACAAGTAAAAGTGGCTGTGAGGTTTTCCAGGTTGGATGTAAAAGACTAAGAACAAGACTTTCAAATGAATTATAATCTAGTTTAGGTTTAGGGCTGATTAACAGACTAGAGTTAAAAATGGCTGCAACTCCCCCTCCTCGGCCTATGCCTTGAGGAATGTGGGTATTATTATGACTGGGAGGAGTGGATTCATTTAGACTAACATATTCATCTTGACACAGCCAGGTTTCAGTGAGACTGAATAAATCAATATGATTTTCTGATATTAATTTGTTTACTAACACTGCTTTAGACGAAAGAGACCTGATATTTAACAGTTTAATTCTCCTGTTTTGTCTTTCTGTCACAGAAGAGGTTTTAATTTTTGTAAGGTTGTTATGCACAACTCCTCTTTGTTTAATTTTAGATTTTGATAATTTAGGTGGTCAGGGGACAGACACCGTTTGTATAAAACTATGGGTGGGTAACTGCACTAGAAGCTCAGAGAAGCGTATAGGACTGTGACTCTGAGTCCTGATCTCAACGCTGGGTTGTCACGGTTTTGAATTACTAATAAAATTTGCCAGGTTCCTAGATATGAGAGCAGCTCCATCCAAAGTGGGATGAATGCTGTCTCTCCTAATAAGTCCAGGTTTTGCCCAGAAAGTTTGCCAATGATTAATGAAACCCACATCATTTGCTGGACACCACCTGGACAGCCAGCGGTGAAATGATGACATGCGGCGGGTCCAGAGAAAACTACGGAGTCCGACATAGTTTTTGCATATTCACACACCGAGGCAATATTAATTTTAGTGACCTCCGACTGGCATAACCGGGTGTCATTGCCGCAGACGTGAATAACATCCTTACTAAATCTATGTTTAGCTTTAGCCAGCAGTTTTTAATTTGACTCAATGTCGCCCGCTCTGGCCCCAGGGATACATTTGACTATGGCCGCTGGTGTTGCTAATTTCACGTTCCTCAGAATAGAGCTGCCAATAACCAGAGTTTTGTACTCAGAGGGTGTGTTGCTGAGTGGGGAAAAGCTGTTAGAAATGTGAACAGGCTGGTGGTGGACCATGGGCTTCGGCTTGGAGCTACGCTTCCCCCTGACAGTTACCCAGCCTCCTGGTCGCACGGGGGTTACCGGAGGACCGCTAGCAGAGGCTATGCTATGTGGCTCCGCACCGGCTACAGGGGGCTGATGAATTCCCGCAGCTACCGAGTGATTTTCCATGATGTGGAGCCACGCTTCTAATTCACTGAGCCTCGCCTCCAACGCAGCAAATAAACTACACTTGTTACAATTACTACTGTCACTAAAGGAGGGAGAGGCATAACTGAACATCCGGCATGCCGAGCAAGAAAGAGCAGAGGGAGAAGCCATCGCTAACTATTAAGCTAATGTAGCTAATAGGGCTAGTAACATGCAAACAACAGCTAAGAGATTAGCAAAAAAGTTGTAAAAGGAGGAGAGCTTTAAGTACTTAAACAGAACTAGTGTGGGTTAAGACTTGAATTAGATGTTAAGAAACTGAGGTGAGAAAAGCAGAAAGCAGGCTAGTAGAATTCACTAGAGTAGCACAGAGACGCTGTCACAGAAAACACCAGAAATGACACAACACGCTTACCGTAATACGTCAGCACGTATGGTATCAAGTCGATGGTGAATATGGAGGAGCATCTAACAGCTCAGGATTGATTACAGGGTAAATACATCAGTTGGACATAAAACATAACTCTAAATAAATGCTATGTTTGCTTTAAGTAAATGTAGAATTATTGGCTAACAAGTTAGTGTGACGAGGGGCACTACAAGGAGGATTAGAATACTGGGGACTTACATCCCAGGAAATACTATTTAGAACTTGAATAACATTGAAGGAATGGATAAGGAGGCACACAGGAACGTTACTGAAGAGTCAGAAGTGTGATTTTTCCAAATAACTCAAATGTTTTTATTGTAATAATAATGATCAGAAATATAGCAAACAGGGACTGGAGCTGCTAAGGAAAAAGGAATGTAAATGAATAAAGGAAAATACTTAAAGCTGGTAAGGGAGATAAAATACTTTTATCACAATTCACTGAAATAAGGTCTCAATATCAAAGTTATCAAATTTAAGTTGTTAAAAAGCCTGTATAAGAACCCAAACCAACTTAAACATAACTAAAGAAAACTAAGCAGAGGCCACATGTGGAGAAGCAGACTACACGGAGGAGTGTCCAGGGTGCTACCGCTCCTCACCTCAGGTGCAACACAGCAAACCTAACAGCAACCTTCACAGCAGTCCTCACAGCAAACAAATGGTGCAGTCTAGGGTGTCCCTGTGCATTTACTCACATGCATAGAGTGAAGGGACCTCACCACGAGTGCTTAGCCCCCCCCCCCCCCCCCCCAAACAATATGGCACTCTGCTCCTGAAAGAAAAAGACTAAAAACAAAAAAAAGTCAGAAACAAATAACCAAATAAACAGGCAAAGGAAATACAATACAGCAACCCGGTAATCAATTAAACAATTAATATAATAAAGTAATAGAATAAAGTAATCAAAATACTAAAAAAGGAATTAAGGTATTCAAATAACTGGATACAATAACCCAGTAAAGTAAACAAAGGACCCAACCAAATCAGTAAACAAAGTAACAAAGAAATAAAGTAACCAGGAAATAAACTAATCAACAATGTAAAAGATAATGTGTGTTATGTAGTATGGCGCTGCCGCTGCAGGAGGGCTGCCGGTCTGCTGCTCTGTGTGTGTGTAACTGTGTGAACGCTTGTTATCCTACTAACATTAAACCAGCCGGCACTAATAAGATAGTTTACTCGAGATCAAGGCTACTGGAATTACGGAAAAACAAAGCTGGAATAAACCACCATATTCCAAGTGAGCTGAGGAGGAAGTACCGCAGCTGCCGTGCTGGGGCGATGCTAAAAGCTAAAGCTATGGCGAAGAAACAGCAGAGGCAATGCTACAAGCCTCCAATTCCCTCGGTGCTGATGGGGAATGTGAACGCCCTGACGAACAAGACAGACGAGCTGTCTGCGCTGGTCAGTAGCCAGAGGACTTACCGGGAGAGCTGTCTGACTGTACTGACAGAGACTTGTTGTTGTTGGGACTGTTTTAGCTGTACAGACTGGAATGTGCTGCTGGACCCTCATGAGGAGGACATAGAGGGAGCAGCTCACTGCCTAACTGACTATATGACTTTCTGTATGGATACGGCTGTTCCTGTCAAGACTGTGCATTGTTATGCTAATAACAAGCCCTGGATCACCAGCGAGGTGAAAATGGTCTTGAACAGGAAAAAGAGGGCCTTTAAAAATGAAGACTCGGAGGAATTAAGAAGAGTGCAGAGGGAGCTTAAAGTCTGCCTGAGGGAAGCCAAGCAGTCATACAGAAAGAGGCTGGAGGGGAAACTGAGGGAGAGCAACATCCGGGACGTATGGATTGGGATGAAGATCATTACTGGATGCAAAAAGGAGACTGGAACGACTGGGGGAACATAGAGAGAGCAAATGACCTAAATGACTCTATGCCTGCCATCTCCTCCCCTACTCCAGCCTCATCTGCACCATCTGCAACAGACCATCAACTGCAGGATGATTATCGCCCCCCCAAACCCTCCCCCCTATCTCACCTCTCCTCCCATCCACCAGTGGGACCCTCCGTCTCTCTTTCCCCTTCTAGCCCTTCTCCTCCCTGCCCCCCTCTACCATCTGACCCCTCCCCATCCTCACCCCAGGGTTTCTGCCCCCCTCCTCCTCTCCCATATCAGCCCCCCAACCCCCCCACATCACTGCACATCAGGTGAGAGGAGAGCTGAAGAGACTGAACGTCAGGAAAGCAGCTGGTCCAGGTTGCTAAAAGTCTGCGCTGATGAGCTAGGGGACCCTCTCCAGCAGGTTTTCAATTTGAGCCTGCGTTTGGGTAGAGTCCCCTCGATTTGGAAAACATCTTGCATCATCCCTGTTCCCAAAAAAAGGCACCCCAGTGACCCCAGCGACTTTGGGCCAGTTGCCCTCACTTCACAGGTCCTTGAAGTCCTTGAAGAGGCTAGTACTGCACTGTCTTAAGCCACAATTACAAAATGCACATGACCCACTTCAGTTTGCATACAGGGAAAAGATAGGGGTGGAGGATGCCGTCCTGTATCTTCTCCACCGGACTCTCTCCTATCTGGATGGAGATGGCTGCGCTGTGAGGATTGATTTCTTCGATTTCTCAAGTGCATTTAATACCATTCAGCCATCCTTGTTGCAGGAAAAACTGACCAACATGGAAGTGGAGCCACATCTCGTGACCTGGATTACTGACTATCTTACAGACAGACCACAGTTTGTCAGGATGGGTGGTAATGTATCCAGCACCCTGACTTGCAGGAGCCCCACAAGGTGCTGTCCCCCTTCCTCTTCACTCTATATACAGCTGATTTCCACCATGATTCTGAGTTCTGTCACGTGCAGAAATTCTCGGATGATATAGCCATCGTAGCATGTATTAGGGGGAATGAGGAGGGAGAATACAGGAAACTGGTGAGTGACTTTGCAGGCTGGTGTGGGAGGAACCAGCTCCAGCTGAACATAGCAATAACCAAGGAGATGGTACTGGACTTCAGGAGACAGTCCACTCCCCTACAACCAATCTGCATAGGAGGGATGGCGGTGGAGACAGTCACCTCCTATAAGTACCTTGGGCTCCTACTGGACGATAAACTGGACTGGGCTCAGAACACCGACCTCTTCTACAAGAAGGGGCAAACCAGGCTGTACTTCCTGAGGAGACTGGCGTCATTCAATATCTGCGCAAAGCTGCTTCAGATGTTTTATCAGTCGGTGGTTGCCAGCGTGCTCCTCTATGCTGTGGTCTGCTGGGGGAGCAATACCAGCAAGAGGAACATTCACCGGCTGAATAAAATATTTAAAAAGGCAGGCTCTGTGGTGGGGCTGACAGAGCAGAGAACACTGTCCAGATTCAGGGCAATCTTGGACAACACTAATCACCCTCTGCACTCTGCCTTCACACTAAAAAGGAGCACATTCAGCAATAGATTGCTGTCCCAGAGCTGCTCCACTGACAGTCTACGGAAGTCTTTTGTCCCCCGTGCAATTAGACTGCACAACTCTCTGGCAGGGAGGGGGGAGGGAGGGAGATGATGAGGGGCACTGATTGACTGTGAATAACAGCACAACAACACTTAATGGATTTTTATGGATTTTTAATGTCACATTTTTAATTATTTTATTTTACAAACCTATTTATTGGATTTCTTCTATTGATGTATGTTTATGTGTGTGTGAGCAGCTGATCACTGTTAAATTTCCTTTGGGATCAATAAAGTTGCATCCATCCATCTATCCATCCATCTATCTATCTATCTATCCATCTATCCCTTGCTTCCGGCTTTCTTACAGTGCAGACGCTCTGCTGCTTGCGCTCCGCTTTGCTTACATTCTTTTGCTTTCATTCTTTTTTTTTTTCCTGCTAAAAGCTACAGAAAGTAGATCCTGGATACTTATAAAGCATTGGGACCTTAATTTGTGAGAGATACAGAGGACTACTGCCATATTTTCACAACTTTAGTACTGTGTGAGCAGGGCTGAGGCACAGTGCAAGCCTGAGTGGAGCCGACTTGTGAAGCAACCTGTAGCAACTTAGCTTGGTTTGCTAAGCTAATGGCTACATCCAGCCCTCCCAATGAAAACCAGCAACTTGTTAAGAAAAACAGGATCATTGCCAACCTCAAGGAAGACATCCGAAGGCTGTCAGCGGAACTCAAGTCCCAATCTGAGCTGCTGACAAACACCCTGGACGTGGCTCACGAGCAATCTCTACAGATCGCCTCATTGAAAGCTGCTCTTCAGGACACAGTAGCCTGGGATCCTACCTCCTCTCCTCCGCAGCCCAGCAGTTCAACGCCCTGTCGTAAGCCACAAAGGTCGGAGGTGGTGTTACGGAGCAAAAAAAGGACCTCAGTCGGTGTCGGTCTCTCATCCCACCTCAGCCTTTCCAACAGATTTGAGCCTCTGTCATCGCAGGTCGAAGCGCCGGACTCCAATGAGCTCAAGGATGATGCAGCCCGTCCCACGTCTCCCCAGTCCGGGAGTCATCCTCTGCCGGCAGCTCCCCTCCTGGCAGCTCCCCTCCAGAGGAAACAGAGTCGCTTAACTCATAAAGGTGAGACTATGAAACTGAGCAATAACAAAGTTAACAGGTCACAAGCCAGTGCCAGGCCAAGAGCCAGAGAGCATTCTGCCAAAAACAAAGCTAAGAGGATAGACACTATTCTGATTGGGGATTTTATAACGAGGCAGGTGGAAATGGCCAGGACTGAAAATCTAACTGTGAATAACACATCAGTCAGAGAGGTGGCAGCTATGCTACCAGACATTATGTCTACACGGCCACATATTAAGAAGATTGTTATTCATGCTGGCTCATTTGACATCCTCATGAATAAATCTGGGTCTGAGACCCTAAAGAAAGACTTTTTGTTTTTATTGGAAACACTTAAAAAACTTCACTCAGGAGTGTCTTTCATCTCTGGACCTATCCCAACACTCGGCAGAGGTTGCGAGTCCTTCAGCAGACTCCTTGGCTTAAGCACCTGGCTGTCATCAGCCTGCCTCGAGCAACAGGTTGGATTTATTGACAATTTTAATATTTTTTGGAACATAAAAAGCCGCTTCATGTCAGACGGGATTCACCCAAACAACCTTGGCTCCAGACATCTTGGCTGCAACATACGTCACACCATCGAGTCATCTTATCAGAACATATATGCACTGATAAGCAGGAAGGTCAGCACACAGGGAGCAGACAGACAGACAGTTACTGCTCCAAAAACAACAACCGCCTCCCATGATGATAACGTCACGGTCTGTGGCTCTGTCCTCCACATTACAAGAAACCTGCAGAGATTGTCTCTGTCCCAGCAAGAATGTCAAGAAAAGAAGAGGTAGGACAGTCACCATGCCGCTTTCCCCCTTATGCCGGCAATTTCATTCAGCCAGCGGCATGGCGAAAATAAAAACAACTGCAGAAAATCAAGGACAGTCAACCCATCAAATCTGATATGTATCTCATGTCAAACACAGTCTGTCTCTAAACTTATGCCAGATAATGTTTCACAACTAGCACTTCTAAATATCAGGTCTCTGGCTGGCAAATCCTTCTTAATCAATGATTTTATTAACAAGCACAAACTTGATTTTATGTTTTTAACTGAAATTTGGCTAAGTCAGGAAAATAGTGCAGCAGTTTTAATTGAGACAGCCCCTCCAAATTTAGTTTCTTTAGTGAAGCAAGAACACATAAGAGAGGAGGCGGAGTTGCCACTCTGTTCAAGGACAGCTTCCAGTGTAAGCAAATGTTTTATGGTCAATTTGACTCCTTTGAATATGTTGCCACTCAGTCAAAATCCCCCCGTCGAGCAATTTTAGTGACCATCTATAGACCCCCCAAATATGATACAAGGTTTTTTGATGAGTTTGTCAAATTGCTGTCTATTGTGTGCATGGACTTTGACTGTGTTGTTTTAGTGGGAGATTTTAACATTCATGTTGATAATCTTACAGATGGAAGTGCTAAGGAACTGTTAAATATTCTGGATAACTTTGGGCTTTCGCAGCATGTCACAGAACCGACACATAACAGAGGACACATATTAGATCTAATTATTTCCAAAGGTCTTAATATCTCTGAGGTTGTGGTGAACGATGTCGCTTTATCTGACCATTACTGTGTTTCATTCAAAATGACCACCCTTGCTAATCCTATGAAAAGTGAAGCAGAGGTGATCAGAAAGCGTTATATAAATGATAACACCTGTGCATTATTATTCACCCAGCGTTTTACACCATCACAAACCCTGCCCTCAGCTCTAGTTGATGACCTTGTAAGCAGTTTTAGTTCCAATGTTATGAATGTTATTGATTCTATCGCCCCAATTAAGACCAAAGTTATGTCAGGTAGGAAAAAGGCACCCTGGAGAAACGCCACACTGGTTAAAGAATACAAAAGAGTATGTAGACAAGCTGAACGCAGGTGGCGTAAAAACAAACTCCAGGTATATTATGACATTTATAAAGAGAGTCTTCACAACTATAACCAGGAACTGAAGAATGCAAGGCAATCATATTTTTCAGAGATTATCAATAGAAACAGTAATAATGCCCGCACACTTTTTTCTGTAGTGGACAGACTGACAAACCCCACAGCATCACTCCCTCCTGAACTACTGTCTAACAAGTCATGTAATGACTTTGCAGCCTTCTTCACAAACAAAATATTACAGATAAGACAGGCAGTGTGCAGCTCCAGCTCCGGAATGATAACACTTGTGCCTTCCTGTCCTCCGGTTAATCTAGGACATTTTAGCCTCCTAGATTACACAACTCTAACAGAAACGGTTTCAAAATTAAAGCCCACAACATGCTGCCTTGATATTCTGCCTTCAAACTTTTTTAAAACCATTTTTAACTGCATAGCTCCAGATGTACTGCAGATAATAAATACTTCTCTTATAGCAGGCCAGTTTCCCCAGGCCATGAAAACTGCAGTAATAAAACCTCAAAAAATCAAATCTGGACGCCACAACAATTAGTAACTACAGGCCAATATCAAATCTGCCATTTTTGGGGAAAATCATTGAAAGGGTTGTCTTTCAGCAAATCCATACATTTATGATGCAAAACAATCTTTTTAACACATTTCAGTCTGGATTTCGGCCACATCACAGCACTGAGACTGTACTTATCAAAGTCTTAAATGATATTCATCAGAATAATGATGCATGCAAATCCTCTGTCCTGGTATTACTAGATCTCAGTGCTGCATTTGATACAGTTGATCATAATATACTACTTAGTAGATTGGAAAAGTGGGTGGGACTCACCGGCACTGTACTACAATGGTTCAAATCTTACTTACAAGATAGGGACTTTTTTGTGTCAGTTGGTAACCATGAATCTGAGCGAACTACGATCACATGTGGGGTTCCTCAAGGGTCCATTCTCGGACCACTTCTATTCAACATCTATATGCTACCCCTAGCCCAGATTATGGAACATCACAACATCTCCTATCATACGTATGCCGACGACACACAACTCTATATCTCAGTGTCATCACACGACTATAGTCCCTTACTCTCACTGAGTAACTGTATTGATCAAATCAATGACTGGATGTGCCAGAATTTTCTCCAGCTAAATCCAGAAAAGACAGAGGTATTAATTTTTGGCCCTAGAAATGAAAGGGCAAAGATCAGCGCCCACCTTGGCTCTATGTCATTGACAGCTACAAATCAAGCCAGAAATCTTGGTGTTATTATTGACTCAGACCTGAACTTCAACAGCCATTTAAAGTTTATTACTAAATCTGCCTATTACCACCTGAAAAATATAGCTAGAATTAAGGGGTTTCTGTCTAAACAAGACATGGAAAAACTTATTCATGCATTCATTTTTAGTAGGTTGGATTATTGCAATGGCTTATTTACAGGCCTTAACAAAAAATCAATCAGACAGCTGCAGCTGATTCAGAACGCTGCCGCCAGAGTCCTTACAAACACCAGGAAACTGGACCATATTACACCGGTCATTAAATCGCTACACTGGCTTCCTGTGAGTCAAAGAATAGATTTTAAAATCTTACTGCTGGTCTACAAAGCCCTGAATGGTCTCGGACCAAAATACATGCTTGACCTACTGGTTCCCTACGAAGCATCCAGACCCCTTAGGTCATCTGGAACAGGTTTGTTGTGTGTTCCAAGAACAAGAACCAAGCAAGGTGAGGCAGCATTCAGTTATTATGCTCCTCACCTGTGGAACAAACTTCCCGTAGATCTGAGGTCTGCTCAAACTGTCAGCTCCTTTAAATCAGGGCTAAAAACACTGTTGTTTACTGAAGCATACTCTTAGATTAAATACTTACCTGCTGTATTCTACTGCCCATACTTTTTAACTACACACTGTTGATTTATGCCTTTTATTATTCTACTTCTTTTCTTATCCTGACTGTTCAATGTATTGAGCCTGTTTTTATTTTATGTTATTGTATTTTATTATTATCACTATTATTCTCAATTTCTATTTCCCTTTTTAATCAACTGTTTTTATTGTTTTAAATTGTGTCTTGTTGCTTTTAATGTCTCTGTAAAGCACTTTGAATTACCTTGTGTTGAATTGTGCTATACAAATAAACTTGCCTTGCCTTGCCTTGCCTATCCATCTACCTCTATAACCCATTTGATTGTAACAGATATTTAAAGAGGATAACCCAGGAAACTGAACCTTAAAGAAAATCAAAGAAAACCCACTAAATTAAACTGAAAAAAAATAAGGTAACTAAATGGACTCGATTAATGAACACAAAAGGGGACAAAGCAGCAGTAGGTCAGGCAGGAGAACCTGGAAGAAGGAACAAACTATTAACCAGGCCCAAATTGCATTAAAGATTATTAAAACTGTGCTCCTACTCACCACCTCTAGCTAGGGCATTAAGTCACTTTAAGGGCAAGGAGCAGATAGGGGGTTCCCAAGGTTGCAGCAAACACTCTAAACACAAACAAATCAACCTTTTAAAGAAAAATGCCACTGAACATGGGAATTATGAGAGTTTCTTTTCTAATCATACCTGGGGCACAGGACACCAGCCACAGCAGGGACAGAGCAGAGGACCAAGTGACTGAACAATGGCACACAGGTGCCTCATATAGCCTGGCCTGATTAGGGAGTTGGTTGGGGGAAGGAGTCAGCCTCAGGCTGCATTCACAATCGCCACACACACATACCAACACTAGGCCTGAAAATAGAAACGCCTGGGAGATACCTGAGGGTTCATAGCCCCTATTGCTCTACTCCCAACTGCCTAAGGTAGGTGATGGAAGTCTGGGTGCCTCCCTGCATTGGTGTAAGTTGTCTTCCTCGGGGATGTCTCAGGGGAGACAGTGGCTACACCTGGGAGTTGTCCATCCTGGTCCTGGCTTGCAGAAGGTGGTGCCCTCACCTCTGGCTCGGTTGATGGAGGGGAGGTGTGAGCTGGTATCCTTGGCTGGCAGTCCACTGGTGCAGCAGTAGATTCAGAGACCACCACAACCCAGTCACCATCCCGTAAACCTTCATCCACTGAAGGGGGTTCTCCCTCTTGTGGTGGCTCACTAGAGGGACAGTCATTCACCTGAACCAATTTACTTTTTAGCAGTGAACGATGGACATGTTTTACCTGATGAGGTTCATCCACAGGGGCAATGGTGTAGACTGATCCTCCCACTGCTAGAGCCCTCAGCACTTTATACACCACCGAGCTCCAAAAGTCTTTGATCTTGTGGCGGCCTCTAGCTCAGACGTCTCTTAGGTAGACCAACTGACCTTCTCTCAGGGTAGTGTGCCGCACATGTTGATCATGGTGCCTCTTACTAGAACTAGTTTAATTCATTTTAGACATATTAGACATCAATTACCCATACATGCTGCTAAATTATTTATGCATTCAATGAACCTTTAACATCTATCCTATTGTGCTACAAGTTGGTCCAGGCAGGTGTGACTACGCTGAAACCTTTGTATACTCTTTACAAACAGGCTGTGAAAGTTTTTGATAAAAAAACAAAACAAGACATTACCACCACTGTACCATTATAAAAAAACATAACCTGTTAACCTTTGACAGTTTTCTTTGGTTTTCTGACATGTGCTTGATGTACGAATTGATTCATGACTTTGTACCACCACCACTCGAGCAATGGGTGTCATTCTGCAGGGACAATGTACGGGTATCCAGGGCCTCAATGAGAGGTGATTGTTTCACCAAATTTAGGAAGACCACTTTTGGGCAATCAGCATTCTCATTCCAAACATTTGGAAAAGTCTCTGAAGACATGGCTAAAAGAGAATCAATCATGCGATCATTGATCTTTGTATATAGAACACCAAACGTATTATGTATTTTGTACAGTGTTTACTCTGTAATGTTGTTGATGCTGTTGTTTTGTTTTTGATAATCGTCTGTAATGTTTAGTATGTGTTTTATTGTCCTTTTAACTTTCCGCCCAGGGAACACAGATGCAAATTAGCTATTCGGCTAACTCTGATGTAGAACCTGTTCTGTACATGGTCCCTGTCAACTAAACCAATAAACTAAACTAAACTAAACTTACGCTGTTCAGCTGCAGCCCCCAAATGCTTCGTGGCACCCTCAAAAGCATGGCGTAGGCGGGTCTGGTGTTCCACAGTCCAGTCATGGGTGCTGCCAAGTACAGGTTCCGGTACCCTGCTCAAAAAGAAATCAACCTGAAGCTGAGGGTCTAGGCCAAACATCAGAAAATAAGGAGACTCACCAGTGGATTGATGCACTGTGGTGTTATAGGAGAAGAATACTTGTGGCAGATAACACTACCAATCTCTCTTCTTTGTGACCGGCAGGGTGCGTAAGAGGTTATGTAGGGTGCAGGTAAGCTGTTCAGATTGGCCATTACCAGCTGGGTCGTAAGGTGCGGTATGACTTTTCTCAATGCCATACATACCGCAGAGCTGTTGGATAAAGTTGCTTTCAAAATTCCTGCCTTGGTCTGAGTGAATACAGCTGGACACTCCAAATCTGCAAAACCACTCCTCTACCAATACTTTGGCCACTGTAGAAACACGTTGGCCTCGAATGGGGACTGCTTGAGTGTACTTTGAAAACACATCTGTCATGACAAGAACATTCTCCAGTCCGTTCCTGGATGGCTCGAGCATGGTGAAGTCAACAGCAAGTATATGATTTGAACGAGAAGCAAGCAAATGGCCCATGTACGCTCCGGCAGCAGGCTGGGTGTCTTTTGCTACCGGAGAGCGGTCACACTCCTGGCACCATTGCTTGATGTCATTGTGCATCCCAGGCCATTAGCACCGATGATGGACCAAATCAGTCGTTCATCCTTCACCTTGATGCCCATGTTAATGATGCAGCCGCTGCAGGACCTGACTCTTCAATGATGTAGGTAGCACCAGCTGGAGAACTTCTGTCACCATAGACTGTGAATATTGCATAGTTATACTAGTCATGAGGGGGAAATACTTTGTTTATGCACAGACTGTAATTGCAGACTGAATTCATTCATTCATAAAATAGATGGACAATTTAGACTGTGGGTGGGGTTGTTGCGTAATCTGTCCTTCGCAGCTGGTATGAATAAGCCGCAAGATTGGGACTGGCCGCTGATTGGTCTGCTGCAAGCCAAACCTTCGAGTGGATGGCGGTAATTGGGGGGATTTTTAAACAGGTGTTTGGAGTGTGCGGGAGGGCACATGGAGGTGATTACGACGCCACAAGGCGACTGGGTGCCAGGAGCCGAGGGTCCGACGTAAGCAATCTACTGAGCAATACCAGTGGCAGGGGCTAAAGGACTTCATACAACACTCTCCATTTCCCGTATGAAGGAAAGTCGGAAGGCCGGCGGCAAATCGAGTGAGTGTGATCGAAGATGGGAGACGAGTTTGTTGCTGAAACCCTGCCTGTTGTTTTGTGCCAGTTACAGGATCGAGGACGCTGATCAGCTGTAGCCGTACACTGTCGTGTGGGGAGGCCCAAAAGACCCTCATACTATGCTCAGTATTTTTTATATTTTATTTATTTTTATTTTTTATATATTTTCTTAATCCCCGAGGGGAAATTCAATTTTTCACTCTGTTGTCAATTACACACAGGTCTGAACACACACACACACAAACTGGACTTATACATGCACTAAATGGAGAGATGTCAGAGTGGGCTGCCCATGACAGGCACTCCGAGCAGTTGGGGGGTTCGGTGCCTTGCTCAAGGGCACCTCGGCAGTGCCCAGGAGGTGAACTTTCACTTCTTCAGCTACCAGTCCACGCTCCATATTTTGGTTTGGTGCCTTGCTCAGGGGCATCTCGGCAGTGCCCAGGAGGTGAACTGTCACTTCTCCAGCTACCAGTCCACGCTCCATATTTTGGTCCAGACGGGGACTTGAACAGGCGACCAATCGAGTGAGTGTGATCCCAGACGGGAGACGAGTTTGTTGCCGAAACCCTGCCTGTTGTTTTGTGCCAGTTACAGGATCGAGGACGCCGATCAGCTGTAGCCGTACACTGTCGTGTGGGGAGGCCTGAAAGACCCTCATACTATGCTCAGTATTTTTTATATTTTATTTATTTTTATTTTTTATTTACTTTCTTAATCCCCGAGGGGAAATTCAATTTTTCACTCTGTTGTCAATTACACACAGGTCCGAACACACACACACACACAAACTGGACCTATACATGCACTAAGAGGAGAGATGTCAGAGTGGGCTGCCCATGACAGGCACTCCGAGCGGTTGGGGGGTTCGTTGCCTTGCTCAGGGGACTTGAACAGGTGACCTGCCTTACGGAGTCCCGAGAGACCCAACCCAAGTCCCTATGGACTAGAGTTTAGATTCTCGGCCCGTACCCGAGCCCGGCCAACATTTCACACCAATATCCGCGGGCCGGGCCGGGCCGGGCCGGGCCGGGCCGAAAAGCCCTAGTTGTCATTAATGTTGCTTTGTTCTTGTTTGTGTTGTTTTTGTGATCCTTTCTGAATAAACGAACACGCCAGATGGCAGGTTCATGCCTCGTACTTGTTCTATTATTTATTAACTCTAAACATGGGCAATTCCTGTGTGTTGTTCAATAGTTAGAGTACACTGACAACAGCATAGAGGTTGCTGCAGAGATGCGGGAGAGTCAGGACCCTGAACAGCTCCGCCGCCGAATTTAAACAGCCCACCACGGCACGGATTTAAAAAAAAAAAAAAAAAAAAAAGTCGGGTGTTAATAGGGCTCGGGCTCATAATTACAGTTAATATGTCGGGCAGGGCCGGGCTCGGACACGACATGCATGGGCTCGGTGTAGCGTCGGGCCGGATTTTTTAGGCCTGATCTAAGCTCTACTATGGACTGAGCTACTGCCACTGCCTGTGGGAAGGAAAGTCGGAACGCCAACCCCATTTTTGAGTGAGTGAAACCGTAACCGTGGCAAGATTAGTTGCTGATTCCTTGTGTTTTATCCCTGTCAGTTGCCGGCCTCTGGATTTCCTCTGGGGAGCCCCACTTGACACACCATTGGGGGAAGACAGCACACCATCACGGACAGCCATGCCCCGGTATATCCCGTCTCTCAGGACCCCGTACGGCCGGCGCCCAAGGGTGGTGAGAGACTTTGTGTTTTAATTCTCTCGGTCAGATGCGTTCCCGACCGAGAGCAGACTTTTAGAGTTTACGCACCACTGTACAGCCAGTGGCCACCATCCCTGCACTGTGCTGTGGCGGGTATATGAGGGGTCACACTTGTGATTATTTAGCTTGTCTTGCTAAATAATCACTTCTTTTGTTAGGACCAGCGCCTTAGGGCCAACTGAGTCACTTGTGTATATATTGTAAATAGTTACTGTCACTTATTATTGTTTGCACAGAGCGTAGGGGTGAGCTGCTATTTTTGTTATACCTGTTTTCTCCTGTTTTTCTTTAGCCTAGGGAGTTAGGCCTAGTATTGTATTTTTTTGTTTCTTTTGTTTTCGTTAGGAATCAGTTATTTCGCTGGTCGGTAGACAGGTTGCTTTTTGTTAATTGTTTTGGCCTGGGCTCACCCTGAAGTCATTTGCTCCATTTTGTGTGCGATATTGTACAGTGTGTTGTTGGAGTGTGTAGCAATAAATTGCTCACCTGTACATTTATACTCGTGTTCCTGTGTGTCCTTATGTTACGCACCCACACCCCTAGACCGGGGCGTAACAGATGGATTACTCGCAAATGCAGGCTCGCACGAAATGCCACGCATACACATGAAAGCACAGGAGCAGAGCTTTCCAATGATACTACGCATCATTGTGCTGTCATCCCATCATGCTATACATACAGATCAATTGTCTACCAAATAAAATGCTGACGAATTTCTTTACAACCCATTATACAGATCTTGTTATCAGTCACTTCATATAGTGAGGAATATCGTATCTTACCACGTCTTAGGCTTGCCTGTGTTTCTCCCTGTCTATCCACATTTGTAGTCCAGCTTTCAAGATGCAAATATTGCTCCATATTGTCCAGTTGACACTCCATCAAACTTTGTATGACAAGACCAGCCACTTCACCTTTGCGCACCCAGACAGCTGTAGCCTAATTATGCATGTATGACAGGGCCTTAGTCACTATATACATTGAGGGGGACACGTGCCCCCCCCAATGCCCAATTTTTTTAAAAAAAACTGCAATCAAAGTGGCAAATATTATCTTGGACGACATCATTGCACTTGGTTGACTATTTTTCTATGATCTTAGATGTAAATATTGCATGTTTCTTTCAGATAAAATATATTTTTGACTTGAGTTTTTTTTTTGAATGAAAAAATATGGCAATCATTGTCCGCCTGGCACAAACCACATGTTTTGGACAGCTATGAAGTGACAGAATGTCCCACCATCATGGTTCTTATATTGCCAGATTCCAGAGAGTCTCCCCACTTCATATATGGCAGAATATGTCATTTTCCAACTTGCTATGGTGAGATACATGTAAAAATGTAAGAATTTAGTCACAGATTTGTTTTTTTCATTGATATAAAAATTAATATAAAATACAGGCACATAGAAGGACATGGAATGATGGCAAATCTGGTCTCCTATGTCCGAATTTCATGTTCATTGGTCAGTCTGAACTGGTAATAATGGCCGAGCCCTCCGCCTCAAACATTGGGTCGAGTGTCCCTTTTTTTCACAAATCCAAGGTGGCAACCCTACCAGCACCAGAACTTCCTTGGAGACCTGCCGTTGTTCGGGGGTGTTAGGGCCCTTCCTCCTGGTCCAATATCTCAGACTCCTGGATGGTGGGGTCTGTTTCTTGTAAAACACGTAGGTCAAATGGAGTGTGACAAGGGAAAGCAGAGATGGTGGCCTGAGTAGCCTGGGTGGATGCTGCCAGGAAAGGGCATCTGCATTTTGATTGGTGCAACCTGGCTTGTACTTGATGGTAAAATCGAATGCAGCCAGTTGGGCCCCCCAGCGCTCCCTCTGCAGCACCCAGCTTAGCCGTAGACAAATGACTGAGAGGGTTGTTGTCTGTGTACACCACACATTTCTGTCCCAAGAGGTGTTCTCTGAATTTTTCTGTCATGGCCCATTTGAGGGCCAGGAACTCCAATTTCATTGAGTTGTAGTTGCTCATGTTACGCTCTGTGGGTCGAAGGTCACGGCTTGCATAAGCTACGGGTCTGACCTTACTATCCTGTTCTTTTGAGAGCCACTGTAGCTGGTGTCAGCCTCTGGGATGAAAGGAGAGGAAAAGTTAGCATAAGCCAGTTCCGCAAGGTTTTGTGCTCGGACCAATCCTATTTACTCTATATATGCTTCCTTTAGGTAACATCATTCTCTCTGTAAATTTCCATTGTTATGCAGATGATACACAGCTGTATTTATCGATGAAGCCAGAAGAAAGTAATCAATTAACTAAACTTCGTAATTGCCTTAAAGACATAAAAACCTGGATGAGCACCAATTTCCTGATGTTAAATTCAAACAAAACTGATGTTATTGTTCTTGGCCCCAAACAACTCAGAGACTTTTTATCTGATGACATAGTTTCTCTAGATGGCATTGCTCTGGCCTCTAGCACTACCGTAAGAAACCTTGGAGTAATATTTTATCGAGATCTGTCTTTTAATTCTCATTTAAAACAAACCTCATGGACTGCATTTTTTCATCTGTGTAATATTGTGAAAATTAGGACTGTCCTGACCCGAAAAGATGCAGAAAAATTGATCCACGCTTTTGTTACCTCAAGGCTGGATTACTGTAACTCTCTATTATCAGGTAGCTCTAGTAAGTCCTTAAAAACTCTCCAGCTAATTCAGAATGCAGCAGCACGTGTACTAACAGGAACTAAGACACAAAATCATATTTCTCCTGTTTTAGCTTCTCTGCACTGGCTCCCTGTAAAATCCAGAATTGAATTTAAAATCCTACTGTTAACTTATAAAGCTCTAAATAGTCAGGCTCCATTATATCTTAGAGAGCTCATAGTGCCATATTATCCCACCAGAACTCTGCGCTCTGAGAATGCAGGTGTGGCGAGGAGGAGGAGTAAGGATAGTAAAGCTGAGGTTGTCAACAACGCCACCCTGGGAATTTCACCCAGAGAATTATTTTTGCAATACAAGCACATAATAAAACAAGATAAAATCAGCAACACCACAAGAAAAAAAAAAAAAAAAAAGAACTTATATCTCAGCCGTTCAAGAGAGTGATCCTGCCGACAACGGCAAGTTTGTGGCGAGGAGGAGGAGTAAGGATAGTAAAGCTGAGGTTGTCAACAACGCCACCCTGGGAATTTCATCCAGAGAATTATTTTTGCAATACAAGGCACACAGGTACGTTTACTCAAGAGGCATGAGACGTGGTTCCAATTGATAAAAAAAAGTACACTTTATTAAACCAAATTGGTTAAAAACCATAATTAAAAATGTAACACAGGGAGGGGAAAAAGGAAACCTACCAGGGCTGAGGCCTAGTTGATGGACGGGAGCTGGTGCAGGGGAAGGATTCACCAAAAACAAAACAAAAAATCAACTTATATCACCGGACACACGTGGCAGACACACACTCAGTGAAGTAACCCACTCCCAGGAACACAGCAGACAAGGCAGAAGGGTGCCAACACCAGATCACCAACACCGCCACCACCGGCCTCCAGCCACTGAAAAGAGGGGAAGATCAAACCAATTAGTGGGGTTACAACAAACCACAAAGCAAAATCTAACAAAATTATAATTAAAGGAACAGGGCACAAACTTAAACTTAACAAAATATATCAACCAATAACTACCCAATACGGATTTAAACAAATATAGCCCAAAAAAAGGAAAATAAGGCAATAAGGCTAAAGAGCACAAAAACAAACACACACAGGCCAAATCACGTTCAACCCAAATAAAACATACAAATAAACCTATACAAATAATCAAAAATAATGGTGTAAACCCACACTTTCACACATGCCCCCCATATGAATAGAGAACCGTGTCCCCGGCATGCGGCCGAGCAACTGCCCGCACCGGACGTTGAGTCACCAAGGGTCTATTTTGTTGAAGCAGAGCTGCAAAGCGCCCAACACCAATGCCTTAAGCACATTGAGAGACACAAACAACCAGCGAGGTGAAGCAGTGTGCGGTCATACCTGTCGGATCAAATGACCTCTGACCCAGAGGTGACGGAGGCGCAAAGGAAGAACTGGTGGATGGACTGCTACTTTTATACTGGCCCACCTCCTCAGCAGCCACCAGCAACACTCCTTATAAACAGTGGCAAATCACAAAGGATAAACACCTCTATGCTGCTACACAGGGTTACTCGTGGTCCCTAAAGTCTCCAAAAGTAGATCAGGAGCCAGAGCCTTCAGCTATCAAGCTCCTCTCCTGTGAAATCATCTTCCTGTTGTGGTCCGGGAGGCAGACACCGTCTCCACATTTAAGACTAGACTTAAGACTTTCCTCTTTGATAAAGCTTATAGTTAGGGCTGGCTCAGGCTTGCCTTGTACCAGCCCCTAGTTAGGCTGACTTAGGCCTAGTCTGCCGGAGGACCCCCTATAATACACCGGGCACCTTCTCTCCGTCTCTCTCTCTCTCTCTCTCTCTCTCTCTCTCTCTCTCTCTCTCTCTCTCTCTCTCTCTCCCTATTACTGCATCTTGCTAACTCGAACATTCTGGATGTCACTAACTCGGCTTCTTCTCCGGAGCCTTTGTGCTCCACTGTCTCTCAGGTTAACTCGTATTGCGGCGGTGCCTGGATAGTGTGACATGTGTGGTTGTGCTGCTGCCGTGGTCCTGCCAGATGCCTCCTGCTGCTGCTGCTGCTGCGTCATACTTCTACTGTTATTATACACATATGATTATTGTCACACATATATACTATCAGATATTAATATATTATTATTAATCAGAAGAATAGGCCTGTTTATATTGAGATCTACCAAGTATTCTATGTGTTTTAGCCCATATCCAATTGGAATGAGTCAAGATGGGATTTTGATTCCCACCTGTCTGCCTCTTTTGTGAAAGTGCTTGTATAGGTATAAACGGGGCCATTAGTGATTGCTCAATTTGTATCCACCCAACCTCTGAATCACACCCTACCCAGTGCCTAGCTAATTTGGCCAACTCAAAAGCCAATTTATGTGTCTCCACATTTGGCAGAGCTTATCCCCCCCTCTCCTTGAGGGGGTACATTTTCCTGATGTTAATCCTAGACCTTTTTCCATCCCATAAAAATCTTTTACTATTTGATTATATTGTTTAAATATCCTGTCTGGTATTATTAGTGGCAACATCATTGAAATATAGTTAAATTGTGGAACGACTGTCATTTTTATAGCATTTATTTTCCCCCAAAGAGAGAGGTTTATCACTTTCCACTTATCCAAGTTATTCCTAATCTTCTGTTGCCATATTCAATTCGAGGATACTCTCAAGGTCTGCACTTAAACTTATACCTAGGTAGTTCATGCCTTCTGGGATCTATTTAAATTGAAAAGAGGAAACTGCTGATGATAGGCATGTTCTAGATACAGGCATCGCCTCTGATTTATGCCAGTTAATTTTGTACTCAGAGATCTCTGAAAACTCCTCAATCTTATCTAAAACCAGTGGAATCGAATTAACAGGATCAGAAACCAGGACAGATATCGATCGATATTGTCTGCGTACAAAAACAATTTGTTTTCACAACCACCACATCATACACCTTTAATACCTGTTTCCGCTCTTATTACTGCTGCCAGTGGCTCTAAAAACAAAATGAAGAGCAATGGACTCAGGGGGTCTCCTTGTTTCGAACCCCTTGTTAAATTAAAGAAGGGAGACATTAGGCCATTAGTTAAAACAGAGGCTTTTGGGGTTGAATAAATCGCATTCAGCCATTTTATGAATCCATCACCAAAACCAAAACTTTTCAATGCATGCACCATGAAGCCCCACTACATCCTATCAAACACCTTCTCCGCATCAATTGAGAAGGCAGCTACAGGTGTATCGTTTTCACGACTAGACCAAAAAAGGTGCAACAAGCGTCTAATATTATTGGATGATGATCGCCCCCTAACAAAGCCAACCTGGTCTGTATGTATCAAATGTGCTATCACCTTTTCCAGCCTTGTTGCCAGGACTTTTGTAAGTATCTTACTATCAACATTTATAAAACTTATCGGACAGAAGCTACCTGGATCTGTGGGGTCTTTATTTTTTTTAATAATTAATGAAATTAAAGCCTCATTAAAAATGTCAAAAGTGTTAAAAGCGGCAGTTTTCCTGATAAAAATGCTTCTGTGTATACATCAGTCAGTATGGGTGCTAGTATATTAATAATTTTTTTATAATATTCTACAGGAAACCCATCCAATCCTGGTGATTTCCCTACTTTTAATGCCAATACTGCAGCCCTAACTTCTTGTTCTGTAATTGCTTCATCTAGTCATTTTTCCTGACCTTCAGACAATTTAGGGAGATTAGTCTTTGAAAAAAACTCATCCAATTTCAAAAGTTTCTCCCTATGTTCCCTTTTCTTTTTGCTGGAGCATGCTATTATTTTCCCTCTAATATAGACTTTAGAGGCCTCCCACACACTGTGCCCACCTTCTCTGCCGACCCAGTATTTATTTCAAAAAAACTCTTAAGATCATCCTCTATGGAATTGGCACATAATAGGTAATAGGGATACATTTAATCTCCACCTGCTTTTCTTCACTTCATCTGTCCCAATTGTCATACATAGATGCACAGCCGCATGGTCCGATACTGCAATAGGACCAATTGTACATTCAATTACACAATCAGTAAGAGCTCTGGATATTAAAAAATAATTGATTCATGAATATGATGTGATTATGTGAGTAAAAAGTAAATTCCTTTCCCCTGGGATTAGCCAGCCTCCAGATATCAACAAGGCCCAAATCTTTCATCATCAAATGTATGGCTTTCCTGTCTCTAGGCACATGAGTAGGATGTGTAGTTTTATCCAAAATCCCATCTTGTACCTGATTGTAATCACCCGCAGTTACACAAAGGCCTCCTTCTATTTCCCCCAGCATTTTATTTACCATGTGGTAAAACTCTGGTTCTTCCTTATTAGGAGCGTAAATATTACACAGATTGATCTTAGCCTCTACACATATTATTGTACCTTCATCATCTTTATGTTGTTTTAGCAAGACAAAATTCAATTTTTTATGCACCAGTATCACAACCCCTGATTTTTTGCTAGAGTAATAGCTAGAAAAGATTTGGCCCACCCAGTCTCTTTTGAATTTAATTATTTCAGAGTCAGTTTCAGAGAATAAAAGCAATATCAGCTTGCTGGGATTTGAGATATGTTAAACATTTTCTCCTCTTTACAGGGTTCTGAGATCCATTTATGTTCCAGCTGATAAACCTTACAAAATTAACATTATCAAATGTTCTTAGCACTTTAGGATTTGAGAAAACCAAATACTGGATAAACATAGGTACAAATATCCACATTATACTTGAGTGCTGTCTGACTGTCAAACAAAAGAATAAGAAAGGAAAAGACATTACTTGTGCTGAGCTCTCTGCACAACCTTTAATTTCCATCTAAATTAAACAAAAACAAAACAAAACAAAAACAAAACAAAAACACACACACACAAACCCTAACCAAACCGGTTTCCCTTATGCTGATTTTGCATCTCCTCTAATATACTGTTTTTGATTTCTTATTTCTCTATACATAACACATCCCCGGGTATGGACTAGTATTATTTATTGTTCACTTAACTTCCTTATATGTCTTACTGTGTAGAACTGTGGGGGTCAACTTTTAAAACAATTATAATTTAAATAATACTACTAAAAAAACGAGCCATGTGTATTATTAACAAGGCTGGTTACTATGATCACACTAACCCACTGTTTATTAATTCCAATACTTTAAAATTTAATGATTTGGTGTATTATAAAATAATGCAAATAATGTTTAAAGCTAAATCAAATCCCCACCAGACTCTGCACAAAGGTTTTTTTCTGTGCATGAGTGTAAATATGATTTAAGAGATGTTTGTAAATTTACAGCGCAAAAAGCTAAAAAAGGGATTAAAAGAAGATGTATTTCTATTGTTGGAGTTAAGCTGTGGAACAGTGCTGATATTAGTTTGAGGATGTGCAACTCGATTTTGGTTTTTAAAAGAATGATGTACAAAGCTATTATTCAAGGTTACAAATGTGAATGATCTTATTTGACATTATTGTTATCCTTTGTTTTGTTGAAAGGTTTGGAGGGTAGCTTAAATTGAACAATGCAGGATAGGCTTATATAAGCATTATGCTTCTGCCTGTGCCTTTTCAGTCATTATTAAATTCACACAAAAATTAATTGTGCAGTCCAGATTGTTTTGAATTTATTGTATAATAGAATGAGTATGCTTCATTGTTTATAATTATTGTGTGTGATGACTGAAATAAAAGTAAACTAATTAACTAACTAACTAACTAACTGCTTAGAATAATTGACACTTCTTAGTTTTGACATCATTATCAGCTCCACTCCCCACCCACTGTTAACATGTGTATGTGAATTTAAGTGTGTGTATGGATCACACCCTTTTAAGAGTATTAAGTGAAAGGACCTCATCTTTCAGCTGCAGTCTGGTCCAACAGGCCGAGCTGCCTGAAAGCTGAGCTGAATCACAGCGTCAGTGTGAAAACAGGCTGCGTGGGAAAGACCAGACCAGAGGAAGATTAAGTGTGTCTGCAGGCTAGGACAGGAAGGAACAGGAAGTTGCTCTGCTGTACTGCATTATTCCGTTTGTGGCTTCACTCCCAGGACACACAAGCACAACCACATGCATGTAGAAACACATGAATGCATTACACAACAGGCTTGTTCAAAGGCTGCTAACTTGAGCCACTAAATAACTTGAAGCATGTTGAAATATTGCATAGCTGACACACTTTAAGCTTGCAAGATTTCTCCATGGGTTGTGTCAAGAGTTTTTTTTTTTCTTAAAGGAGCACCCTTCAATTCTCACATCTAGATCAGTTCACTTATCATGATTAGCATCACTCAGTTTGCCTAAACAAGCTCTTCATATTGTTTTGTGTGTCAGTCAGAAGTTAGAAAGGATTACAGTAGCAATATGCAAAATTGTTCTCACTGTCAAAAAAACCCTGCAAAAAGACCCAAGGCAACAGTGTGTAAGTCTGTCTTTCAATCTGTCTGACTTCCTGGCTCTCAGCTCAGCCCATTGGTTCCCAGTGAGGATGTAAATCTTTAAGAACAACTCACAGATATGCAGATGCAAATGTTAAGTAGTTTCCTAAATTATCTAGTCTCTGCAGTTTTTAACAAATGTTACTCGGACGGGATGAAATACATTTGACCAATAGCACAGGGGATGTTGAGACACTAGAGCTGAGGCTCACAGCCTGAGGAGCAACCATAGGCCGAATAAATAATGCACACCCATTGGTTTGTAAATACTCATTCTCTCAATCTCACAGTGGTGGATCTGACTCACAGACAGCCTATCACTCAAGCAGCCCGCCCTTAAATATGCATAACTTAGGGCCTTAATAAAATCTAAATAGGTGAGTTATTAAAAAAAATCACCCACTGTACAGTTGTGAATGTTGAAATTAGCTATAGAGACGAAAACTGCAAATCGATAATACGCAAACAAAAACGCTGCTGATACGGTCTTCATACAGTCCCAAAGGTCCAAATGATCTAAACTCAGTGAAATATTCAGTCCAAACACATTATTACATCCATAGTTATCCACAAACTCCTGTTGCATCAATTAAAACATTCACATTTCTTCACATATTATCCATCATTTCTTACGTTTGCATGTATATATGCTGTAAAATTAGTGATGAGCTCCTGACCTTCTGAGTGACACCATATTTGAACCAATAAGAGATACCATGCCCCCCCATTGTGTTTTCCAGGGCTGCGTTCACCCCCAACGAAACATAGGAAAATGTTTATTTCAACAGAAACAGTGGTGTATTGAATGCCCTGTTGTGTTACACAGGTGCATTGCCTCTTAATTCTTCAGGGTTTAATTCAATAAAATTCAAAGGGGGTTTATTGGCTTGGGAAAACTTTCATATTGCTAAGGCAAGTGTGAAATAAAAACAAAAACTGTATAGGTGCAGACCTACCAGAATTTGGTCTGCGATAAACAAGCATGTATGTTAGGATTATACATACAGTCTGATGTGACCAGTAACATTGTACAAGCATTTAGTGCTAACTTGTAACATTTCCATGTAGCTGCAGGAAGGAAGCTACAGACCACACAGATGACTCAGATACGACTGACATCATGTCATAATTTGATCAAAGGTCAAACTATTATCAGCCTCAGTTTTGCTTTTTAATCTGATTCGTTAACTTTAAGATAAAAAATATCTAAAAGTTGGTAGAGGATCATGACATTAATTAGCTCCCAGTTTAACTTGCAAGACATCATAGTTTAGAGGTTGACAATCAGTATATTTACATGACATTATAGAAAATTGATCTGTTATGTTATTGGACTAAAACTGGACTTGTAAAATACATGAAAACATGTTAGTCTGACTTATATTGTACTAGACTGAATTTCTCAAAGTTGGACTTACACCCAGATAATGTGATTGGGAGTCATATTACTCCTGCATGTATACAGTCAATCAGACCCAAACTGGCCTAGGTGCTCTGTGCATGCTTCACAGTTGCCATCCCAGGCTTTGACCTGAAAGTTGAATAGCATTAAATGTGGAACAGAACAAAAAGTCAGTAACAACATGATGAAATATACATCCAGAGCTGCGCATTTTTGGATGGACGAAACATACAGAGCTGTAAAGTTGTCCACCATGGTACCAGTTTTCTGCTAGCTAACCGTAGCTAACTTGTTTGTCGATTGTTTGGTCTGTGACGTAAAAGGTCAACCGGAAAAAGGTCCAATACTAACAAGCTAAAAGGGGGCATATCACCCACCACTTGAAAACCACGCAGGTGGAGAACAGTGGTGGGAGGCAGGGCAAAGGCCGGATCCAGAATTTTTCAATGAGGGAGAAAGAGTGGATCTGCTTCTGGCCCCTTCTCAGAGTTTTTCTTAACTATTACATGGGAAAATCACATTAAACAAGTATTTTAGTATAAGTTTAAAATAAAAAAAACTGTACAAAAATCAGCTTTACATGAGCTTTTTCGCTTTAATGCAAGGTTCTGTAGGTATGTAGGATATCATGTATCTGAAGTGAGTTTTAGAATATACTGGGAAGTCCTAAATATGAATGATTATGACTGCATCAATGCAAACAAGGTAGACCAAACCAGCAAAGGAGACACAGTTCATACTGAGTCAGCTGAAAGAGTTAAATATTTTAAGATATATGAATGGGCGGAAAACACAGAACGGCGACCACTTAAAAAAAGTGACGCCATAGCTGGACAACGCTCGATTGTTTGGTCTATGACGTAATAGGTCAACTGAAAAAAGGTCCTATACTAACAAGCTGAAAGGGGGCATATTGCCACCTATCATAGCAGAGTCTGATATACTTTGGATCAATAAATCAACTCCTTTCCCATGCTTGTATGCTGGGACAAGGACAGTAGTCCAATTAAATGGCCTAATTGAGCTATACCCATATAGCTCTGTGCATGTAAACATACTGAACAACAGGCAGACTGGCTCTGGTTGAACTGGATTTGCAACCCCTTTCGACCAAACTACTTTCCTCCAAAGAAATAATCCTCATGGAGATTTTCTAAAGTGTCTTATCGAATGAGAGACTATCAAAAAAGATGTGCTTTCAATAGCATAAACACAAATGAATTTCCATTCACCTCCACTATGTCAGAGTGGAGGCAGAAATCTCAGAAACAGATATTGCAAAACCTGGACAAGTAAAACCAAAAGTATCGCATGGTGAGATAGTACTATAGAGAAGTGAGAACATCTGTTTTGTTGTTGTTTCGGGGAACTGACTCCTGAAAAACACAGTTAAATTAGACAGAGATGTTGCATGCATGTTTTACCTACTTGTAATACATTCATAAGACAACAATTAAATCTATCATTAAAAACCATAAAAGCTACAAATGTGCTCATAATAAGTTGCAGAGGAGAATATAAACAGCAGGTGAACCCGTTTTTCAAATGTCATATAAGGGGTTCAGGAAAGCTTAAGTTACAAAGTGGGAAGTTTGAAAGATATGGGCACTATCAGGGTGCCAGCAGTGCAGTCTGTAGGGACTTGGCGTGGGAATTGCGAGGTGGTCATTTTAAGTCCACAGCACTGAGAGCGCTCTCCAGGTATGCTGTTGCAGCCCACATCTCTCAACATATGCATTTCCATAGCATATGTACCCTGTGCATGTATTTTCGGGCACGTGTGTAAAAGACAAAACAAAAGAGTAAAAAATTAATATTTCCTTAAGGATATAAATAAATGACTTCTTTTTCTTTACCCCCCTGAGACCCCAGCTTTTGTTTGTATGCATTTTTAATTTCTCCTAACTTAGATTAGTATGACCTGATAACATAAAAAACTAAGCACTGTCATTGAACAGTAAGTAGTTGGGGTTTTTTTTTTTAAATGATGTCCTCATATGAGGACAGTGGGTTTATTTTTAAGTTACAATTATGTAATAAAGTGTAACAAAGTTTCTTTCAATGCCAGAAAACTGTTGTGCAAATACAAAATTATTAACAAAATAACAGTGCAACATTGGGTCAATGTTTTGTAGCTCTACAGTCAGTCTGAACATAGCTGTGCAAAAGCAGCTGTTTAAATTTTGACCCTTCTTTTTTTCAAAATAAAATAAAATCTGTCCCTTGCAGATCTGTGGAAGATTTTTGAATTAACCAGCTAGCCGGCTAGCCTTATGCCTACATATGTGACTGGTGTCTGTAGATTCGTAAATATACAGATGCCTCTAGTGTCCAACGCAAGGAAGTGCATTTCTTTACGGATGGATAGAAACCTGATAGAAAGTATGTGTAGCCATGGGGGATAGGCTAAAGTGTTTTTTTGCCATCCAGTAGCGTGGAATACACTTAGAACATTACCAGAACAAAAACAGGACTTGCCAGGTGCGTGGCATGTTTTGTTAAATATTTCATTAAAAAGATACATGAACTGCTGAATAAGTAAATGAGTTATTGATAATCTGACTGTATATAATGTATAACCATGTTTTAGCATAATAACATTATTCAGATTCACAGTTCAAACTAGATAAACAAGTTCTTTTTAATCACACAAACTTACTTGACAATCAACACAGGCAACTTAACTGAAGGAAATATCCCATTAGCTAGCTAGCACACTGTCATATGGTCTCTCCAAAATCCACCACAAAAATTCAGTTTTTTTAATGTACTCGAGGCAAAATCCAGACCAAAATATTATGGAGGGGAGGAGTTCCGCAGCCACATTATAAAGTAATGAATGGACTTCCAGTTGACTCATCTCCATATGTAATTGGAAACAAGGAGTTAAGTAAACAGTGTTAAAGGCTCATTTATGCTCCCTTTACACCTCCCTTTCAACCATTGTAAAGTCACTGCCCACATGCTTTGATGCATCATTTATGATGACATATACATCCCATAGATGGCACTAGAGGGCAGAGTCTCACACAACATAAAATGAGGCAACAGTGGAGGAGGCTGTCTTTAAACAGAGTTAGCATTGTAGATGGCAGTGGTCTGTGAGTCCATTAAATACATCACGACATGTGGACAGAGAATTCTTCTCACTATGTTATCGATTTGTTCAATTCCACCATTTTTGAAATGTCTTTGTCATTTCCTGCGGTCATATCTTGCTTGAACTAAGCTACACTGCCTTCTCTAACTCTGGTGGTACTGCTCTGTTTTGTGTGAATCCGTAAGCTTTCAGACCATGTGCACAACTATGAACAAAATTAACACAGACTACTGACAGAAGGCTCTGTATATGTATCTAACGTCGAGCCTAAATGAGCCCTAACATGAGAGGCTGTCTGTTGTGGTTGCCACCAGGTTGTGGCAGTGATGATAAGCTCTGCCCATTGTCCTGCCCTCAGGCCATGATTGGACAGTTGATTGGTTTTCATTTGACACTGACAATGCATTTACATTTAGATCAAAGAAAAATCTCCTTTGCACCCCCTAATGAAAATGAATGGCAGTGGTTTACTTTTGATATTAGCAGATTGCACCTCTCTGGAAAACACTGACATGCAATAAACCTTCTCCCTTTGTATTCTGTGTCATGATGTGTTTTAATGTGGTATGGGAAATTCATGCCACAATGAAAAACAATCCATTCAGTTATTAAAGACAAAAAGGCCACATACACATGCTATATCTTGTTGTTTTTTTTTTTTCAGGACAATCTGGGCTAACCAGATTTGCCATCATTTCATGTCCTTCTATGTGCCTGTATTTTATATTGATTTTTATATCAATGAAAAAAACAAATCTGTGTTACTAAATTCTTACATTTTACATGTATCTCACCATAGCAAGTTGGAAGTTGACATATTCTGCCATATATGAAGAGGGGAGACTCTCTGGAATCTGGCAATATAAGAACCATGATGGTGGGACATTCTGTCACTTCACAGTTGTCCAAAACATGTGGTTTGTGCCAGGCGGACATGATTGCCAGCATGTTTTCATTATTGCAAGAAATTCCATTGACTCATTCACAAGTCAAAAATGTGTTTTATTTGAGAGAGAGAGTGCATTTTGGGCATTGGGGGACACACACGTCCCCCTCAATGTATATGGTGACTACGGCCCTGTCAGGCATGCATGATAAGGCTTCAGCTGTCTGGGTGCGCAAAGGTGAAGTGTGCTGGTCTTGTCATACAAGGTTTGATGGAGTGTCAACTGGACAATATGGAGATATTTGCATCTTGAAAGCCGGACTACAAATGTGGATAGACAGGGAGAAACACACGCAAGCCTAAGACGTGGTAAGATACCATATTCCTCACTATAATGGATTGTAAAGAAATTCGTCAGGTTTTTATTTTGTAGACAATTAATCTGTATGTATAGCATGATGGGATGACAGCACAATGAGTGTGTGCTATCACTGGAAAGCTCTGGTCCTGCGCTTTCATGTGATATGCGTGGCATTTCTGTGCGAGCCTGGCAAGGCAAGGCAAGTTTATTCGTACACAAAGTAATTCAAAGTGCTTTACAGAACAAGAAAATGCATTAAAATCACAATACAAAATAAAAATAAAATAAAAAATAAATAAAATAAAATAAAGCCTGCACTCGCGAGTAGGCCTAATCCATCCAAGAGTAGCCTAATGTGTGTGCAGAGCTGTATGAAAGCTCTGTTATAGCACTATGCGTCGTTCGGGCCCGTAGGGTTAAATGATTAAATGATCGCTTGCTTTAGGGAGACCTGGCCAAGACAGCAGCTTACAAAAAAGTTACAGAAAAGCAACAACACAACAAAAAAACATAAAATATATACAGTAACATGTAGAGATATTTTAAAACATACATACAATGACAGGAACATACCAATTCATTCATCCTTATATTTCTGAGAGCTTTAATATCAGGCAGAGAGACCAATTCACCTAATTTCAACTCTTTCTGAAGGTTATTTCAAGTGAGAGGAGCAGAGCTTTTTTCACAGCTCAGTCCATGGGCTAGGAACAGACAACAAAACTAAGTCTTGAAGGCATGCAATTTTGATTAAGAGGTTTCAAAGCTATAAGCAAAAATTGTTTTTTCACTCATCAGGTGAGAAAATAAACCCTGTACAGTTACTGTCCCATTTGACCGTATGTCCCAATCACTCTAAATTCTCTACCTCTTTCATTTTCCCACACAATATGAATAATGCTACTTAGAACACATTAATCACCATGCCTTCAGCTAAATTCCTCAATTTTTTGGAGATGTATGTCAAAAAACACACCAATGTAGGCTACGTCTAACGTTGTCTTTGTCACTCACAAACTCTGCGTAGCCTTTGTTGGGAACGTTTTTGAAATCTATATTGAACAATATGCAAAGAGCTTTCAGCAAGGTTACTGCTTTTGGCAAGCCCAGCCTAGGCTATGTCTTGATGCAGCAAATAGGCTCGCTCACACACACACACACACACACACACACACACACACACACACACACACACACACACACACACACACACACACACACACACACACACTCTCTCTCTCTCTCTCTCTCTCCCTCTGTTTTCCTGCGCTCTGCAATTCAGAGTCTGTTTCCACTGTTTTTTTTCTGTAGCCCACCATTCCCCTCTCTGCTCCTTCTTTCCGCACTCCTCTGCAGAGCATGGAGAGCTGTCTGTTGACGCATCGTCACGAGCCAATTACACGCCGTCTCTCGAAATGCAGGACCAAACTGACCAATAAGAGAAAGGGACGGGGCGGGATGTGTCCAGTCTACTCACGCCTCCACACATAGAAAATCACTGGTGGTAGAGAGTGACAGAGAGACAGATAGGGACAAACTGGAGCCGCGACACGGGGACAGGGATACAAAAAGACACAGACAGACACACGGAGGCTGCTTCACGAGGAGACGATACAGGATAATTGTTGACATGGACGTATCAGCCTGACCATACCCCGACCCGTTCTCTCCAACAGGTCCACTACAGCCGCGAGCATGTCGACGGTTGAAGGAGCCGGCCAGCGCGAGGAAGGGGAGTACGGAAGGGCGGCAAAGCGGCTGAAAACGGATGAGGGAGAGACGGAGGAGAGGGAGGAAGGGGAAGAGGAGCTGGAGGAGGGGGAAGATTCGGACTCCGGCTCGCTGCCCGGTAACGTAGAGTCAGCGGTGGACAACCGGGCCCGGTGGAGCGCCAGCCAATACGGAGCAGGACGGAAGGTAAGGAGTGCAAAATATTATCTAACGTTACCCTGCAGCACAGCATCACAGCCGTCTACGTGCGCACGCGCGCGCCCGTGTGTTTGCTGCCGCTGTCATTGTGTCAGTGAGCATCCCCTTTCTGTCACACACCACAGGTTACTCTATGTCAGCAGTGTTCATCACAAACAGGATGTAGGCCGGACAGTCCAGGCTACTGTTTTAAATGACAAGTGACAATTCAATTTTTGCATTCAAATTTCAGATTGACTGATATGAGACAATTTAATCACTGTTAATATGGAATTGGAAATGTTGCCACATGCATTATGTCCATGGGCGGATTATGAGTCCCCAGGCACAGATATGTTAAAGGCCCCACCACTGCTCCTACACAGGAGCAAGACAGACTTTGTCCTCGTTTTTTTGTTGTTTTGCATCTGTCTTAAGTTGTTAGCCATCTTTTTGTGGTTTGGTGTCTCTTTAGCCCTTTATACACAGTGATGGTGCTATAAAGCTGTTAAGCAGTCCCTTCTTCGTGCCTCCTAGTGTTGCAACAGTATAAGATTTTCACAGTATGATAACCATCTCAGAAAATATCATGGTTTCACTGTATCACTGCATTGCAGAATTTATATTATTATGAATCAGAATGAGCCTTAAAGGAATGAAAATTGAAGGGTTATTTTTGTTGAACAAATGTTTTATTACTGTAATTAACACTTGAAACCATTTTTTAATGGAAGCTTGTGTAAAAAGTCTCTCGTTTGATAATACTGTAACGAAAAGAAAAGGGAGATTCTTCGTCCAATTGCAATTTTTCCCCAGTATCGTAGATAAGCAGATGTACACAGTAAGATAACAGTCAATTTCTATAACACAGTATACCTTAAAATTGGTGTATCGCTGCGAACCTAGTGTCTCCCTTGGATTTTTACACAGAACCAAACAACAGAAGCATCTTGCCACTCCAGTGAGTGATTTTAGACAACATGCAGGCATAGCAGAAGCAAAAGAGGTGTAACAGGCGTGACATGTAACACAACAGATTGGTCTCTAGTGTGACATATAACATACCTGTTGGCAGGGCTTTATAAACAATAACACTGGCATAACACAGCAACAATAATCATTTATAGTCCCTGTTATATGGCTGCTGATCTCGTCCTCTGCTTGGAGGGTAAGGAGCTCCTGAACCTCGTTGTTCTCACAATTTCCAGACATTTTTAGCTGCTGCCGCTCTTTTTTTTTTTACTCAGCTGCTAGGGTTGGGAATCTCTCTGTGATAGACAATTCGATATGTATCTAGATACATGGGTTACGATACGATTCAAAAACGATATATTTTTAATACAGAACAATTCGATACAGTGTATGACCGATTCGATACGATTCGATACATTGTAGGAATGATACGATTCAATATGATTCTATGGTTAACATTTGTTGATGTAGTACAATATATACATAAAGCAGAATAAAATAATAACATGCAATGTAGGGGCAGAATCTGACATCTCCTGTTATTAGTTGATATCATGGACTGTGATGACTAGCAGTTTATCATTAACAGCATGTCAGACTATTTCTCTGTGTTTGCTACACTCTGTGTTTGTCATTTATAAAAAGATAAATCACTTTTCTATAATACATCAATGATATTTCAAAGGAATAAATTACTTATTGACTTATTCATACTTCAAAAACAGCATCAATAAGTGATTAACATAGGGGGATCAAAATAAAATAAAGAAATAAAATAAAAATCAACCAGCCACCCTCCTCCCTGACAAGTAAAGAACAGTCCCTAAAGTGCAGTGAGGTTTGTGGAAATGTGAACGGCTCATTTCTCCTCTGACACATCACATACCTGTGTGCCGCCATGGCTCGGTTGTTCAGGTATTCCTGGGCAGTCATTATGACACTGACAAAGACTTCTTGGACCTGGTGCTGGGCTTCTCGGTCGCCGGTGAGCCGTTATTTTGCGCCGCCGAGCACTATGGCCGCCATTTTTGACAGGAATACGTATGTCTGTCTGTGTCTGTGACCCCTGTTCAACCCACAACCGACAGGATTCGTCTTTAGTTTCTGCTGTGGCTTGGCTGCTCTCTGGTTTATCCCACCAGCATTAGCTTCTGTTCCTCATCTCCACCGGTCAAGCTGGTGCTGATGTTTACATCCATTATCGTTGTCAGTAATGCCTGCTACGGAGCATGTCGCTGGGTCTCGCATTGTTTTAGAGATGCAAACTGTTAATGCCAGTAAACCAATTGCTAGTCTCGCGATACCTGATCCATGACTCTACAATCGATTCATCTAAGGATTCATGGCTGATTCATATCGGTTGAGGAGGCTGCTATCGACGCAGCCGTATCTCTCGCTTGTCAAACCGGATGTCCGGTCGTATTGGTTAATCGTTCCCAACCCTATCAGCTGCTAACTGCTAGCAGCTGCTTTTGAAATTTTTCGCACATCATCAAAACATCACATCTGTGTTGCCCGTGATCCCACCCTGAGAGCTTTTTCATTTATACAGACATCGTTTCGGCGCTGTCACTACCTCCAATGGCAGCTTAGAGGTGAGACAACTCTGTCTTTTCATTCTGCAATTGTACCTTTTACACAGAACGGCGGGGTGGCATAATGACATGAAATTCCCCCCTTGAAGAGGCAGTGTAATCAGCTGTTGGTAACAAAGTCTTTGTGTACCAAATGGTGCTGGTAAGCAGGTTTTGTTACCGCTGAACAGAGCCAGGCTAGTTGTTAAACCCCTCTCCAGTCTTTGTGCTAAGGTAAGCTAAGCAGCTGCTAGTTGAAGTAATTTTGTGGCCTTTTTGGTCATTTTGCATCTCAGAAGTCATTTTGTGTCTCTTTATGGTAGTTTTACCCATTTTTGTTGTGATTTTGTATCTATTATTTGTTCCATTGTGTCTTTTTCTGGTCTTTATGTGTCTCTTTGAGGTAATTTTGAGTCTCTTCCTGGTTTGTAATTTGAATGTCATTTTGCAGATGAAGGCCTGGGGAGGCCCCCGACAGCATGGGCCCCTGGGCCTGTGCCCAATAGGCCTGTTCAGTAATCCATTTATGATTATGTTCCACTTTTTAGATGAATTTTCATGTTCTTTTAAGTACACAAATTGTACATCTACATCAATCAATCCAGGTCTGGCTCAGTTATTTTGGTTTCTCTCCCTGATATTGTTACACAAATTATCAGTGGGTCCTCTCAGCTCACCAACATGGAAGAGTTGGGGCTGGGACACATGACGCATCTTTAGCTGCCTGAAAACCGTGAGGTCAGGCACTGGGTGTTATTCCGATGCCTACCTGGTCCCTACTTTAATTGCACGACGCAGGTTGCATCTGATGTTGCTCAGCAACCATAACCAGCACCATATCATAGCCTACTTACTAGAAATCCTGAGTGCAGAGCTGATCTTCTTCGAGACGTTATTTTTTTCTGTGTATGAGGCCTAAAATATTGTCTGTGAGACAGGTGTAAAGCTCTGGGTAGGCCTGCTCTAAAGTGATCAACTTCTCCATATTTACCACAGACTGATATTTACAGAAGAAGGGAAAGATACCTACTGGCTGTGATTAGTTGTTCCCTTCACATAGGGATGTAACGATTACCAGTAAAATGATGGTTAAAAAAAAAGAAAAGGCAAAATTCCCGATGGTTAGTATTACCGTTTCAGGTTTTAATTATCATTAAAACCATGTTTGATTACCGCACTTTGAAAAACTCACGGTGATATTGCTCATTACCTCGAAAAGCAGCAGCAATCCCTTAGACGCAGGCGCGCATGCGCAGTTTGCAATGCTTGGCCTCTGACACATGGCTAAAGGCATCCGCAAGGACAGTGCTCCGGAGATTTTTTCCCCCTCTAAAAGGTCTGAAGTCTGGACATATTTTGGAATTTATAAGGATGCTGAGGGGACAATTGAAAGTAGTCACCCTGTCTGCAGAAAATGCAGAAAAAAAAGGTCAAAATGTTGTTGTAGTCACCTAAAAAACGCCAGCAAGTACCGTACGCAATCATAGAAGCCACTGAAACCTCCACAACAAGTTCCTACAAATATTTCACAATAAAAGCCTATTTAGAAAGTGGAGGGATTCTCTCAGCTGAGGTCATAAGGGGCTTTTAATTTGAAACCAATTCAGGAAGTGTTGAGTTTGAAATGATGGCGCGATGCATTAAATTTATCAAGGCAGAAGGGAGTGGATAAAAAGTAAAAATGTAAAGATACAGAGGGATTAATCAATAACGGCCCTTTTATAATGTAGTTTGTTTCAAATGAAGCTGGTAGCCTCTGCAGTTGTGGTGAGTAAAAGCCCCGCCACTATTTTTTAATTTTCTTAATTTTCTGTAGTCATCTGGTGAAAATTCTTGTATTTTTTAATATGTGAAAAAAAAATCACAATGTCAGTTTTTTCCAATATCTTGCAGCCCTAATGTATAGCCGATCAGGGACTGTGTTGTAGTCAATGACATAAATGTAGGCTGCAGCTTGCAGAACACTAATGGAGGGTTCAGAAGCAACAAGCACAGACTCTAATGCTAGTAGAATAAACACGGCAAATAGATTGAATAACAATGAAACAAAAACAAAACTATGCACTTACTGAGTTTCTTGAAGGAGAAGATGTTTTCAGCGTTCTTCTGACTGGATTTGGCAAAAGCTTGACTTATCAACTGGCTCTGTTGGTGACGAGGAAGATGTTCCCTGGTGTTTTTGTTATGCTAATTGGCTAAATGAGTGTGTCTGTCAAGGTGAATTATCATGCCCACTGAAAGTGTTTGGGGTAGCAGCGGGGCCAGACTGTTATAGAGAGGTACATTGAGCTCACCAGGCTCCTGTTGTACAGAAGCTTTTGGGAACATGGTGCCAGCATCATATGTGTGCAAGTATGTGTTCTTTTTGATCAGTGAATTGTGTTATAATGAACACGTCACAGATCAAAAATATCTCATGTTGCACATCCCAGCTTTCATATCGCAAATTTGTTTGAAACTGGTGCAGGGTTGATTTGACGATCTGTGTGGATACTGGTGGTAGGCAGATAGGGTTTAATAATACAGGTCCAAATGGTACTTGTATCAATCAATAAGGGTCACAAACACACCTCTCTGTCCAAAATTCTACAAAGTAAGTACAGAGACAACAACACCACTGGTGAATTGGAAGGAGAGTGAGAGTGGACAGTATTTGTGGGTATTAAAATCATAAAGTGTTCCTTTAGGGTTTGGTTGATTTATAGGGATGTCCAGTTCACATGTTTTTGCCTCACTGCTGAGTAGTAGTGGAGCATTTTGTGAAATACACCTTTTTGCTTTCTCTCTGAAGCCCTTATTAGACAGGAATTGTGCAAATTTGCAGGACAGCCCAATCAGTGTTTTTTCAGCATTAGCAGTATAAAAACAAAATCGGGGAGGGCGGAAAATTGCCGCCTTCCTACTGTTGTTTATACAGAATGCAATGGGGGGCGTGAGCAAGTGACAAAACGTGTAGCTCAGCGTGTGACGTAAACAGTGACGTGGGAGGGAAGCCACGGCTAGTCAGGCGGCGGTAGTCACATGACGATTCTCTCGTAAATCGGCCTGTTCTTCACTGTCCCCGTCATCTGACGGTTAATGGCCTCTTTGTTTGCGAAGTTGCTCATCTTTACAGTGTCTGTCAGGTTTGTGTTTCCCTCTTGCTACTAGCTGCTCGCTAATTCCTGCTGTCAGCTGTTTCCTGTTTATCCACCGCCAGCGGCTCGCACATGCGGCATCATCAACAGCTCCTCCTGTTGCGGTTCCGCCAATATGACTACCCTCGGAGGCGGAAGATTGGGCGCCTTGGATCAACTTGCCTCTCCGCCACTGTGTATAAACGGTCACAGCTGGCTGGCAAATCGGCCCAACATTTGCGGAAAATTTGGCAGTGTAAAAGGGGCTTGAGAGTGTGGAATGTTCTCTGGAGTGTGGAAGCAGGAGGAAACAGCCAGCCTGGATCTGTCCACTAGGGCTGTAGTCAACCAAAGAAAATCTTGGTCAACTAAAGTCATACATAATCTTCAACTAATCGGTTAGTCATGGGGAAAAAAATAATGCACGTTATTTTTACTCCTGTGGTAGTGTGTCTGTGTCAGTCTGCAGTTACACCTCCAAAACACTAGTCGGTGGTGGAGGACTTTGTTCAGTGCTGTAAAGTTTAGTTGATTCAAAACACACATTAAATAAGGCTTAATAGAGACAATTTCAAACACAAGTACACAAATTGGCTTCACTATAAATTGCAGAATTGACAGACAAACACTTTTACATTGTATAAATTAAGCCTAGCTTCTAGCGATCTTTTCCTCTTCTCATACAGTATAAAACCAGGGACAACAGCAACATTTAACAAAGGTAACGGTACATAATTTGGCTCCATTACAACTCACAAGATTCACCGACAAAACAACTGTCTTATACTAAACAAGTTTTCCAAGCAAATACAACATGCTAACGTTATTCGCGCCAGCCTATGAAATTTGACATTGTATACATTAGCCTAACAACTAGCGATCTTTCCTTTGTCTCATATAAAGCCAAAGATAAAAATATTCACAAACGAATAAACACTTCTGGTTGCTGATAAGTAGTGTTTAACTTTTGATTTAACACTAAAAATTAAAACCCTCGGCATCACCACACCAGACTCAGAGCGCAGCGGACCGGTGGAAAATGTCACCATCAGCATATTATTTTACATCAATAAAATCTATTTTGTCATTATTTTGAGTCACATTGTTGAAAGAATTTAGTCGTCTGTGTTCAAGCAGGTTAATAGGTCTCCATTCATTGCACGTCGGGCTTTCAATTTCCTTGTCGGAGATGTTTTCTTTTTTAATTACATGATAGCTATTCTCCCTTAACTCACCAGTAAAGAATACCTTTGTCCATTTCAAATAACCCGTGGCAATAATAATATCCCTGTTCTCTGATTTACTGTGAAACTTTTTTAGGCAATTCATGCAACAATCAGACCAGATGACTTCTTTACTCGGCCTAATGGGGCCGGCCTTTATTTGTCAACCAACCAAAAACAATCAATTAAAAACACAAACTGGAACTGGAACATGAAATCTTATATGCCTAACAGACATTGCTTCTCGTTCTTTGAGTTTACATATGGCTAAAGTGGCTAAAAGGAAAAAAAAAAACAACCGTAAACGGACGGCATGATTAGTGTTGCGTTCAAGGTCCCCCCAAAAAACGTGAGAAAAAAAAGGCTGAATATTTGATTTTTTTTTTTTTCCACAATCGAATCCCGTGCCATCGAACGAAGCTTCGAAGCTACGAATTTTTTGGGTCAGCCCTAAATTCCACATGCAAGGGGCTAGCCATAAGGTTGTTGTTTTCAGCAAGTTGGCCTTGAATAGCTGATGTTAAGCTGTAGAGCTGTGTTACTTGTTCTCACCTAAGGTGTATTTTAATAAACCTGCCTTTGGTTTAATTTATTCTTTCAAGCTGTATTCCTTCTCATCTTATCTGAGTTCTGTTGTATGTTTGTGCTCCATAGATTTAATTGCAAACTACAACTGTTAAGTAAATTAAACATGTGTTGCTGCTTACGACAGCTTGAAGTGGCGATGAGGTCTTAAGGTTTTTTTGGAAGGTCTTAAAAAAGTCTTAAAAAGGTATTGAAATTAACCTCAGGATTCCTGCATATACCCTGAAGAAATTAGCTCTCAAGCGCCCCCATTTTGTTTGATTGGGTCAATAATGGAGGGGTCCCCTCAGATTATGTGTGGTCATATGCCTACAAATTTGCGTGGTGATCGGTGAAACCCTTGAGATGTTATACACCTTTATGTGATGAGCCACGCCCTCCGCAATATTTATTCCGTTGTAGAAGCTCAGTTTTAGTAATTTTTCCAACTTTTGCCAAGAGGGAACTTTAGATATTGATCCCTAGATTATGTTCACCGAGTTTCACGCAGATCGGTCAAACTTCCTAAGAAGAGATCGATTTTAAGTGTTTTTCCAAAAATTAAAAATGGCGGAAAATCTATATAATCGGAAGTTATGGGTTCTTGAGGCACATTTGTTCCTCATGAGGAGAGGCATCTCTGTGCAAGGTTTCATGTCTCTACGACATACAGGGCATTAGTGTTGTCACGATACCAAAATCTTTGTTTCGGTACCCATACCAATATGAATTTCAATACTTTTAAATACTTTTCAAACTGGAAACTGGCTAAACACTTCCGGTCGAACGGTGTTTACGGTGGAGCTAGCGGTGAAAGCCACCGTAAACGCCGGCTTTTCGCCATGGATCGTGGTGCAGGTCCGTGGGCTTTTTATCAACGAAATGAAAAGAGCAAACATAAACTTTCTTTGGAGGATATTTTCCTCCTTCTTGCTCGGCATGGTGTGTAAGGCGTAGGACGCAGGGCACGGACATGTCTTGTGAAGGTTCTGGTGTTCAAAACAGACAGTTTCTGACAAAATCTTGAGCTTTTTTGAGTTGTTGTGGCAGCCGACAACGGCGCAAGTTGAACCTGAACCCATGTTTCCTATAAAATACAAATTATGGTGCTAGTTTATCAATAGCTCAACCGTTGCTTTCGTGCTCGCCCGGCAGGCTGAGTGAGCAGTAGCGTTGAACCGGAAACAGGTTGCCGGATAGCGGAAGTAGTTGTCTGTCATGGCAGCGCCCATAGGCTTCTGAAGAAACTTGTGAATAGTAAGATAAGATACAAGCTTCGCTTCCACTGAGGGAAATGGTTTCAGTATACAGAAACTGACAAGAGGTCTGCATCACCACGACGCTGAGCGTTAGGGTGGAGAAGTTCAACTTTCTGTCAACAACGGGCACCCCCATTTTCACAGGTAATTTAGCCTGCCCCCCCCCTAGTTAGTGATGTAGTACTTTTCTCCTTATAAAAGTAACACGGTGATTATTTGACCAATAAGAATTTGGTCAGAGGAGAGCATATCGACCAAATAATCGACTAGTCGACCAGGAGACTACAGCCCAACTGTCCACAGTTCAAACATACACCTACTAACACCTTTGAAGCTCTCTAATGAACACGTTCTATTTCATGTTTTGTTTGTATAACCTGTAAACGAACTAGGGATGTCACATTTGTTTTGCATCCGTTCCGATACCAAGTCTTTTATTTTGAAACCGAGTCCGATACTGAGTTTGATTCGATACCTTGCAAAGCATTAAGAAAGAAAAAAAAAAGAATGCATCCAAGTTGTCCTATAAGGTTTTTTTTTTAAATAGTTTCCAAAAAGCTTATTGGTGGTTCAGCAGCACAAAATGTAAACAAATTCAATATCTTCTTCTTGTCTTCAACAAACAAAATAGGCCTATATCTTTTGTAGTGCTTTGACACATGAAACAAATATTTTTCTTTTACTCAGTCAAACCTCACCAAGAAACCCTAAAACCCATAAAACAGTTCCCTTAACACAAAAATTAAATTGTTTTTACCTGGTTTCTGTAGAACAAAAGAATTATACTCAATTTTCAAAAATACAAATACAACTGTAATAAGTTTCAAGAAAGTATATATTTTTTTCACCACAGAAAAGAAATGTTCCGTTCCGATCCGTTCAGTCAGTTCAATCCAGTTCAAACAAAAACTCCACTCCGGGATTTCCAAATAACATATCACAGTTCAATTCAGTTCAATGCAAACAGTTCACTAAACAAAAGAAAACTCCACCCCAGGTTTTCTCGTAAACAAAGAAGTAAAGAAAATTCACTGTTCGCTCTGACTCAGTTCAGTTTCAAAACAATAAATCAACCCGGCCCGAAGGTTTCAAATAAGGAATAATGAAACGAAAAGTAAGCCTGGCTTTTGCCAACTCACGGGACCTTGTGTGAATGCCATAACACTCCGGCCCGTAGGATCCCTTGATATCCGTGGCGGGGAATCTGAGGTGAGGCCGGTGGCTGGATGGGTGATATTCCACAGGGAAGTGCACCTATTTCGCAGTTTGAGCAGTGTAAAATGCTGTGGTAGGCCGATTACGCAGAGGACTTCTGACTCATTTCTCACTTACTGGCGTCTCTCGCCATACTGCCAGGAGCGGCATAATGTAGGGATGGATCTACCTGGGCTCAGCTGATTGAGCCATCCCACTGGCCGATAGCACCGTTGGGTGTGTCTTACAGTGGGTAACAGACTAACTTGGCCACTTTTCTCATGCAAACCGTGAAGCATGATACGTGAAGAGTTGAGGGGGGTGCACTTGACAACTGTAGCCGCCAGGTGGCAGCAGAGAGCTTGAATACTGCTAAAAGGGTTTAGAGACAATTCCAACTTTGACCACAATGTCAGCTGCAATGAAGATTGGCGCTGTCCATGAATCTGACAGTTTTCAGCACTTCTTCAAAGCAGAATATACAGGAAGTCACAGAAATGTTTACATCCTGTTAGAGAATAAATTAAATATATCAATCTACTCAAACTTGTCGCCAGTGCTCGAGTTGAGGGGGGGGGGGGGCATCCAAATAGAAATGGTCAAAATTGTCCCCCTTCCCATTGCTTGTGTCATTTTATCAATGAATGTGGTGCTTCTGTCACCAGATTCATCACTAATTCATAAAAATAAATAAAAAATGTTGAAAATTGTAATAGCCTAAAACAAAATTTTAAACAATAGTATACTGTAAATCGGAATCGCTGTCAGAGGTGGCTGCTCTGTGATGGGCGGGGGCACTGGGTGCTCACTGACTCATGACTGCGTTGTGTAATTTTATTTAGGAAAAGATAAAAGTGGCCTAAACTTCATTTTGTGGTTATATTGTCAGGGTAATTATTTAAATTGTGCACCTGTAATAACACCACTTGTGTGGGGTGGATTTGGTTTGTTTGTTTGATCACAGAAACATGACAGTGCATTCACAGAGACACAGAAAAATGTTTATTTATTCGTTTTGAAGGTATAAGTTGAGGATGAATCTTTCAAAGCCTTTATTTCAATAGCTTGACTTACAATGTGTGAGATGAGGACAGAGTACTACAAAATGAACATGTCAGTTGTTTTACAGCACTTCGCTGCAGTGCTTTACGCTTTTTAAGCCTCTCCCTGTCTACGCACCTTTCCTCTTCAGCTGCAACTGCCGCTCCATTTTTCAGTCATGCAAGCTACTACAGGTGAGGGAGGAGGAGGCGCGCGTGCAACGTGTGTGTCTCACACGCATTCATTTATTTTCTCAGCCCTCCTATCAGCTGATCTGGGGTGTGCCCCACGTCTAACCAATCATTGTACGTCACACATCGTGCAGCAACCAATCACATCTTTGCTGCCAAAACTTAAACCGGTCTCTTTCCTCGCCATCATCTGTCATATGGCCATGTTTCCCAAAAGCAGTTAAGAAGATCTATTATCATAGGCGCCATCTCTGGGGCTGCAAACTGCAAACTACGGTGCGCTTGCAGACAAACAGACAAGAGAATACCAGATTTGCAGTGACGGTAAATAGTAGGGGTGTCAAATTATCGCGTTAATTGCGAATAAATAATTACAGCCATATTTAACACGCTATGTTTTTTGATCGCGTTAATCTCATTTTTAATCTCTAACTTTACTGTTTCTGTATGATACAGAGTTGCCTCTCATCCGCCCCCCACACCCCATCAGCCTCCTTACCTACTGCATTAAGCTTTAAAAAAATAAAGAATCTGAATTTTAACTCAATTTGTCTGACTTACATTTATCTCTTTCATATCATGAATGCATAGATCTATGCTTTTGATGTGATATGCAGCCTGCCTGACTACATACAGAGGCCCTGGACCTGCTGCGCTCAGAGGTGGAGTGGCGTTTTGATCATGAGGGACTCCGCGTAGCTGCAGGGCGAGAGAAGGCACTTCTTGAGGTGGCTCAGGGGAAACGAGTGGATGTGGGTTCCCCGGAACTGACCTCCTTTCCACCAGAGCGGCGAATAGAGCTTAGATCGGGCCTAAAGGTGAAGGGCTGTGCGCGCACAATGTTCCAACAGCGGACAGCCCTCCATTCCGAAACCGCGCCGTTCTGAACCAGCCCCACTCCGAAATTGATTTTCAAGTCCATATCAAGGGCGCCAGTAACCATAGCAACGTGCAACAGTTTTAGTACCTACGTGTGTACTGTACGCGGGGTTAGACAGAGAGGGGTCACAGAGCCGGTGTCGAGTACAAAGTGCTGTGTCGTTTGACCATAAAGTGATGCTATGAAAGGAACTATAGATTCGTTTTTCACAAGAAAAAAATATCCAGAAACTCCTGTCGGTCCTGTGCCAGTTTCCCAAACTTCCGACAACGGTAGTTCAGAGGACGAGTCAGCAATGTCCTGTCCACAGCCCCCCATTGATATTATTTTGCGCGACAGACGCTTCATATAATAACATAACAATATACTATTTATGGTGTTATGTCATCATGTCATTTCTGTCTCAACATGGTCACGTGTTAACAATTCTCCTCTGCTCTCTGTATTGCGCATGGCGGAGTTCCGCCACACACACAGGTGAGTACGCTAGAGCGGCTCGGGCCGCATTTTCCTGACCAAACCTGACCTGAGCCCGGTGCAGTTTGTCAGCTGACAAAGTTATTGTTATGGAAAGTGTGTAAATAACAACAGACTGCTGTTATGCACAGACAAACACGCTGCTCGCACAGCAACGCAGCACAGCACTCATGCTGAGCTTGTGTTGCGTTCAGGAGTTGTCACGTAATTAACAACTTCCAGCACTAAAATAGGTCATAGCACAAAACAGCAGCATGTCAAGTGACTTTTATTATGTTCAATAAAATTGTATGTTCCTAAATCTTGAGACACCTCATATGTAAGCTAGACAGACATTTCACCTGCTCATTACTGTGCACAAATGTACTGTGTGTACTTAGTCCTAAAGAGCCCTTCTGGTGCCAGTATACATAGAAACATCCCAGCAGGCTGTGCTTTGCAAGCATACAAAAAAGTTTAACGCATGTGAAAATTATTTTTCATGTGTGTGCTTCACCTCTGCTGCTACAACTCCATCCTAGGGGAAACACTGCTGTGTGTGTTTTGTGCAGCAGGTGGATGTGGTAGTCTACTGCTAGAGAGAGAGCTAAGTAGCGTTGAAGTAGAGTAGTGCAGGGCAGAGAGATGGAGGCAAAATATATTAAACCTGGTGTTAATACAGCAGAACTGGAGAGAGGGGTGAAAAATAAATAGAGGTAGGCATGGCTCAAGTAGGGCGCAAAATTATGTGTGAATAAAGATTATATAACATAAAAATAACTGCAGTCTTTGTTATTTGATAGCCACTTAAATTAAACAATTTTTATAGGGCAAGTAAAAACTGACTTCGGGCAAGTGAAAAAAAACCTTAGCGTTAACCCTGCAGGGCTGTCTGTGTTTATTGCTAAATTATCACTAATGCAGTTAATCTCGACAAAATTATGAATATGTTGTGTCGATATAGATAGTGCTCCTAAATTTTTGTGCTGGTGCTCCTAAAATTTTCAGTAAGGAGCACTGGTGCTCCTAGTGGAAAAAGTTAGTCTGGAGCCCTGCCCTTGTCCGTGTCTGTGACTGCCGTTTCGTTTCTGCTGCTGGTTGAAATCTGTACTCACACAGTGTGCTGAATGATTTATTTTACCCGCACAAAACTATTTTTAGTTGCAAATGCGAGTGCGGTGACGGACGGAGTAAAATATCGCCACACTGCCGACATTTTACTCCGTTACCGCACGCTGTTTGATTGTGTTTATCAAACCACGCCGCTATTATTCGGCCTTGCTTTTCACTTATTCCACCAAATACCGAATGTGTGTTTTTTTGCAATATTCGGCCGAATATAAAATAAATGTTTTGAAGGAGCAGCAGCGGCGGCAATGTAGCGGAAACATTGTGCATGTTAGGACAAGTGCACTTACATTGATCACTTCCATGAAATAAAACGAAAAATTGGAAAAGAGGAAAATAATTTAGAAAATTGCTTAAATAAAATTAGGGAACTGATCACAGATGTATTGTTTCTGTGTGTTTTTACATCTATTGCGTTAACCTGCAGCTATGCTTTTAATGAAGCTGACATGTCACCCCCCTGGTGGTTGAGACTGAAAACCACTTCTTGTAATATATATCAATCTTTTGATCTGCCACAATAATGTAATGAATTTAAATGAAAATACCTCAAGTTGAGGGCTTTTCTCTGCAATTTTGAGATGAGATTAAAAAAGAGATCAGTTAGATCAATTAATTACAGATCATAAATAATTAATCTCTCCATTATTTTAATCTCTTGACAGCAATAGTAAATAGTTAGATTACTCATCTAAAATGTAAAATAGGCTACAACATTTATATATATATTACATTACTGTACAATCGTCTCATAACCACTTTATTTGCCAAATGCATCAGACAGATAGACTTGGCAATCAGCGCTAAAAAACTATGACAAACAGACACCAGACAACAATAATGCACATTAGCTGCAACAAGATATGCTTCCATAATAAACTCCAAGTAAATGACCACAGCAAAGATAAAGTGCATGTGTGTAAAAATAAGTTACTATTGATAAAATCATTAATATAAATAGTTCATCATTTATCTAATTTAGGCTATTTGTTAACGTCGTCAAAAAACGGAGGCGCAGCGCAGGTCCGCTGCGCCCTGTGAGTGACACCAATTGTGAAATTGAAAAAATAGTGTTTCTTTATACACAGTATTATAGTTTTTAACTTTCACTTATTCTTCTGCAGCATCGGGTAGTGTTAAAGCAGATAAAAAGAGATCCACACACACAAAAACAACACATTACATATATAAACTTTATGAAGAATCTCATGTTTCACTTGCAGTAATGGTGTTTTAATACTGCTGCAAAAACATCATAGAAATCTTTGGTATTTTATTGAACACTGTAACTGTTCTCACCTCTAACTGAATCATTACCACTTCAAAACAGGTTAAGTAGGGGAACACAAACAACCATTCTGGAGGTTAACAGGCAGCCTAATCTCATTCATTCGATGATCGGGGGTGAATGGGGTGGGGGAGGGTTGCGACAAAGCTGAAATGGCCGCGTTTCCCAATAAAGATCATTTTTAGGATCTTAGCCATGATACTGTTAATTCATGTTGTGGTACATCTGGATTTCTGTGATCTCACAACTAAGAAAATTAACAGTGGTGTGTGTTAATACCAGAAAAATAATAGGCTATTATAATATAATGGACACTGGCGCCAACTTCAGGTCAACATTGGGGGGGTCACAATGTTTTCTTATTAAATCTTGACATAAGATTCAACACAGCTGACGGGAGGAAATGTAATTTTAACTTTTTTTTTTTAACTTTTATACATCCCTGATTAATATCTGTTTATTTTGGCCTTTATCACTAATCTTAAACCGCTTTATCGTAGCCTCCAATACAATACCCCATCAGATATTTAAATGTGCTGTCCATATCGAATGACACAGATGAGTTTATTCATTTTATTGATCAGAGCCACAGCCGCACCAGCGGTTAGAGAGCGTTGAGAGAGCTGGATGAATGTCCACCGCTCCTTCTGGCACATCACCACCATCACCACCACCCGCCAGGACTGTGACTGCAGAAGTGCTGGAGATAAATGTCTCTTCTAGCAACCAACGAGACACTAAAATAAATGAATTAGAACCCGAAAAAGATGAAAAATAAATAAAATGTTTGATAAAACTGTGTGAATTGTCTGTTTCTTGTATTGAAAAGCCTGTATCCGAACATGCATACTTACATTTTAGAAGCACTGAATGAGGTCCAGTCTCCTTCATATTGTACAGTAGGGGAGAGTGTGTGTCCTCATGCGCATTTACGCATGATGCACAACACCAGCAGTTCATTGAATATTATTTTTTTTATCTCCAGACACGCCGATCGTCCAGGTTCATACAGTGCAATTGTTTGGAATGAAGCCGCATCATCCTGATAAACATTGACTCATCGAACTATTTATATTTATGATTTTATCAATAGTTTTAACTTTTTTTTTTTACACACATGCACTTATCTTTGCTGTGGTCATTTACTTGGAGTTTTTTATGGAAGCATATCTTGTTGCAGCTAATGTGCATTATTGTTGTCTGTTGTCAGTTTTTTCATAGTTTTTTAGTGCTGATTGCCAAGTCAAATGTCTGATGCATTTGGCGAATAAAGTGGTTATGAGACGATTGTACAGTAATGTAATATATATCTTAATGTTGTAGCCTATTTTACGTTTTAGATGAGTAATCTAACTATTTACCGTCACTGTAATGCCACGGACGTGGAAGCGCTGCGAATAGTCTCGAAGCGAAGCCAGTTTCCTTTCGGCACCCATGTTAACCAATAGTGTCATCCACACCGGCCGCGGAGCTGCGGGGCGTGGCCGGCTGCAGCGATTGTTTTGGCGTCTGGTCTATTTTCTGCACGAGCCGTGAGCGAATGTGTCAAGCCGGGCAAGAATATAGGCTGCACATATTAGTCAGTGGTATCTGAACAGAGAGAGAGAGAGAGAGAGAGAGAGAGAGAGAGAGAGAGAGAGAGAGAGAGAGAGAGGAGGGGGTTGAGGCACACACACGTCAAATAGAGAGAGATACTCATGATGGAAAAACAGCCCCAGATGTGACGAAGACAACAGCTGGGAGCAGAAATGCGTGTCTGATGTGAACGGGCTCGCACGAGAATTTCGGTGCGCTGCGCTTCGCAGCACTTCGTTGGCAGTGTGGCCCTGGCGTAAATCTGGTATTCTCTTGTCTGTTTTGTCTGCAAGCGCACTGTAGTTTGCAGTTTGCAGCCACAGAAATGGCGCCTATGATATTAAATCTTCTTAACTGCTTTTGGGAAACATGGCCATATGACAGATGATGGCGAGGAAAGAGACCGGTTTAAGTTTTGACAGCTAAGATGTGATTGGTTGCTGCATGATGTGTGGCGTACAATGATTGGTTAGATGTGGGGCACACCCCAGATCAGCTGATAGGAGGGCTGAGAAAATAAATGAATGCATGTGAGACACACACGTTTAAAATGCACGCACGTTTTATTAAAATGCGTGTGATGCGCGTCTGGCTATCGGCGCGTCATACACCAACTGCAGCAGGAGGACATCAAGAGGACAGACACCATTAATTCATTGTGTAGTCATTGTGTAGTCCATTGTTTTACATGTTTGACATGTATGTTCTTATACTGTGGTTCTGGCAGAAGCATCTAGGTTTTGTAACCTGGATTTGAGTGTAGCTTTTCAGTACTTACAATTTTCAATTTTATTTATAAAGCCCAGTATCACAAATCACAATTTGTCTCACAGGGCTTTACAGCATACAACAGCCCTCTGTCCTTAGGACCCTCGCAGCAGATAAGGAAAAACTCCCCCAAAAAACCCTTTAACAGGGGAAAAAATGGTAGAAACCTCAGGAAGAGCAACTGAGGAGGGATCCCTCTTCCAGGACGGACAGATGTGCAATAGATGTCATACAGAACAGATCAGCATGATAAATCTGTAATCTGTAATCTGTATGACAGAAATGATGAGACAGAAAGAGAGACAGAGACAGAGAGAGATGCAGGAAAGACGGTAATGACAATAGCTTACAACAACATTAATAAAAGTAATAATATTATAATTATAATTCTGGCTATTGTGGGACAAATACGTTGAAAAAAACACTTTCATATGACATATTGATGTTTCTTTATTTCTGCACTCTTCCCTCATCATTCACTTTAATCAGGTCTACCTGAGCATTTAAAACAAACACTTCCTTCTGCTCCATAGCTTCCCCTCTTTCAAATGGACCAATATTGCACGCACAGCCTTTTAAACTGTTGTATTTCTAAAACGCACGTGCGAAATAGTAAGAAAATGTGCATGCGTTTTATTAAAACGTGCACGCAAATTATAAAGCGTGCATGCGTTTTAAAAAAGACAAACATATGCATATCACCTCCCGGTCTCCGTAGAGATGCATTTATTTATAGTAAACACATTTTATAGTGAGCAGCATACATATGTCTCTTACAAATCTCAACCGTGTTTACAAAGTTTGAATGAACGAGAAGGATGTAAAGCAAATGGAGGCTGCTCCCCTGTCCTTTTGCCCCTGTCTGCAGGGACGAACGGACCACATGATGGGGCCAAATGGATCATGTGCATAATTAACCACAAAACAAGCAAATACTTCATCTTAATGACATATAACACTCATTATGCTTCAGCTGAATCCTCTAAGCAAATGACCATGTTGAACTGAAATTAGTTTATCATGTTAAATGTTGGAAATTGTATGGAATTGCTCCAATGCGTTAAACCAATCTTTGTGCAGAATCACACAGCCTGATATGCCCTGCAAACACAGTGGGACTACTGTGTTTCTTACCCTCACCCTGGTTATTTTCTGAAAGCACAGAGCAAAGAAATGTCTTTTTTCTCCCCCGGTCTGCTGTCTGTGATCTCACAACTAAGAAAACTAACTTTGGGGAATACTAGAAATAATAACCATTATTTGACATGTGGATGGTGGATCTATAAATAGGATAATATAATTAATTCAGGTGGATGCGCACATTGCATCAGCGCATCTCTACTGTGTACTGCTCAGATGCAGGAAGAATGTGTTTATGTTTCTCATCAGTTAATTGCATCTATATTCATTGACATGATTGTGAAATCATTATTTAATAACAGAATGTAGTTATGGTGTCTTTTGAACACTGGAAATAATTTATTAGTCTAAAGGTTTCGGGGAAAATTGAAATGCGCCCCGGATTTTCAGCCTCATGTGACTGAATGGAAATAAAATATAAATAGCCTATTTCAGAGTCCGACATTAACGGTTGCCCAGTCCTTAGCCGCCAATGTTAGCTCATGTACAACACAGGTACCACACAGAAACCTTTACAAAGGGTCATAATGTGCTTCTAGTGACTGTCAAATCGTCAGCGAAAGATGTTTACACTGCGGACACAGAGATGGGACAAAGATCCTCTGTGAAGGAAGACGGTTCACTCTGCTCTGCCGCCAGGAACAAACTGGGAGGCAAAGATCCTCTCTGAGGAAGAGGGTTCACTTTGCTGCAGGGTTCACCAAAACATTTTTTTTTTTTTTTTTTATACAATAAACATTATCAAATTAAATGACTGAAGATGATTTTTTAAAGTCAAATAAAATATTGGGGATTTATGTAAAAATATACATAGAGACATATAAATAATTATATAATTAAAGATATGTAGGCTATGTTAGGTGAATACACCTGTCAGTGACCCTGACCACTGGCATTGGCAAAAGAACTGGAGTTGGTCCCTGGACGCTGCACTGCAGATGCCCACTAGTGTATACAGTAGTAGGATGGGTCAAATGGAGAGGTCAGATTTTGTTTCAATGTATGTTATGTGCTGAGAAAGGACAATAAAGAATCTTCTTCTAATAATAATTTCTTAATAACCAGGAGATAAAAGAATAAAGAGATTTCAAAGACTTAGAAAATAAGGGACATGAATCAAAACAACAAGAAACAAGATATATCCCCAGTCATGCACACCCAGTTTTAATAAACTCAGTACTGTTTTTCAACACATATATTGTTTTGTCTTCATTCAATGTAATTAGCACATATTGTTATTGCGCCATTGGTTTTGGCCTTGGTGCCCCACATTTTGGCTGTGATGCCCCAATAAATTTGTATTTATCAAAGGCCAAAGTGGCCTTGCCCTAAAGATGACTTAATTCCAGGCCTGTAATTGTGTATTTCCTCTCCTGTTTCTGTCCTCGGAGGGGCCATTTGCAGTGTGCTGCTTTTTTATGTGCTGCTGCCTCCATTGGCTGATCGTCTCTGCTGACGTAAGATATAAGTTATGAGCGAAAATATGCACCACACAGCCAGAAAAAAAAACCTCTTAAGCAGGGCAAGTAAGAATTTCGATGGGGCAAGTAGATTTGAGAAGTACTTGCCCGGCAGGGCAAGTAGGAAAAAACCTTAACGTCGGACCCTGCTATTTAGAAAGTGTTTCTTGCTGACAGACGGACTCTATCTGATCCATAATCAAAGTGAATGGAGGAAATAACAAATCATGAAAAGAAAACTAGTAAATGCAGAAAGTTGTTTATGTTTCTTTTGTTGTTCAGACCAACAATTAACAGATTAATAGATGGTGAGCAGGCATCTCAGAGCAGCCACCTCCGACAGCGATTCCGATTTACAGTATACTATTGTTTAAAATTTTGATTTAGTCTATTGCAATTTTCAACATTTTTTATGATGGATATTAGCGGTCCATCGTTAAAACAGGCCATGGCAGAGTTCATTTATAAATATGAACTAGGCTACATTTTAAACTGTGATCCAGTGTTAAATTTAAACAGATAAGTCAACAGCAGACCGCTTGGAATTAGATCTTTGCCTTTGTGGCTTGAAAACAAAGTCTTCTTGTTAACATCAAGATTGAAATCCAGTCCAGCCCTACGTGGAATTGTCAATGTTACATTTTCTTCATTTTCTTTCTTTATGAGGCTGGTTATGTGACTTACAGTATCCTACAGAAGCATTCGCTGCAGTACATGTGAACTGCGACATGAATATTTGTGTATGTTTATGAATTAGTGATGAATCTGGTGAAGGAAGCACAGCTCACCTGCAGCTGTTCAGTCAACATGCACGAAACCTCCTGAATGTTGAAATAGCAGCAATACCACATTCATTGATAAAATGACACAAGCGATGGGAAGGGGGTGGCAGTTTTAGAAGGGGGATGATATTATCTGCTGACATGTGCCACCTGGTGGTTGTTTGCGCACACTGCAGCTACTCCTGGATATAGTAATTAACCCTCCTTTCCCCCTCAACTGCAGACATCAGATTCTCACGTGTAAACAAACCCAGTGTGCGCAGCTCTGCCCCTCGCATTTCTACTAAAATTTGATCCCCTTCATGTTGCCATGCTTGGCTCACAGCCTGTGAGACACTGTTGTCTCCAGTAGTAAGTTTATAAACATAACATTATGTTCATCACATGTTGTATTGCTTATTGCAATACAAGTTGGATTTTACACCATGATGCCATCAGCACAGGTTGCTGATGTAGGCTGATTAATTTGCTAGAAAGTGTCATAATGACAAATGTTCGCTCAGTCGGATTGCATATAATCAAATAGGGCTGGGTATCGCCACTGATTTCCTGAATTGATTCGATTTCGATTCAAGGGGTCCCGGTTCGATTGGGTTCGATCCAATATTGATTCAACTGGAGATTTTTCAGTTACAATACCAATTTTTGCTAGTATGTGAAAGAGATTCTCTCAGAACTAATAGTGTAACATTTACAATGAATTACTTTTTAAAAAGAATAAATTCACAACAGGAATAAAACTAATAACTAAATGTTGTTTCTAGAGCAGCAACAGTAATATCAAAACAGCAAAGTCACACTAGGGCTGTGCAATTGCCTCTAAATTTCATATTGTGGATTGTCATTGCTCTAGATTGCCAATACACGATTAAGGGGCCGTTCAGATGTAGCGTCTTTTTTTTTCTTTTTTTCGATGTTTCAGTCCAACATGAAGTTTAATTTTATTTTATTTTATTTTTCATTTTATTTAATTTATTTTTTTTATACTTTTTTTCCCCCAAAACAACCGCTTATTAACCCCCCCCCCCTACATAATTTGTTACATATCAGTGATAACACACATCCTTCCTGTCTTACCATAAGCAGACAAGCAAATATAAGTAAACAGAAAAAAAAAAAAAACATGAAGCAAAGAGGTATATTGTCAATGGATTGAAATGAGGCAAGAGTCAATTATCTGAGAAAAACATTTCATTTGTCCTGTAGTGTCTTTAAGTTAGCTATGTAACTAATCATGCAGCCCCAAACCGAATTGAATCTTCCAGGTAATCCTCTAAGATTGTATTTAATTTTCTCCAGGTCTAAGTACAGCATAAGGTCCTTAAGCCACAGGGAAGCTTTAGGGGCAACTGGCGATTTCCATTCTAACAAAATCCTTCTACGTGCTAATAAGGAAGCAAAGGCAACACTATCCTTAACCTTTTTCCTAGTGATTTGATGGTCAGATAATACTCCAAAAATAGCCAATTCTGCACATGGAATCAACTTTACATTTAATGCTTCAGCAAGATGTTTAAAAATAGCCGTCCAGTAAACTTGCAGACGAGGACAAGACCAAAACATGTGAGTCATATTTGCTGGTGTCATATGGCACCTATTGCATGTGTCAGTGATATTGGAATAGATTTTGGAGAGTCTGGAGTTTTTAAAATAGACACGATGAACAACCTTAAATTGTATCAGGTTAAGTCTGGAGCAAGGTGTACTGTTGTTTATTCGGATTAATGCTGAGTCCCAGTCACTGTCTTCGATAACTCTGCCGAGTTCCTGTTCCCAGTCTTTCCTGATTTTATCAAGAGATGTCTCTCTGAGATTGGATATTAAGGTGTAGATTTTTGAGATAAGGCCTTTCTGATTTGTGGGAATGTCCAAGATTGAGTCAATTACTGAGTTAGGTGGGATATTGGGGAAGCAGGTGCTGTTTGATTTTACAAAATTACGAATCTGGAGGTATCGGAATAGGTGCAACTTTGAAAAGTTAAATTTTTCACATAATTCACTGAAGCTAGCAAAGACATTATTAATGTAGAGATCACTTAGCTTGGCAAGGCCTGAACTTTGCCATAAAGAGAAGGCATTATCAATGCTAGAAGGGAGAAAGAGATAATTGTTATGTATGGGGCTGTGGTTAGACAATCCTTGGAGTCCATAAGTACATCTAAATTGGAGCCAAATTTTAAGAGTGGAGATGACAATTGGGTTGCTTGTAAATTGGGATGGTCGAAGAGGCAATTTTGATCTAAGCAGAGCTAGGAGTGAGGTATAACAGGATTTAGCTTCCAATTTACACCAGTTTAATTTAGGTTCGCAAATCCAGAGAATCATTTTGTTTATGTTAGCTGCCCAATAATATAGTCTTAGGTCAGGGAGTGACAAACCACCAATGGACCTGTGTCTTTGTAAAAATTCTTTCCTTATCCTGGCGGTCTTACCTCTCCATATAAAAGACAAAATTAGCTTATTTATAACACGAAAAAATGAGTTGGGTAGGAAAATTGGCAAGCACTGGAAAAGATACAAAAAACGTGGAAGCACGTTCATTTTAATGCAATTTACCCTGCCTGCTATAGTTATATGCAAATTACACCATCTGTCCAGATCTGATTTAAGCTTGTTGATTAGGGGTGGAAAGTTGTTCTTGTAGAGATCTGACATCTTACGGCAGATATGTACGCCTAAATATTTAAAGCTATTTTTAGACACTTTAAATGGGAGAAAGGCATCAGGGATCCCAAGGGCTAAGCTATTTACAGGAAAGCATTCACTCTTTCGGAAATTCAATTTATAACCGGAAAATGCTCCAAAGCTGTTTAGTAATTCAATTGTCTTAGGGATGGTGGTTACTGGATCAGAAATAAACAATAATAAATCGTCCGCATATAATGATAGTGTATGTACCACGCCATATCTGTGGATTCCTTTACTAAAACTGGTTGATTTAAGTGCGATAGATAAAGGTTCGATTGCCACAGCAAATAGCAGCGGGCTCAAAGGGCACCCTTGACGAGTTCCTCTGCTAAGAGTGAAGTATTGGGATTTCATCCCATTAATGCTTTTGGATGCTTTAGGGGATGACTATAAAAGTGCAATCCAAGATATATACTTTGACCCAATACAGAACCTCTTTAAGACCTCCAACAGATAACACCACTCCACCCTATCAAAAGCCTTTTCCGCATTGGTCCAAGACCACCACTTCTGGAGTCTCCCTGGATGCTGGAGAAAAAAGAATGTCGAGGAGGCGGCAAATATTGGAGAAAGAGTGTCGGTTCTTCATAAACCCGGTTTGGTCGGGTGAAATAATACTTGGCATAATCGATTCAAGATGTAAGGCCAGTGCTTTGGCTAAAATCTTGTAATCGGCATTTAAAAGAGAAATGGGGCGGTACGAACTGCAATCAGTATCTTTTTTACCTGGCTTTAGTAATAAAGTTATTGACACCTCGGTGAGAGTTTGAGGCAGTGCTCCCCGGTCCAGAGAGTCATTGAACATGTCTAAAAGGAGTGGAATTAATTTATCAGCAAATTTTTTGAAAAACTCAATAGGGTAGCCGTCTGGGCCGGGGGCCTTGTCACTTTGCATTAGTCTGATTGAATCTGATATTTCATGAATTTCTAAGGGTCGATCCATTTCACTCTTCTGTGAAGCAGATATGGGCGGAAAATTTAAGTTATCTAGGAAATTCACCATGTTTGTTTTGTCAGTTGGGGATTGTGAAGTATATAATTTAGAGTAAAATATTTTAAAGGTTTCATTTATGACAGATGGTATCACTGTAAGTTCACCTGAGGGAGTTCTAATCTGTTTAATTTGCTGGGACACTGATTTGCTTTTAATTTGGCGTGACAAATGGCGTCCTGCCTTCTCACCATGTTCATAGAGAAATCCACGTGACCGTAAGAGTAATTTTTCAGTTTCTTGTGTAGACAGCAAGTTGTATTCCATTTGAAGATTTTGTCTCTCCTTGTCCAATTCAGGGGATTGAGATATTGATAATTTTCTGTCCAGTTCTATTATACTTCCCATGAGTTGTTCCTGTTTTTGTTTTTTCAATTTATTTTGTCTTGCAGAATAAGATATAATCTCTCCTCTAATTACCGCCTTCAGTGTCTCCCATAGTAAAGATGGTGATATGAGGTTAGACCTATTGGTGATCAGAAAATCATCGATTGGTTTAGAGATAGTATGGCAAAAGTCATCATTGTTTAACAATACGCAATTCAACCTCCATGGAGGACGTGTCTTTTGTAAAAGTGTAAATGAAAGGTCGAGTAGCAGAGGAGCATGATCAGATACCACTATTGCTGAATATTCTACATTATCGACAGCAGGAAGAAAATAATTATCAGTGTAAAAGTAATCAATTCTTGAGAATGTTTTATGGACCTGAGAGTAAAAAGAAAATTGTTTTTTATCAGGATGGAGAAAGCGAAATGGATCCACACCTCCTATTTGATCCATAAACGATGAAATTGCTTTGGCCATTTTGGAAGGAAAATCTTGCCTTGTGCTGGATTTATCTAACAATGGGTTTATTGTACAATTAAGGTCGCCCCCTAAGATTAAGTGGTGGGAAGTTAAGTCTGGTAAAAGTGAGGTTACTTTCCTGATAAATGCCTCATCATCCCAGTTGGGTGCATAGAGATTCACAAGAACAACAGGTACATTGACAAGGGAGCCTGAGACTATAACAAACCGGCCTTGGTGGTCAGCTACAACATTTGTTGGGAAAAATTGTATTTTTTTATGTATCAAAATCGCTGTCCCCCTTGCTTTACTGCTAAAGTTGGAGTGGAAACTTTGGCCAACCCATGAAGCCTTTAACCTGTGGTGATCCTTAGTGATCAAGTGCGTCTCCTGTAAGAAAGCAATTTCTGTTCTAAGATGCTTTAAGTGGGAGAATACTCTTCCCCTTTTTACTGGGCCATTGATCCCTTTAACATTCCAAGAAACAAATCTCAGACCAGATAACCCTTTTTTTGTAGCATTAGCCATAGTCAAATTTGTATGTACATGGTAGGAAGAAACACTGCTTTATGGAAGGATGTAGTGCTAAAAACAAACAGCAAATCTGTAGGATCTACCTCCCCAGTTCCCCAAAACAAAAACCTTTAGGACAGAGAACAAATAAACACACCTAAACCTCCCTAAGCTCGTCCTAAGAACAAGAACTAGCAGCGGGACTCCATAAACTGTGTTACTTCCGATTGGCATAAATCTTTAAACTAAACACTCACAGAGCAGGTAGAGCTGTATCTGCATATGTGTCTACAATGTACAATAGGCGCAAAATAAAGAGAATGTAGCTGGGGGGCTGCTGTACACCCATATCAGCATTCAAGTTACACGGGAAGTAGCCCCAAAAATAAATAAATAAATAAATAAAAAGTAAAAATAAAAAAATAAAATTAAGGTAGAAATGTTAATCTCCAAACAAAATAATAATAGTAATAATAATAATGATAAAGGGTAAATAGAAAGGGCCTAATAATAACTTTAAGGAGGAAAAGAGAAAATAATAATATTGAAATAAAAGAGCTGGCTAATAGACATACATTAATGCCAGTTTCACACCATCTTATTGAGATTTAGTATATCTGATTATTTATAAACGACCAACCTTTAACCTGCACAGGGTCCACATGTAACCGGGGTCCTTAATAGTCCACTAGCCGGTGGGAGCAATACACTCCTTGTAAAAATCCTCGGCTTTTTGTGGGGAGTCAAAGTATAAGTTCTCATTTCGAAATGAAACCTGGAGACGTGCAGGATGTAGTAGGCGGAATTTTATTCCTTTCAGGTAAAGAGAGTTTTTGACGGCGTTGAATGCAGCCCGTTTTTTGGCCAGAGCAGTGCTGATGTCCGGATACACTCTCAGCTTGGAGCCGCGGTAATCCATCTTGTGTTGTCTGGCCCATCTGAGGACTTGTTCCTTCTCTTGGAAGCGGAGAAATTTGACGATAAAGGCTCTTGGTTTCCCTGCGCCGGCATCGCCTGGTCTAGGTCCGAGGGAGCGATGGGCTCGCTCTATCTCAGGAGGGCTGCTGAAAACACCGGGGCCCATCACCGCCATCGGCAGGTTGGAAATAAACTTCGTCGGGTCTTGGTCCTTCTCACTCCCTTCAGGTACGTTGATAATCCGCAAATTAGAGCGCCTGGACCGATTCTCGAGGTTGTCCACTCGTTCCAGGAGCACCGTGGCTTGGGACTGCAAAGACTAAACAGCAGCTTCCATCTCTGTGATTTTCTCGAAGTTTTCACCCACCAAAACTTCAGTTTTAGTGAGACGGTTGTTAAATGACGTCACCTGCTGGCCTAGTGAATCGACAGACTGCTTCAGGGATTCAGTTGATTGTTGAATCAGGATAGCCATGTCAGCTTTGAAGCTATCACGTTGCTTGCAGAATAGGGCCTCAAGATCAGTCTTGGTGATGGGGTCGGAGTGACCTCCGTTGGCAGCGCTCCCACCTCCTGGCCCCGGGTCTGGAAGCTCCGAAGTGGCGGCGGCCATGCTAGCTAGCTTAGCTGAAATGCTAGCTGCTCGAGTAGTTACTGACGGTGGAGCATTAGAATTAGCGGTGCTCATTGCGTCGCAGTGTTCTTTCACACATAAAAATGAGTAATGCGCGATTTAGCCGGAGGAGAAGCACTGTTAAATTGGTAGACTTGAAGAGTAAATGAAAAGTTCAGCTGGAGCTCCCCGCTCGCACGTCTGCTCTCTACCTCATCAAACCCGCAGATGTAGCGTCTTTTGCGCGCACAAAAACCATTAGTTTCACACCGTAGCGGCGCGCATTCGGAGCGATGCGCCTGTTTTTTCCTGCGCGTCCGTGGCGCACAGAGATGGAAAAATCTCAACTTTTTCGAATGCAGCAAACGCAATGCATGTCATGTGATAAGAATTAACCAATCAGCTTCATGGACCTGCTTCTTCTGGGGGGGGGGGGTTACGGCCATGGCACATCTCTTACGTTGATCACTACCAGTCAGCATGGCAGCCAACACTGACACTGTTGTGGCTTTGGTGGCAAAGTAAAACGCCATATCTCCAATTTGGGTTTATCCCAGATGCCAGAGGTGAGCCGAAGGACACAACAACATGGTAGGAACTAGGGGTGTAACGATACATTGATTGAAATACACATAGCACGTCTGTGTCACTATTTCTGGGCAAGCGCGCCTCCGCTCAAACAACAAACAGAGCTCAGAAATAAAATGGTTAAATCATATTCTGTGACTTGACGTAAATGATTGTGTTAGATGGGCATATGATATCGCTTCATATTGATCGCAGGCTCCAGAATCAAATTGAATCAAAATCGTATCGTGACAGACTTTGTGATATCGGCAAACATCATATCGTTATCCAAACAAATCGATATAATATCTTATCGTGATGAAGCTGGTGATTTACACCCCTAGTAGGAACTTAGATGCAATAGGCTAAAAGATACAGGCTACAGCCTAGACCTACCACCGCATTTTTATATTTTTTGTGTTATAATGACATTATTTTAATATTTTGCATCACATGCAAAAGTGAGCGTCTCCGGCTTCTCCCAACACCACTGCGCTGCCTGCACAAGCCAGAGACGTATTGCTCCTCCACACTTCAAGTCGCTGTCATTAACTTTTAACCTTCAAAGGCGGCAGTGCCGCAACATTGTAGGAATTTATGAAAGCCCCTGTAAACATTTTAATAGTTACACATTAAAGCAATATTTATTTGCAATGACTCTACTGAACGACCCCGAAGCATGAGCAAACGGGCTTTGTCACTTCGGATCAAAGAGATGCACCCTGTCACTGTTGGCGCAGGGCTGACAGGGCACCCTCCGCTGAGAAGAGAGAGAGAGGAGAGGAGAGGAGAGGAGATGGATTGTAGGTCTGTTTGTAAACGGGGCTTCTCTGACCATCATGTATTTCCCCAAAAAACATCTGTTAATGCACGGTAGAGCGCCGTTTTTTTGTTTTTTTTTTCCAAAATCGCCTTGATATCCAGCAAATCACCTGGCAACCCTCCACTCACCAATATACGATTTGATCGCTGATCGTCCCAGGCCTAAGTCACACTGGAATCAAATCTAAAATGTCAATGAATTAAATCATATTCCTGACATCACAATAATTGATGTGAAGTTTAGAAAGAATAATGAACACAGACATCAGCCAGTATCAGTCCTCCTGTCCTCTCTGCTCCTCCAACTGCTGCTGAGGAGATTCACTGCCTGCAGGTCACATGAGACAAACTGAACTAATCCGTTTAATGTAAACAGTTGTTGTTTTAACTTAGTACTTAGTAACAATCTGCAATTAACTTTATTTTGAAAAACGAACACCGGAGTCATCATCTGCCTGTCTGGCTGTACTGCGGCATGCTCAAGAGTGGAGGGGAGGCAAAGAGACGACAGTCCGAAGTAGAGGGAGAGAAAAGGGTGAGAGAAAGGTACCTAAGCGAGGTTAAGTTTGATGCATTTTTTTGTTCAAGCCTGTGAAAATGACCCTAATGTTCACGTTCCCACTGTCTCTTCCTCTCACTTTAATCACACTGTCATCATCTGAGCAAATGGCATTGAACTTTTGTGTGCTCTCATAGCTCCTTAGCTTGTTTTAAACTCGGTGAAACATCCCTTCAGGATCATTGCAGGTAACAAGCCACCACTTCAAGGTGCATTCCTCAGTGCTGTGATAGCAGTCTCTGCATGAAAAACATGATCTGTGATGCATAAGGTGTAGAGCTTAGATTGGGCCCAAAAAATCCAGCCCGAGCCCACCCGATCCCGTGCATGTTCTGTCCGAGGACGGCCTGGCCCGTCCCTTTAACTGTAATTGCGAGCCCGAGCCCGAGCCCAGGTTAAACCCAACATTTTTTTTAAGGATACGAATGTGGACATTGAAGGCTGAGTCTTTCTTTCCATGGCAAGCCTTCGTTATGTGCCTTTTAACTGTTGATGTCCCTGTCTTTTTGCTGTCATATACCAGCATTGTGCTGCACTTAATAATAATAATAATAATAATAATGATGAATTTTATTTTAAAGTGCCTTTCTTGACACCCAAGGAACCTTTACAGTCAAAGACAATAAAACATCAGCAGTGTTCAATCAAGATAACAACATTACAGCACAAAATAAAATATAAAACACTGAGTTAACAATGAAATTACGAAACAGGGAAGGCTAATTTAAAAAGGTGCGTTTTCAGTTGACATTTAAAAGAAACCAGGGAAGTGCACTGGTGCAGGACAAAGGGCAGAGCATTCCAGAGATGGGGGCCAGCAACACTGAATACCCTGCCACCCATAGTGCGGAGTCTTGAGGGGGCAATGGTGAGAAGATGTGTATCTGAGGAACGGAGTGAGCGGGAAGAAGTGTGTGGAAGAAGACAGCCGGACAGATAAGGAGGGGCCAAGCCGTGGACAGATTTGAAAACCAGAAGGAGTAGTTTGAAATGGATGATTTATTTTATTGGGAACCAGTACAGTTGTTGAAGAGTAGGTGAAATGTGATCCCAGGGCCGTGTGTGTGTCTGTTTAACTGTGGGTGGGTAGACAAATGAGAAGTGAATTGCAATAATCTAGCTGGGATGTAACAAATGAATGGATGAGAGTTTCTGCAACAGATTGAGAGAGAGAGGGGTGGAGACGAGAAATGTTTTTCAGGTGAAAGAAAGCAGTTTTGGTGATGTGTGTGTCGAAGGAGAGGGTGGAGTCGAACATAACACCAAGATTTCTGACTTCAGTGACAGAGGAAGTGATGAACCCAGGGATGTTAAAGTTGAGGTAGGGGACCTTATGGAGTGTAGATGGGGAGGCAATGATGATGGCTTCTGATTTATCCTGGTAAAGTTTGAGGTAGTTGCAGATCATCCAAGTGTTTATGTCATTTAAGGTTGGATGGTGGGAGTGTGTCTGATGGCTTGAATGTAGTGTGTGTCGTCAGCATAACAGTGAAAATTAAAACCAACGATGCCAGTATGCATATTAAATCAATTATTTATGCTTTAATGTGTTTTACAGTTAAAATCAAGACTTTTTCACAAGCCACAGCTGAGCGGACTATTTAATCTTTGTAGTTCACAGGCGTTGCCATGGAAACCCGCTGTGGCCGCAGCGTAGAGAGCATAGTGACTCTGATCATTGAAGGGAAGTGAGATGATGGCTAAACGTTACGTGATATTACTCAGAAGATGATTATTTCAGAAAGCCAGTGCACTTCTTAACGCTTGTGTGTTACAGACTCTGGTGGTCAGAGGATGATGTACAAAAAACAACTTGAGATATTACTTTCATGATTCATTGGCGTTCATTTATAGGCCCAAGAAAATTTGTTTCAAATAATCAACATCCAAATAGTAGTCAAAATTGTTTTTAATTGCAACAAATAATTCATAAACATAGTCTAGTAGTCGAGATTAAATCATATAAACACATTGACAAATTAACGATTGTTTCCTATTTAAAATGAAATGCTACATTATCATTAATAATGAAATTTGAAAGTGATATGGGTATGTCCATCATGGCATTTGAAGGACGGAGATTGACAGATTGAGCACTGCTTGTTGGGACATTTGGAGACGACAAGATGTTGCTACAGTCTCGTCTCTCCTGCGCTGACGGAGCCCAGTAAGCGTGATTGGTGAAGACCCACGACTCCTTGTGCCGTTTCTCCCTTTTCTTTTCATTCTCTATCCTCTCTTCTTTTGCATCCCAGTCATCAAAATGATCAAATTCACCAAATAAATGAAATGAAACGATAAAATCACTAGGGGTGGGAATCACCAGAGACACCACGATACGATATTATCACGGTATTTAAGTCACGATACAATATTATCACGATATGGCGATATACTGCGTATTGCCATATCAACAATATCACGATATGTAGCAAAATTTTCAGCTGCAAAAGATGCTAACATACTTCGTCTTGATCAACATGTGTCATCTGTTAAAAAAAAAGTTTTCAGTCTATTCATCTTACTTCAAAAATTTATTCAAATAAAATTGACTTCAAGCAGCAGCTCATTCAAGTGTAAAAACACAAATAGCAGCTTGGTTGGAACCAAATATAAAAATAAAACATGTCTGTCTTTGCAGACAAATCTTACACAAATTAAAACATTGTGTATTACTCATTGTAATTGCCTCTTTTACCTGACAAACTTGACTGTATTTCAGCCATCATATAGTCAAACTTCACTGAATGCACACTATTGTACTTTTTACAAACACTGCAACTCACACAAGCTTTGCAGCTTTTAAAAATTTTCAAAGTAAAATGACTTTAAAATAAACTGAATAGAAAAATAAAACTTGACTGTCTTTTCTACAAGACAACTACAAGTCAAATGTTACACAAATCAAAACATCATCCGTTTGTATTCCAGTCTAGTCAAACTTAACTGAATGCAGACTTGAACTGTTGTACTAACACTGCAACTCACACAAGTTTTGCCGCTTTTAGTTGCAAAGTAAATTGTCTTTAAATTTAAAATAAATCTCAAAATAAAATATGTTCTCCAAAAACAAAAAAGTCACATGAAATTAAATTAGAATTTGTATTCTTAAATTAAAAAAAATAAATTTAAATGTTACAATGACATTAAATCAAAATGTACTGTAAAATCAATAAAGTGTAACAGTTTGCTCCTGGCTTGTGAGCTAAAGTTCAATGACAGGTGGACAGTGAAGAAATGTCAGCATTCTTGCTCAGAAAAAGGAGCTGATAAACATGTTCAGATGTCAGAGTGCTTCTTTGTGCTGTGACGATGTCACCTGCTGTTGAGAAGACTCTTTCTGCCGAGACGCTTGTACCAGGGAAACAGAGGTATCTTTTCGCCAGCTTAGCAAGTGAAGGATAGACTTCTTCATGTATTTTCCACCAGCTGAGTGGGTTCTCTGTGAGTGCCAGGGGTGCAACTTCAGTGTATTTTCTTACCTCCTCCTCAACTGTGGCAGACAGTGATTTTGGTGGTAATGCAACATCACCATAACTGTGACCAAGCAAGTCTTCAAGCCCGCATGACTTCTTGGCTGGGATGACAAGGGATTCAGGATCCCAGTGTGGTAACCAGCTAAATAAAATCATTTTTATTTGGCTTTGTGTTTTTAATAAATCTTTAGCTCTAAAACTCTAATAGAGTAGAGGCATTTTTCAGGCTGTGTTTAGCAATGAAAATTCATCATCACAAAAACAAACAACAAATAAAATATTACTTTTGTTATTTAAATGTTTGTTTACCTGAAGGGCTACAGCCTCAGCAACCACTCTGGCAAAGTGTCCTGTCTCTCTTCTGGGGTCAGGAACGGCAAGGTTTTAAACATGGGGTCGAGAGCTGATGAGGGTGTTTTTCTCCGTTGAAGTCACATATCTTTTGTTGAGATCTTGTCTGATGCTTTGTTTGATGTCTCGGACCAATGTTGTGTCGCCAATACTGTCATGTGTGTCGTGTAGCAGCTGCGCGAGCAGCGGAGCCACAACTGACAGAGTAGGACTCTTTTCCTCCGACATTACTGTTGTCGCCACCTTCATTGATTTTAAGGCCCAGACAATTTTCTGCTGTGTTTCCAAAGCGTGGTTTGCCACCGTACGTCTGTTGAAAAAGGCAGTAATGCGTCGCACTCTCGCCATAAGCCTGGCTACTGTTGGCAGGTTTAATGCCCACTGTGATGCAAAATTGAGTGTATGGGCGAAACACTTGACATGGACGTATCCTGCTAACTGAATGGCGACACACATATTAGACGCGTTGTCTGTTACCACAACCAAGTCTTTGTTTACAATCCCCCACTCTTCTGCTGCATTTCGCAGGAGGTCTGCGAAGTTGGCCCCGGTGTGGCTTTCATGTACCGCTCGCGTTTGGAGAACATGCGACTGTAGTTCCTAGTCATCTGTGATGTGGTGTGATGTTATGGTCATGTATGAGTCCACTGACCTCGACGTCTAAGCATCACAGGTTAACGCGACCCTTTCTGCTGTTCTCAAAGATTCTTCAACTTTCTGCTTAACCCCTCGGTAGAGTTTAGGCACAGCGGTTTCGGCAAAGAAACGGCGAGAAGGAATCGCATATCTGGGCTCAAGCGTCTTTAACATGTTGCAAAACCCGGCGTTTTCCACCACGCTGTATGGACGTAAGTCTTTCACCATGAAGTAAACGATGGACTGCATTATCTTCTTTGCTTCTTCTTCGCTCAGAATGTGGAGGTAGCTTCACTACGCTCAGTGTGTCCAATGTCGGTTGATTTTTTGCAAGCGCTGGTTTCGTTTGGCCATCACCTGCCAATGCAGCTGGGTGGTAGCGGGAGAGGTGAACTCTCATATTTGTAGCGTTGCCGGAGTATTTCACTTTCGCACGGCATTCCTTGCAGATCGTGTGTGTCATGTCAATGTCTTTCTTTCCCCCTTTGGAGAAAAATCCAAATAACTCTTGACTTGAATTTTGAAGGCGCGTTTACTAGCTCTTTCTCATTTGTTTCTCCTTCCTCCATCTTTACTGTGCTGTGATCACCTATGACCTACGTCACGTGCCAGCCAAATCTCGTGGTCGTGTATTTGTAAAATAATTTTGGTTGCTGGTCCTGGTTGCTTGTTTCTCTCCCAAGATCTGGCAACACTGAACACAACACAGCGTGGAGTGAGTAGCAAGATTGAGTGCCAATAGCAAGGAAACAGTCTAGTAGTAGTTTTTATACCATCTCGTGTATGTTCATTTATTTGAGTGTTTTCTAATGCTTGTGTTGACATGACATTTTCCTCCATGTGCCTTGACTGATGATTGTGATTGAAATCAGAAGAAAGCTATTGAGTTTAGAATAAATGTGTTAAAATGTATTTATTTTCTCCTGGTCCTTATTTTAAATAGGTTATAAAAACATTATCAATAATTTCGTTATCGATCAGCTAATATCGCCCACCCCGACACAGAAGTACATGAGACATATGACCTGTGGAAAAAATCGTATTCCTTTACCTCCTCATATTGCATCTAAAGGCATTAATCACATGAACGTAAGCAACCAATCAGACCTGAGCAGTCTGTTGTTGAAGTCTGTACAATGAGACAGTTGGTCGGGTCACAACACTCTGATTTAATTATGTCATGGTGCCAGCATCACATGCATGCAAGTATGGTGTTTGGTTTGATTTGTGAAATGTGTGAAAATGAACACAAGACGAAAATATCTCATGTTGCAAATTTGTTTGAAACCAGTCCATGGTTGATTTGGTGACCAGTGTGGATACTGGAGGTAGTGACAAATTTGTATCAATCAACAAAGGTAACTAACAACCATATCGTCTCTGTACAAAATGCAACAGAAGTACAGACTCACCTAATGTTTTTATTTCTGTATTGGGGTTGCAGCAATATCTAATAATATATCAGTGGACTATTTATGAACATTTGGTAAAAGTTGGTGATAAAAGCAAATGAATCTGTCCACCCATTATTTATGTCTCTATTTTTCTCAGAGACTTTTACAGTTATGGATTTGGAGTCCATAGCAAGCATCACTAGTGAGATTTAAGACTAGCCACTCCTACTGACATTCATTTAGACATGACCTCAGCAACATTCAGAGGAAAAGGTGCCGGGCTGTAGTCGTAGTTGACAAAATGTTAAAAACTTTTTTTTAATAAAGTCTGTTCATAATAGGCTACACATTTTTACAATTAGAGAATGTAAGAATGTAAGAATTTCTTTAGGCCTACAACGATAAACAAAAATTAAAATATTAAAAAACATAATCGTGTTCAATTCCAGCCCACAGGGAGCCACTGAAGAGGGACTTAAGAGCTGCATGTGGCTCTGAGACCACAGGTTGCCTACTAATGTATCCTAAATGGACTGCTCTGTACCTCTTCTGTGTTTACTGGAATATGTATGAATTTTGGTGCATAACTTTAAGTAGGAAAACATACGAATAGTACATCAAACCAGCCTGTGTGGGTATTAAAATGATAAAGTGTGTTTGTTTGATTTCTAGGGATCTACATGGTTTTGCCCCATTACTAGGGAGTGCGATGTGCACCTATAAAATGCACAGTGACCATTTTTTTGTCAAGTCACTGTACTCACATTGCTTCCAGCTACTTGCTGACATATCAGTACCTGAAACTGCTGTTCTTCAGTTTTTTTGTGCTACTGTGCACTCACTTAAATAACAAATTCCAGTGACAGTACCCCTCTGTTAGTCTTTCTCTTTTCTGCTGGGCCTGGATGGTGATCTAACAACTGGGCATAACTTTGTCACAGCTTTACAGGCTAAGCAAGACTGTTAACTTGTTGAATGTGGTTTAATGCTGTCATTGTGTTATTGTTGTGATTGTTTGAAGATAGAGGCAACTCAAAGTTCCTGCCTTTTTTCCTTTGTCTTTGTCCTGACCACACGGTCAGACAAACACATCCCCTGATCTGAAGCCAGCTTTGATTCGGCCATCTTGTAGTTCTCTGTTAACAGCCATTTTGTTTTGTAGGCCAAACGGCCCTTTGATCACCACATCCGCCTCTCTCTCTCTCTCTCTCTCTCTCACTCACTCACTCACACACACACACACACACGCACCAAGGCTGTATTTAGTTAGTTAGTTAGAATTTTTGTGTTTGGTTTTGCTTTGCTACTTTATGAATAAATATAATTTTGGAATCAACCTCTGCTGCGTCAAGAACTCCGAAATCCTTCAGGCTTTACTGTTAATTTTGGTCGTGGTTATTATTTAATTATTAATCAAAATTCCAAATGCGTATTTTATGAGACTGATATCTTTAACTGGCTATCATTTTCCCTTTCCGGGAATGGTGCTCCACGAGGTGATTTAATGTTAATTAAGTCACATTATTTAACATAATTATTAATTATAATTATTAATTATTTCCAATAGCCAATTTACGACATTAATAGTGTCCCCTTGGTGAGGCCTAATATTGTTGTTCCCAACATAATTGGTGCCTCCTTGTGACGCCCTAATTTATGTTCCCCACGTAATTGGTACGTGTGGCTATCGCTGTCAACCACACTGTGTTAGGTAGTTGTCTTTCCTTTCTCACTGTCTCACCATTACAGGATGCAGGGGTACCAGATTGGCACACACACACGCACACACACACGCACGCACGCACACACACACATATGCATGCACAAGTCCTAAGTGAAGGTGGTATCACCTTGCTGTGTAATCAGCATGACATGCATGTTGTCTAGTTTCCACACACTCAGGTATGCATGCATGCACACACACACACACACACACACACACACTCTAATGATGTTATATGTTAAATGTCCTGGGCCCCCTCCCAATAAGGTTTAAGTAGCTTCTATGGGGTGCCCCTTTTCACATGTCGTGGGGCATACTTTGGTATACCCTGATGCTGATGTGTGTACAACTGTACTTTTTGTTGACGTGTGAATAAACTTGAAACTTGAAACTTGATCATTAGAGGTTAATTAGAAGATAGATGAGCTACTCAGGGATGTTCATTCCCTCAATTGTTATTTACAGTGGGAAAGACACATTAAGGCATGTCTAGTGTGTGCAGTTTACAATGAAAAAAAAATAAGATCACAAAAAAACAACAGATGAAATAAAAATGAGTAAAAAAACATGAGCCTGTTTGTCTAATAATTCATCCATCCATCCATCTTCTAACCACTTCATCCTCTTGAGGGTCGCGGGGGGTCTGGAGCCTATCCCAGTTGACATTGGGCGAGAGGCAGGGTACACCCTCGACAGGTCGCCAGACTATCACAGCGCTGATACATAGAGACAGACAACCATTCATGCTCACATTCACACCTACGGACAATTTACAGTTATCAATTAACTAGGGCTGACCCAAAAAATTCGAAGTTTCGAAGCTTCGAAGCTTCGTTCGATGGCATGGGATTCGATTGTGAAAAAAAAAAATTCGAAGCTTCAGCGCTTTTTTTCCCGTTTTTTTTGGGGAGGCCTTAAATGCAACACTAACACTGTCAACGAGCCACTAGCGCACTCAGAGCCGCTCTGAGTCTGGTGTCAGAGACACTTCTGATCTTTTGAGTTGCGCATCTGTTTGATTGTGTCGCAATGTGCGCCGAGAGTTGTAATTTAAGGTGCTCACAGACTCGTGTGCACTGTAAGCGGTGCATTGAGCGCACTTCCGCGTTCTTGCACGTTTCTGTCATGCCGATGTGAAAAAATACATGTCGAGCAGTCTCTTGAGTGACACTGGTGAGTGGAGCGGAGTCCACACGGTCATAAAATCTGAGGGTTATACAATACATCATCTGTTAAATGGCTGTTGGATCCTTAAACCTGCATCATAAGGCCCGTTTCTACTGAAGATGTTCCTGGTACTATTTGGGGGGCAGGAACTGCTACAGGAACGTCCTCTCGCTCGGCCCTCTCAACCGCCGTGTCTCCACTGAGCGGAGTAGGAGGAAGGTTCCTGTAAAGTTACCGGGCTCTGGATGTGACGTAATCGTGGCGTGACCATTTTGACCGGGGCGACGTAGGGATGTAGTTAGCCATTAGCTGTGTCTGTATTAACGCAATAACTCAATAAACGGTCCGTGAAAAAAATATAATAATATCACGATTTCCCAAAACTGAATAAATACCACACGTAACAACACAAAACTGCTTTGCTAGCTTAATCATGTTGTAACTAAGATATCTGCTGGAAAAATTTTTTTTTCATGGACCGTATAGAGTTAATGAGTTAATACAGACACCGCTGACGGCTAACAGCTAACGGTTAGCCCAGCTTATCTACGATAACCATAGTAATTACAAAACGCCACATCCCGCCTTGAGTATATCCAATCAGCACTAAGTAATCCCCAAGTCCCAGCCAGGAGTCTCTCGTGGCCATTCTGAGTACCTACTGCGAGACTTCCCACAAATGTAATAATACAATGAATAATGGTCATTGTGGTTGTTGTTTGTTTGCCTATACACCTACTAATACGACTGACTGTGGACCTAGTATTTGAATCCCATTAGTCTGACCTCCCAAAAATCCGACTGCAGTAAAGTTACATTTCAGGGGGGACCAGGCAACTTCCCCCTTTCAGTAAACACAGAGCAGTGGTACCACTAAACAGTTGCAATATCTGTATGGGCGGACTGTGAGGACAGTTGCGTTTATCTCATCGACAGGAAATCACATCACCTGCTATATGTGATGTACATGCCCTTATTTGGATAACATATCCTGGTATTCCCCACACACAAGAAGATGTTTTAAGTAACGGGGGCTGCAAAATGAATGAATGAATGAGTGACATCATTGTATTTTTTTCCCTGCTGTATAGTGCATCACACATCGCCACTCACTAGGCTGCTGACTGGCTGCCATAAGCTACAAAAAATAAAACATTAGGAAGTTCAAACAAATGCAAAAAAAAAAATTCCATAAGGAGGTCAACAGTAGAATTTACCACTTGACAAAAGCAGACAAGAACTACCTATTTTGAGTGCTGTCCTTGGTGCTGAAGATGTCCCCGAGCCTGTTACAGGCAGTGGTTATAACAAAATCGCTTTAAGCGCTGTCCTTGGTGCTGAAGGTGAAAAAACAAACAAATCTCTATACTCCAAAACTCACTACCTCTGACATGACGAACCAAGGCAGTGTACATAGATAAAAAAACAACATCAACAGAAAAACAGAAGTCCTGCAAACCAACAGCAAGCGGCAATCACCATGGCCAAATAACGTCGCATATTTGTAACTAGAAAAACACTCGGAGAGCGCAGACCTCCACCAAGCAGCTCGGATTTCCTGCCATTTTATTATTTTATCCACTTCGCTTCAACCGATCACCACCAAAATTGTATCATCTGTTCCTTGTCCCATTATCAATCTTTTCCTCAAATTTCATCAAAATCCGTTCAGAACTTCTTCAGTTATTTTGCAGACAAACAACCAAACAGACATACAGACCAACTCCGGCGAAAACATAACCTCCTCGGCGGAGGTTATTAAGAAATAAAAACAAGACAGCTGTTGGCAACTAACGCTGTTGCTGCTGCAACTACTATTAGGCTACTACTGTTATCCAGACTAAATTAAAGGAAGCAAAGATTGTTTAACCTATAATTCTGCATTATGTTGTCTTCTTTCCACAGCAAATAAATTATTCCTTTTAAGGAATTGCTCAGAGAAATGCCATCTAGCAAAATTAATTTTCACCACCATTATAGTTATGAAATAGCCTCACATATTCAAGGTGCACGCACACACAAGCAGGATCTCACACACATAAAACGTGACTGGAATTGATAAACAAGCAGTAAATGCACAGTGAGGGTTATTTGTTTTCTATTGAGTGAATCGTCCGAGCCGGACATGTGTTAATTTGAGTTTGATTTAATTTAATTACGCTAAAGTTATTGAGTTAAACTAACCATACGAGTCCTTTTCGTTTTTATACAATTTATTGCTGCGTTTTGAAAGCAAAAAGAGTTACGTTTTTTGGGGGTTTCATGTTATATCAGGGGTTTCAGCTTGGCACTGTGAACCTGTGCCTCCCGTGACCTGTAAAATTAGCGTTGTGACATAAGCCTCAGTTTCTGTCGCGGCGAATTGTTACCAGCTGATGAATTCGCTGGTCAAGGCTAGGCAAAATGTTGGTACAGGTGTGATAACAGACAGATGGAGGGTTTGTCTCTGACAAAATACTTTCTGTAGACGTGCTGCAAGAACGGATCAATACTTAATATACATCTGCAGCCAGAGCGCATTATGCTGTCAATAGGCTTTATGCGTGGGGAGTACCAGGATGTGTTATCCAAATAAGGGCATGTACACATGCACACATACACGCATATAGCAGATGGATGTGATTTCCCGTCGATGAGATAAACGCTACTGTCCTCACAGTCCGTGCCAGCGCAGTAAGGGAGAAATGCAGAGACTGCTTCATGTTGGAAGTGCTGTGGTCGGACCATAGACTGTATAAAAATAATGGACATAGTCACTGTGACGTCACACGTCCGTTTCTGAAGAGTGGATTTGAAGCTCAAAATCCTCCGCTCTGGACGTTGCCATCTTGGCAGTGCCTGACTCCGCCCAACTCCCGGACAATCAAAAATGGGCAAAGAGGCGGGCCGAAGGAAGCCTGGTTGCTTAAACACGCCCACCTCGCTTGGCGCTGCTAAGTTAGCTAAGGCTAACAAGCTAGGCTAGCAAGCTACGAGGCTAAGAAGGTACGCTACTTTGGCTAGCCCTGTGGCAGCTCCCTTACGAAACTTGAGGTAAGTTGAGTTTAGCTTAAACTAACGTTATACAACAAACCTTTAAACAATGATTCAGCTGTTATCTTAAAAAAAAAAAAACGCTTCAACTTTTTTTAAAAAAAATATATAATGCTTATTATTTATTACACTCATTTTACTTTCATATGCAGTATGGAGCACTGGTGACAGCTATGTCCGGCGTGGTGTCCAGAGAGCTGCAGAGACCTTGGGAAGCACCCTCAGCATGCCGGGCGTCCATGTCTGCTGGTTTGGCTGGGGTGGACTGCAGAGAGGCCTTCTCTCCTTCTTTCCCCACTCCCTGCGAGGAAGAGCAGCATCAGATGTCCTCATCATCCACTGTGGTGGCAATGACATGGGGAAGGTCAGCAGTGTCAAGCTGGTCAGCATGATGAAGGAGGACCTGCAACAGCTTCACCTCCAGCATCCTGGCATTAAGATAGTATTTTCTTCATTGGCCCAAAGGTGCAGGTGGGAGGCTGGTGGCAATCCAGCAAAGATTGATAAGGCCAGGAAATGTGTTTACAGTGTTACGGCTACATTTGTTCATAGTTTAAATGGTGCCATTATTGAGCACCCTCACATCAGACACATTCATCTCACACCTAGGAGAAATTATATGTTTTTAAGTAAATTAGTTAATTGTCTTACAGACCACCTCCAAATGCAGTGAACTGCTTACAGTTGGCACTGTCACTGCTTTTGAATTTGGCCTTTAGGACACATTTTGTTAGGCCTGAACATAGCCCAGGCTGTCATGGCTAATGTTGAGTTTTTTATATTCATCTATAACTTGTTTAAAATTTCAATAAATTCTATTTATATTTGCACTCCTTTTGCCTTTGTTACTGACTGAATGTTGTATTTCACAATCAAATCTGACTGTCAATTGAAAGGGCAAACAACTCATACACTACAGATAAAACATAAAGCATTAATGTTTAACATTGTCACTAACAAAAAATTAGGCAGTCCATTTCTGTGTGGGCCTGATTATTTTAACTCTGTACTTAAAGATAACTAGCACCTTACACCCAGCAGCAGAGCCTGAGAAGATTTTGGAGAGTAATCTTTGTTTGCTGCTCTATTAGAAGTCTAGTTTTAACACAGAAGAATGTGACTGGATTAAAGGGCTCAAAATGAAAAACAACGAATTAGCTGGACACAACAGTTTTGAAGCCCCCAAGAAGGTATCACTTGTTCGCTATGTTGCCAACTCTGAGAGGGTCTTCCTCAGGCAAAGGTATCGTGACATTTTTATTGTGAGGCAAACAGAAAGATAATCAGCCAATTATGTGTTGTTGTTTTTTTTAGCCTCACTATATAAGCCTCAATACCGAGCAATACCCACAGAACCTTCTCATATGTCACAATGTCACAAATAAATAATACCTCCTATGGTACTTAAAATTATGCAGTGTGCAGATAATTCCTTGTTTTTCACAAAAGGAGAATAGTTTCTCAGTGAATTTTCTTCATTTGTCTTAAAGAAATGTTAAAACAAAACCAGCACATAACATCAGCTTTTCATTTTTTTTACATTCTGCTAAGATAAATGCAAACTTGGGTAAATGTTAAGACATAAATGAAAACATTAAGATGCCATTAATAACGATTATATTTTGTTAATGGTTTAAATCACCACAACATTTCCAATCATCACAGGAAACTGATGAATGACAGCTTTCAATTTTTTTTTGCTTTTACTCTAAAGTAAATTTTGTCTGATCCACTTTATATCACAAACCTCTAACCATTACATAAACAGTTTAACAAAATTAAGTCAAAGCTTGCATTCATGAAATCATCACTATTAAAAGGTTACAAAAAGTACACATGAAATAAATGAAAAGATTTGTAACAGTAATTATAAAACATATGAATTAGGACCCAGTGTCATAGTTTGCAAAATCTTAATTTCTTGTGAAACAACCTCTTTACTGTGGAGTAAATATCACATTGACCAAGGGGTTGTAACTTTTCTCAAGTGTCCTACAAGACAGAAAGATGACAGGTTAAAAACACAGGTACAAAACATTGACTACAGCCTGTCTTGGTTAAAAGCCCACTCACCACCAAAATGATCTTACTGCTGAGTAAGTGGCTGTCATTCATAAAATAGTTTTGTGTTTAAATTCTGTAGATATTCGACTTTATATTTGAATTTGATTTTAAATTTAACTGTACTATCAAAACAACTGGAGTATGAATGTACAATATGCAATTAATCCACATTAACATCATTGTTGCTATCAAAAGGAAACTGAATTGTTCTCAAAGCTCACTGCCACTGTGGAATCATGCTATGTTCAGCTGTCTCATTATGAGAATATTTTTTCCATTGGTTCTTCACAGACTGTGTGTGGGGAAAAGGTAGTAATTCTCACTTTGATAAAGGGTCTTTCCATAAAAGGCACTAAAATGTTAAAGTTGGTAAATACATGTCATGTTCCTTGATTGATAAAATCTTCATTTGGCCTTCTGCATCAGGGGAACACTAAACTGCACTGGTGTGTCAGTGTGTCATTTCACCTTATCAGTAATAGTACAGAGCAAGCTGTGCCTTAATCGAGTACTTAGTAATGTATGACAATTAGTAATATATGTAATGCATTTCATTGTATTATGGACAATAATTCACCATTTTAAACTAATAAGTTTCTTGACTCTTTGTGAGGTACTGTATGAAAAAAGGTGTCTTTATCCTGGAGTCAGTGCTGAAGTGATGACTCTCAAAGTGTTCACTGCACAGACGGGTGTGTCCCAGTCGTGTTGAGTGTCCACTGGTCCAGTCTGTCTGGGTCACCTAGAGGAAAACTTTACACAGAAATATATGTGTTAGCTACCTACTTTGCAGACACATTTACATGCAAACAATACAATTTAAATAGGTCTATATCATACACTAATCTTCTTAATATTTTATATGTGACAGTCAAATGTCACATTAGCTTTTTTTTAAAATTACGTTACACACCTTATTGTAATTTCACACAGTTCGCCACTTTTTAATTTACATACACAAGTATAGCCTTAATGTTACGTTAACGTTACACTGCTCATATGACAATGTTAACATTGCATCACGTTAGCTAACTTACGTGGTGGACCTTTATTTTCAAACCTCACACAGCCTCAGCCTTTTGTTCAAAATATTCTCTCCCTAAATGCCTAACGTTAAATCCTAACACTTCTCTGTCAGGCTCTGACTTCGATGCATCCCCGGACTGGCGTCTTGCTTGAAGGCTAAATGTTAGCTGGCTGGTTAGCTAGTTAACGAGCTAAGCTTGTGTTGTATCGTATTGCCTGTGGCTCTGTAACTTGATGTGGATGTTGCTACTGTGATACAGGTCGCACTTGAAAATGAGACCTCCGGTATCAACGTTATTTTACATGTATTAAATAAAGGCTTAATAATGTAATAATAAGCTGACAGCTAGGTGGTGACCGCAGACACCGATACAAGCTGCTGTCAAGCTAGGTGGTGACCGTAGTGACCGCAGACACCGATACCCGCTAATTAGTGCTAACATATAAACATAGTTAAAATAATACTAGAATTTCCGAATTTCACTTACCGAAAAACTTGGAGCACGGACTTCTTGGACGGTTGAATTGGCTGAGATGACGCCGAGCAGACGGCCGAGTCTGAGCTCAGCTCCGCACAGCAGAGCCAGCGGCTGGTTAGCATGCTAGTTAGCCACCCGTGGTGGTGCGACCTGTCACTCAAAGTGACCACGCCCTTAATTATGCGCAACTTCAAACCTTAATAACATTTAAACGGAGGAGTTAGAAAAAAATTCACCCCCCTCAGAGTTGTCATGAAAGGGGAAATTAACTATATAGACCAAAACCATTTTTTGTATCAGGCTGTAAACATGTTAATTTCTGCTCTAAAGTTGGGCATTTTAACATGGGGGTCTATGGGAATTTGCTCACTTCCGGAGCCAGCCTCAAGTGGACAGTCGGTGAACTGCAGTTTTTGGCACTTCCGCATTGGTCTCACTCGTCTCCACCGGAGGTTGGGGCTTGGGTCGGACTAACTGGCGGTCAGACTACTGGGCATGAAATCCAACAGTCGGAATAATGGCATTAAAATGGTCGGATTAATGGTCAGTCAACATTATGGGGCTAAAATGATGAAACTCGCCCCGCTAATCCGACCTGCATGGTCGGATTAGCGGGTAGTCGGAGTTATGGGTAGTCAGACCTATGGGAGGTTGCACTAACGCCTGGTCCCCACTTGTGAGTGGGGTGTCTAGTGGGGTGGCCAGCAAATTTATAGGGGGGGCCCTGGCCACCCCCTGGTGGCGCCATTGATGGGCGGGGGATCAGTTGTGTGATACCGGAGCCGAGAGTCAGCAGCTGGATTTTGCACCCGCGGTCAGTGGGATTAGTAGGTGTATAGGCAAACAAACAACAACCGCAGCGACCATTGCAGCATTCACACCCAATTTTGACTTAAAGACTTAAAGTTACTTATATTTAAGGGCAGGGACACTTGACTGAGATCCACCTCTTGCTCCTCCACAGCTCCACCCTCTCGTCCAAATATGGTCACCTCTGGCTCCAAAAATCCAAGATGGTGATGGCTGAAATGCCAAACTCAAAATGGGAGACCACAAACCAACAAACATCAGGGTAGCCATGTCCATTATTTTACACAGTCTATGCTTTGAAATTATTAGTATGCTATTTGAACATTATCTAAAGCTTACAGGCACTACAGATGTACATGTTACATGTTATACATTGCTATACAGCACTGACAAGAAGGTCATGGAAACAAATGTCTCTAAATATAAAAGCCTTGTTTCTAAAAATACAAATTTCTTGTCATTTGAAAGTCAGGGCTTCAGTGAATATTTAGAAATTAAATTCCACATATTTGTATTAAAAAACAAACTCATTTTTTCACAGAAGAGAAATGAGGATGGTCATGAGGCAGTGACTAGGCTGATGAAATTAGTGTGAGAATGGTGTGTTTGGTGTATGAAGATTTGTCACACGCACACAAATTAGATCAATGATGCATGTCGCCATTGTCTCCTGGAATTTTCAGAGTTACAATGACGATCTCAAAACCGCAGTTACAGGTCAAAACATGAAAAGAATGCATCCTTATGTGGTCATATCTTTTTCTTTTAAAATGCACATAAAGGTGTAGTGAAATTGTTGATATTGTTGTGGAATTGCTGAGCAAAACAACCCCTCCAAAAAAAGATGATTACTTGCTCAATAATTAATAGCAGAGAGTGCATTAGACCACTGGTTCTCAAACTATGGTAGTGCACCTTTAGTGGTACATGGAGGAATATCTGAAATAATAAAATACAAGTTATTTCAACATATATTCTTTAAATGCTGTTATCTAGAGATCACAAGTTAATTATCAGACTTAACTAAGTGGTGCAAGAAACTTTCAGTGATTTACAATTACAATAAAATACTCTGGGAATACTACAAACATGAGGGCTCACCTCACATGCCACCATTCAGAGATAGTGTTAGCCGCTGACAGCCAAGCTAATGCTAAACCCACTCTGTCGAAAATTAACCGACACTTGACACACAAAACTACCATCCAACGCTGAGAGAGTTAAGAAAATAACACAGTCCATTACCTATGTCATGTGCAAAGATCAGCGTCCATAAGGCGTTGTTGAAAACAAAGGCTTTTGTTACATGCAAAAAACACTTGAACCCAGCTATGTGACTCTGTCCCAACGTCTTTTCACCGACACAGCTGTACCGAGGCTATACAGAGAAGTGAAGCATAAAGTTTAGTAATCTTTAAGTGCAGGAGGAAGGATAGCATTAACTTGTAACGCCTGGACTTTAAAGTCAGTGGATTCGTATGTGACTGTAACAGTGCATTATGTCACAGAGGACAGGCGACAGCTGTTTCACGTTCTCCAAACTAGAGCAGTACACAAAGGTCAAACCGGGGCACACATGGCTCCGCAGTTGGAAAAAGAGGTAATAAATCAGAATATATCACAATATATTTGATACAATACTCAGCGTATTGCAATATAATATTGTAATGTGACCTAAGTATCGTGATGATATCGTATTGTGGGTCCTCCAGAAATTCAGAGTCCTAGAAAAAAGTGTGTAGAATGATTACTATAACCATATCTATAACCGTATAACATCAAACACAAGTTTAACACAACACAAATTTTTGGGGGACCCACTCAAATCCCCCCCTTCCAGCTACACTGAAAACCTAGCAGCTTCACTGGAAAACAAAGGACACCATCATAGAACATGGTATCCAGTCTGATCACTCATCCAGAGCTCACACTCATTCACCTTGAAGGCTGAAAATGTACTGGAATAGACTTTATATTACATATAGAACAGCTTTACATTGCCGTGCTGATGGTATTGGATCTACATAATCCTGTACCAGAAAGTGTTAGCAAAACTGTATCAAAGAACTCAATTTATAGCTTTGCATAACAGACAGAACACACTTCCAAAGAAATGTGAATGCTAGGTGTTGTCCTTTTTAAAAGTCTGCACAATGTACACAATGTTCTATGAATGCACCATAAATGGACAGAAATAATGCTAACATGTCTGAAATAGAGAGGCCAGAAGCAGCATGGTCAACAGAGACAGAAAAGTTAGTCTCATGTCATTTTCCCCTCCAAACACTCAGATGAGCCATCTGCCTCTATAAATAGACTAAAAGGAATGTCAATGTGAATGAGAAGGACAAAAAGAGGGAAGATGGGGGAGGGGATGGATAGTAGAGGGAGAATGAGACAAGCAGAAGAGGGAAGAGATTAAAGTTGAAATGAGACCGAATATCTGAGGGGGATGAACAAGATAAGGACATGAGAAAAGAGAGAAGTGTGTGTGTGTGTGTGTGTGTGTCTCTCTCTCTCTCCTGCCTTCATTTCCATGTCCTGATTCTGAGTCCTCAATAATAATCGAAACTCACAACTGACTCTCCAAAAAACTTCCAAAAAAGCACTGCTGCTCTTTTGTGACCTCTGATTTCCTGCCTGTCATCAATATCAAGCTGTAGCACTGGGAGAACTGGAACTCCTTCAATCTTGCACTGATTCATTTTCTTACAGACAGAGGTCCATTGTTCTGCTGTGCATTCTAAGCTGACTGACAAAATAAGTTACATCCATTTCAAACTTTTATGGGAGACCTTCACTTGAACAACTCTTTAGCAAAGGTTTGGCACTAGCCTGGCTCCACACATATACACATATAATATGACAGAAAAAACATTTTCCGAAGTAGTTCTCACATTGCTTATACTCAATGGTGACAAGGACCACCCTTTGCCCCTAGAACAGCCTGAAATCTTGGTGGTGTGGATTCAAGATACTGGAAACATTCTGCTCCTTGCTGACTAGGGCTGTCAAAATTGCTCAAAAATGACGTTTGAATATTCCTTCTAAAAATGACTCATAGGCTCGAACCATTTGAATTTTTTTTTTTCCGCATTATGTCCACAACTGGGCAAACTAATACAAGGAAACATAAGTACTTGTAGGTATTTTTATTTCAACATAAACATCTTTGAAAACATTTTCATACCTACACATTAAAACACATAAAACAATTATCTATAACATTATGTGAGCGAATGTGTCAAGCCGGGTGACGGAGACAACAGCTGGAAGCAGAACCGCTTGTCGACTAGCGTGGAGAAATGCTGTATATATATATATGTATATATAAATAATATAAATGCTGTGCATTGCATTTGGGCTGTCAATGATTTTTCTTTTAACCTTGATTAATCACTGAATTTCAATATGTAATCGTGATAAATCACATTTTCAATCAAATGTTTAAAGTTGCATTATTTTGCATTTCAAAACAGATTTGAAGTTTGTATTACAGGGTGAAGCAGTTCATACCAGAGTGTCTTGATTAGGAATCAAAAGAATGCAAAGAAATTTACTTTATGATCTTTATATGTCGATTTATTTATTTCAAATCCGTGCTGCACTGCTACAACAGTGTGGACTTGAAACCATGACTTGGTGGTAGAATGATTACTCAGTGATGTCTAATGATCCGCGGTTAATGCCACCGCATCTGTACTTTCCGGGAGTTCCAGGTTAGTTAATTCCTCTGATTCATGCAGGTCCTGTATGCATTAAACGAGAGTTACGTATGTAACTACGGTTCTATGAATCCTGGATAACCGGCAGAGGTGCTGCATAAGCACTGAATGACTCTGTCTTGCGCATGCCCAGGCCGAGTAGTTATACCAACAAAGTCACCTGTGACCCCCTAATGACCCCGGACAGGCTATATCTTCTGGTGTCGTCAGAGGATCTGTTCCTGCAGAATCTTCTCGCGGGGCAACGAGGATTCTGAGTTTCTAAACGCTCTGGCGGTCATCCAGGATTCATAGAACCGTAGTTACATACGTAACTCTCGTTCTATTTCATCCTTCCTGACCGCCAGAGGCGGTGCATAGGCACTGGATGACCCACACCAACAGAGTCATGAGGAATCCCAAGAACATACCTCATTGAGTGGAAGCAGAGGAATTTGGTAGGAGGACAACACCCAGTGGGTGAGGAGCGGCTATATTCACTCGATAAAACCTGGCAAAGGTGCTTGGCGACACTCACGAGGCCGCAGCACATATGGCCTCCAGGGACACCCCTCTCAGGGGTCCATGATCTGGAGACACTCCTCACAGAGTGGCACCTCACCCCAGATGGCAGGAGGCGACCATCTGCCTTGTATGCGTAAGTGATGACGTCCACTATCCAGTGAGACAAACGCTGTTTGGAGACAGCACAATCTTGAGCACCATCATGACACACTAAAAGCTAATCCGACTGGTGTATACTCGCTGTACCATCCACATATGCTCTCAGAGCCTGCACAGGGCATAAGCACCCCCGACTTGTTGTCCTCTTCCCCTTCTGGCGGGTCAAAGCACCAGCTGGATGGGCTGATTGAGGTGCAAGCTTGACAAAACCTTAGGCAGGAATGCAGTATTCAGCCGTAAGGTGACGCCTGAGCCATCAGAGTTCCATCTCAGACATGAAAACTGACTGACAAGGCATGAAGCCCCCCTACACGCTTTGCTGAAGTGATGATGAGGAGGAAGGCAGTCTTTGCTGACAACCATCACAGTTCTGCCTGTGCCAGTGGCTCAAAGGGAGGCAAGCATAGAGCATCCAGCACCAAGGGCAGATCCATTGCTGGAGCTCTCAGTGTTTGTGGGGGAAAAGCAGCCGACGACCGGCCCTAGGGCCTCAGTTTCTGGCCCCCCAGCCTCTGGAGGCCGAACAGAGCACACCCATGCTGGGAGAGGGAGCAGAAACACTGCCGTCACCAACAAAGTAATAATCTATTCTTTTGAATATGGTATCTAACCAGCTGCGTGACCAACCTTTCTTCTAGGACGATGATGATCTGAAGGTAGGGGTGTCCATGGTGCCGATGAGGCAGCTACACGTTGCGTCCCAGAGGGACAGCTTGCCACAGCTCTTGGAGGGCGAGCACCTCGCAGCTCCAACCGACGACGTGTGGTTACAAGGCTACCGGCAACAAGCTGCTAACACACTAGCTTCGGCTACAGCGGGCTATCATGTATAAAGGACAATAAGCTTAAGCCGATACTATGACCGTAGTATACCTGTGACAAAAGGAAAAAAGGAACAGATCCTCTGACGACACCAAAAGATATAGCCTGTCCGGGGTCATCAGGGGCTCACAGGTAACTTTGTTGGTATAACTACTCGACCTGTTGCTCTAGTATGTGCTGTATGTCCTGCACTGTTACCGAAAAGAGAAACAAAGTGAGAAAAGCTACCAAAGAGCTTAAGTCAAGAGGTGAGACCCAAACAAGCTTGTTACATAAGGTGAGACTGTTTTTCTTTATTTATTATTGTTTACTGGCGCAAGGTAAATATGCTCTGTTCTTTCAACATTGGATTGAGTTGTTAAAGTGCTAAGTGGCCAAATGGCAGCAAGACAAGTTCCTCTCATGCAGGCGAAGAGCATATGTGCTGGTTGGCTGTTGTCTGTAGTCTTTGCGATGTGTTCGTGTGCAACTTTTTGTCCAAGACACTGCAATGTCAGGCGATGCAGCAGGGGAGCTTTGTTGCTGCTAGTTCTCTGAAGTTGGGTTGGTGTGTCTGTGTGTTCATCGTGACTTGACCATGGGCCGGTGCTTCTCCAGGATAAGTTTCTCTTGGGACTTCATGATACGGGAGGGCAGTGCCACTGGTCTGTAGTTGGAGCACTTGGAGCCACTGGGACGAGGTGCCTTTGACACAGAAATGAGGCAGGACTTTTCCCAGAGCACAGGGACCCTTTGAAGAGTCAGGCTCACGCTGAAGACGTGGTGAAGTTCTCCACATACGTGGGGGCACAGGCTTTAAGCATCCTGGGGCTGACACCATCAAGGCCTGCAGCCTTGCTCGAGTGGAGTCTCATCAGCTGTCTTTTTCCATGGTCAGCTGTGAAGCACACTGTATCACTCACAGGTAGGGAAGAGTTGCAGTCATCAGGTTAGAGAGGGTCATGAGTATGTATTGGCTTCAGCTCCTATCGGCTTCAATCCACAGTAATGGATTTTCAACACCCAGGTGATAGGGCTGCACGATTAATCGTAATAAAACCATGATCTCGATTCATATGCAAATGCAATCTGATTTTTCAATGATGCCGATTCTGCCAGCCCTGCCCATGCCAGGAGTCGGGACATCATCTGCATGAAAACAAGCGCTCGCAATGACGCAGCGTTATACCATGTGATGCAGAGCAGCAGCCGGCTGGCAGTTTGGCAAGCAGCGAGAGCAGGAGAGAGTCGACAACACGAGGAGGACCCCTTACAAGTTAACGTACTGACACTCCTCAGACAGACAGACAGACAGACAGACACACACACACACACACACACACCGGACAGCCTCTCAGTCCTTAGCCGCTAACGTTAGCTCATGTACAACACAGGTACCACACTGAAACTTTTACAAAGGGTCATAATGTGCTTCTAATGACTGTCAAATTGCTAGCAAAAGTTGTTTACACTGAGGACACAGTGATCATGGGGCAAAGATCCTCTGAGAAGAAAGACGGTTCACTCTGCTTTGCCACCAGGAACAAACTGGGAGGCAAAGATCCTCTCTGAGGAACAGGGTTCACTTTGCTGCAGGGTTCACCAAAACATTTTTTGTTTGTTTGTTTTTTTCTTTTAATAAATTGAACACACATTAAAGAACATACAAAATCCTGTAGAGAATTAATACATATCATACAATACAATAAACATTGTCAATTTAAATGAAGGAAGAGGATTTTTTTAAAGGCAAATAAAATACTGGGGATTTATGTAAAAAATATACATAGAGACATATAAATAATTATATAATTAAAGATATGTAGGCTATGTTAGGTGAATACTCTTGTCAAATGCATGGTGTTGAAATGTTTAATTTTGATCTTCCTTAGTCCATTTAGACTTTATTTTATCATAACAGTAATGATGAATATTATGAATTGTTCACATTTGAATATAATTTTAATAACATTTATCACACAGCATTTTGTGGAAAAGTCAGATATTCAGTTTACAGTTTTAATAAACTCATTACTGTTTTTCAACACATTTTTTGTCTTCATTCAATGTAATTAGCACATATTGTTATTGCGCCATTGGTTTTGGCCTTGGTGCCCCACATTTTGGCTGTGATGCCCCAATAAATTTGTATTTACTCAAAGGCCAAAGTGGCCTTGCCCTAAAAATGACTTAATTCCAGGCCTGGAATACCTACCTCAGAAAAATGTTGTTCAGCATTGATATTATTGTTAAAATTGTTCAAAAGCTGTAAGAGAAGACAAGAGACTAAAGTTTATTGTTTTTACGGTCAGTGTCAGGCTGTCAGCTGTTGCATTTAAGCTAAAGAGTGTTCCCTCTCTGCTGACCAGAGTTTATGTGCCTTGTGTCTCTTGTATCAGGCACAATCATAGGTTTTGTTATTTAATGATATATTTTTTTTTATTATTCATAATTTTTGTTACTTTTCCTTTTGTATCAAGAAATAATCACAATAAATCTTTATGTTGAAAAAAATCGTGAGAGAATCGTGATCTCAATTATAAGCCAAAAAATCGTGATTCTCATTTTTTCCACAATCGTGCAGCTCTACCAGGTGAACACTTAATTTAGCCCCTTTACCGCCGAAATCCAACGACAGGCCGACACAAAATAATGTCCTTCTCCATTAAAACAGTGCTCGGACATCATTCCAATTTTAGTTGGCAAGACAGAATGAGTAACAAATATAAGAAAAAGGTAACCACCCTAACATTTTCACTGGTCTCCATGCTGCTTTCTACTGTTAATAAACCTGTTTCCTGGGGCCCGTTGTTTGAAAGTAGAATGAACCAATCCAGGATAAGTGGAAAAGCGAGGCTGGACAAATTCCCCTAAGTCCATCCTGGCTTCATTGGTTGTTCGAACACCAAGCCAGGCTGAGGAGGCGCGGCTTTGTCAAGCCAAGTGTAACTTATTCAAGTGAGTGCGCGTCCACGGCTTTCTTAAATAGACCCCGAGATCGATCACAGATTCACCGATGCAGCAATGGAGAGGACGCGTGCCGCATACTTCTCACCCAGTGAGTAGCGTCTCATCATGGACACTTATGAAGAGGTAAAACAATCACAAAATAATCACAAAGAAAGGAAACACTGCAGTGATAATAAAGCAGAGAGAGAGTGCGTGGCAAACAATTGCGGACCGACTGAATGCTTAAGTAATACAAAAATATAGGCTACACTTGCTGCGCAAGTGAATCTGTCATAATTACAATTAAAGTTCCTTCCACAAATCAACAGTTGTACACTTCACCTTAAAGATGAAGCTACAGACTCTGTCCCACCCACAGAAACCGCCCTCTTCATACAGGGTACATTATTCCAGTATACTGTACATGGAATCAGTCATTTTATTCATTCATTAATCAACCAGTGGTGTTATGTGGACTGTCTGACTTTGGATTGTCTTGCAGTGTAAGACAAATTGACAAATTAAAAGAAAAACCTGAAGGAAACTGGACTTGGAAATTAAGAAACTACAAAAAGAAGTTAGTGACTTTAATGCACACTGTAAGCATGACTGTGATGCAGTGTATTAATCAATATTATTTCTCTCTTTCTCTCCACAGCTCAAAGCAGACAGTGACTGATTTTAGTATTTTTCATTTAAATAAAATGAGGTCAAAGAATATTGTGGTTTCATCTTCATGTTTTCATTCATTGATGTAAAGTACACTGGAGTTATTGGTCCAGTTAACTGGGAATATAATTTGAGAAGGTCATACAGCTATGAAACCTAATAACCACTAACTGTGTTAATGCCAAATACACCTACTTGTATGTTTATTCCAACTATTAATCCTTTTATTGGTAAAGATATGTGCATGTCAAAGTATGTTTGGGCTATGACAAAAATAACGTTTTAAATGGTTGTTGTTTTTTTTGTAGGCTTAATGTATTTTGTTAAAAAATGAGGAAAATACGTACATAAGAACATGAAATGACGGTAAAACACATTGATTTACGATCACAGTGACAGCTGAATGGACAGATAAGGCACCAGAACACTGCAGACACCTACTTTCATGCACTCTGGTTATGTTCACCTGTCCAGCACTTCTGGTTAACAGTCACTCAAAAACTCTCCTCCATTTTGGACTGCAGGATCCCATTATCTCCCAACCTGTGCTTAATTGGTGACCTGATGACAATTGACCTCCCAAACAGCCACTGCAACTCTCTTCTTGTAGCTCTCGCCATCGCCAAGAAAACAATCCTAGTCAATTGGAAAGATAAACAGACCCTCAACATCAACCATTGGCTGAATCTCCTCGTAGAACATATTTCGCTGGAGAAAATTTCTGCCGGCCACAGAAATCAATTAACATACTTTACAGAAAAATGGTCACCATTTATTCTCTCACTGCACATGTCTGTATAGTGCCACTCAGCCTGTGAGCATAAGCCACCTGTACATATTAATATTACAAGTCTATAAAGACTGTTGTGTCATATGTAACCTGTTTCTGTTTCTGTTAATGATGTAACCCCTATTCCCTCTATCTCTCACACCACAATATACCACAGCGGTTCATCAGATTTCAAGGTCTTAAGCATGTGTGTGTCCCCCTTGAATCCGGGCCTGCTCCCTGGCTCTGTGTGGGGTCACGGGGACGGGCGGTGTCCCCTGGGGGGGTGAGCGTCTGGACTGCTCGTCCTGTGTGCCCGGAGGCGGCGGGGTCTCCTAGTGCTCCCTGGGCCGGGGGTGGCGTGGCCGGTCCCCCTTGGGTGCTGCCTGCAGGGGGTGTTCTGGTGCTGTGCAGTGTGGGCCTGCCCGTTGGTGTGCGGCCGGTGGTGGGGGGGCGGGTCGGATGGGCTGGGGGCCCGGCTCTGGGTCTGTGGTGGTCTGGGGGGGGTACTGGCGGGGTTGCGGGTTGGCCTGTGCTCCTGCGCTTCGGGGTTTGGGGGGGCTGGGTGGGGCTCATCTTCCGTGCTCCCTGGTGGCGCGTCTCATCCTTCTGCTGGGGGTCGATTTGCTGCGGGCAGTGTGACCCAGGTCGGGACCATTGCGGGGGCCTGGCGCTGCAGTTGCTTCGGGGGCGGGGTTTGGTGGGGGCCTGTTGGGTTTCCTTGGGGCCCGCCTGGCCCGCTGTTCATGGGCGCTGGGGGCCTCGCGGCGCCGGGGTCTGGTTGGCGCTGCCTTCTAGCCCCTGTCATCCATCCCTCCAGCCTTCGGGCCGGGCCCACACTGGCCTGGCCTCCTAATCCACATTTTGTTCACTCTCCACACACATTCCACAGTTTTTAACGCACCACATACATTCACTCTTCGAGGCGCAGACCACGGATGGATTGGGGAGCTTCATGATGGGGCAGGCTATGGGACAGTGGTGTCCGGTAGCCCTCCATGCTGCCCCCCGGCCCATCCTTTTCTGTCCTCTAATTTTAAAGCACCACATACACCTACATTTTGGGGGACAAATGGGAACAGGTTCCAGGTGCCTTATGGCTGCACGGGCTGCAGGACAGCAGTGTGCTGTAGCCATCAGCCTTGGCCACACCTGTCTCCTATGTCCCTCAATTTTAATGCATCACACCACACTTATGGGCACTGGGGGGGCCGACCATTCTGGGGGCCGACCATTGCCACCCCGGGTCCTGGGGCCTGCGGGGTGTCCTGCCGCCTCTGTGGCTCCCTGGTCGTGGGGTCTGGGCGCTCCTGTGGTCTTGGGGTGACGGGCCGCCCCCCTTCCCCCGCAGGGCCGGCCCTGGACCCTGGTGATGGTTTTCATAAACACATTGGGAGGGTTCAAATACACGCATGCATGTTCAATACTTCAGCCCCGTGACACATCGCAAAGAACCGATGGGATCACTTCAAAGGGGCCCACTTGCTTCTCAAACCTTCCACACTGCGCTCTCTCTTCTCTACAGTCGGGCTTTCCCCCTCCACCAAGACTCTCACATTTTTGGTGTTCAGTATAGACTTCTCTTTTGTTTCTGTTTCTCAGTACAGTATAGTAGACATGTATATGTTTATTTCTGATAATCTGCATGGAGCACAACCACCTCAAGGCCACAATACATCAGCTACACTGCCTGTTTGTTTGTTTGTTTGTTTTCCCTCCTTCTCCTCCACATGCACTATCACTATATAACTCAGGACTTGCACCTGCCCCCTCCCCCTTGCTTGTTCCTTACTTTCCCCTGAACACACCTTAAAGAAAAAAAAGAAAAAAAAAAGAAAAAAAAAAAAAGATAAGGCACCAGGCTAAACTAAGCCTGGTTGTTAGCCTGGTCGGGACCAGGCTGAGTGTACAGAATAAATATCCATGGCAACATATGTGCCTCTGCTTTCGAACAACCGAATCAACGCTAAATTAAGCCAGGATAACCAACATATCCCAGCTTAATCCCTTATCTTGGTTTCGAACAACAGTCCCCAGGCCTGTCCGTGATGTCGAACATGACACCAAAAAAACAAAAACAAAAACACAAAGGCATAATTGTCTGCTGCAGAGCCGTGTACACACATCTTGTCTACTGGCAGTGGGAAAGGAGTCTATTCCCCTTTTTAACAGGTGTTCCTGTGTTTAAAAAACCTGCATATGTAACACTTCTGAAGTAGTTACAGTATACTAGGACCAATGCTAGGTTCGACTACTAGAGCAGTGATAGATGTAAGGTGCATTAATAACCACAGACCAGAGAATAAGTTTAACTTGCCGGCTTATTATTTTTAGTGACAGACAGAAACAGACAGTTGACATAAAATTTCAATATCACTTTACAAAAAAAATGAAATATTTTCCCTTTTTGTTCAAGTGATTAAGTTGATCAATCCCTTTTTAGATTTAAACCTATTATTTGGCTTAAAAGGATATTATTTTTCAACCTAGGTTATTGTTTGTATTAATTTCAAGTTCTCTCCTTTTATCCATTTGAGTTAACTCAGCGGTTTTCTGAATAAAGTCTAGTTCTTTAGTTCAAGAGATATCATTGAAGTTTGGTTAAACTCCCCTTTAAGTTTCAACCATTTCTTGTTTTGTTGTTTGTACCAGCAAAAAAAACCATTTACAGTTCCAGTAATACCATTACATCATTAACACATATGGTTGATCCACAAAAAAACAATAAAAAATGCACAAACTCAAAATAATCCAGCAAAAGGCTGAATGACTTGTATATCACAAGTAAATGTCTTTATCTTCATAAGTATAAATCCTTTGATTGTCCCGAATGGTTAATCCGATGTCTGTGAGAATCCACTGCAGTTTGGCAGAGAGATATGGATCAATCCTACCAGTTTCTTGATGAAACCGCACAACGTCCAGCAGAGGGCGCTTGCTTCTGTGTAATGCACAGTTCAAAAGGTTCCTGGGCGGCTCGCCATCTTGTCTCTCACACGTGGAATCCAACTCCGGTATTCGCTCTGAGTTTCTGGTCCAACCCTTGATGGCCTACCATAACAACCAAATAATATACATGAACAATTCAAATACTACATCTGGTAGCTTTACTTGGTACTTCATAAGCTGGCACACTCGCCGTCTCGGCGGGTAAAAAACAAACAAACTGCGTCACAGGAAAGTAAACTACAGGCCTGTGCTCCATTTAAGCATCAGATTTACCATGCATATCCAGCATTTCAACATAAAACAACATAAATCAGCTACCTTAGCTTTCCATTTCAATGAAATGACTAATACATGATGACAAAACATTCCTTGCATGAAATAAAAAACGATTTTTTCACTCACCAAGTCCCGTTCAGCAATGTATAAAACGTCAACAAGTCTCGGACCGGTTAGAAAACAAAAATAACTTCTTCAGAGTACAAAAATATCGTTAAATAGACTCTTTTACTCATTTTTTTTCTCTATTTTCTTCTGTTTAAGCAGCAGCTCTGCAAAAACCATCTGCGTATCTCCCTCCTTCAGAAGCAGGAAGAGACAAAACAACCCGTTTGGCTGTGGCAAGTCACATGAGCCATTCTGCAACGCGACTCTTCAAAATAAGAGTCTAAACACATTTTTAAACTGTTTTTTTAAATACAAATAAAAGTAACATGAATTTACACGCTTTTAATCCTAAATTAAATATTATATCATGAAATATAGCATTGCTGACGATTCTTATGATTTTTTAACCATGTTAATCTATTTATTGTCTATTTATCACTTGTAATGTATTTCCTATTGGCTGTTTTTATTAACAAGCTTGTATTTAGTGAGGCTTTGTAACCCAGGGTTACACCCTCCCCGCTTAAATGTATGCAAGTCCCTTTGCATAATGCACAGTTTAGACTACTTGGATCTCATGGACTTCAATAGAGTTAGTTACAGCTTCACTTAAGCTTTGGAACAAAGATTGAACTATGCTGACAAGAGGATTCCCCAATTGAGGGTAAGTTAAGAGTTTGGGCTTTGTTCTCTCTCGAGAAGATCGTCTGACAGCTTGTTCTGTCTCAAAGTCATGTTCTTTGTTATTATTGTTCACAGGTTGGTCTCCGTTCATTTCAATGTGAGGTTGACTTGTTTCCTCTTTTGAATTTGGTGCATGGTCCATCTCATCTAGTTGTGTTATTGGTTGTCCTTCCTTTACAAGTTCAGGTACATTCTCTGTTTCAACTGAGTTTGCCGTTTCCATCATGTTCATGCCCTCTGGAGCATTATCAGGCAATGTAGCATCACCAGGCTCACCACGGTCTTCCTCGGGTTCAGGAGCTCCGTCACAACCAGGTGCACCAACGTGACCAGCAGATCTCTCCAAACCAGTCTTTCCAGGAGCACCAGACAGTCCTGGGGGTCCAGCAGGTCCTGGGGCTTGTGCATTGTCTGATTTGGGTTGCTCAACAGCAGGGTTTGAATGAGTTTTGGGAGGAAGGACTACTTTATGAGTCTCAAAGAACCTCGAAAGCTCTCTGGGAGGACTTGGAGGGTAATACGAAGGGTAGTTATCCTCTTCCTCAGAGTTGTACTCAGGTTCGTCGGGATTAGTTATAGGGTGCTGACGTGTGCTTGGCCGGTGTGGTTTTTCTTGGATTGCTGGAGGATTTTCAGGGACAGTTGGCAAGAACCCGCATGGTAACAAAAGGTCTCTGTGAAGAGTTCTGGTGGGACCATTTTGATGCTCAGGCTTGACTGTATATACAGGTAGGTTGTCCTTTTGACTTACAACCACATGGACAATGGATTCCCACTTATCGGCCAACTTGTGTTTACCCCTAATCCGAACATTCCTCACAAGCACACGATCGCCAACATCCAGGACAGATTCAGTTACATGTCTGTCATATCTGATTTTATTCCGTTGAGCAACTTTAGCAGCATTTTTGGTAGCCAGTTGGTAGCTCTCTTGGAGGTGAGATTTGAGGGCTTTAACGTACTGCGAGTGAGATTGTTGCTGACGATGGTTCAGAGGGACATTGAAGGCAAGGTCTATTGGTAGTCTAGGCTGCCTGCCAAACATCAACTCGTAAGGCGTAAACCCAGTACTTTCATGTTTGGTGCAGTTATACGCGTGTACGAGTGGTTTAACAAAGTCACGCCAATGACTCTTGTCTTCGTCGCTGAGTGTACCCAGCATGTTTAATAAGGTTCTATTAAACCTTTCTACGGGGTTTCCCCTGGGGTGGTAGGGTGAAGTTCTGACTTTTTGTATTCCAGCAAGGTCACACAGCTCTTTGATGGTTTTCGATTCAAAGTCAGCCCCTTGGTCACTGTGCAACTTCTCCGGGAAACCGTAGTGGATGATGAAGTTTTCCCACAAGGCTTTGGCTACAGTTCGAGCCTTTTGGTTTGGAGTAGGAGTTGCTACAGCGTACTTTGTGAAGAAGTCTGTGATGACAAGGACATCTTTTGTGTTACTGCGGTCTGGTTCGATGGTCAAAAAGTCAATACAGACTAACTCGAGAGGTCTGGTGACTTGTATGTTTACTAGGGGCGCTGCCTTCTCTGGCAGAGTCTTTCTGCAAACACACCTGCTACAGTTCTTGATCTTTTGCTCGATGTCTGAGGCCATTTTTGGCCAGAAAAATCTGGTTCGGGTTAAGTCAAGAGTCCTGTCAAAGCCGAGATGACCCATGTCATCGTGAAGGCTTTTCAACACCATAGGTCTCAGGCTTTCAGGAAGAATGAGTTGATACTGGGTTCCTTCACCTACTTGCCTCTTTCTGTACAAAATCCCATTCTGGAACTCAAGTTTGTTTAATTCACGCAAAAGGATGGAAAGTTGCGGAATTTCTTGACGTACAGTAGGGGGAGATGTTTCACCTGTTTCAAGCTGGTGTATGATTTCATTAATAGCAAGATCATTTCTTTGACTTTGTCTCAACTCTTCTTCTGACATGCTTGGAATGACAGGAAAAACGTCGCACTGCTCGAAACTGTCGGGAACAGCATTAGCAGACATGGACAGGGATGTTACAAGTGGGCAGGTAAATGCATTGTGGTCTATATCAAGAGACTGGAGGACTAGGTGTTTTTCACAGATTGCACTGACAGCGTGAGGAGGAACGTGAGTGAAAGGATCTGTGCCAGGTAAGTGGTGTTGTACAAACTGGCGGATTCGCTCTTGTTCCTTGAGGGAGACAAGGTCATTTACTGGCTCGGGATGTGGACGGCGGGATAAGCTATCTGCATCCACGTTTTGTTTGCCTGCTCTGTACCGAAGCTGGAACTCGAAAGAGGACAGGGCGGACAGCCAGCGATAACTAGTCGCATCTAACTTAGCAGTGGTCAGAATGTAAGTTAAAGGGTTGCTGTCGGTTATTACTGTGAAAGGACTGCCATATAAGTAGTCACAAAACTTTTCTGTTACAGCCCACTTGAGGGCAAGGAACTCAAGCTTGTGGGCAGGGTAACGGCTTTCACTCTTCGATAGTCCTCTGCTCGCGTATGCGATTACACGCATCTCTCCCTCCTGCTCTTGATAAAGAGCGGCCCCTAACCCAGTTGTACTCGCGTCAGTATGTAGTACATAAGGCAACTTGTGATTGGCAAAGCCTAACACGGGGGCAGTAGTTAGCTTGTCTATTATCGTCTCGAATGCTTGTTGACAACTCTCTGTCCATCTCTCCCCGAAAGGAGCTTTTGGCTCGAAATACTTGACATCGTTTGGCTTAGGGCTACTGTTCTTTCTCAGTGGTGGGTATCCAGCAGTCAGACTGGTAAGGGGTTTGACGATTTTAGAAAAGTCTTTGATAAACCTTCTATAATACCCCGCGAACCCTAAGAAGGAACGGAGCTCCTTCAGATTCTTGGGACTTGGCCATGTTTTTAAGGCTGCAACTTTTTCCGGGTCTGTTTCAACACCGCGCTGGGAGACAATGTGCCCTAAGTACCTCACGGATGTCTGGAAAAACTTGCATTTTTCAAGCGATAGCTTCAGACCGTATTCTTTGAGATGACTAAGCACGTGGAGAAGGCGGGTTTCATGTTGTTCAAGGGTATCTGAGAAAACTATAAGGTCGTCCAGGAAGACCAGGACTTCCTTAAGGTTGATGTCACACATACATTTCTCCATCAGCCTTTGAAATGTACTTGGAGCTTTTGTTATGCCCTGGGGCATCCTGTTGAACTCAAAGAATCCCATCGGACATATGAAGGCTGTCTTGTGCTTGTCTGTCTCATCGACCTCAATCTGATAGTACCCGCTTTTGAGATCAAGGACCGAAAACCATTTCGATCCAGAGAGGGCTGAGAACGCCTCTTCCAAATTAGGAAGCGCATAGGCGTCTTTGATTGTGTTCAGGTTCAACTTTCGGTAATCGACGCAGAGTCTTATGTCTCCATTCTTCTTTCTTACCACCACTATCGGTGAGGAAAATGGTGACTCGGACTCGCGGATTATTCCTGCCTCACTCAGTTCCTGCAAATGCCTCCGTACCGCATCGACATCTTGTGGTCGTATGGGACGGGGTCTGTGCTTAAAGGGGGTTTCGTCACTCAGTTTGATTTGGTGCTTCACTTTGTTAGTGCAACCGAAATCTGTATCATGTAGTGCAAAAACCTCTGGCATAGCACTCAGCTTCTGTACAATTCGCTCTTTCCATTCTGCAGGGACTGGAGAATCAGCAAAGTTGAGATCAAGCTTAGTGGCATTTGAGCCAGAAGAAGGCTCAGACTGCTGTGGGATCTGACTGTTTGGCAATATCTCTTGCAGGGCATGCATTTCAGCAATGACACTCTTTGCAGGGATAACTATGTCATGTTTACTTTCATTTCGCAGGACCACTGGAAGCTTTTGGGAGGGTCTCTCAGGAAGGGTAAGTAAACAGTTAGTGACTAAGATACCACCTGGCAAAGAGGATGTGGATGGAGACTCAACTACTACCCACTTGTCTGGAGTTTTGGTGTTTACATGAACTGACCCTTCCAAGACTCGACTTTGGCCTGCAGGAATGGTTTCAGGTTCTTTCCCTGACAGTCTGACAAGACCAAGGCTGCCATTCTCTTTTTGAGTGTGTCTTTGTTGTAATACACTCAGCACTACTCTGTAACCGTAGGGCAGGGCAGTGAGATCTGTATCCGTCAGGGATAGAGTATCAAAGAGAAGGTCAAGAGTGTTAGTGCCGATCAAGAGAGAGGACTGGGCACTAGAGCGTGTGTCTGGGACAATCAATGCAAGGGAGGACACAGTAAGTTCAGTTCCAAAACAGTTCTTAGGAAAAGTAATGTCGACCCCAATGTAGCCTGAGTATGGGACATTTTGACCATTTGCGGCCTCGACTTCCAGCAGATCTTGTATTGGGTGAATTTCCAGGTGTGAAAGATTGTTTTCATAGAACGACTGGGACACTGTTGTCACTTGTGACCCGGTATCGAGAAGGCAGTTGCAAGATTGTTCATTAATTTGCACTTGAGCAGTGTACTTAGCTCCAACTAAGCCTTTGGGTATTTTCACAGCGGCTGATTTGTTGTGCCGGAATCGTTTTTTGGGTTTACGGGAATGTTCAGCGGGACTAGCTTCATTGGTAGCACCCATTTGTCCCGCAATGAGGGCTTTCTTTAGTTTAAAGACTGTGTTTGATTGTTTTGCTTGTCCCAAAGCAACTGTTTCTCTTTCAACTGTTTTCTTTTATCAGCGACCAAGGATGGATTTGGGTCGTTGGAGCATGCAGAGGCTATATGGCCGTCTTCGCCGCATTGGAAACAGTACCAAGGCTTTGGCCTACTCTTTGCAGCTTGGTTTGTCGAGGGAGCTTGTTCAGGTACCTTCGGTTTAGCCTTAGCATTATCTTTTGGTAGGTTAGGTTTTTTCTTAGGGCTTGGGGGCTTTAGCCTAGCAAGATGACTCTGGAGCTCAGTGATTTGTGCTTTTAATTCCATGACTAGATCATTTTGAGAAGCTGCAGGTGGGTCTTCTTTTAGGGGTTTCAATCTCGTCAGTTGACCTTGCAACTCCGTTATCTGTGTTCGCATTTCAATGAGATCGTTTTGCATTGTGGGTTCGGAGATGCCAGTTCTTGCGGCAATTGCGTGTGAGGCTACTTTTGGTCTGGCAGCAGCAAGGTGTTTCTTCATTCTGCTTTCTTTTGCGGTGTGTTTGTCCTCTTCTACTCTTAACTGTAGCAGTAGCTCAGTGAAGGAAGGTGGATTGTCTTTTTTCCTTTCGAGCTGAAGATCCGCTAAAAGGGCATTATCCCAACACCCCCGACAGAACTGACGCAGAAGGTGTCGGTCTGCTTCACTAGCTACAACACTGCCTCTCTTCAAAGCTTTGGAGAGAGCGGTTTGCAAGCGGTGGAGATACTGTGAAGGCTTCTCACCTGCGTCTTGGAGCGTGTTGAGAAATTTAGCGAAAAGCTCATCGCCATCTTCTACTGTGCCAAAAGCTGAATTAAGCAACTCAAGATATGCTGATGGCAAGGCATTAGGGCCTAAAGGTTTCACCACAATTGCAGCAGGTGGCACAAGACTGTCCAAGATCTTTCGTGAGTGTTGTAAGCCTGACATATCTGGGTCTTGAAGCATGAGCTCAACACTGTGGCGCCATGTATCAAAATCAGCCTCATGACTAGGACAAGGTAGTTTGCCTGAAAACTGTCTTAGACGAAAAGAGGCACTGACTTGTGAGATAGGAGCTTCACTTCGGACTATATGCTCTACAACTACCTTTTGCACCTCAGGGTGAGTTATAAAGCTGTTTGGTATGTTAGATGGTAGATCAGGTTGTGGTTGGATGACTGATTCAGAAGCACTGATGCTTACATTAGTCGCAATTGGTTCCACAGTTTCATTTTGGAAAGGTTGGTGATTTGCCTGTATTGGCTTATCGACTGGGGTTGTTGGTTCACTTTGTGTCTCTTGGGTAGAAACCACAATTTCAGAAGGTTCTGGGCTGCTTGCAACTAATTGTGTGCATTCAGACAGGTGCTCATGCAAAACAGCTTCAAAAGATTTGCCACTTAATTTGGCAATTTTCCGCAGTTCACTGAAAAAACTGTGGGTGGCACTGTTGGTAACAACTGATATGTACTCAGTCGACAGGGCTCTTATTTTGTAAGTGACTTCATTCGGACTCTCAAGTGTGTAGGGTAGCAAAGGTTCAAGTGCTGCAAGGGCAGCTCCACTCTCGTACTCCACAATTGCATTTTTGTGGTAGGGAGACTGGGGATCATCTATTTTAAGGGTTCTTGTAGTTCGCCCATACTTGTTCAGGAAGTCAGTTAAATCTTCATCGACAGCTGTGTCAGTAATCCCACTAACGATAACTGAGTTAGGAACTTTAACGTTTTCTCTGTCAACAATGTCCATGTTTGCCGGGCTTGGCCTATTTTAAAGGTCTGGGTCAGGGATAAAGTTGAGGGTTCAAGTACTGCTCCTGGCTGTGCTCGCCACTTCTGTAACACTTCTGAAGTAGTTACAGTATACTAGGACCAATGCTAGGTTCGACTACTAGAGCAGTGATAGATGTAAGGTGCATTAATAACCACAGACCAGAGAATAAGTTTAACTTGCCGGCTTATTATTTTTAGTGACAGACAGAAACAGACAGTTGACATAAAATTTCAATATCACTTTACAAAAAAAATGAAATATTTTCCCTTTTTGTTCAAGTGATTAAGTTGATCAATCCCTTTTTAGATTTAAACCTATTATTTGGCTTAAAAGGATATTATTTTTCAACCTAGGTTATTGTTTGTATTAATTTCAAGTTCTCTCCTTTTATCCATTTGAGTTAACTCAGCGGTTTTCTGAATAAAGTCTAGTTCTTTAGTTCAAGAGATATCATTGAAGTTTGGTTAAACTCCCCTTTAAGTTTCAACCATTTCTTGTTTTGTTGTTTGTACCAGCAAAAAAAAACATTTACAGTTCCAGTAATACCATTACAGCATTAACACATATGGTTGATCCACAAAAAAACAATAAAAAATGCACAAACTCAAAATAATCCAGCAAAAGGCTGAATGACTTGTATATCACAAGTAAATGTCTTTATCTTCATAAGTATAAATCCTTTGATTGTCCCGAATGGTTAATCCGATGTCTGTGAGAATCCACTGCAGTTTGGCAGAGAGATATGGATCAATCCTACCAGTTTCTTGATGAAACCGCACAACGTCCAGCAGAGGGCGCTTGCTTCTGTGTAATGCACAGTTCAAAAGGTTCCTGGGCGGCTCGCCATCTTGTCTCTCACACGTGGAATCCAACTCCGGTATTCGGTCTGAGTTTCTGGTCCAACCCTTGATGGCCTACCATAACAACCAAATAATATACATGAACAATTCAAATACTACATCTGGTAGCTTTACTTGGTACTTCATAAGCTGGCACACTCGCCGTCTCGGCGGGTAAAAAACAAACAAACTGCGTCACAGGAAAGTAAACTACAGGCCTGTGCTCCATTTAAGCATCAGATTTACCATGCAAATCCAGCATTTCAACATAAAACAACATAAATCGGCTACCTTAGCTTTCCATTTCAATGAAATGACTAATACATGATGACAAAACATTCCTTGCATGAAATAAAAAACGATTTTTTCACTCACCAAGTCCCGTTCAGCAATGTATAAAACGTCAACAAGTCTCGGACCGGTTAGAAAACAAAAATAACTTCTTCAGAGTACAAAAATATCGTTAAATAGACTCTTTTACTCATTTTTTTTCTCTATTTTCTTCTGTTTAAGCAGCAGCTCTGCAAAAACCATCTGCGTATCTCCCTCCTTCAGAAGCAGGAAGAGACAAAACAACCCGTTTGGCTGTGGCAAGTCACATGAGCCACGCTGCAACGCGACTCTTCAAAATAAGAGTCTAAACACATTTTTAAACTGTTTTTTTAAATACAAATAAAAGTAACATGAATTTACACGCTTTTAATCCTAAATTAAATATTATATCATGAAATATAGCATTGCTGACGATTCTTATGATTTTTTAACCATGTTAATCTATTTATTGTCTATTTATCACTTGTAATGTATTTCCTATTGGCTGTTTTTATTAACAAGCTTGTATTTAGTGAGGCTTTGTAACCCAGGGTTACACATACATACATTAATTTTTGTGAAAAGGGGTGTCAGTTGGCCCCAGCATTTTTTACAGTAACAGAAAAAGCCATGAAGGTAATTTTCAGGGATATTATGACTGGTTGTGCAGAGTTGTTGTTTGACGGTGCACTGGACAAAACATTAAAAAAGAGACGATAACAACATAAATGGACTTTTTTATAGTTACTTTAGCCATGTACATTTTACCCACCTGCATCAGTTTTCAATCAGTCCCAGCGAAAAAATTCAACAGCCATGAGTTGTAACACATCACAGCCTTTAGTGCCAGTCATTTAAGTGTGGTCTATATGTTATCCTGCTGCTGGTGACAGAACCGGGGTTGATACAGAAAGCAGTGTATTCAAAAACAAAAGCACTACGGGCTGTATTTGTGGAATGTCGTTTCAGTACAGATGAGAAGATCAGATATGATCAAGTGAGTCCTGTTTCACTTACTGATGATGTGTCTTAAGGTTTATCTGATGCTTCAACATCTGGAAATGTATCATTGTGGTTTATCATTTGATCTTTCATTTAGATAATCGCAATGGGGACAGTTGCATGATGTTGTTTGTAATGTGTACATGTGCACAATTTTCCTGACCCAGCATCTTGAGTGTTGGGAAGTCTGGTATGCTGCAGACCAGATTGATGTGTAACTTTGATTGACTGTGTGTGTTGTGTTGCAGGATAATGGTGAGGATTCCCATCGTATCTCTCCGAGCCCTGTGGTCCATGTCAGGGGTCTGTGTGAGGCCGTGGTAGAAGCAGACCTGATAGATGCCTTGGAAAAGTTTGGACCCATATGGTGAGAAAGCAACAATGTGTGTGTGTGTGTGTGTGTGTGTGTGTGTGTGTGTGTGTGTGTGTGTGTGTGTGTGTGCGTGTGCATGTGCATGTGCATGCGTGCTTGTTATCCTACTCTGCATTGTGGGGGTCTGGAACTTACATGCATTAGATGACAGGTGGTGTACACCATGAACAGGTTAATCACAGGCTGGACACATCTGTGCAGGACAGAAGAAGGGACACATTTACACCAACAGACAGAGTTCAGTTCACTTAACATGGTTTATAGCTGAGCCAGTTTTTTCCTTAAATCTGTTTTTCTTATCTAGAACCGGGCGATATAACAATTATGAACGATATATTGAAGTGTCCAGTGTCCATCTCTCCTCTCACACTTTCCGCACAGCAATGCACCACTCACTCACAGTTTTCTCCAGCAACACTTAGAGAGACACAGAACTGCCATTCTGTCTGTTGATTTGTCTACAGTGCGACATTGCGCTGTTTGTTGCACTTGCTACACTGAATCAGTTTTTAAGATGAATGAGATTACGTGCAGGAGCACACATACATTTCATCGCTGCTCTGCATATGTGGGAGACAGAGCTGCTTGATTTTTTCAGGCGAGCATTTGTTAAATCCCTGTTCTTCTTGGTAGTTGTAGTCTATTGTGTGACATTGAGACAGCACCTGGATGCAGGCAACAGATGTGTTTAGGAAAATGCAGGGATAACACAGATGTTTTATATACAAGACATATAACATGAACTAAAGCCCTGATTCCACCGAGCAGTACGGTTCAGTTCGGTACGCCGTTTCCACTGCAAAAAGTTGTGGATAGTACTGATGGAACCGTTCCTAACCATTACCATTTTTGGTACCGCTTCTGTTGGGGTACCTAGCACACAGATCTGGTACTGAAAGGTGGAGCTGTGAACACTGCAGTCTGTTGATTGGTCAGTAGCAGACGGTCACTCTGCTCAGTGCTGAGCTGTGGCTGGTTATCAGTGAGAAGCCACTGTTCATATCATGAAGAGTTTAATTAGTAAACTGTAAATATGCAATGAAAGCAGCCAGAGTTTGAGAAAAAAATGACTTCATTCACTGGGCCGACTGCCAGGATTTCTCGTAATATTACTCAATGCACAAGCTGACAAGGTGACACACCTTAAATATTCTATATTACAACTTTGACCATTACTTAAATTTTTATATGACATACACTTTTAGTAATAAGCATTTATATTTATTAATTTCGGCAGGGTTATGTGAACTGCATATATTATAATCCTCACTCGGAGAAAAGAAAAGGGTTGCGTAGCGTCTGGCCAACTCAACGCTAAACCCCTGAGCTTGCCTGAAAAGGACAAAATACACAAACCCGGTATTTTTTATATATCCCATGAAGAGAGTCTCTCACTGCAGCCTGTTTTGTTTTGAGCTATTTTGTTCTGAAAATGTTGGCGTGCAGTCTTGTTCCATGGATGACAAATGGGCTGCAGACTTTCCTCTGTGTCATTGATAATGAGGAAATACAGTGAGTGCTGGACAGAGCAGTGAGTGACAGTAACCCCGTCCACATTTAAAGGTACGGTTTGCAGTAGAAACGCTGGGGTCTAGGTACCATGTCTAAAAAGTACTTTTGGTTCCAAAGGTACCATGGTGGAAACAGGGCTAAAGTGTCTCTCGCTCCTTCCCTCCCACGGCCTCTCTGTCGATGCTATGTGCATGAATAAGATTAATACAAAATATAAAATATTCAAATAATTTTCCAGCACTAGATTAATTTGAAAGGCCATGGAAAACGACCTTTTAACTCCCCCCACAAAGATTTTTAATTGTGTCAAACTACAATGGATTAATGTCTACTTGATACTTCTATACTTTTTAAAGGGGCAGATTAAATAAGATTATTCTTCTTTCTGCTCCCTTTCATTCAGATTTGGGAATGCTGTGTTTATATCATATTGTTTTTTTTTCTTTTTTTTCAATGAATGAAATAAAAATAAATTAATAAATAAATACTTGTGTTATAGTTTTGTGTTCTGTACTGCAAACCTTTAAACCTCTGTAGCTCCAATGCTATGTGCAAAAAGTTAATGTATAGCCCCGCTGTTTATATAATTTTTCACTTACATGTTGCTGCATATTTTCAAACAGAGAAAAAAATCCTGTCTTTGCATTTTAATTTGTTAACAGTGTGTTTGTATAAAAGTGCTTGTGACATCTCAAATTTGGCTTTGGCTTGCAACTGAAAACATGTAGCCCTTTTTGTAGAAAATACCGAGATATATTGGTATCACTGTTCAGCCTAAAAATGCCAAGATATGAATTTTTGTCCATATCGCCCAGCTTTAGTGTCGTCAAAGAAAAGACACAGCCATACCTCCATGAGTTCATACTGCAGGCCCTTAAACAACCATCTGTTAATACACATTCAGCAACATGATAAGTCTTGGTGAGCTCTCCAGGTCCATATCAGCACTAGAGAGAACAGAAAGACACTGGCAGGGCTCACTTGCATATGAAAGTGAAAATTAGAGTGTACAAACAGGACAAATTATTTGGTGTGAGTGACTCTGACTCTGAGAGTTCTGACGCTCAGCTTGGTAAGAACTTACATCACCAACCGGAGCTGTAGAGGTGAGGGTTGTGTTGGATGGAGCCGTTTTCTGTTTAAAATTAAAAGCCCTTGTTTTAAAAAAGCCCCTCAGTGTTTTATACACAGTCCAGCCATACACTAGGTTTTGACCCAGTCTTGTTTTTTATGTTTTATGAATCATGGAGAAAGTTTTTTGACAATTTTGAAAATAAAGAATTAACTCCATACACTCTGATACAATTTCAGGTTTTCCACAAGCACCTCACTCATCACTATAACCAATATTTAAACACTGTTTTACTCAGTATTCTAGCTTTTAAAGAGCAACAACGTAAACATTTGAACATGAATCAATATTTAAAGGGGACACATGTGGTAAAACATGAAATCGCATAAAGTTCTAGGTACTAAGTGATTTGGTGTAACAAACTCCTGCAGTGGGCGTCAGGAGCTTTAGTGTAAAGATAGTTATAGGTGCTGAATAATTAAAGGAAACATTTTGTGATACTGCAGTTTCCACTCTAAACGACTCCTATTCCATTATTTACACTCCCTGCATGTTGCAGTATTGATTAACCTCTCATTTACCTGAACCACGCTGCAGAGAAAAGTATACTGTCAAAGACACAGACACAGACGCACACACACACACACACACGCAGATATTATCTTAGCTCATTTGGCAGATCACTTTTGTCTTTAATGAAACGAAGGCAGTAAACTCTTCTTCTTTAATGGGGTTTGGAGGGTTTATATCCTCGGTTCAAAGTTGACAGCAGCACAAAAATGACCCATTTCTATTCAGATCTGTTAAGATATGAGTGCTCAGGATTGAAACACAATCTGCTGTTCTAAGTGCTGATCCAGCTTTTTCACTTCCGATCTGATACCGATATTACAGTCTTGAGTTTTGGCCAATACAGACACCAATTCGATCCAAGCGCATATTATACATATTCACATTTTGTTGTCAGTCTTGTTAGAAAGGGTTTAATCAAGCGATATTACTCTAACAAGAACAACTACTTATTCGGGTTAGTTAGAATGATCCACAACAGTTGGTTTGAGAAACTGACCTGTTTATTGTTAACAGGGTTAGATAAACAAACTTTAAACTTGAACATTAATATTAAATAAAAAATATGGCTGGTTTGCTTTGGCTGCTTTGGCCCCTTAATAAATAGAAAATAAATCAACACAAGAAATCCTTAAAATGTCTAACATTGAAAATAAACTAGCAGCAAGACTCCACACACTTGTGGTTTGGCCCCCTAATAAATAAAAAATACAAGACCACAAGACATTGTTGACATTTAACAAACAATGCAGCCTTTCCTTTTCAGTTATTTTTGTACTGTCAGTGCCAGCCTGGTGCTGCTGTTTCCTGTGTGTCTGCATGCTGGCCTGGTGGATTGATAATAAGTGAATTAAGTGAATTGCGGAGCACTGGGCTTTTGCTAATATCGGCGGCCGATACCTTCAGGTTAGTGCAAGCTACAAGCTAATAAATTTAGGTATGACATCAAGTTTGATGTATGCAGATTGTGCAATTACAGCTCCTACTGAATCGCAGGCTACAGCATAGGATGTAATATCTTTCCATACTCATTGCACAAGGATGCTGCACAGGTTATTACTTCTCCAACTGTGAAGCACAACATAGAGGGCCACATTATTAAATAACCTGAAGTTTTGTGGGCACTATACTGCAGTGTGTCCGTGTGTGTTTGCTAGCTGCTAGGTTGCTCACCTGGCAGCTGCAGCTCCGCCGCTATTTCCTTCTATGCTTTGTCCTTCTTTAAGCAGTCATGGTAGGAGCTGGAGGACACATCATACAGGCAAGGCTTCTGCTGCCACAACTCAAGAAGGTTTTACTCTTTGCTGGAATCCCACACATTTCTTTTAGCGTGTTTTGCCTCCATGGCAAGCTGCTATTTGTTTGTTTGAGTTTAGTGCCAGTGCGTCATTTCATGTTGCATTTCTGTTGGTTGTTTTGTAAACGTAACAGCAGTCACACAGTGCGATGGTCATCCCAAATTTTCTGACACTGTCAGAATTTTATCGCAGACTGTTTTTGATCGTAAGTCCATGACAGTAGACATCCTTGAACCTCTTTCACTGTGCGACATCGGACCACCATTTTAGAACCACGACCAACCCGAACTTGCACAGTGTCTACCAGGGTTAAGGTTTTGACAAAGAGTGGAGGACATGCAGTGTGGCTGGCAGAGGCTGGCAGAGGAGGTAATGTGTCCAGTGAAATGGAAGCTCATTCAGTGGAAAAGATTTGAATAAAAAGAATGTGTACGTCCTATCTGAATGTTTGCGTGTGTGTTCTCAGTTATGTAATGATGATGCCATTCAAGCGTCAGGCCCTGGTGGAGTTCTCTGCAGTAGAGAGTGCTGACCGCTGTGTGTCCTGTGGAGCCAAGGAGCCTGTATACATCGCAGGTTTGATTCCCAGGCTTTTCATTGTAAAGACTTTATGATGTGATGGATTAGTTACACATGCTTGTATGCAGAGTATTGTAAGTGTTTATATTTCTGTCCATCTGTTCATCAGGCCAACAGGCGTACTTTAATTACTCAACATCCAAGAGAATCACCAGGCCGACCAACGCTGACAATCCCAACAGTGGCAACAAGGTCCTCCTGCTGTCCATACAAAACCCCCTCTACCCTATAACCACGGTACACACACACACACACACACACACACACACATACATTTTTCTCTGTGTGGAATTATTTATTTTTTTAATTTTTCTTATAAATCTAATTATAATGCACTTATAAAAAATATGCTGCATGTACATTAAACTTCTTGTGCTTCCATGCCGACATGATGTTTTCAGATTGCCCATCCGTCTGTCCCATTGTGAACATGATATCTCACAGGCCTCGTCACGAGACCAGGCAGAATTTTGAATAAGCCCCTCCCCTTTCTTAGAAAAAGTTTACATACCAAGTCACTCTGCTTAAAGGGAAATTTCGGTTTATTTCAACCTGTCTCTTATCGTCCTAAATTTGTTTCAAGTGACTAGTGACATAAAAATAATAGTTAGCATGTTAGCCGTTAGCCTAGATACAGCCGGGGCGCATAGTAGCGTCAGACCTGTTAAAACGTAAGTGAATGGGCATACTTCAAGTGCAAAGTTAGTGTCTGAGATGAGAACATATAGAAAATGACATGTAAACGTGTTGTCTTACCTTACCTCGGCAGTGTGGCGATCCGTCCGTCACCGCACTCGCATTTGCGACTAAAAATAGTTTTGAGCAAGCAAAATAGGCTTAAATCGTTCAGCACGCTGTGAGTACAGATCTCACCAGCAGAAACGATAGGCGAATCCCACTGGTTGTGTGTTGAACGGGGATCACAGACACAGACAGTAATGTATTCCTGTCAAATACAGCGGCTATCAGCTTACCGGCGGCGACGGAGAAGTCGGCTCCAATAATATCCTCTTCTTGGTGTCATGACTGCCCAGTAGTACCTGAACAGCCGAGCCAGCTGAACACAAGTATGTGGCGTGTCAGAGGAGAAACGAGCCGTTCACATTTCTGTCATTGTGGCAGGTAATGGCCCACAAACCTCACCGCACTTTAGGGACTGTTCTTTATTTATGAAGGGACTGTTCTTTACTTGTCAGGGGAGGAGGGTGGCTGGTTGACTCTTATTTTATTTATTTATTTATTTTATTTTGATCCCCCCTATGTTAATCACTTATTGATGCTGTTTTTGGAGTATGAATAAGTCAATAAGTAATTTATTCCATTGAAATATCATTGATGTATTATAGAAAAGTGATTTATGTTTTTATAAATGACAAAAGGCACATTTGCCTCATTTTCACTGTGGTATCGTGATACTACTCAGAAACGTGATATTTTCATTGGTATCGTACCGTGGGTCTGTAGAAGCAAAAATCTGTGCCTGGATGTGGGCCCGAAGGCTTCTGACCTCGTCCTTTACTTCTCTTCGAATCGTCCTCTCTGTGTCAATTTAGTATCTTTGGTTTGTCTGGCTGATACTCAGTGAAAACACTGGAGACCAATGGAATCTTGTGCAATTGAGTTTAATGTGTTCTCAAGCTTCAACACATACAACTCAATGAGTCAAGCTCCGGAGCAGGACTGAAGACTCTCTGTCTGCGCTCTCCCTTTTATGCTGGTGGAGGTTCGAGAGAATCTCCGCCCTTTCCCTTTAGTTCTTCCTACCCAGGCCAAATTCTATTGGTGGCAAGCTTTTTCTTTTTAGCCCTCATCATCTGAACCTAAATCTATTGGTAGCAGGTGCCTTCGACCCTTGTTCAAACATGACCTAATCTTTGGAAATTCCCAAACTTCAAGACTAACTGCCTTCAAGAGCAAGTCAAGTTTCACTACATTGGGATGATATAACTTTTATCTCTTTTGTCTCTCCCAGTTGATTTTCAATGGCTGCGAAAAAAACCTTCAAAAAGTCTGAGAAGAAGTTGGTTGGTTATTTGTTGTAAATGCACTGAAAGATGGAGAGTGGTCTTGTACGCCCATCTGTCAGTCTCTCCCTCTCAAACAAACTGCATCCACTCATCTTCTCTTAAAAGCAGCGTCTGTCTGTCTAGACTTCTTCTTAAGAGGGTTTTCATAACCCTCCATCAGGCTGTCTGTCTCTGTCTATACTGCCTCTCTTAATATATAGTTTTGTGACAAAATGACTGCCAAGGACTATCTGCCTGCCTTTTAAATGTTGCTAAGTGTGAAATGTAGTCACCAAAGCACCTTCAGTGTGGTAATGTGTATTTACATTTAATGCAATAGTTTTTGTCAGGACATTGGGCCAATAAGTACATGAGGGGTTAATACAGGTTAAGGCACACTGCAGCATTAGAAACTTCAAGAATGTGTTGAATGTTGGATTTCTGTCTCTTTTTCCATTTTGGTCCAGGATGTACTGTACACAGTGTGTAACCCCATCGGCAGTGTGCTGAGGATTGTCATCTTTAAACGAAATGGAATCCAGGCCATGGTGGAATATCCTTCCTGATATGTGTTAATGTGTGTGTCTTTGCATGCTGTGTGAACCTGTGTGCTGGAATGTACAGCATCCTCTCCTTAACCCCACTCTTCAGGTTTGAGTCAGTTCAGTGTGCTCAGAAGGCCAAAGCTGCACTGAACGGAGCTGACATCTATGCTGGCTGCTGTACGCTCAAGATTGAATATGCAAGGGTAAGAGATAATAAACACTTCAGCAGTCACAAACCTGGAGTCATTCTGTTGATTAAAGCACAGATGTGCTGCGACGGAAGGGTTCTTTCAGTATGTCACAGAAGTAAATAAACAAAATCATAGATTTTAGGAAAGCCCTTGAACAATGCCTTACAGTAATCAAGACAATAACAGTATAAATACCTTGCTGTCCCACTAGAGGAACAATGTGACCTCAGCATTGCTCTTCTAAGTTGTAAAATGCTACATTTAGTGATGTTTAGAATGTGTGCTTCATAGGGATGTCCCTTGAAAGTCGGAAAATTTCAATCATCATTTGAAGGCCCCTCAGTAAACTGAGACTGCCTGAAGTCGAGCAGTTGTTTTTGTATTTTGTGTTCTGTGCAGTGTACTTCTTGGGACATTTTGGTCCCCAGATTTTGCGTGAGTGCACTTTACTTTCACGCTACTCTTTGGTACAGTCAGCTGCGGACGTGATGCAGCAGCACAGAGGAGGAAAAACTTTCCACTGTAAGGCTCCAAGATTACATTACATTACATTATCTTCTCTCTTCTGCTTGGGAGCTGTGAATTTACCGCTCACAGGTAGTCAACACAACATAGTCTCTGGTTTTTGTTTGGTATCTAGTGCAAAAAAAAGTTGCACATTTCTGACCTCTGTTAGCTTGTTCACTATATTCCATCAATGCCACTGTCACATTGAACATCCCACTGAGCCCTCTCACAACTTAGAAAGGAAAAAAAAAACAGAATCATTAAATATTTGTTTGAAAGGATTCGACTGACAAAATTTCTGAGTTGGGTACAGCCCTCATGTTTCAAAATCTGATCACTATGAAAGATAGCCCCCTAGATTTAGGCACATATGTAATGTTAAAGGAATGTGGAGGAAAATATGACTCTCTTCCTGTAACATATAGTCCTGTTTTGTCCTTGTCTTTTAACTGAAGAAAATGTCAAGCCATCCACTCACTAATTTCTGAAGTTTACAAGATTGTGGGTTCAGATCTTTTGGTAAAGTTGAGGTATATTAACTGTATGTCATCTGTTTACCAACAGGAACAGACACAGAGACAGTTTGCAGGTGATAGAGCCTAATGGTTAGAGTTTGGCCAATTTCTGGTTTTACAGACAGTATTAAACTGGTTGGATTTTATACAAACCAGCTGAACCGTAATTTGTCATTATGACACACTGTAGCAAATTGACAAGTAGTGCTAAAGGCATCATGGTGTTAAATCCAACTTGTATCTCATTAGCCAAAAGCAATAAGCGATATGCAGTATGACAACAGCAGCACTCACTCCTGTGTGATATGGCTTATTTATAGATAATATAAATTTATTTGAACATTATATAGTTATTTATAAACAGAGGTAGCTGGTGATTATTTACCTGGGTGGGTCTCCAGGTAATAAGGACTTCTGGACAAATGTGGGACTTTTATTTTGGAAATTCTCTAAGTTGTAACAGTGACATAGTAAAATAACAATCCAATCTGCAAAAAGTAGGTTATCATGCACTGACAGTTAACTGACCATTTACAAAACAATGTTAATTATCTTTGCTCTCTACAGTAGCATAGAGTGATATCCAGAAAATTAGGGAATCTGTTTCTACAGGTTATACTGGTTTGAGGAAAACAAAACAAGACACACTGCAGACACAGTTGCCTAAAGGGTTCACACATTGTTACAGTATCAACATCACTACCTCACCTGTCAACTTCATCTGAAGGAAAAGCTTGCTGCATAGCAAGTCTGTGGTCTGTGTGTATATATATATATATATATATATGTGTGTGTGTGTGTGCGTGTGTGTGTGTGTGTATATGTATGTATATATATGTATATATACACACACACACACACACACACACACACACACACACACACATATATATATATATATGTATGTATGTATGTATGTATGTATTCTTCTGATCCATTTATATACATATATGTATACATATATACATATATATCTGTGTATATAAATATACATATATATATGTATGTATACATACATATATATATATGTATATATGTATACATATACTGTATGTATATAAATGGATCAGAAGAATGCAGCTCCTGTGTATCTGTGCTACTGTGCTACGTTTGACTGGATCCTGTTGAATTCTTTTCGTCAACAGCCAACACGTCTGAATGTGATTAAGAATGACAACGAGAGCTGGGACTACACTAAACCGTACCTTGTCAGGCGAGGTAAGGCATACACTGTCTCCTTCTTTCTTTTTTGTCTCAGTTTCACACACGATGACCGCTAAACCATTTGAGGTGTCCCTACTGTTTCACAATCTGGAGGATCCTGTGATGTGAAAGGTAGGACTCTGTTTTCAGTCTGAATTCCCTTTCGTGGCACGTTTCTCTCCACTGCAGCCATCCTTGATTCAGGTTTAACCACTAGATGAAAAAGGTCAGTCATATGTGAAACTGGGTCGAGATCTTCAGTCATCATGGACTGAGTGTAGTTATAAAAAGTTTGGACCGTAGACCTCCATCACACCAAGACTCCTCCTCCTCCCGTCTCCATCAGTTTTAACACTTTCACACCAGCCAATCACCGGCCTCTCACAAGCCTGCACCTCGGCGAAACATTGAGGGGGAGAGAGAGAGAGAGAGAGAGAGAGAGAGAGAGAGAGAGAGAGAGAGAGAGAGAGAGAGAGAGCAGAGAAAGAGGGATGGACGTCAGGCTGACCATGCACTGCAGCTTTCTTCCATCTTCACCTTCTGCAACCCAGCAAAAAGAAAAAGAGAGAGGGAGAAAAAGAGATGGATCTCACTCCTGCTGACCACCATGCAGCTGCTGCTTCAACATGCCCAGAAGGCCTCAGCCCCACCTCTGTCTGCAGGACTCCAGTAGCACTTCCTTCCGTCTGTCTGCTCCACATTGTAATCTCCTCCTCTGTTTGAAGAAGTAGTCTCACATGGCCTGATGTCTGGTCCACACTAAGCTCCTCTGAGCCTCTAGATTCTAGATTTTACTCTCAGTGGTTCTTAAGTGATGATCATGCCAGAAACAAGAAAAAACTGACTTTATCCTCTAAATTGCCTTTTTAAATTTGTTTTCAGAAAATCTAATTAGAAGGGCATAATGGTTAAAAGCTCAACACTATGGACCAGACATGTTGATAGTCAAAAGCCTGGCTATGTGAGTCTACAGTATAAAAGTCTGACCTAACCTGCTCTCTGTCACTTCATCTGAATCAGGACTGTCACGATATCACGTTTTCATCAGACTCCTGTTGTGGCGCAGAGTATAACAATAATAATAATATCCCCATACTGTAAAGATCGTAACGATATTTAGAGACATTATTTAAATATTATTTCAGATGATATTAAATTTTTTTTGACGTCATTGCCAAATTCAAACACACATCAGAACAAAATGCAATGTAAAGATAGATTAAATTGAAGAGATTTAGCCCTATTTACACAGAGATGGTGTCATAGGATCGTTATGAAGTCCCATCATTATGCTGCCTTTACACTTTTACGCAGAACTTACAATGACAGAATCAGGCTGCTCCAGTGTGTAATTTTAGACAGCATGCCGTTATCGTGGATTCAAAAGAGGCATGGTGGGCGTGACATTTTACACAACAGCGTCGGCCTCTAGTGTGACATATAACATATACGTAAGAAGCGCTTTATAAACAATAACAATGGCTTAACATGTCAATAACAATCTTTACCATCTCTGTTATATAGCGGCTGATCTCATCCTTTGCTTGGAGGGTGAGGAGTTCCCGGACCTCATTGTTTTCCCAATTTGTGGACATCGTCAGCCACTGTTCTTCTTTGAGTAAGCTGCTAACTGCTGCTGTCATCAAAACGTCACACCTGTGCTGCATATAATCCCGTCCTATCAGCTCTCCCTCTTATACAGATATTGTCTCAGTACTGTTACTACTAGGGATGTTCCTGGCGACTAATTTCTTTGTCGACTAAACAAAAATTTTAATTAAGACTAGTCGACTAGTCTAAAAATAAAGAAAACACTTAAAAGACAGTCAAAATTTAGCACAATTTATTGTTAAGCAGAGGTGGAAAAAGTACTGAAAAATTCTACTCAAGTAAAAGTACCTTTAATTTGATGAAATTCTACTTAAGTACAAGTAAAGCTACCCTTCCAAAAATCTACTCAAGTAAAATTAAAAAGTGTTCGTTTAAAATGTACTTAAAGTAGAAGTTTTTTAGTTACTTCCAACAACTTGATGGGGATACTTTTTTTACCTCTGATTAAAATACACTAACACTAATTAGGAAGAATACTGTGTATTTCAAAACAGAACAAATCCATTGAGCAACAGCGTTTCCCTTATATGCAACTAGCAGTGGTGGTGCTCTGGTGCTTAAATATGACTGCCGCTGCTGATTTATTTTTCTTTTTTTTGTCTTAGCTCTTTAGAAACTACAGTTATATTATTTGGCGCTACGGACGCTTCATATCCAGGTCAATTCACACACTTGTGAATAAAGCATAAGAGGAGAGGAGAGGGCTTAGTCTTATCTCTTCATAAACTAAAGTTATAATATTTTGAGCGACAAACGTTTCATACAATAACAAACAATATACTATTTATCGTGTTATACAGTGAAACGTTTCACTTTATAATGTGATGACTTATATTTTTTACACGACGGCATGTCATTTCTGTCTCTACATGGTCGCACTTTACAGGCCTCCTCTGCTGTCTGTATCGCGGACAACGGAGTTCGATCCCGATGCGCACACACAAACAGACACCATCTCTCTCTCCAGTAACTCGCCGGCAACGGCTTGTTCTGGGACAATTCCACGTGAGATTTCAGAGATTCACCCTTTTGGTTTCCATTTAGCCGAAAACTTTTTTTTTTTTTTTTACTCAGTAACGGATGTGATCTCCAATTTAGCTACGTACAACACTGCAGTCAAAATTCACTTAAAGCTGCTCTGTGGAGTTTTGCCCATTTGCGCCATCTTTCGTGTTTTTCCAAGTCCTGCAACAATAACAGTCAGCGTGCGCCGTTTGATGACGTCGGCAATACGAGTGACGCTCCCGCACCACACAAAGCTAAAAGACACACCTATTTACCACCCAGTAATTTTCATTGTTTTATTTGCTATTAACAAATATACTATTGCGACCCTGGGGCAATGGTGAGTGTGGTATGAGTGGAGTCAGCTGTCAGCCAGTGTGCGGGCTGGAGATTGGTGGAGCAGAGAGGGGGAGAGCTGCCCCGCTGGGTACTGTAAGTGAGTATGTGTGTTTGAAGTGTGTGTGCTACGCTAGAAGAGTCAGAGTTTGAGACAGAGACTTTTATGTGTTACCCCCCTGGAGTGTTACCAGAGTTTTTGGAGTGCACAAATAAACTGGCCTTTTTCCTGAATGCTACTCTGGTCTCCTGCTCGTGAGTGATTCATTACAATACAGACAGCACAGTGGCAGAGCGGTGCGCTCTTGCGGCGCGGTAGCACATACACAATGAATGGGTTCGTCAGCGGAGGTCTGCACTTTGCGCGCTCTGTGTGAAACGGGCTTTATTTCTGCATTTGTCACTCTCTCGTTTTGCCCTTTTTCCTTCTTCTGAACATCGGAGGTTGGGGAGGACCAGCGGGACCAGCCCCAGAGGCTTCGGAAGCTTTCCTGGGCCGTTTCTTTGGGTTTTCAGACATCTTTCAGTAGCTCCTCTGCTAGCCTCGTCGTCTCCGATATTTCCAACTGCGGATGCGCTCTTTGAACTCTACGTCAAATGCGCTGTGTGACAGCGTGGGAATGTCGCTCCTGTGAGGCAATAGCGCTTCTAAGCAAACCAGAGACTGTTGTGTGTTGGAGATGCGTTCAATGATCATCCTAATAACTCGTTTGGCAGTGGCTGTAATGTAACGGACATTGGTTTATATGTAAAAACTCCACAGGGCAGCTTTAAGTAAAAGTAAAATTACAGATTTAAAAAACTACTGAAAAAATTACAAATTACCATAGTTCACCATAATGATTAAATCTGCCGCTCACAGACAGACTGGTAGCATATCAGATAGTTAATAAATGAAAACACACATACAGCATGGTATTTGTTTGACTTAAACAGCTGTCTGTGCAGATTAGGCTTTAGTAATGCAGCAGAAACAGACCTGGACTGTAAATGCAGGGGGTTTCTGGTTACCATTAAGATGACTTAAAACCTTTTGGTGATGCATGAGTAGAAAAAAACACATAACTGTTTAATCTGTCGAGAGACACTTAAAAGAAGTGTTGAGCTCCCAAGCATAAATCAGGCTCTATTCTCTTATTGGAATGCACCTGGATTATGGTTGCAGAGAGTAGCTGTGAGGCTAGAGGCTAGATGTTTCCTGTGACTGTTATCATGACTCCACATTCTCTGTCAGGGATAACAGAGCTCTGACATGAGAATAGTCAAGCAGTGCAAGTACTTTCAGTCAGGGAAGTACACACCAGGAACTGATTTACACAAGCTAACAGTGTTCTCTTGAGTGAAACTTTTCTCCCTGTTACAATATCACATATGTGACTGATATGATGTTGGCAAGGACACCAACTAGTAAATGCCCTATTGCCCCTCTGCTCAAGGCCTCTGTGTGTGGAGGAATCCATTTTTAAGAAAATTGCATCCGTTTACTGTACTGTTTGACAACACGACACGTTATTCTTTATACTTATGTAAATGGTGTGATAATGGTGAAAAGCAGTATATCGTGACACCCCTGATCACAGTGGCTGTACATCAAGACGCGTGCATGGATGTACCTCTCACATAATGTAGCTCTTAGAGAATGTTGATTGGTTTTTTTTGGTACAAACAGTGACTGGAATGTATCAGTACCTTGTTTAATGCAAGGCCAAACAACACCTCTACTGTAATATGACCAATGTCATTACATGCTATCTATGCACGGTCCTCTGTGCAGTCAGTTACTAGGAGTGCTGCATTCTTTGTACTGTATTTGGTGTGTAGCTGAAGTTCCTTCTGAAAAATCTTAAGCTGTGTGATGAGAGTAATGTTAGGGTCAGCTCACTCTTGATTCAATCAATTCAGGAAATTAGATTAGACTGTCAAGATAAATCAAAATATCTGTGGTATCTAAGGCTTAATAATCAATAATCAAACTATTCAACACTGTTAAATACCAAAACACCCTGTTTTTCCACATTTTTGTTCCTCTAGAAGTAAGGCCAAGGATGGTGATGACACTGGTCCAGAGTGAGATATCTTTAACAGCTACTTCCCAGATCATTATGGGATAGCTATGGGTAGTCATGGTCCATAAAGTATAATACATAATGTTTTTGGTGACACATCTAACCAAGCACAACTTCTTGTTCTTCTATGGTTTCAGTAGTATAAACCTTTTCTAGCACCACCCCCAGAACATACCGACCATATTCAGCTTTAAATCAATCAATCAATCAATCAATTTTATTTATAAAGCCCAATATCACAAATACAATTTGCCTCACAGGGCTTTACAGCATACGACATCCCTCTGTCCTTTAGACCCTCACAGCGGATTAAAAGGTGCCATGTGGAGTTTTCCTGTACACAAACACGAGTCATGTTTATATGCAATGTTGTGGCTGCAATACACAGGACACTGACACAAATACACATAGACTGTCAAAATAATGGATGTAGCTACCAAGACGTCACCCATTGGTTTGCTGACTCCTGTTTTGTAGCCTCAAGTTTGGTATTTTTGCCATTGCCATATTGTTTTTTTTTTTCGGAGCAAGAAGTGTAAATGGGTGAATTACAAAAAAAACAGAGACCAAAACTTTTTTTTAACCAGGCTGTAAAGCTGTTTATTTCTGTAAAGTTGGGCATTTGAAAATGAGGATCTAAGTGCCCATTAGGAGGAACTGCAGTTTTTGGCACTTCCGTGTTGGCTTCATTTTTCAGCCCCAGATGTTGCTGTTTGGCCACAACATGCTGGCAGCAGAGCGCATCCAATATAATCCAGAAGCTTTGCTGAAGCTGCTACTAGTGCTGTCAAAAATATCGATTTACTGAAACATATTGATTCTGAGTATTTGAATCTGTTTCAATACTCCTTTTCCACAATATTGTTGGACCTGTTAGACTGGAGCCAACAAAGAAAGGACTCAGACGCAGGACTCAAAAACACTGGGTTTTGTACTGAAAAAAAAAAGGGTTTGGTGCACAGATAATCAGTCCAAAAACACAAACAAAGGTGTCCAAAGGCAATAGACTTAAGCAGGGTCAAAAATGCAAAAATCTGGTCAAATCCAGAGAGAACACTAGGGGAAATGGCTAGAACACACTTAAACAACTGTGAACCAACTGGCAACAGACACAGGGCAGCACAAGGACTAAATACACAAGGGAGGAGGGGTAATGAGGAACAGGTGAAACCAATCAGGGCGGGGCAGGTATTCACACAGGAGGGAAACAAACAGGGGCAGGAAGTAAAGCACCTGAAACAAGAGACAAGGGTGAGCATCAAAATAAAAAAGGAAATACTGGGGTGTCGGTGGCTTAGTGGATAGAGCAGCTGCCCCATGTATAAGGCTGTTGCTGCAGTGGCCTGGGTTCGACTCCCCCCCCTCACGCTTAGCTGTCCTGTCTATAAAGGCAAAAATGTCCCCCAAAAATATCTTTAAAAAAAGGTAATACTGACAGAAGCTGAAAGACAGAGTCTGTGAAGCAGGTAAAAAGAACAGCTCCATCCTGTGGACATGACGCATTACGATTATGCCCCACGTATTAACCCTGTACCAAAACACTTTGTGTGTGTCTCTGAGGTCTCATAAATGTGTCAAGAACATTTCCTTCATCATTATACATTTGCAAAGACAAATTTTTAAAGTATCCAACATTGTTTACATTCATGTTTTCTTGCTTGCAGTCTTTTTCCTACCTGCCTTTTTGGTGCATTGCAGCATAACTTGGCATGATCACCAGAATAGTGTGGCACCATTGACCAAACCATGTACAAAGAATTTGCCCCACATTACTACTCGAGGTCAAAACTCCACAGGGAACCTTTGAGGTAGGGCTGCTTTGGTGTAGTTGAACACTGGGCTTGTAGCGATAGCTAATGTGGCCGAACACTGTCTTGGTTAAAAAAAAAAAAAAAATCCTGAAATGATTGATAACATTGTGAACTGGTCTTAGCTCTGTTACAGATGAAATATTCACTTAATAAATGTATATCTGCAGTCTTCTGTATTTTTAAATGAGGTGCATTGCAAAGACACAGACAGAACATTGTCTCTGAGTAGCAATGGGAATCACTGGTCACACAGCAGTGTTTTAAGGAGAATATTCTTTTGAATTAAAGTATATCACAGACATAAAGGAGGGGAGGGAGAGGTTTTTACCCAGGGTATAAACCAAATGTATGATATACTGTATATTCTCTCTATGGGAGACACTTTTAGGAATATTTACTGAAGCCACATTTATGCTTCACACGAGGTAGGAGTCTCACCATAATATCTGTTCTGGACAGGGTTCCCATGGTCATGAAAATTATTGAAAAGTCATGGAATTCTGTTGTGTGTATTGAAATTGTCACAATAATCTTCCATGGATAACCTTCCATGTAATGTAACATAATGGCAGATTTATTTTCTGAAGCTGATCATGTAACATACTGTAAAACTTCAACTAAAAGCCTTGTCCCAATTAAAAACCCAGTCCCTTTTACTGGCCCGGTGTGGCTACACATTCTGACAAATGAACACCACTAGTTGCCAAGCAGTTAATTTTTTTCCCCCTAAGTTCTTTTGATGTCTAAAACCAGGTTGTTGGCTACCTCAAATTATGTGTCTATCCCTTGCTTACCCTGTAAGTTATTCATATTCCTTCAGTCTGTAAGGGTCCTCAGATCAAAAGAATCAAAGGTGTTTTTCATAAAAATTCATCGAAGTTGTGAGTATTGTTTTAACAGGATAAAGTGGTGTTGTGTCGGTATGCCGCGTGCTGTAATCCTCATGTGCTGTTATTCTCTCTCTTTTATGCGCTGTCTGTTGGAGCTAGTTCAAATGAATGATTTATAATCGAAGCCTCATTTTTATATGAGTACTATTCTTACTGGTTTATATGAACAATTTGATTGTATTTCCCGATCTTTTCTGAGCAACAGTAGTATTAAGTGGGATTTTTTTGTTTTGTTTTTGTAGTAATAAGTTGACTAAAAGGGCAGACAGTTATATTGTGCATAAAATTAGATGCATTAGGATAGAGTCATATGCTCTTATTTTAAGTTAAATGATAAGCACATCGCCATTTGTGGCCACTTCATTATTGCATTTATTTTATAGTCTGGAATTAAACAATAACTGATGATTTTTTTTATGCAGTTTATTCTGAGGACAGCGTTTGTGTAGTGTGTACGCGCATATGGAGGATTATAGGTAGAAACGTGTGGGTCGGTGTGTGGGCCTGTGTGTGGGCTGGTGTGTGGGCCGATGCACCTGAATGTCCCGGGCTGAATTTGTGTCCCAGTCTGGCCCTGGTCTAGTCTCTTATACAACATATGTGAACATGTAAAGATACTTTATTTGCACTTAGTTATACATTCATACTTTTGTTTTTGTGCAGTCTTATAATTCTGGATGTGACCACCACTAGAGTAAATCTAAAAGAAATCAGATATGAGTATTTGGAAGCTAATTTTTTCACCAAAAAACAATTGAGGAGCATGACCCCGGGACCCCCTAGCAGGTGCCGGGTCTTGTATCCTTCTCACCTTTTTCACCCCTGACCCATTTTCATGCCTGTAGAATGAAGCGTGATGGATCGGCGATTTGGTGCAGCTTCTGCAGCGATGCAGGCGCTGCACCGCACTGTTGTGGTGAAGAGGGAGTGGAGTTGGAAGGGGAAGCTTTCGATTTACTGATTCATCTGTGTCCCAACCCTCACCTATGGACATGTGCTCTGGGTAGTGACTGAAAGAATGAGATTGTGGATACAAGCGGCTGAAATGATTTTCCTCCATGGGCTCAGCTTTACTGTACGTTCACACCAAAAGCTGCCAGAGCTAAAAAAAATAAAATAGCTGAATTCACTTAACCAGCGCTGCTGGTAAAATATTTGTGGCAGCGAAAGCAGCTCAAGTCGCTCATGACGTCAAATTCTGAATGTTCGATTATGCTTCTCAATTTAAAGGAGCCGCAAAGCAGGTTACTGGCTGAAGCACAGAAATGCATGCATTTGCCTGAGTACAGAAACTTTCACGTTTGGACAATGAAAACAGGATAAAAAAGTCTAAATAGGTCTGACATTAAACACACACAGCCTGCGTTGCGTTCAGGTGCTGTCACGTAAATAACAAATTCCATTACTTGAATACACCGTACTGTAGCACAACACAGCAGCATGTCAAGTGGGCCAAACCCAAACTAAGCAACATTTTTTGATTTGTTATTCCCCCCCCAAAGCTGTAAACCTAGGGGAAACACTGTCAATGATTTGGGTTCGAGTGCCTACAGTGCGATTAGTTAAACTGGTGGTAAGGAGAGCAAATTAAATCAAATCAAACTTTATTTAATTGCATTCCTGCTAATAACAAGCATTCCAGAACACAAAAAAAATTGTATAAGTACTGTATGTGTGCTTGTCCACACTTGTGTATCGATTCAACATGGAAGAAGATTTGTGCTGTCGTGTGGTACCTGCGTGGATGTAGCCGCTGTTGGGTTTGGGTTCACGATATCCTCTGGGGCTGTGAACAGCATGGGGAATATCATCAGTTAGTGCGGGAGCTGCAGCTGGATGAGAAGGGGTTCCAGCGCTACTTCAGGCTGAACATATCACTCTAACAGCTTGCTGCTTGTTTTGAAGTAGGAACGAATGTGTTGTAGAAACTAAAAGTTTCCGAGGATGTTCTCTGGGTTCCACACAAGTGATGGACATCTACTTTTCGATTGGTGCCTGGTCATTTTTAGCTCAAACGCGTCATAGCTAATTTGCATAAAGTTAACCAGTCTTCAGCTTTCATTTGCAGCTCAATTCGCCAAATGCCTCCGCTCATCGCTTTTGCATCTCAAAACACCTCTGGTCCATTGAAAATGAATTATACCTGACGCCTTTGCAGCTCTGGCAGCTTTTGGTGTGAACGTACAGTTAGAGAACGGGTAAGGAGCTCTGACATCCAGAGGGAGCCTGGAGGAGAGCACCTGCTCCTTCACCTCGAAAGGGGTCAGTTGAGGTGGTTTGGGCATCTGATCAGGATGCCTGCTGGGCGCCTCCTGTTAGAGGTGTTTCGGGTATGTCCCACTGGTGGGAGGCCCCTGGGCAGACCCAGAACATACTGAAGGGACTACATATCTCATCTGGCCTGGTAACGCCAAGGGGTACCCCAGGAGGAGCTGGAAAAAGTTGCTGGGTAGAAGGACGTCTGGGGTGCTTTGCTTGGCCTGCTGCCTCTGTGGCTGGATGAATGGATGGATGGATGGATGGATGGATTTAAAGGCCTGTCCCATGTAGACGCCTGTCCCATAGATAGGCGTGTTGATTTCAGTGATTTATACAAATAATAGCCTAGGCTATTTATTGAAGTTTTACAGTAGCTTTAATCTGTGTTCATATGTAAAAAAAGTTGTTTTAGGTCCTTAAGAAGTCTTGTTTTGAAATTTTGTTCATGAAAATGTGTGGGAATCCTATCTGCAGTTTGATTTCACCCATTTATAGCACTACCACAACACCAGAAGTTTCTGACTCTATAATGCTTTCAAGAGAAACTTACCAATTTTACACGTAGGTGTGTTTCCAGTTGTTGGGGGGCTCTCCCACCTTTGTGACAAGTAGTTTAAAGCCTTTAGAGTCTCCAGAGGGAGCTGTCGTGAGTCTAATAAATATTTTTGAGTGATGGAATAAAAAAATGTGGAGGTTTGGATTTAGAAAGAAGTGAGCTCACCAGACCTCTGTAGCCTGCTGCTCATCTCTGCTGCAGGACAGAGGCTCATTTGCTATGTTAGCTGCTGCTAGTATAACACACCTGAATCTCTGACCAGCTGCCAGCAGTCATGATTTATAAGGGCTGTACTGGACTCGGAATGTTCAGCACTGTTCAAGTGTGTTCAGGTTACAAACAAGTGCAATGGCCTTTCGCAGAATTTGACCATAATCAATGAGGCAACCTTCATTGATTCAAAAATCACCAAACTTGGTGGACTTTTTTTTAATTAAGCCATTAAAGTATGTCCCCAAAATGTTTCTGCAGTTGACCAAAAGGAAGTGACAGTGCTGCCAAAGAAGAGTGTGGCCTCGTAAGGATTTGTACATAAATGAATAAGCATCTGTCTGATTGTCATAAAACCTGTTGGTAATCTTTAATGCAGGCGTCCTGAACTGTGAAAGGTCTTGATTCTACCCAGCTTTCAATTAAATGTCCATGCTGGCTTGAATCCCAGAATTGCCTCTTGCGGCTCTATTTGTCTTATTGTTTTTAGTCCTGTTTTTTTCTATACTATGTTTAGTTGTCTATCTTTTCTCGCTCTCTACTGTCCCCCTCTTCTCATCCAGTGTGTGTGTGTGTGTGTGTGTGTGTGTGTGTGTGTGTGTGTGTGTGTGTGTGTGTGATAACACATTGCATGGCTCATGTTGCTTCAGATCAGTTTGCACAAGGTCACCACTCAGGACAGAGAAGAATCCAACCATCCAGACACATAGAAACCTTGTGCTGTTGTATTTTGTCCTACGATCAGCTGCAGGTCTGCAGGTACCTGCCACTCCCTCTGGGTCTACCAGAGCTGCTAAGTGACTGCAGTAGATTTTAATTTAACCTTAATGCAGTGGCTGGTAACTAATCAAACTTCCAGCAGACATAGTCTAAGAGGGATTTACTTTGATTTGTTTTTGTGGTTCATTAAGCAAACTCAGTGGGAGGTCACGACAGTCTCAGAATATACTAAATATAATAGTAGAAAATCTGATAGTATAAATGTTGCATCAGTGTGGAACAGCTCACCAGTGTAAAGCAGAGAAGGTCAATTACTAATAGATCCTTGCAGTGTCGGAAGATTTAAATAATTAAGATACCCATGCTGTGTTAGCTGTAAACTAGAGACTGCAGATGCATTGCAAATGCTCCTGCTGACAATAGGTACATGTATTAATCAACAGAAAATGAAGGACTGTCTACATACACTTAGGAATGAGTGTCAGTAAGAAGCAGCTAATCTGGCAACAACTGATCATCATATCAAACCTTGATATTTTCTGAGATGGTTATTGTACCTTGAAAATCTCTTACCATTGCAACCCTACTACCCTAATACTCTACCCTACTACTCCTGAGCTATCTGTCTGAAAGATGCCTGTTTGGTGTCAGAATGTATAGAAGAGTTGGGGCTTGTGAGAATGGGTTCAATATTTACCTCAGTGACTACGGTGCCAAAGAATTGGTCATAATCTGCTCTTACGTTTACTTCTCCCATTGGATTGAATAGACTCAGGACTGGCGCTAGATTTGAATTCTGTAATGTTATTCAGAATAGACTAACTCTAGATGTAGTACTACTCTATGGGCCTTTTAAAAACTGGAACCTACCCACTCCCACTCTGTCATAGAGTGTAACTATATTATAGTCGCCTGCGCAACTGCATTAAGCATAAATAAAAGCAGCAAGCTTTAGGACAAACTTCCCACTCTGCGGCGGAAAAAGGAACTGTTGTAACTTTTCGTAACTAACTATGTTCTTCTTATGTATTTGTAGTACTTAAATTTGATCTGTATGTGCTGCTGTTGTTTACCTTAAACTTTGTATATAATCCTTTTTTCATTAAAATAAATGAATAATTTGATAAATAATTAAACAAGTAGAAATAAAACTTAGTCCTAATAGTCTAGTTCCTTATGTATTTTTATTCAAAATTTTTGGGGATTGATAAAGATTTTCTAAAGATTTTAGAACATGAGGATTATGAAAATTAATGTTTCCATTTTTTTTTTTTTTCTGAAGCTGATCATGTAATTTACCGTAAAACATCAACTAAAAGCCTTGTCCCAAAATACTTTTCGTTTATTCAGATGTTCACACAAACTATCACTTGGATATAAATTAAGTGAATTTGGTGGTCAAAGGTCAAAGGTCAAGGTCACTTTGACCTCATAAAACATGTTTTTGGCCACAACTCAAGAATTCATGTGCTAATGTTTCACACAAATGTCTAATAGGATAAAATGATGAAGTGGTATCATTTTATATCCAAAAGGTCAAAGTTCAACTTCATTTTGACATCATAATGATCTGCATAAAACACTTTTCTGTCTATTTTTCAGCATCATATCTCAGGAACAGAAGGGGAAGTATTTGGTCAGATACTGAATTGGTGACTCTAATCTTGAAACTGTGCTGATTGTATAGATGTTCTGTGTGTGAAGCATCCATGTTCACACACATGGATGGAAACTGTAAGAGAAACTTGACTGGTGCGCGGAGGCATACAACCACGTAGCGGTAACTGTAGTTTTAGTGACTGCCTGTAAACTTAAAATGTCATTCTTCATCTTCAGTATCACTTTCATCTTAATCCTGGTTTTTCTTGAGTCCTCATCGTTCTCACATTGTTTACTGCAAAAGCTAAGGTCAGTGCATCGGAAGTCTTTGACCTACAGGAACATCTTAGTGTTGAACACGCATTTTGTGTTGTAATGTTTTAAATCTGCTTTTATCCATCCACACGACATTCACTACACTTCAGAATGAGCTTGGGGTATGCGGTGGAGAGACGCCCACACCCACTTAGACGACTGGAAGTATATACCAATTCATACCATTGGCATAACTTGTAATGTGGTATCTTTAGTGTATCTTTTGAAAGAGTGACAGAGAGAGGGACAGAGAAGGTGGACTATTGCATACAATGTATAATGATCTGTAATGTTTCTGTAAGTTATTAATTACCTATGATATTTGTAAGCACCAGGAGTTGACACGCGCATCACAAGACATGAGCCTATTCATCTGAGATTCTTCTTGGTGTTACTGGTCAGTTATGTTGTGTAAAACCACAATGACTTCAAGACTCCCAATTACAAGACAAGTTGGGTAGTGTGGAAAAGTACTTTGGAAGTCATGTAGTGTGAACTGAGCTTAAACCGACTCTTACAAACCGTACAGTCAGATACAGAGAATACAGTCAGTGTAGATAATGCTTTTGCCTTTTCTGGACCTATAATACCAGAATGATTGGATCTGCAAAGCACCTGACACCATCAAGATTGCAGTGTTCTTTGCCAACAAGTCATAGTTGGCCATTGCCAAAAGCAGGACATCTGTGTCAGAAGAGAAGAAACTAAGTTGAACATTTGCCAATTTTGGTTTTGCTGTTGATACAGCAGAGCAGATCATGAAGGTAGTTCTCATCAAGGTTCTCATCGTTTTTGCTGAGGCTTCCAACATCTTTGTTGCTCTTTGTGCGACCAGACGTTGTACATGAAACTGTACAAGGTATGACTCCATTGAAATGTGATCCCATCGGCTCCTTAGCATATGCATTGAAATTTAGTCATTTCTTCTTACATTGTACAGATGCAGCCACTTCAAATTTCCGTTGGCCCGTGGTAGAGCCCTGATTGATCCATGACAGGTCCCTGTCGTCACCTGGCCGGGCTTGTACCTCTAATGAGATCCCCCGCCATGACGTAGCAAATACGGGCCAACTGGTAATGCCCCTAAGTTTAATTTGTAGAAAACAGTAACAGTGGTCTGTCTATCCACCAGGAGGAGCAGTGAGTGTGGAAGCTGAAGCAGTTTACTGCACCTCTTATTACTGAGAAAGCTTCCCACACAGAGCATGTTTCATGATTATCAGGCTACCATATCATAGGTCATAAATAGTATGCTTCAGCATTTTGTTATTCAAAAGAATTGCATGAAAATTAAAGTGATATGGCTGGGAACCGAGCAATAGTACAGCAAGAACAAAACTGCGTTTGAATCATCAGTCTTATAATTAATATATTATTATGGCTATATAAATGTAATTTATGTTGCTGTTAGACCACCCCACTCGGTTTACATAATGTGCGAAAGATGAGGATTTTTTTTTTTTTTTTACCTCAGCGAAAATGTTGTTTTTCAAAGACTACACTGGAAACACTTTGGACACACTTGGAAATGATTACAGAGTTTTTTTCTTTTTTAATTATTATTTTGACGTTCGGACTGTACAACGCTCTGCACACGCCCTGCCTGCCGCATGCAGCACGGCTTCACCTCATTGATCTGTCGCTGTCTGTCTAACGCCTCAGATCCACTGGCATCACTGAGAATCGTTGCCGGACGCGTCGCCTACCCTGAAAAGGACGCTTTGGAGACGGAGCCAGGAAATAAGCAGAAATACAGATGGACGCGGCTACTGTAGCAGCAAGGAATATGCTAAACACCATAAAACACCAACCAACCACAATGATTCCCTCTTTGATTTCGTATTTTGGAGGGAGAAATCATATCTATATATTTGTGTTTTTGGTAAGGAGCAATTTTAGCCATGAATCGAAGACAGAGAAGAGCTCTCGTTGTAGCACTACTTTACATTTGGAGGAGACAGCGACCTCACCACTGGGTCCACCCTACTGGAGCTCCGACTGGATGAAGACCGTTTTCAGCAAAATTTCAGGCTGACCAGGGAGCTTTTTGATGACCTGTTGATGTGAGTGGGACCTCAGATCACACAGATACAGGATAGGAAAGCTTGCCACTGCTACGATTAGCTTATTTTCCATTGCCATGTTGTTCCAGAGAGGGAAAGTAAACGAAACATCATGACAGACCACCACCAAGCTTGCTCCCCATTGGATAGTGTCCTTGCGTCTGACGGGTTAATTTGCATAAAGTTGAGTCGCGGTCAACTTTTGGACGCGCTGGAGCTGCTCAAACGGGAGCTCTGCCTACCCAAAATGCTTTGCGACCAGTGGATCCCAGGCGTAAACGGTTTCATGGAAGCGATATTTCACAACGCGCCACTCATTCAGCTGTTTAACATAGTGTGAAAATGACTCCTCGGCTCTTCTATTTATCACATGATTAGCATTACGATGAACCTTTTGCTCCTACTGAATGGGTGAGTGTTCCATCTGAATAGGTTTCAAAGTCCCTCAGATCATCACACTGAGTGGGCTGTATGAACTTTTGATGCAAACATTCAAAAACACATCGTCACTGTTGATATCTGAACTACCTCATAAAAGTGACATTTTACAACTCCTCACATTATAAACCAAAAAAAAGATTTTGTCTCTTAATCAATGTTAATGTTAAAATGTAAGTCTCTTAATGAGCACTTTTTTGATATAATTTAAGTAACTAGTTTCAGGCACGAAGTTATATTCAGATCATTTCTTATTATTCTGAGAGACTAACTCAATATTTTCAGACAGGGGAGACCTGGGCCAATTGTAACAACATTTTAGTTTTTCCTTATTAACTAATGTGTTTTTAACTCTGATGCTGCAGCAGATAAAGGTGGTCATTTTAATAACTTAGATACTGCTGGGTGGCTTATTGTAACCTGTAATAATATAACCTAGCAATAAATTTATATTATTGTACAAAAGTACTGTAACTAATAGGCCAAACTAAATCTTTAAAATAAAAGTAGTGCAATAAAACTGGAATATTTGCATCTGAGACAGTGGAGTAGATAAATAATGTAGCATAGATCGGAAATACTACTAGGTAAAGTACAAGCACCTCTAAATATTTGTCAGTTTTTGTGTTTCTGTGAGGGAAACGCCATCTCATGGTGACACCTTGTAATTGAATAAATGGGTGCATTACAGTGGGATCTAAGCACACCCCCAGAAAGGTGGGAGGGAATGGTATTTGGCTGGAAATTGGGAGGACATTGGCAGGCTTCCGGAAGGCTTTCGGAAAGCCTGGGAAATTTGAAGTGGCTGCAGCTGCAGGCTGCTGTTTTATAATCATCCATGTTTACAGACTGGCTGCAGTGTGTGTGTGTTTATGGCATCCTGGATGGTCCTGTTAATCCATGGTCTCTGGTTGTGAAGTGATTTAACTGTAGTTTTGGGTGAAGTTGCTTCTGTTGTTTTGCAAATTAAATCAACCACAGACTCAATGAATCCATTCATGACATCGATGGAGGTGTCCTGGAATTTGCTCTATTCTCTGATTGGCTCCATCTCAGGTTACTGGGGGATGTGATGAACTATGTTTACATATCTCAACCTCAACAAGACAGCCACATTGTTGCTCCTCCTGTACACAGGGAGTGCTGCTCTGTAGCCAGCAACTCACATTCATATTTTCACACCACTCCTTATTTACCATGAAGCACACACCTTCTCCCTTTCTCTCACCAGAGTCTTCTGCTGTGAGATCAATAGAAAGAGTCACCTGGCTTAATGTTGCTGTCTGTCTGTGCTTATGTTGTAGCTGTTAAGCAAGTTCTCAACTGATGACTGCTAAATAACTTATTGTGTTTAACATTAGATTGGTATGTCAACCTGTGGTTAACACTAACTACTCAGGTTATCTTTGCTGTTGTTTTACTAAAGCCAGCTGCTAACGCTACCTAGCTAGTTGCCAATTGTAGTAATAAGAGGTACAATAACAAGAGTTACAGCAATTATTTGCCTAATGCAACACATTATAGGCAGACGCAGCATCAGATTCAATTCTTAATGTATTGGAAATGTTTCATTTGTTTCTTTGGCTTGTTAATATGTTATTAACTTATAAACTCAGAAACCCCAGAACCATGAAACCCACCCATGAATAGCCAATGACCCCCATATAAGGAGGTGTAGGTGCATCCAGTAGAGCTGTCAGTCATGGTGCAAAGAAAGAAAGAGAGAGAAAGAAAAAAGAATTTTTCCAGAGCGGAGATCGAAATAATTTTGGGTGAAGTGGACTTAAGAAAAAACATTTTATTTTCTTCAGTTAGTAGTGGTGTGACAGGGACAGGCAAAGCGAAGGCCTGGAGGGAGGTAACAGATGCTGTTAATGTTGTCTCCGTAGAGAGGTGAAGCGTAAATGGTTTGATATGAAACTGGAGGCAAAGAAACGCATAAGCACACACACAAAAAATACAGCGGTCACCAAACAAACAGAAGATTCATTTGTGGGTTTTGAATGAAGTGGGAATGGGAAACCAAAGATGTTTTGTGCGTAATGGATAAACTCTAAATCAGTGATGGCTGTCGGAATGTAGAGCTATTTAACATTTATTTTAACAAACGATACGGATATAGCCTACAGCAGTGTATGCATTGTCTTCAGATTATTTGAATCTTAATAGCCTAAAGCTCTGTTTAATAAAACGTAAATTAAACATTTTTCAAATCAGATTTATTCATTCAAATGATCAAAAAGCCACACACACACAAAAAAAAATGTGTTGTCTGAAATAATTCTTTCAACTGGCGCATGCTCCTTCGTGGCTCCACCACCTGCTGCTCCTGCTGCCCCTGCTGAACCCAGGCACCGAGGCCTAAGAGGCTGTGATCCGGCTGTCCTTACGGATATTTTTATTATCATCATTCAACATGTAGAAAGAACGTGTAATCTATTGAGTCAATTTACATAGATAATTCATAATCATGAACCTAATCTGGATCTTAAAGCTGCTAATTGACAACTAATTTAACTAAATGTGTTATATTTTTGATATTTTGTCATGTTTAGATTACGTGTTTCAAAGGCATCTGTGTATTCTGTACATAACAGAGCGCAATACAAGTTAAAATTGTAATTTCCAATAGTGACAAACAATATTTATGTGCTTTACTAAATTTACACAAGCACTACGAGTGGTCAGGACCAGGAGTAGATTTTGTTAGTAGCTACGAAAAGATCGAAGCTACTAAAATATTAATGAATGCGGACATGCACGTAAATTTCCGTCTGCGAACAGTTTACACACAAATTCCTTCTGCTCACGTTTCATGAATGAGACCCGTAGTTTATAAGCTCCCCAAATATTTTGAACAAGGTTGAAATCAGGGCACAGTGAACCTGACTATAAGCTTCTTTGATGGCATTTATTTTGGATTTATTTTGATGGCTTTTTTTCTGTAGCCTAAACAGCTTCTCATTTTTCACTGTGATGCTTATATGCTGCTTGTTTTTCTGCAACTATTCCTGTAAATATACAACACTCAACAATCAAATGAACTTGACTGAGACGAGAGAGGGGTAGATTTGATCCTAAATACAATGTAACCTTTATGATGGTAACATCTGTATGATAATATATTGCTATATTAGTCTTAGCAGTTTGTAAGGGTTGCATTGTGGAACTTCATTTGTATAGAGCATCTTCAGTGACAAACACAATACGGCTTTGCACATGTTCAGTAAGTCTACATTGATGCAGGCTTGCTGCTCAAGGCTTTTATAAGCCATTCCCCCTACCTGCTAGATGTCAATGTCAGTGTCAATTTTATTTATATAGCACAATTCATTACAAGTAAACTCAAAGTGCTTTACAAAAACAAAATATCACACAACATTAAAATCCAGAAAAACATCAACACAATTATATAGAAGCCCCTGCCCTGTCACATAGCCGCACATGTAAGAAGTGCAGCCATATGATTAGTGCGTTTCATGCATGCTATAGGCTTTGCTTTTTTGTTTTCCTTTCTTCTTCTGTTACACATTTAATGCTATTCAACTTCCGAGTCAAAGCCTACCTGTACTGCAGCACACTCTACTTCTTTCCATCCATTCCTCCACAGAGTATGTGCCAAACATTGAAAATGGGATCATGTGGCTGTTAAGACACTTACCTTTCTGGAAATTTTATGCTTTTCTTTGTTTAGGTTAAAATGCTATTAATAAGCTGATGGCACACTAAAATGTAAGTGAAATCCACCAGAGTTAAAAACTCAAAATTGTACAATTCTCAAATGGTTCTAAGAAAACTCAGACCAATCATTCGAGTGAAGGTGAAGGCTGATGCAGCTTCATCCTGAGCTAAAAAGGGACGAGATGGTCGCAGACAGGTATTTTTAGTTTGCCTCCAATGTAACATAGGCTATAACGTTATATGTGACAACACAGCATAGTGTTATGCATTGCTAACAGTTAGCCTACTGTAGCCTAACGTTGCCTGAGCCTCTGAATTATCTTCCTTGTTTGTTGCCAGTCATCAGTACTATATATAACGTTAGTGCTTACGTTATATTATAAAACTCATCAGTCATCACTGACCGCGGATAAGTTTCAAAACTCCAGGGTTGCATTTGACTGTGCAGGACAGGTAATGTTATGTTTAGTTTGCTTCTAATATAACATATAACATTATATGACAACACCACATCCAGTTGCTAATGGCTAACATTAGCCTACTGTAGCGTAGCCTCTGAAACAACATTATCTTCCTTTTGCGTTTCCACTTACTAGTAACGTTAACCCTACTATCTAACGTTAGCACTGTAACCTTATTCTAAAACTCAGCAGTCATCATTGACTCCGGTTGAGTTTTAAAACTCCGGGGTTGCATTTGACTGTCTTGGTTGTAACGATACACTCGCTCTCCTCTTCCGTGTATCTAACGTTACCTTGCTAATGCCTACATCAACCATAGAGGTAATGAGGATGTAATGGAGGAAGGGAGAGTAGGCCTTTGGAGGGAGGTGGAATTGTGGATGTTCAGATTTTTTCTAAGTGCTGTGTCAAATACAAGAAAGGTAAGAGTAGGAGTTTCTGTTTGCACTTGTGTGGTTTACCTGGTTCCATCAGTCGCACCTGACAAAGTACACCCTTTGTATCCTTCATGACTGTGTACTTGAAGAGTTGAAACACTTAGTGACAGTATTTTGTCTGGTCTTGGTGGATTCACACCACATAGAAGCAGTACAACAGCTCAGCACTGTGACTGACTGAACATGTCAGAGAGACATGCACACTGGCTGTGTTGTGTGCTGCTAATCTGTGGTGTGAAGGTCAGTGTGGACAGACATCGTGCTGTCTGGATTATCTGCTGGCCTTCTCACTTTTCACTGCTGTAGGTGTGTGTGTGTGTGTGTGTGTGTGTGTGTGTGCGTGTTTTCAGCACAAAGCGCTGCAATGCATCAGCTGATCTGTTGACCAGTGTATTGGGCGGGGGGGTCAGTGTCATTTCAATGCACCTCCAGGATAGTGTATAACTTGTTTGTTGTATGTATATACTGCAGGATGTAATGCTTTCACTGTAAATGTGATGATGGTGATGTTTTTATTATTATGATGATAATGAAATGCAGGTTGATGTTCTTTCGTGCTGAGGGGGAAAAAAGAGAAAGCTTGATGCCTCACAGGTACTGTCTCTTTCACATCTCTGTTCACATGATCTCTATATCATTGTACCTGCCTCTCTGAATAAAGCCACCTTAAAGCGGTTTAGTTCTTATTTACTCATTTCCATCATTGCCACAAAGTGTATTGAAGTTTTTATGTTTCTGGGGTGTAGACTCATTACCCATGAGTGTGGTTTATAGAAATGAATGTAATTTGACTGTACTCACAACTTACATACTGACCGTCAAAACTGATAAAACAAGCTGTGTGATGAAGACTTTTGAACATTTGCTAATTGGAGCAGCAACTCTCACACTCCTCTTCAGCATAACCTTCGGGCCATTTCCATTTGTTTTATAATCCTGATCTCTAAATGACAGCTGACAACACAGAGGCAGAAATGACACATTCTTTAGAAGTCTGTCTTTTTATTTAGCTTTTCTGTACATTATAAAAGCTATGAAATAAATCAGTCTCTGTCAGGGCAGTATTTTAGGGGTCAACTTCATGGTATTTTTTTAATCAAAATATTCTTAAGTGTGTCAAACAGAATATATAACTAAATGACAAACTGTCATTTGCTCCACCACAGAGAATGTAGGCTGTGATCAGCTTGATTCACAACTGGTTTAATGGATTCAATTTTAACAACTTTTTAAACTATGAAAGCACCCACAAAAACATCTCAAACCACTCCTGTTGCATCATCACCTGTTGTTGTGTTGTGTTGTGTTGAGTTGTTGTGTCTCAGATCTCAGCTATTAGCTTAGGTGAGAACACAGACTGTAAAAATGATGGATGAAGCTACCGATATTTCACCCATTGGTTTTTGTGACTCTCGTTTTGAGGCCACCAGACAGCCTGTCATTCAAGCAGCCCCACCCTTTAATATGCGTAACTTTGGGCCTCAATAAAATGTAAACAGGTGAGTCACATGAAAATTCAACCCCTGCACACTTGTCATGAAGGGAGAAATTAGCTTAAGAGACCAAAGCAGTTTTTTGTACCAGTCTGTAAACATGTTTATTCCTGCTGTAAGACTGGGCATTTTAACATGAGGCTCCATAGGGAGTTACTCTGGTTTGGAGCCACCCTTAAGTTGCCATTTAATGAACTGCAGTTTTTGGCATTGCCACATTGCAAGCCTAGAAGGTTGCTGCTTGAGTGAGAACAACATTAGCAGTGGACACTTAGCTCTGCCTTGCCATCTGCCTCAGGGACAGAATCTCTAGGTGGAGTCAAGGCTGGAGAATACCCAGTTTGGTGGACTCAGATTTGTATCTCTGCTTTTTGCAGATGATGTTAGATCACAGATCTGTGACCTCCTCGTACGCAGGTGGTTTGCAGCCTACATTGAAGCAGCAGGCCCCTCACATCCACACGCAGGAGGTTGTGACAGCTCTCTGGCCTGTTTCTGTGTGTTGTTTGAGCTTTTCTTGCATGTACAGGTATTGGTCATTGGTAGGCGGGGGGTGGGGGGGCTATGGGGCCTGAAGGCAAAGCTCTCAACAACCAGTCAGTCTATGTTCCAACCCTGACTTATGGTCATGAGCTTAACTTAGTGACCAAATGAATGACATTGTTAATATAAGCAGAGGAAATCAGTGCCCTTGGCTAGGAGGCAACTGGCTCGGCCTTCTCTGATGCCAGTTGAGAATGCTGAAAAAGCCACCAAGGGCCAACTGGTGCCAGCAGTGCAGGACACTGCGAAAATTAGCGCAGTAGATGCACACTGATGGCCCAAGATTGACCTATGGCTGATTGTTGGCTTGGTATATCATGGCCCTTAGAAATGGGGTGGCGAGGTCAGACATCTGGAAGAAACTAGGGATTGAACTGCTGCTCCTTCGCCTCAAAAGAGGCCAATTGAAATGGTTTCGGAATCTGATTTGAAGAGGTTTTCATGTCCAACTGGGAGGAGACACCAGGGCTGACCTAGAACGCTCTGGAGACATTTTGTATTCCATGTGGCCTGGAATTTGGGATCCCCAAAAAGAACTCAAGTAGGTGGCTGGGGAGAAGGATGTATGGACTACCTTCCTTAGAAATGACAAAACAATGAAAATAAGACCAAAGTTACATGAAACTGAAATATCCCTTTAATGTTACGTATTTTTGCACAATGCACATGAGCAAGGAAATTCTGTAATATACCTTGTACCTCTGGCCACCAGAGGCACCTCAAACCCCTGACAGGGTTTACACAATAGTCTGTTAACATGGTTACAGGGGTGTGTTTCTATTCTATAGAGCCTGACTAATAACTGACAGCTCCCCCCTATAACCTAAGTTTCACTTCAAGATTCAACCTCAAGCATGATCTTGTGGCATTGTGCTGCTGTGGTGTAACCTTATAGCTGTCTTTTAGATGGTATACCATGAAATATTTTTTTACATCTTAGGTCTTATTCTTGTTGTTTTGTGTGTTATTTCATTAAAACAATGAATATTGTAAAAGCATAGTTAATTGCTAAGATCTGGGAAACAACAACATTGCTAGAGATAAGGGATACATCGAATTATCAGCCACTCATCGGTAACAGTTGATATTCGCCTTGTCATTTGTTTATTGACAAATCACCAATGGCAGTGGCTGATGTTTTTCTTTGTGTCACATCACAATCATTTTGCACATACAAAAACCAGGACTCAAGACTAACAGTGTCCCATCATCACAGGATTCATAGGAAGCGCGTTTGGAATGAACAGAGATCTTCCCTGGGATGCCATCAGGACGAAAGAATGCAATAAACTCGCTATCAACACATCAGGGGACTCACCCTATTGTTTCCTTGATAATGCTACATTCTGAACAACAAATCTGTGTTGAAATTAGCAGGAATAGAGCTAGCTAATGTCAGCTTTAAGCAGCTGGTGGCCACAACTGATATTGTGTTCCATTTACCTTGTAAGTCAGAGGTTGGAGATTGGGATGACGTCACACTCATGCTGATTGCTTTCCAGTGCAACAAGTTGGAAAAAACTGTTGATGACAAACCAGGTCAACCCAAGTTAGCCATTGTAGCCAATACCAGATGTTAAGAAAGCTGTATTTTGTGCATATAAACACCTTAGCAACATGTCCACCAATATAAACTTGACAGGATTGTGAGTATGAATGTTTTAGTGAGATGCAGGTAAGATAGAAGTGCTAATAAATTGCACAATACATAAGCATTCACTACTGTTAATGTGCAGATCAGTCATATTGGATTTTGAGGTCAGGGTTGGCGAGGTTCTTTCAACATTCCAAGCTGAAAATCCAATGTCAGGGTGTTGTAGTTGAAATTTCTGACTGGGAACTCAAAAATGTGAACTTTAAAGTACAAATGGAATGGAACTGCTGATGGAGGTTACAATGAGTTACATTATAATGTGTTCAAGCTCTGTTCTGTAAAAATGGTATTGGGCAAAGGTAAATTATAAGGTTATCATGATGTGTTCAAATGTAATCTTGTAAAATGTAGTTTTTATTGAGAAACTTGGATAAATACAGCTGTTCAAAGGAGAAATTTGTTGATGTTTTCACATCAATGTAAAATACATATTAGAGAGGGAATTATGATATACATAGTAAAAAGACATTTGAAGCAGTTATTTTTAAAATATGATTTTAATGTAAAAGAGGGTTATTTTAAAGGTTGTTATTAATGTGTATAAAAGTTGTGCTCATTCAAAGGGAATGTAATGAAGGGCTGAATGACTTTGAAACAGTTCAGTTATTTTTTACAAGAAGATTTCTTTCTTTCCCTGGCACAAAGGGGGGAATAAATAACAACAAAAACAAACTAAACAACAAAAAAACATCAGCCAAATTGTAATTGTAAACATTAGTATTGGCCTAAAATTTCACAATCGGTACATCCCTACTAACGTTAGGTCCAATTGGTCAAGGAACACAAAGCAGTCAGACTATCAGACAGGTTGTAATCAAAAACCCAGGTTAGTCAAATTTATTTGGAATAGCAAACAAAGGCAAACAGTGACATCACTCCCCATACTGTACGCTGTAATTACCCAGCCCACAGTGCTCATTTTTGAACTCTTTTATATGGCAGGGTCTTCAGAGGTGGTAAAAGCAAAGTCTACATCTGTGAAAGAAGCCCATTGTTGTGAGGTAAATTACTGTGGGTGCTGCACACAATCTAATATTGCGTGCGTGTGTGTGTGTGTGTGTGTGTGTGTGTGTGTGTGTGTGTGTGTGTGTGTGTGTGTGTGTGTGTGTGTGTGTGTGTTTCAGACCGTGGAAAGGGAAGGCAGAGACAGGCCATTTTAGGCGAACATCCGTCATCCTACAGTGATAACGGCTATGGTAAGACACACCCCCACAGAGCAGTAACTGAAACTGCTGCCTCACACAGTGCTGCTTCTTAATCTACACTCCCCATACCTCTGAGGTGAAACCTGAGTACGGGTGTACACAAACTGCTACAGTAGGTATACCTTTACCTGCCTGTGGAAACAGATGCCTGCCAATTACACTCGTTAATTTAAGCTGAGGAGAGTCATTCAAATCCAACATGCATGTGTGTTTGTTTGTGTACATTCAGTACACATTTGTGCACGTGTGTGTGGTAGGTTGGTAATTCAAAGGTTATAGACCAAGGCTACTGAGAGTAAGCAGAAAGGTAAAACTGAAAATAATGTTCCCTTTGTCATAATGCAGCTGTGTGTTTCTGTCCAAATAACTGCAAATCAGCTGTGTTCCCTCATGTGTGTCCTCCCATCAGCACTGAGATGACAAACTAAAAGGTGTGGTGCCACAATGTGGCTCAGTACTCAGTACTGGCCAAGTTTCAGATACTGCCATCTAATGATAAAGTGTGTGTTCTGATCAATTTTTAGGCTAAAGGAAATGTGTGTGCAGAACTGATCATAGAAACATACTAGAGACATTCAGTCAGAAGCCTACCTATCTATTGTGTTCTTTTTCAAACAGACACAAGCTATTTATAGTTTTTCTTAATTGTTCACACACAAAAAGGAGCTGTGCACGCAATTCTGACAACTCAAAGCTCAGTTATCAACAACAGGACTCCAGACTGCTGAACTATTAGCACAATTTCACTGTTTTCACAAACAAAGAAATTTTAAGTCACATTTTTGCAAAACTCTAAGCACAAATCACATCATTTAGCAAACTCTGGTCACCTGGAAACACTAGCCTTCAAAATGACACATTCTAATTACCACTTGTTCTGACTCACATCTCACCCGTTCAAAACATTCCCATCATGCGTCAGAGCATAAAAAGGCCTCAAGTGACCTCCATTGTGTTGGGGGATAAAAATTAGGGCTGGGTTAAAATAATTGTTTCATCTGATTCAAATCAATCTTCACTGAATGACCCGATGTGAATTCATAAAATCTGAGATTGATCTTCTAATATATGCTTTATCCCACAGATGCGTGAAGCTTTTACCCTGTTAATCTTGCCAGTAGTAAACAAGCCCTGGTGCTAAATTATTAAGGACCTAGTATTGTGAAGCTCCTACGTTACTGATTTTTCAAATCTCTAACTGTTAGCTTACTTTTTTATGTTTTGGTTTAATGTACAGTATTATGATGGTACTGCAGCCTCTCCTCCTGCTGTCTCTGTGTCGGGGCTTATGTGCCACTTTTACACACACACACACACACACACACACACACACACACACACACTCACACACTCACACAAACACCAAGTAGAGATTATGCGGTGGAGACAGAGAGGTGAAGATAACTTGAGCTGACAATAACTGAGCTTGTTACTGTGAGTGCAATAAAACCTCTGCAAGGAAAAAGTCAATACTTTATCAATACAGCTTATCAGTAACATGTAGAAAAGTGACATTTCAATCTGCTCTGTCTGCAGTCCCTCATCCAGCACCGCTAATATTATGTTATAAACAAGCACAGAGGCTTTCCAGCTAATAGCAAATTGTTACTAAAGCTAAAACAACAACAACAACAACAACAGTTTATGTCAAATGGTTTAGCTCAGTTTGCCTTGTATCTTAACACTTACCAAAGGTAATGTGACGTGCAGGCAGAGAATCTCCTCAACAGCAGAGGGAGGAGCAGAGAGGACTGGAGGACTGATACTGACTGATGTCTGTGTTCCTTAGTCTTTCTAAACTTCACTCAGTGTTGTGATGTCAGGAATATGATTTATTGACATTTTACATTTGTCTTCAATGTAAACAAAAAAAGTGACTTTGCTCTTTTAATATCACTGTTGCTGCTTTAGAAACATTTAGTTGCCCTTACAAGTTGGCCTGGTCTGTTTGATGTAGATGTAAGATGTATTTTCGTTCTGACAGTGAATTTTGAAGTTTGTGAAGATGTGTGTGCAGTTTATGGTTGAGAGTTTTGGAAAATGGAGCATGATTTCAAGAAATGTGTCTGAGCAATCAAGGAAAACTAATTCAGGGGCATCTGTGGCTTAGTGGATAGAGCAGGCGCCCCATTTACAAGGCTGTTGCCGCAGCGGCCTGGGTTCGTTTTGCTGCATGTCATCTCTGCATGAATCTCGAGAGAGGAATTGAACCTAATGTGATTCATTAGACTCTCTCTTAATCATTGCTGTCTGCTGTGCTGGAGTTGAATGTGCAGTTTTAACACTTCTGACTAAGTTCACTCTTAGTTTAGGTCATGACAGGGGGTTCGTGTTAAAAGGATTGCTATATTTTTTTAAGGACACATCTTGTTAACTCTTACTTGAACAAACACAACGTTGATTTCTTATAGTCACTTTTATTGACTCAACATGTGGTTATAGCCACCAGTACCGGTACAACCTCAGAGTTTACATTCGTTTCACTAACTCCCACTGCGCATGTGTCCCGCCCGCATGGAGGAGAACCATTTTTCCTCTAGAGTGGCACAGGGATGAGAACAGTAAATAATATAATCAAAGAGAGTTTCAAGTTAACAAATCTAACAATAAAAACAGACAGAGACAGTATCGTACTCTCGGCATTCATTTCAGATTCTGTTGTCTCTGCCTCCTCAGGTCCACCCTGCCCCCTGCTGCCTCTGCCTGGCAACAGCAGGTACAAGCTCACCACAGTGGATGTTCCAGACATGGTGTCATACCCTCTGCCCCAGTCATCCTCCTCATACTCGGGCCATGCCCCCAGCTCTGTTGCCATGGTGAGCGGCCTCCATTCTTCCAAGATGAATTGCACCCGCATCTTCAACCTTTTCTGCCTCTACGGCAACATTGAGAAGGTAGGTATATTTGTTTACTTGAAGGCATACTGTGCAGGAGTTTCATATAAAGCAATGTATGGGCTTGTACAGAAGTAATCCCTCTCAATCACTGACCCACTCTCAGTGTGTGGCGATGTATTTATCTGCAGAGACTCTGAACCTGCCTGGATTTTTAAAATTTAAATAATTAGACCTACACATTATGTGCAATAAACATGTCGGAGCTGCTCTAACAGACTGACAGTCTGATCCTAAAAAATAATAAATATAAAAAGGACAGAGGTTTGATTCTGAGCTGAGGATGAATTCTCGCTGTGTAATATTTGAATGGAAAGACAAAAACTGATGTCCAAAGAAATGATTGATGTGCATAAATTCAGTAACTTAACACAGTCCTGAGAAACAAACTAATATCCAGCAGGATTTAGACTGTGACAGACGGTAAATCGCCGCTAATGAATGCGCTTCGATACAAGCTTTGACACAGACTGAATGAATGAGGAAATGATACAGTGTGTAAGAGGGAGGAGACAGAGAGAAACCTAACCTGCTCACAGACTCAGTTGCCATGGTGATTGACTCAGAGTTTGATTTACCTCTCTTTCTGGAACTGAAAACCCAGAGTTTCCCTCGTTTCAGGGTTAACATACTCACCCCTCTGGCTCCACTCAGTTTTCCAAACAAAGCAGTCTCTTGCTGCTCTGGCGTTATCTCGTGCTGCATTCATTGCAGTTGGACATTGGAGAATCGTGCTTGTAAAAAGGCAAATTGGCCATAACTTTTCTTTGAATTCGTTGCTGCCAACTGGGGTGGGGGGCGTTTTGCCTTTAATGGCCAGGACAGTGGGAGAAATGGGGGGGTGGAGACGACATGCAGCAGTGGGTTGCAAGCCGAAGTCGAGCTTGCAGCCGCTGCAGCGAGGCATCACCTCTATACATTGGGTGCCCTACATTGTTATCAGAATACTGTATATAAGTAGACTCTGTCACTACACTGAAAGGACTGTTCCACCTGTCAAATCCAGACTGGAGCTTTATGTCATTTTTGGGCACATCCTCAATCCACTATAGTTTTTACACAGAACTGGAACAGTGGATTTTGTCCACATCACGTACATTGGAAGCACAGTAGGAAGTGATTTCTTACACTGTTGGGCAAGTTACTTTCAAAATGCAATATATTACATGTTACTAATTACTTTCATTTGGAAGTAATAATAATACTTTACAATATTACTCTCTGCATAGAGTAATAATTTACTTATTACGCTACTTTTGCGTTACTTTAACCAAAATGAGCTCAGAAGATCTAATGTTCATTTTAAATGGATGAGGGTCATGTTGTTTCACAGCAGCTAATCAAATAAGCTCTAGTTTATTATAGTTCATTTCAAATCCAGTACGGCGCAGGTCTGATTCATTCATGCATTCACATACAGTGGTTACCATTTTGTATTAACATGAAAAAAATGATAAAGTATGATTGAATAGCCTAGACCTTTTTAAATAAATGAATAGCCTTGAACACAGGAAGGGTCAGTAGAGATCAAAGTCTCATAATTATGAGATATGGATAAATATGTGTGGGCCTATGATATGAAACACAATAAACAAATGTTGAGGGTAGCGCAACAAACGGAATGGTGCGTGAGTAAATCACCATGCGGAGCGCAAGTTAATACAATGGAGCTAGAAGACCTACCTGCCGGTTCCTGGTGTGCTGGTCTGCTACAGCAGCACCAGAGAGTTATGCATAAGAACGGGACTTTGTGCCAGTGTTGCTCTACAGTTGTAGGGGATGTGAAAGTTAAAGCTGCCCTGTGGAGTTTTTACATATAAACCAATGTCCGTTACATTACAGCCACTGCCAAAGGAGTTATTAGGATGATCATTGAACACAACAGTCTCTGGTTTGCTAGAAGCGCTATTGCCTCTCAGGAGCGACATTCCCGCGCTGTCGCACAGGAAATGATGCATTTGATGTAGAGTTCAAAGAACGCATGCGCAGTTGGAAATGGTGATGGTGAAATTGAAGCTTCATGAAGCATTGAACCACTTTGACACACCTGCTTCAAGAATGACAAACTGCTTCGAAGCATTTCATACAGTCAGAAGAGTGACATCTGCTGCCTGTGTGTCAGAACTGCATCTAAGTGGAAGCCTCAAGACTGCCTGTAACAAGGCCTCGCTCCCGGTAGTCACGTGATTGTGGGCATGCCGAAGCAGGGATCGAAACACTGCCTCGGAACACTTGCGCTTCAAAAGATCGACATTGTGTCGAGCAAACTGGCTCGAGCGTAACATCACTAGTTGATAATGTCGGAGACGACGAGGCTAGCAGAGGAGCTACTGAAAGATGCCTGAAAACCCAAAGAAACGGCCCAGGAAAGCTTCCGAAGCCTCTGGGGCTGGTCCCGCTGGTCCTCCCCAACCTCCGATGTTCAGAAGAAGGAATAAAGTCAACACGAGAGAGTGACAAACGCAGAAATAAAGCCCGTTTCACACAGAGCGTGCAAATCGCTGACGAACCCATTCATTGTGTATGTGCTACCGCGCCGCAAGAGCGCACCGCTCTAGCGCCGAGCTGTCTGTATTGTAATGAATCACTCACGAGCAGGAGACCAGAGTAGCATTCGGGAAAAGGGCCGGTTTATTTGTGCACTCCAAAAACTTCGGTAACACTCCAGGGGGGGTAACACGTAAAAGTCTCTGTCTCAAACTCTGACTCTTCTAGCGTAGCACACACACTTCATACACACATACTCACTTACAGTACCCAGCGGAGCAGCCCTCCCCCTCTCTGCTCCACCGATCTCCAGCCCGCACACTGACTGACAGCTGACTCCACTCATACCACACTCACCACTGCCCCAGGGTCGCTACAGTATATTTGTTAATAGCAAATAAAACAACGAAAATTATTGGGTGGTAAATAGGTGTGTCTTTTAGCTTTGTGTGGTGCAGGAGCGGCACTCGTATTGCTGACGTCATCGAATGGCGCACGCTGACTGTTATTGTTGCAGTACTCGGAAAAACACGGCAGATGGTGCAAATGGGCAAAACTCCACAGGGCAGCTTTAACATTCAAGATACACACTAACATCACCTAGATGTGCCGATCACTGGGACGAGGAAAAGACAAACCGTAGGCCAGCTCCTCATCCCTGCTACTTTCAGGCAGCCATAGGACACAGAAACAGAACAGGTACATTGTAGATGTTGCACGTATCTGAAACACACTGAATATGATAACACACAGTACGCTATAGCAAGACCCAAATGTGCCGATCACCGGCAGCACCTTTCTTGTAGCACATAACAACAAACAACAACGTTTGGGGTATTATTTTTCTTTTGGTGGTGCACTGGCGGATGGATCATTGTGGATTAATGAAAAATTAAAACAATTAACAGTTGAGTCCAATAAACTGTTTTATTTCAAAGCGTTACATGACTTTGTAAATGTAATATTCTTAACTGAAATCCTGTTGGTAACGCACTATATTACTTCATTAATGCTAAAACGTAATGTATTACTGTAACGCCTTACTTTTGTAATGCTTTACCCCCAACACTGCTCTTAAAGGAATACTCATTTTTCATCACTCACACTGTGTTACATTGAATTCAGGAAGAAAACCTTGTTTGTCTTGCATGTCTCCAGGAATCCAAAAAGGGCAAACATTTCTTGATGAACTGAAGTCATAGGGGACCGTGATTAACAACAGCAAAACTATTTCAAAATCAGTTCACAAACTTTCACACAACCCTTGCAGTATAGTCCAAGTCTCATTTATTCTGTGGTATGCTACGTCTGTGCTGCTTGTCTGTGAGTGAGACTGTTTATGGGAAGTACTGAGCATAAGACTGGATAAATAAGATTTAGATTGTACTGCAGGAATTGTGTGAGAGTTTGTAAACTGATGTTTTGATATAGTTTTGCCTTTGATAAATGTGGATCCCTGTGACTTAAATTCATGAAGAATGTTCGCCTTTCTTGGATTTCTTGTTCACTGTTCATCGAGGCATGCGAGAAAAAGAGTTTTCTTTCCACATTCAATGTAACGTGATGAGTAATTGACATACAAATGATCATTTAGGGGGTGAAGCATTCTTTTAAAGTCCAGTATAAAGGAATAATTACAGCAAGCCAAACCTGTTTTTTTAAATATATATATATATATATATATATGTACATATATACATACTTTATTAATCCCTGTGGGGAAATTCAATTGTTCACTTACACACAGGTCCAAACACACACATGCACAAACTGGACCTATACATGCACTAGGTGGAGAGCTGTCAGAGTGGGCTGCCCATGACAGGCGCCCCGAGTGGTTGGGGGGTTCAGTGCCTTGTTCAGGGGCACCTCGCCCAGGAGGTGAACTGGCACCTCTCCAGCTACCAGTCCACGCTCCATATTTTGGTCTGGACGGGGACTTGAACAGGCAACCTTCCGGTTCCCTACCCAAGTCCCTATTGACTGAGCTACTGCTGCCCAAGTGTTACATTTGTAAAGGTGACTAATGTATGTTGCTTATGTAAGACAGCTGTTAGGTTAAGTGTTAAGTGTGTCCCTGTGTGTCCCTGTGTGTGTGTGTGTGTGTGTGTGTGTGTGTGTGTGTGTGTGTGTGTGTGTGTGTGTGTGTGTGTGTGTGTGTGTGTGTGCGTGTGCGTGTGCGTGTCTGTAGGTAAAGTTTATGAAGAGTGTTCCTGGCACAGCGCTGGTTGAGATGGGGGATGAGTATGCTGTGGACAGAGCCATCACACACCTCAACAGCATCAAGGTGTTTGGCAAGAGACTCAATGTCTGGTGAGAAGTACATCTATGCACACACATACATTGTTCTATGATTTCTAAAGTTCCATATTTTTCACCATGTGTGTCAAATGTGAATGTGCTGAATATTTCACATTAATCAGTGTTAGAAATAGAGAGAAAGTTACTTATTATCTGGCAAACTGAAAGGCCAGAAATGATCTACTGCATGACTTAAGGTCTTACATATAGGACCTTTGTTTTTATAGATTTGTCTCTTCATTTTTTTTTCCAGTTCGTTATTCTGCCCTTAAAGCTCCAGTTAATAACTCTTATGAAAATAACTTTGTGTCATATTTGCTGAAATTGGCACTATATTCTGAAAGTAGTACATGACACAGATAGTCTGCGGAAAAAAATCACGTCCCTTTTCCTACAACCACCTACCACCACCCTCTAATGGCATTCACTAAAATCAGACTGCAGTGGGGCAGCAACAACCAATCAAAGCAGAGGAGTCACTAACACGGCTGTCAGTCATGTCAATTACTGAATGAATGAATATACTGCACTCAAACTAGGCAGTGCTGATCAAATATGAATCAAGATTCTGTTACTGCATTGCCTATTTCTCTCCAGATGTTTTCAAAAACTTTTTTAGTGACTATTTAGCTAAAAAATATGAAAATTGGTCTGACTGGTGGGAAGTGCTGAGTACACCTGTTAACTGTATTCAACATGGCAGCCAGGTCACAAATTGTCATAAATGACATCAGTGCACTGAAACAGTAAACTTTATTGGGTATTTAATTATTAGAAATTAACCCAATCACTTTTTTCTGCATGTGTGTAACATGCTCTTTAGGTTTAGTTAGTATTTCAGCTCTACAATGTAAAATTCATGTATTTAACTTGAGTTGGATGTGGTAACACAGGTGTTGTGTTGTGTGCAGTGTGTCTAAGCAGCATGCAGTCATCCCCAGTCAGGTGTTCGAATTAGAGGACGGCAGCAGCAGCTATAAGGACTTTGCCATGACCAGGAACAACCGCTTCAGCAGTGCTGGACAGGCCTCCAAAAACATCATCCAGCCTCCATCTGCAGTGCTACACTACTACAATGTTCCTCCATGCATATCACAGGACCATTTACTGAGGGTATGCAGCTTCTGTCTGATAAATGTCCTGTTTTTCTATAAGGTAAAAATACTTTGCCTCCAAGTTGCCAGCCCCTCTCCCTTTGCCACTAAACTTAAACAGCTCTTGGGTTTTACAGTTTTAAGTTCTGCATTGCTCTCTTCAAAGAAAAGGCTGATTTGCTAGATCAAGGTTAGCTTGTGACATCTCTTTGCATCTCTTAAGCAAAGCTATAACTGTAATAAATAGCAGAAAGAGTACCCAAGATATATGGTATGTGCATATATTATATCTATGTGTATGTATGTGTGTGTGTGTGTGTGTGTGTGTGTGTGTGTGTGTGTGTGTGTGTGTGTGTGTGTGTGTGTGTGTGTGTGTGTATTTACGCAAGTTTTATGCCTAGGTTCAGTCCACTAAGCCTGGGTGAGTACAAAACTTTCACCAAAAGTTGTCGAATCTGGTCGGTTTTAATGCACTTCGTGGAGGCAAACAACATTATTTATTTAACTGATAATTAGCCGTGTAATAAGTGGGATAATGTATAATGAGCTGGTGTATACTGGGAAAAATTACTTCCTTCAGGGGAATAGAACCCTTCTGTCGGGAGTTATTTTCCCAGTATTCACCGGCTCATTATACATCATCCCTTACATATATACATTAGGGATGCACTGAATAGTCGGTAACCAAATATATTCGGCCGATTATTGCAAAAAAACCACACATTCGGTATTTGGTGGAATAGGTTAAAAGCAAGGCCGAATAATAGCGGCGTGTTTTGAAAACGCAGTCAAACAGCGTGCTGTGACGGGCGGAGTAAAATGATGGCAGTGTGGCGATCCGTCTGTCACCGCACTCGCATTTGCGACTAAAAATAGTTTTGAGCGAGCAAAATAGGCTTAAATCATTCAGCTCACTGTGTGAGTACAGATTTCAACCACCAGCAGAAACGATAGGTGAATCCCACTGGATGTGGGTTGAACGGGTTCACAGACACAGACAGTAACGTATTCCTGTCAAATACAGCGGCCATCGGCTTACCGGCGGCGACGGAGAAGTCGGCTCCAATAATATCCTCTTCTTGGCGTCATGCCTGCCCAGTAGTACCTGAACAGCCGAGCCAGCCGAACACAGGTATGTGGCGTGTCAGAGGAGAAACAAGCCGTTCACATTTCTGTCTCTGTGGCAGGTAATGGCTCACAAACCCCACCGCACTTTAGGGACTGTTCTTTACTTGTCAGGGGAGGAGGGTGGCTGGTTGACTCGATTTTATTTATTTATTTTATTTTGATCCCCCCCCCTATGTTAATCACTTATTGATGCTGTTTTTGAAGTATGAATAAGTCAATAAGTAATTTATTCCATTGAAATATCATTGATGTATTATAGAAAAGTGATTTATGTTTTTATAAATGACAAAAGGCACATCTGCCTCATTTTCACTGTGGTATCGTGATACTACTCAGAACCGTGATATTTTCATTGGTATCGTACAGTGGGTCCCAATTTTGGTACCGTGACAACACTAATCTGGAGGGGGTTCATCTGCAAAAACTAATGAAAAACAACGATATTCGGTATTCAGTACTCGGTATTCGGCCAAGCGTTTAATATTATTCGGCTTCGGCCCCAAATTTTAATTTCGGTGCATCCCTAATATACATTCCTTAACTCCTCCGCAAAATTGCTCCTCTCCTCTGCCCAGAGTGATATCTGGAAGTGTGCAGGGTTCCCGCCCGAACAGGAGAAAGTAAGGGCAATATCCCGTGCTTTGATGCTCTGTCGTGTTGTATGCATACACCACTTCTGGGAGATACTCAGCCCACCTCCTTTTCGTAGCAGGTCGTGGAGTGTTCCATTAAACCTCTCGCACTGGCCGTTCCCCTGCAGGTGGTAGGGAGTTGTTTGACTCTTCCTCATTCCATACAACTTACAGAGCAACTGCACCACCTCTGCTTCAAAACACCTGCCTTGGTCTGAGCGCAACTGGGCTGGCACGCCATAGGGTTAAATCCACCCCTTAACCAGGCACTTGGCCACAGTGGTGGCCTGCTGATCTCGGGTTGGAATGGCCATTGTGAATTTGGAAAACAAGTCGGTCAAAATGAAAACATTCTCCCTCCCATCCGAAGAGGGTTCCAACACTGTGAAGTCCATTGCCACCACTTTCAGCGGCTGGGACGCCAACAAGCTGCCCATAGATGTCACAACCTTGGGTTGGGGCGCCTTAGAGACAATACACCTCTCGCAGGATTTACAAAATTCCTTAACATCTCTTTACATTCCTGGCCAATAATGTGGGCTAATCTCTGTGGGCCCTCCCCTGGCTTTTCTTGTTGGTGATACAGGATCCCATCACACTCTACCACCCTCTCCCACTGGTGCAACAGCTCTAATGTTCTTGATGATTCGCCCAGCTGCTCTCCATGGTTGGGTTTTTCTGCTCTACCCCAGGACTTGAGGAAAGTGGCCACTTCAGGATCAGCCTGTTGTAGTCTGGCTAGAGACTGTGCACTATAGAGCAGGAAACTGGTTGCGGATTCATTTTGGATGGAGGGCCCTGCTGCCTGTTCATCACACTTGATAAGCTGGGGGGCGGGTGGGGCAGTCTGAAATATGTCTGTCAGCGAGTCCTCCTCCACCTATTTAGACTCCACCGTAGACAACGGCAGCATTTCTCCGACCACGTAGCAAGCCACAAGCTCTGTGGCTTCTTTCACACTGATAGGTTTAATATTATCTCCGTTATTAGAATCAAACGACAGCAGTTGCTGTTTCGGAGCTGAAGGACCAGCGTTCTACAAGTAACGGAAGTAACTGATGTCTTGTTTGAAAATGTACTTAAGTATTTGATTACTCAAACAGCAAACTAACGCGTTAGGTTACTCGTTACTGCAAAAAGTAATCAAAGTACTCTGTTATACCCAACTCTGCTCAAGGATAACAAGTTACCTTTTAGTGGGCCTAATAGTAGACCTGTAAGTATTCTTCCTGCACTTAGTAATGTTATGGAAAGGATCATCCATGTTCAGGTCCAAGATAACTTTAACAATAACAACTTGATTACCAAATATCAACATGCATACAGAAAAGGTTACTCGACTTGTACAGCTCTTATACAAATGACCGATAATTGGTTGAGGGGGATTGCTGACTCTAAAATAGCAGGAGCAGTTATGTTAGATTTCAGTGCATTTGATGTCATTGATCATGACATTTTAATTGACCAGCTAAAGTGTTATGGTTTTAGCCAAACTGCAATTACCTTGATGAAGAGTTATCTTTCTTCTAGAACTCAGAAGGTTCTTTTATAACGGTGGTTTGTCAGATTACAGTACTTTAATATGCGGTATACCCCAAGGAAGTTGTCTGGGACCACTCCTGTCTGTAATGCAGGTATAACAATTTATGCAGACGATTCTACTGTGTATTATGCAGCAACTACATGTCAAGAATTAAACCAAGTTTTGTCTTGTGAGTTAAATATCGTACATGACTGGATTAAAACAAATAAATTAGTCCTAAATATATCCAAATTTAAAGGTACATTTTTTGGGTCACGATATAAATTGATTTCAAAGCCTAAACTGGAGCTATCCATATCTGGAGAATCCATAAAACAGGTGGACAAAGCTAAATTGCTGGGCCTAGTCCTTGATAGTCATCTATCATGGACTGAGCACATCAATACAGTTGTCAGTAAAATGGGCCGAGGCATTGCAGTTACAAGGAAGTGCTCTCCTTATGTACAATCACACATGCTGGGTCAAGTGTCCAAATCATTAATTTTGAGCCAATTGGACTATTGTTCAATAGTATGGTCGTCTGCATCCAAAACTACTCCAAAAAAATCAAAATTACAAGTCTCACAAAATAGGGCTGCTAGACTTCTTCTGGGCTGCTCAATAAGAACTGGCACTGAAAAGTTGCATTCTAGCCTTTCTTGGCTCACCATTGAGCAAACGATTTTTTCAACCATGGCCACATTTTTTAGCTGCATTATTGACTTAAAAAATCCAGTATTTTTATTTGACCAAATAATTTATTGCAATAACACACATAAATACAACACTAGATTTGACAGTAATGGTCATATTGTGGTTCCCAGTCTAGGGACTAACTCATCGCAAAAAACTGTCATTTACAGAGCCATAACATACTAGAATAGTTTACCTTCCAAAATCCGGCTAATTAAAAATAAATTATCCTTTAAAAAGGACATGCAGAGGCATCTGCTGGCCTGTAGATGAATGTGTAAAGTAGAAGGTATGCTCTGTGCGTGTTTACAATATTGTATGTTTCTACAAGTTGTGCAATTTTTTCTTTGTCTTTTTGACTATATATATTTTTTTTCTCAATATATTGATTATTTAGTATTCTACTTTAATGTATGTAGCCTACAGTGCAGCCAATTTTGAACTGAAATGACTGAATGTAATTCCTTTTTTTAAATCTTTCTTCTTTATTTTCTGTTTAACTTTCATATAAGCATAAGCTTTGTATTTTATAATGTAAATTGATGAAATTGTATGTTTCATATGTAATGTAGTGCAATATATTGTGTATATTGTATGTAAGGTGTGGACCCCAGGAAGATTAGCTGATTGCCAAGGCATTCAGCTAATGAGGATCCTTAAAATAAACAAATAAACACTAGTCTCTGCTTGAGGGTCTGAAATGCCATTTCACACGAATAGGCATGCCGGTAGGGGCTGCTGCTGCTGGTTTTTCTTGAATAAGCCCAAGGCAGAGAGGGCGTGAAGGGGAGCAGCTATGCTTGCGAAGTCCCTCACAAACTGTCTATAAAAGCTTTCGAAGCCGAGGAACAACTGCAGCTCAGCCCCATAACAAGGGCTTTTCCACTCTGCCACACCTTAATCTTCTCTGGGTCAGTTGCCACCCCCTGTGCCGAAATGATGTGACCCAGATAGAACACCTCTGACTGGAAGAATGAGCACTTGACGAGCTTCACCTTTAGGTTGAACCGCTTGACACGTGAGAGGACCAGATCTAATCGCTGCAGGTGTTGCTCAAATGTTGAACAGAAAACAACAACATCATCCAAATAGAGCAGCAAGACTTGGAACCGCTGATCCCCCAAGATACGCTCCATAAGTCGCTGAAACGTCCCTGGTGCGTTGCACAAACTGAACGGCATTCTGTTGAATTCGTACAACCCGAACGGTATGCAGAATGCTGTCTTCTGCTGATCTTTCTCCTCCACCTCCATCTGGTTATGTCAGCTTGCCAAATCCAGTGTAGAAAACCACCTCGTGCCACCCAGGGAGTCCAGGGATTCTTCAGTGTGTGGAAGTGGATACCCATCCTTTCGAGTCTTCGCATTCAACCGTCTGTAGTCGACACACAAACTGATGGACCCATCTTTTTTCTGAACTATCACTAGGGGGGAAGAGTATAGGCTACTACACTGTCTTATCACTCCCTGCTCTAAAAGCTTCTTGATATGATTTTTCACCTGTTCATACTGGTTAGGGGCGATTCTCTGATACCTCTCACAAACAGGTGCTTCGTCAACCACAGGGATTTCGTGTTGGATAAGATTGGTGCACCCCAAGTCAGTATCAGAAGAAGCAAAAACATGTGAATGTTTGCATAAGAGTTGTCTAGCTTGTTCTGCCTGACTGTCAGAAAGACAAGGGAAGCACAATTTGGCTATCTCCAGGGGCACTTCTCGAACCCCTGTGGCTTCTTGCTGCTCCCTGATCATAACTTGCTCTTGCTGTGGTCCCACCTGCTCAAAACAAACTGAAATGTCTTCCCCAGCTATAACTTCAGCAGCCTGCAGTAACGCAAGGCGCGTATAAGCTTTCAACCTTACGTCAGTACTCCCAACATTAATAACTGGGACAGCCAAATGGCCATTGCTAACCTCCACATATGCTCTGGAGACCACTATGCCTCTGGGCAAGCTCCCCTCCTCAAACCCCAAAGGCTTGACAAACATAGAAGACCGGGAGGAGAACTTGCTATTGGCTGCAGACGCTGAGACAAAACACACTGAACCAGGGGGAACAAGGGTGGGGGAGGTAGCAGAAGCGTAACACTTACTCTCAAAAGATAGTACCTGCCCATTCAGGCATGCTGCGAAAGCGTACTCCCAGCCCATACCAGACACCGAGGATGGCAGTGGGCCAGAACTTTTACCACAGAGCATGAGCTCATAACACTTCTTAATCACATTCATACCAATTAGGCCTGGCACCATTCGCTTGGGCAGCTGTGCAGTTTCGCCAACCGGATCTTCTACTACTACTATACCTCTCCTTGGTATAGTCTTGCCCTGTGCCACTGCTTCGATGTCAGTTTCAAAGTAACCAATGTATGGAATGTCTAACCCCTGGACATGCAACCAGCTACAGTTATCTAGCCCCTTTTCTAATTTTGGTCAGAGATCTCCACGGTGGGGCTCTCCCATATCAAACATTCATAAACCCGAGGATCAACATTGGATAGTTAGACTAACTGCGCCTCACCTGTGGTTTGGCTCAGATATTTGGACAGCCCCATCGCTCTCAACGGGGTTCGCCGCGGCAACAAGGCGGCCCTGGCTATGGCTGGCCCATGCGTTATTGCAATACCTTGCAATATGGCAGACCTTTTGGCACTTAAAACAGATGGGCTGGCCAGATGAATCAAATCTAACCTCCCTTCTCCGAACATGTGCCTGCTGCGGTCAGGACACCTGCAGAGCAGCTACTTTCTGTGATAAGTTATTTATCAGAGTTTGCTGTTGCTGTAACATACCTAAAACCCTGGCATGGGTGGGGTCAGGTTTAACTTCCATTACAGCGGTCACGATGCTTGGCCCCCCTGCTGAAGCTTCTGTCTCGCAGGAGTCAACCGTTTTCCTTTGTCGCTCTGCCCCGAGCTCAACCTCCTCCTCCCACTGGAGAGCTTCCTTAAGGAGATCAAAAAAAGCTGTAGTAGGCTGTTCTCTAATTGCTGTCTTAAGCTCTCTACGAAGGCTAATATCACACACTTTCTCAGCAAATTGGTCCCGCAGAGCTAACACTCCAGCCCACGCCTTTCTTACTTTACTTTACTTCCATAATTCCTCCAATGATAGCCATTAACGCATGAGAGTACTCATGCAGTGACTCACCGTCTTTTTGCCTTCTGTCAAAGAACTGTTTTTGTAACTTAGTGAGCAATGGAGCCTGCCCATATACTGTATCTCTTTAAGAATTTCTAACACCTGGTCTGGATCTGACCGTACCGTACTGCTTGGGGTTGATGCTTTATTTCCTGCCTAGCTTCTCCCCCCAGCTGTTTATGAATGAATGCTGCCTTTTCGGCACCAGTAAAGGGGCGATAACTCAGTAGCATTTAACTCATCCAACCACTCATAAAATGTAGCACTTGTACCACCACTGAAAGTTGTACATTTCTTTTCTTTAGGCAGATACACAATACGCTCTCTGCAGATAGCCGATATGCTCCCAGTATCTGCCGCCTGCCCGTTAAGAGTGTTATTCATAGCCCTTAATTCTTCTCTTAAAGTGTCATTGACATCCTTCAGCTTTGCTATAGTTTTCTTATCCAGCTGTGCTGTGGCTTTAAGGGCATTTACCTTTTGTTGTAACTCATCCGACATTGTTACCATCAGACGCACCGGGTAGGCAGACAAACACAATTTACAATGTTACAATGATGCTGGATGTAGCTGGTGGAGGCTGCTGTGATGGCTGATCTTGCTTCTCCTGCTGTGATTACTCCAACACCGGCACTGCTCCAGTCCACTTTCACCCCTAACACATACACCCCAAGCACCATGCAAAACCCAGCTTGTCTCTTTTACCACTCAGGCTGCTGTATTCTGCAAAGTAGACCCTGCTCACAGCACCAAACTTTAACCTTGTGATAAGATTATTTGCAGTAACTCTATTCTTCTGAAGAATCAGCAGGCAGACTGTAAAGTTATAAATGAAAATGAAAATAATCTTTCATTACAATTTATCCAAATAGAAAAATAGATAAAATACAAGAAGTAAATATAGAAAGGAAACCAACTGGATCTTCAACAACATTTCAATTACAGACACTATTGCACAAGATGTATACAGTGAAACTATGCTTTGAGGTTCACAGGGCTACTAAATTCAGAATAAATGCACTACAGTGGACTGGAACAGATGACTTGCTCCAACTCAAGGGTCACTGTCAACACAAACAAAACATTCCCTTATGAAAGCATGCAATATGTTGTGTACCAGACAAATGATTATACAGTAAATCATACCATTAATTATGATAACAAATACAAAAATGCATTTACATAAATCGCAGCCACAGTGCACACTCACCTCCCTACGGTGCACTAATTGTAGACACTTCAACAGATGACACAGGACCTGGGTCTGGTAACTCGCATCATACTGTGCAATTAAAAGGAATCACACCCCATTAACCTCAGGTCGCAATGTCACAGCATCATACAAAAATAAAGAAAAGCAAAGATTTAAAGATAATAACGATACCTGGTCAACCCCGACTCTTGCATACCGGTTACTTCCCCCTCAGTGAGACTGCTCGGCCGACAGCAGTGCCCTGAAGAAAGTTTTTACATTCAGTTCAATAACTGCACGCTTTACTGGGGTGCGAGCAAGTAAATTTGATGAAATATACTATCAGAACCACATCATACTCACACAGCCATGGAAAGAGAGACGCTAACAAAGTTCCTGGCATCTTAACAGACTGCTAGGAGAAAATGTTCTGTGTTCCGCCTGGTGTCACAAGTAATTATGTCCTGACTACGCACCCAGCCACCTGGCCACAATTGTTTGCCACATGTTCACACTGGCCAGTTCATATATTTTCACATATTTCTGTCCTTCTTTTTTTTTTTAAATATCATCCTGAAAAACTGCCATGTTTTGCAGGTTCAACATCACACCAAATGAGGATGGTAATATTTCATATTTAGATGCACTGAGATGAGAAACTTCATGATCTAGACAGGAGCAGTGTGTAAATGTCTTGAATATGTTGCTGCTTGCTGAGGACAGATGGAGACTTGTCTGTGATGAAACCCTCCTGTATATGATAACTGAAGTTTTAGATCTAACCTAACAGAGCTTAACTTATTTATCAGCTGCTGTGTGTTTATTGGCAGCTGTGTACGGAGCATGATGTGCCTGGCTTCGTCAAATTCAAGATGTTTGATGCCAAACGTAAGTAAAACTTGAACTCAGGTTCTTGTTAATGTTTATTAATTAAGTACACATTCTCCTTCTGTAGTCTGTGAAAGGATTCTTTACTGCTCTGTGTTAACTGATGAATTTGAAAGCAATTGTGTTAATTACATGTTACTCCCTCCTCCTACTCCTACTTTGTCTGTCCTTCTCAATTTATCTACCACTCTCTTTTGATCTCACACTGTGTATCTGTCTCTTAGCCTCGTCTAAGACCATTTCTGGCTTGTTGGAGTTTGACAGTAAGACGGAGGCTGTGGAGGTTCTTACTGTTCTTAACCACTACCAGATCAGGATACCCAGTAAGTCTGTCTGAAAGGCACTTTCTATCCAACAACCATTTATTTACTCAATGTCCAAAGTGGCAGAGTCATATGTCAAACGTGAGCAGTGGTTTGTACAGATACAGTATGACCAATTTCCTCTGTGATACCCGACTATAGTACCACAATATATGCTATCTATTATATTAAGTGTTTTACATTTCAGATAACATAACAAGTGTCCCTTAAACTGGTTATTAAAGAATTGGGAAATATGATTTGTACCAAAGTGACAGTGCACAGCTGCTAAGTAAACATTACACTAACAACAAATATAAGGTTTTCTTGAAGAGTAAATGTTACCAGAAATTAAATTAGTATTAAAAACAACTACAAACAACAACAAGACTAGAATATACTGCACTAGAATTAGCATTTGAATCAGAACTACAATATGCTACATTGACTCTGATTAAATAAAGGCATCACCTGTATCCTGAAGGTTGAATGAATATCTTACAGTTTCACTTACTTGTAACCAATGAATGATTCATCTTTAATTGTGCGGTACCCTTTGAAAACATGCCTGTTCAGAACAGCTTTTTCGAGAACCACTCATCCAAACAACTTCCCATGAAATGGTACCCGACATTTGCTAACAGCTAGCCATGGGAGCAGGCTATTTTCGGGAGGGACTCTCTAAACATGTAGTTTTTCTCCTGGATGCCTGAGGTTTTGTAGGAGGTAGCACCATCTTAGCCTGTGCTCAGAGTTCATTTTCATAATGGGATACCAGCATGCACCTTTGTAAGATTTCTAAATGGAAGTTTGTCACTGGCATCAATTTTTACACTGCCAGTCACAAGTGTTGAGTCAGAATTTTTTTTAGTTCCTACATTCCCTGAAGGCACTGTCACTCATGATTCCACACCCCTCTCAGTTGATGCCACGCCCCCCACGCCACATCAGGGTCAAAAGTCTGAAACTGAAAAAAAAAGGATTTGAAACAGAAAAATAAGATCTAAAAGTGAAAAAAAGATTTGAAAGTGAAAAAATAAGATTTGAAACTGTAAAAAATAAGATCTGAATCTGAAAAGATAAAACATAAGACCTCAAATGTTAAAATATATATGGAAGTGAAAAGTGAAAATAAATTATTCATTCAAAAGAATTACCAAAGTGAATCAAAATTATATTTAACCTGAAAAAACGTTTCATACACTTATTTTTATTTTGAATACATTGTTGTATTTTTCAAAATTCAAGATCAACACATGAATTTTCAGTTTCAAATTTTATTTTTTCAAGTACAAAACTTTTGACCCTAATGAACCGTTGAACCGTAATGTGCATGTGCGAAAGGTCTCCGTTTTCAGAGGAACTGCATATTGCAAGTTTACATGACAACGGAGACGCTGCCGTTTCCAAAAAAATGCACCCTGGAACCCATTTTCAGAACGTTGCGTTTTCAGGCACCCAAAATGCTGCTGTCGTGTAAACAATTGGCCAAAACGCAACTAAAGTTTACCGTTTTCAGTTGAAATCATTGTCATACAAACGGGACCTCAGTGAGGCAGAATGCAGCAGTAAAGTGAAGCTCCGTTAAACTCTTTGTAGCGTCTCCTGTCGTGAGATACTTAATATATAGTTAACAACATAAAACAAAAATAAATATAGCAGTGTGAGCATAGAGAGTGAGCCTGACAGTGCGAACGTTTCTTCAATCACACAAGCACAGCGAAAGATGAGTGCCTGCTGCATGTCACATACTGAGGACAAATGCCCTGTGTGTGCCAGACCCCTACGTAAAGCCCCGCCCAGCCTCTAGTTCTGCACGCTGTTTTTTTGATAATCACAGCGATTTTTACAAAGCTTTTATTAACTTTTCACTTCTGCAGCCTTCAGTAACTCAAAGGAGAGTGGAGTGAAGGGAAAAAATGAAAAAATAATAATAATAATAATGATAAAAAAATATATAAATGTTCTGCTCTGGCCTCTATCTGTTGTGTTTGTTAGTTCTGTTAGTTTGAGAAGTTTTTTTTATAAGACTAGCTTTGGTAAATACTGGCTATAGTGAGGTTATTGTAATTATTAGGTTCAAATTTATTTCATATGCATAGATGCCTAATGGCCATCCAATAAGATAAATGTTAAGATTTTCTTAATTTTTATTTTATTTTTTTGTTTATTTTATTTTTCAGCTTTCCTCCCTGAGGGATTGCCACTTTATTGTTGTCAGGGGGTTTGCGTGCCTCAGTGACCCTAAGAGCTATACCAGCAGGAGCTTAGTCTTCAGGTGGGACACCCAAGTTGGACAGGTCTTAGGGTAGAGGCCTGACAAAGTGCAATCCATTTCTTTAGGTTGGGGGTTGGACACATTTAACAACAACCCAGTTACATGTAGAAAACACTGTTATGAACAATAAAACAAGCAGCTGGCACATTTGAGACCACGGTGCTTTGACACCCTCTATAGGGCACTCACACAGCGTTCCCACATCCTGCGAGTGAGTGAGTGAGTGAGTGAGTGACCTTTATTTGTCAGCTCTACCTACGGCAAAAATGTGCTGGAGCATGATGCCCCCTTCACATTTATGACTGCTCCCTCATATATGCCTGCCTAGAACCGGGCTTACTTGCAAGCCCGTTTTGGTCAGACATCTGTTGATGCAACATACTACAATGATATTAGCACAGCTCCCCATCTGAGTGAATTTTTGTGCTGGTATAATTTAATCCATCTAAAGGGTCCTTGGGGTCTCAGGAATACACCCGCCACATACAGATTGAGAACCAAATGCAGTTTGTGCGTGAGCATACTCATCAGCTAACACGGCAGCACAGGAAAGAGAGGAAACCTTTTGCTCATTCAGATAAACCACAATACGATCGGGCAGACACCTTTTAAACTCCTCCACTAACAACATCTCTCTCAGAGACTTGTAGTCAGCTACTTTACACAAAGAACACCATTTATCAAATAAGGTTCCCTTTTCCCTGGCGAATTCAACATGCGTCTGGCCTGAAGTTTTTTTATGACTGCGGAATTTTTGCCGATATGCTTCTGGTACTAACTCGTACGCACGGAGGATGGCTGCTTTGACATGTTTGTAATTTCGGCTCTCCTCCACCGGGAGCGCAGCCACGGCATCCTGAGCTTTGCCATGTATTTTAGGGGCCGTTCACATGTAGCGTCTTTTGCGCGCACAAATCCATTAAGCCTCTTTCACACAGAGCGCGATTTTCGCTGCGCCCACCATGGGGTAGGGCGCAGAGCAAGCGGAGAGCAAGACGCGCAAGACAGGATTTGGGGGAGTACAGGCTCGTTCAGGAGCTACAGCTCCATGGTGACGGTTCTGGGTCTACTTCAGGCTCTTCTCTGCTATTGGACGCGCCGAGGTATCGTCACAGCGCGTTGCGGTGAAATTAAAAAATGTTCAATTCGAGCGCAGGCTGGCAGCGCGCAGACACCGCGGCATGCGTCCTCTTGCATGCTGCTCAGCTCAGTGGCAGAGCGATGCGCTCTTGCGCCGCAGTAGCACATACACAATGAATGGGTTCGTCGGCAGAGGTCTGCGCTTTGCGCACTCTGTGTGAAAAGGGCTTTAGTTTCAATGTAGACGCGCGCCAAGCGCGCTCACAATCCAAAGTGACGCCGTAGCGGCGCGCATTTGGTGCGACGCGCCTGTTTTTTCGTGCGCATCCGTGGCGCACAGAGACATATTACATAAGGAGTATTTGATTTGATTTTTATTGATTACTGATCCTCCCATTGTTGATTCCCCTGTACTCCTTGGCATTCTTCTGAACTGATTTTTCTTTGTATTTGTCCCTTTTACCTTCCTTGTGTATTTTGTGTGGTTGCAAGCTGTTCATAAAAATTGCTCCTGGTGGGATTAATAAAGTTGTCTGTATCTGTATCTGTATCTGTATCTGTATCTGTGAACTCACCTCTGGCCCAAATCTGGGTAACACACACAACTCAAGAACTAGCATTCACAAAGCACAACTCAAGAGCTTGAGCTCACACTATACAGAAAATCTGGAACCACTCGGATCGCTCTCTTAAGGTGTCTGCTTCCGGCTGCCGGGCACACAAGCATTTTATATCCTCCCCCGGCGCTGTGGCTCTCTCTGATTGGCGGAGCCCTACACCAACCCGCCGCACCAATCAGCCGCCGGGGAATCCATGCAGGTGTCAAGAAAATCAGAGGACAGACATACAGACAAAGACTCCTCCCATTTCAGTTCAATGAACACTTGTTTTAGCTGCATAAAATCTCTTTACTGCACTCCCTGCTATCATTTCTCATTTCTAATACCCCTATATCTGTGACAGCGTGGGCTAATGGCTATAATACAGCCTCTAATACTAACTATGTTTGTGTGTGTGTGTTTGATTACAGATGGGTCCAACCCATACACCCTGAAACTGTGTTTCTCCACCTCGTCTCATCTATAAAAGGTTGCAGAGCACAAGAAGAGGCTGCTGAGCCTGATGAAGGCTGACCTCTGACCTAAGAGACGGAGAGGGACCATGGCAGACAGACATGTGGAGGAGACATTTATAAAAGAGGAAGAGAATCAGAGAGAGATGTGGCCTTTAAGGAGATAAAGATGGGAAGGAAAGCACTCAAGAGAGAGAGAAGACACTGTCACTTTCTCCAAACTGAACATCAAACACACACCCATCACTCCTCCATCCGATAAAGTTCAACAAGCTGACAGACTAGTGACCGTCTAAAATACTCAAATGATATGTTTATATTGTTATATGGGATGTCTGGAGGACACTACTCATGTGTTTGTCCCAGAAGTCTTCACTGAATGGTAAACTTGTCTTTGAGTGTAGACCTGGACTGACTGACAGACAGACACTCTGAGAAATTTACTGTACAAACTGGATGTCGTCATCATTTTTGCACATGGTGACTTAAACAATATTTTAATGTTTAAAAGTGGATGAATACAGTGTGTTATTTTGCATTGCCATTGAACAAGTTATCATTTAGGGTTCATTAGTGCTACATGAACATTTTACCCTGGCAGCAGCGAAGCCGTAGGAAAAAGGTGTCTCTCCCCACTGTTTGGCCGAGAGCGAGTTAGCTCAACCACCAAGCAGCTGTTAAGTTTGCTGTGGATGTTCATGGTCCCCAGAGGAAGACTCCAAAGGTTTTGGTGACCCTCTGACCTGACTTTCCCTCTACCACCAGCATGAGGTCAGAATTCTCAGCCAACACTTTGAACTGACATGGCAGGGCTGACTTGGGTTGGTTGGCACAGATATTTTCTGGTCCTTTAAAAGTCACAGAAACAAAAATGGAACAAAAATGTTTGCTCTCTTCACCTGCACTCATCTACTACGATGATACATCTAAAAGTCACTAATACACTGGTCTGTGGACTAAACATAATATAAAACTGTGTTAGATATAGATATTGGAAAAGTGATACTTTTGGTTAATAGACAAAGGAATCAGCTACTGATATTACTTCAGTAGTGGTTGTTGAACAACAGTTCAACAACAGCTTAAACAGCAATGCTGAGTAAGGAAATGTTAAGAAAAGGTGATGAAATCAATTATTTAAGTATGTAGCTCCGCGAAAAAAAAAAACAGTTCCCCCAGTCTGTTGCCAGGCAACACAGCACACACGCCAGGAACTCTCAAGCTAGCCTACTTTGTATTTACATTGATCTGCAGCTGTGTAACTTCGTCCACTTCGGCTAATGAAACGTTGGCAAACCTGGATGTTGACACGGCCGGATTCAGCTTCCACTCTCCCTCATCCTCATCAGTACCTCATCAGATGATCATTGATAATTCAGTATATATAGTGTAACGCTATAGTGTGAGTTTGCGTCAATGTAGCGAGTGTGACAGTTGGTTAATTAACGGTTTGTATTTAACACCTGTGAGCGGAGTGATTTTACTGTTACAAGTCCAAGTGATGCACTCTATATCAGCACTCACGGAATGCCTCTCGTCCAATCAAATTACTCGGTCGGAACTAACTGTTGTATAAATTTTGATATAAGAATTGAAAGTTTGTGATGAGTGATGGCAGCTGGCTAACATCACCAAGTTAGGTCAAATGTGAGCAAGGTTTATCATTATTATTATTATTAGTAGTAGTAGAAGTAGTATTTTGAATGGTCAATGGCAAAAGTAATTGACAATTCTTGATAAATTACTGATAAACTGCAATAGAAACAGTCCTGTAGTTCATATATTGGTATTTTTTTGGTATTTCATATTCCTAAAATCTGTACAACTTAAAAACTAAAAGGTTATGATAAAAGTATTGAAATTATGGAAATTAAGGAAAAAAAAAGATACAACTGACATTCCTTTCAACCTGCTTCTCTGCTCCTCTTGTGCCACTGCACATTTTCACCATCATGTGGACCACTTGTACATAACATAATGTTTTGTTGTAACTATAGCATTTTAACATTATGCCAACTGATCCCGTAACGTGTGCCCCGTTACTGGGCTGGTTAGCACAAACACACAAAATTACTTAAATCACAAATTCTCTAATGTTAGAAAACATTAGTGGACATTAAATCATATATATTTACAACTGAGACCTTAACCTTTAATTCGCTGCTGGTTAGAATATTCTTACCTAAATTATGCCAGAGAAATATGGAAGAGAGTGAAAAGTGTGCCAACCAACCCCCAGTCTCCCCTATCTGAAAAATATAGGCAGGCATGAGTATTCATGTTTCCAGGAGGAGGAATTCTAATCTTTTTTAAAATGTTACTGCTATTTCTTAAAGCCATACACTCATCATTCCCACCTTCACCAAATGTTTAACCTGGACATAAGAAATATCAAACTCTAATAGGCAGATTGTCATGACATTCACAGAGCACATTAATTCTCCTCAGAAGATAACTTCTTTACATTTTGATCTTCCCTTTAACGCCACCTCAGGCCAGAAAATCAACTTTGTATACGATATTTCTGCTGATTGTTATGAAAGTTGCCTATTCACATTCATATTCCTGAGATGACCCTTTTTTTATTGCTTCTACGGCCTTTTCTCTAGCGACACCCTCAGGAGAAGTTTTACATTTTCAGCCACATTTCTTGTGAAGCTCTAAGAATAGTTAAGTTATTACTATGTTTTTTATTCTGCCTTGTAAGTTGTGGGGTGTCATGAAATGACAGCCTCATGGGGCTGTGAGCAGGGTTTGAGGTTTCTAATTGGATGGCAGAGGCACTACATGTTACTGGCAGCACCAAAGAGAGAGATGTCAAGACAGACTTATTGCACTGACCAGGTTGAGCTAATATGTATAAACAATGAGCAGTGTAGGTAGTCCATGCACTGGCTATGTAAACTACTAACATTTATCTCAACATAATGCTATCTCACAAAAGTTTCTTCAGCCTCTAGAAAAAAACGTATATTAATCTGATTATTTCATTATCACGTCTTCCATTATTGTCTAAAATAATGGAATAAGGTTATTATTTTCTGTTTTTGCTGTGACCTGAACATATTTAGAATGGACTTAAATAGTGTCACTAATATTTAAAAAAAAAATGCCATAGGCTGAAAACTTGTGATGGCTCTTTGTCACTCAGTATTGTGTATATACAATCTTATATTTTTTATCTCGTATGTGCTGCAGGAGTATTTAACTCACGTGGTATCAGTGTAATATTACAGTGACTGTTTGAATTTGATTTTGCCCATTTTGAATTTGATTTTGCCCATGGGTCTGTGCATTATGTCTGTACATGTATGCATAAGTTAAGTTAAAAATTGTCCGTAGAATTACGCATTTATAACACAGCCACAACAGAGTGACCACACCAAACACACTGATAACATATGGTATTACTGAGTGCAGTCATCAACTGTGCCAGTTCACTGCAGTCAGAGCAGCAGTACTCCAGACTGGGGTAGAATTGCAGCAGTGTTGGTGGCCCTGCTGTTCCCATTGTACAGTTTAGATGCTGGATTTTCATTAAATAGAATGCAGATAAATGTTGGTGGGTTTAAGTTCTTAGGGTCTCAGTCAGCTGCTTCCTGTCACCTCCTCTTGTATGTGCTCCTTTTGCAGCATCATTTGCTGTTCACATGGAAATGAATCATTTTCTGACTCCATCCTGTGCCATTTCACAAATCAACAGGTGGCTTATTGACATATTGGAGGTGCTGGAACTTCAATGATTATCGTTAAGATCCCACTGGTGGACATGTGTTTGTTTAAAACCTAAAGTGAAAGCACCATGTCTTCATGGCAAGTCAGGCATCAGAATCTGAGCATGAGCTCAGCTTGATTTCCTCCCTCAGTATTGATCCTAATATGTGTTGAGCCAAAAACCATGTTAGAGAAGTAATGGGCCTGAGACCAGATTTTGCCTGTGCCTAAATATAGTCCATATATATATGGACGGTATGAATATTTGATCTAACTCATCAACCTGTTAATATTATGGGTGGGAATCACTAGAGGCCCCACAGTACAATATTATCAACATACTTGAGCCACTATACAATTTCATTGTGATTTTAAACATGTTGCTGATTATTGCAATAACATATATTGAAATGCACTGCAATTTATTACCTTTTACCTACCTTATCAACATCTGTTTGATCTAATAAGATAAAAAGTTTTCAGTATGTCCATCTCACTTCACTCATTTATACTGCAGCAAAATGTATCTAGTGGACTGATGAAGCAACTCATTCTATTATCTTAGTAGGCTACAAAGAGTTTAATTTGTATTTTCAATATTATTAATTTACATTATAAGAAAATCAATACTACTTTGCGTTGTGTGTCAATGAGATATTTCCATGCAAATATATCGTAGTATTATGCTGTATCAATTTTTCCCCCACCCCTAGTTAATATTAAAGTCTGACTCATAAAAAAATGATGATACCATTACCACTACCAGTACTCTTAAATTGATACTGATAGAGTACTTCATTCAGTACCCATGACATCAATGGAGTGGGGTGGACTATAGCCATACTTCTGATCGTTTTGGTAGCACCTCGGCACACTGAACTGCCAACTCAGTCAAATACACTGCATTCGACTTCACCACACCACAGACTTGTATGGGTTGTAACATTAGCTGCTGCTGTGGGAGTGTGAGCTCTGTGCCAGGTACAGAGAGTCCACCTACACACACACAGTGACAGGGCTAATTGTTAGTATCACACTGCTAACATTACTTCACAGGCTTAACAACAGAGTCGAGCCGTTTCATTGTCAGTGTGAGTCTGTTGGGACTGTTCAACAGCTCTGTATTGGATGTTAGCTACTGCTGCTGTGTTAGTTTGTGCTAACCAGGTAGACTTTGAACTTAAGATTCACAAGGGGACAGCTGCTTCAGAAACGGCTTACCGGGCCGAGCAGAGCAGCTCTGGAGACACAGCAACACAAAGTTTGCTTAATCGGCAGCAGTGCTGAACTCGTTACTCTAAAAATGTAATATATTACTCATTACGCGTTACTCTTTTCAAAAGTAATAAGATTTTACTTATTACTCTGTGCCAACAGTAATTTGCCACACTACTTGTAGCTGCAGCTACCCATGATTAAAATCAAGTTTTGGTTGTTTAGCCAGTGTAGCGCTACTTACTACTTTTAGTAGGATTACCTGCAGCAACAGTATTCTTGTCATCTTTCTTCCTGACAAATTCAAAGTAATGGGAATATTTACAGCCACTAAGGTAAGCATTTTCAACTAGCTTGCTGCTTTGTGACGTGTCTGTGCAGCCCGACGATTACTAAAATGAGTCCGCTGATGTGATGTTGTATTTCAAGTTTGTAGTGATGTAAAGTAGCGTTGTAAGTTGTTTGGTTTGAGATAACTGTAATATTATTACTGAAATGTTATAGTAATTAGTTACACTACTCATTACTGAAAAAAGTAATATTATTACTGTTATGCATTACCAGCAACAGGTCACTGCCCAACACTGTTGAGTGGGAAGTTGGCCCAGTGTGGGATCAGATCCCCGGCACAAAAAGGATCCAAAGCAGGTATCGTTTGACTGAACACGTTTCAGTACAACTTGGTGCCAGGTTATTTCAGTCAATACTTTAAAGCTGCCTCTTATCATTATATCCTTCATGTGTATTTCTTCTTTATTCTCGAAACATAGTGACAGGTCAATCTAGGAACGTAAACCAATGGATATACCAATATACTGATCGGATGAACAGAAAGGCTGGATTTTCAGATCTGGGATGGCTTTATTGGTTGGACTCAACACACTCACTAGTGCAGCATGAGGTCACCACTGAAGACACATTAAGTTCAAGGGCCCATTTTAAGGAATCTTCTAAAGTTTGGGCCATCGATTCTGTCAGGAATAATTAGTAATCAGCATACTGCTGGGATTTGAGCACTGCTCTGCTTATCATTACATTTAAGTCCACGGTGCAACTTAACACAAGACAGGTTTTAGTCCGGTGGTAATGCAAGGGTAATGCACCATCTATTACACATTATACACTGCTTTTTACAATCAAGTGCACAACTACTGTAAGACCAGTACACGTATGTCAAAGTAGAGCCAAGCAGCTCTCCAGTTTGGCTGTGATTTTAATGCACACCTTCCTTAAGAATAGGCTGATCCTAGCTTCAAACAGTCTGTATCAATTCTTTGTTGTACCTTTAAATTATTTTGTGCAGAAAAAGCTTATGCTCATTTCAGTATCAAATATATACCTATTTGCACTACGCATGTAAAATAACTAGAATTACATAATGTTAAAGGACCTTTTGCTTTGTCATATTAAACTTTTTTTCTTGCATGCCTTATTTTATAATCTGATGCTCATAAAATTATTTTCGGTGGATTTTGCATAAAATATGTGGATAGATAGGCCACCTAGAATCAGAGCAGATGTTTGGGCACAGTAACAAAAAGCACATTGTCTCCAGTCCATCCTGTTTTTCATGTTAAACATGCAGATTTTATCGCTCCAAGCCTTTCTTTAAGTACACAGAGATCCATCAAACTTGTGAATAAGGCATGCTTTTTGTACATAATATGTAATTAATGAAAAGGTGTGAAAAGTTTTTGACAAATCAATCTCATTTAGTTAAATTATTGATCATTTTGGTGTTGTTTGTATGTCTCTTGCAGAAACTGAATCTTACTGTATTTCTAAGAAGGTTTTTTTTCTTCCTTTTTAAGTTTTTGAAGCACTTAATGAGGGATTGATAAATGACGGCTGTTGTTACTCTGAAGCTGACTGAGTTTTTCATCACAGGACTGACAGTATGAGACAAATCCACAGGTTTCTCATCATTTTGAGGCTGTAAAAGTTTATTGTTGTTAGTAGTCTATAATCACTAACAAAACACTTCAAACAATAGTGTTCCATTCATTTAAGAATCTCTGTGGGTGTAACTTAAATGTACATGTTGAAATTGAATAAATTAAGGTTTGGAGCTGTAAGGTCAGCTACACACAGCTCAACTCAGCTGTCTCTCACTCGTCTTCATTTATTATTTTCACATAAGCAGGATAACCTTGTTCATAGTTTTAACCTCAGTGAAAAGGATTGAGGACTTTTTGCCTCTGCACCAATAATATTCATGGCTGGAGGCATTATGTTTTCAGGTTGTCCATATGTCCGTCCCATTCTCACTAACACAATATCTTAAGAATGCCTTTCAGGAATTTCCTCAAATTTCGCACGTCTTCCACTTGGATTCAACAATAAACTGATTAGACTTTTGTGGTCAAAGGTTAAGGTCACCATGACCTCATCTGTCTGAAGGGCATTTTTTTCAAATTTGGCACAAATGTTCACTCAGACTCAACAACAAAATGATCTGATTTTGGTGGTCAAAGGTCAAGTTTACTGTGACCTTGCCTCTGTCATATTCTCCTAAATGCAATATCTCTAACACAAGCATCCCCTTGGACTTAAGAATCTGCTAATCTGAGGTCAAAGGTTACTGTGACCTCACAAAACCTGTTTTTGGCCATAAACTCAAGAATCCATTCACTTATTATGAAAAAAATTCACACAAATGCCTACTAGGGTCAAATTATTAAGTGACAACATTTTGTATCGAAAAGGTCAAAGGTAAACTTCACTGTGGCATCATAATATTCTGCACAAACACTTTTTTGTCAATTATCCTTCGTCATATCTCAGGAACAGAAGGGGAGACATTTGGTCAAATACTAAATTGGTGACACTCATCTTGGGTGTCCACCTTGAAACTGTGTTGATTGTATAGATCTTCTGTGCTGCTGGGGGGTCAGATGTGTGTCAAGTGCCCAGGTGTCCACAGATATAGATGTAAAGTTACTGCAACTTGACTGGTTCACCAAGGCATACAAGCACAGAGCGGTAATTCTAGTTTGACACTAACCAACATAAAGAAATTCTTAGGTGTTAAAATTATATTTTTCATTCATTTTTTAATTATTTATCAGGAATTTTCTTATGAATTCAGTGTTCTTTCCTCTCAAGTCTGGAGTGCTACTGTTATAATTATAGATTTTTAATACCAAAATAATCAATGAATGTGCTATTGTAAATGGTTTATTGAATTAGCATTTAAATTATGCATTGACTAGCTAAAAGTAAAATGCTGAGATTACATACAATAAATTACTTTTTGAAATCTTTTAAAAGTTGATATTTAATTCATTATTTACAGACAGTATCATGAGATAGGAACTGTAACCAGCATATAACGACCTCTTTAATGGCAGTATTTTACTTGTACAGCTCCTGTTGTTTTACTTCTATCTAAATGCAAATCCAATTCATATATATTTTCTTAAATGTAATAATTGTTGTAATAAATGTCATACTTTACTGTCCCATCAGTACATGTAAACCTGAACCCACTGTGGTCGACTAGTACAAATACATTGTGAACCTGTGGGAAACATGGGCTAACCTGATCACAGTATAGTATATGGATATCAGACACGTGAAGGTTTGAATTTAATTTATTGTTAGGTTTTAACACTGTATTATACTGTACTTGCATACCTTGCTACCTCCTCTCCTACATAAGGGCAAGACCCACTGAGTGTAATGTTTTGCATCTCTTGGTAGTCTTTAGGAATCTTTTTTTTTTAGTTTAGTCTTTTTTTTTAATCATTTTGTGTGTATTTGCAGTTGCTTGGGTCTCTTTTGGGTCATTTTGTGTCTTTTTGTTCATTTTACGCCATGTAGTAGTCATTTGGTGTCTCTTTGTGGTTGTTTTGTGTCTCCATGTGGTTGTTTTGTGTCCCATTTTTGCCCGTTTTTGTAGTTATATTGATTCTCCTTGCAGTTCCTTAGTATCTCTTTGGGGTCTTTTTGTGTCTTCTTGTGATCTCTTTGTGGTTAATTGTTGTTCATTTGAGTGACTTTTTGCAAGTGCCCAGTGTGCCAGCTCAGTAATTCATCCATGAATATGAGGTATTTTCACAGTGAATATCCAGTTATTTTATCATGTTACAAGAAAAAAAAAACTTTTATTCCACAACACTTAGTGGAATCTGTGTGTTCTTAGACCTCATCATTTTATACACAGAGCAACGATATGTTAAGGCTCTGTCTGTACTACCAACAACTTTGACATGTAGAACCTTTAAAAGAGTAATTTCACTTGTCCACCATCTGTACTTCAGCTGTGTGGTTCAAGGCGGATCTACTAACCATCATCTGCTGGGGTGTCATTCAGTCTTTGAATCTGTTCCACTAGCCTGGTCCATAGTGTTTCTTAAATGGTCTTTACAAACCTAAAAAAAAACCAAAACATGCTGCTGTGTCTTTCTATCCATATTCTCCAATGATGGGATTCTACAACCAGATTGAGCAAAGACCATTTATGGAGTGTAAGCATCACTTTAATAAAGATAAACCAGATGTAGACGCACGATTATGGATGTTTAAATACTAACATGCCATGCTGTCCCTCCGCAACACTTTCTACCAGCTTAAAAAACACAAGATTGATCCAGTAGATGTTTACAGGACTGATAGAGAAGACGATGGTCCCTGCCTGGGAGACGTTACTCGGGGCATAACTGTTTCTGGGTACGACGGCGCGTTCTCTCCCGCTCAGTCCACGTGACAGCATCCCGTTCCCTGATTGGCGGTTTTGAAATGCATTACGAGACCTCATTGGTCTGTCTTTGAACCGCTGTTTAACTGCGGTCTATTCAAAAGAGTCTGTCAGCATTCCAGCGGCAGTCTGTGCACCAGAGTAACGTTAGGCACGATACGAAACGAGGCAAAGCCAGGTGAGTAACGTATTATTTTACTTTCTACGGACTGAAAACTGAATTAAGTGATTTGTCCGGTCAGTTGAAAACTTTGGCCCATTGACCCGGACAGACGGCGAGTCAGCTGCAACTAGAAAATCAACAGAAAGTAGCCTTGTGGATTTAGCATGAGCTAACATAAAGCTAACATCAGTGACCTTAAGCTGTTCGTTTAACGTTAACAAGGAAATAACGGCAACGCTGACTTTATATCATTTTCATCTTTCCAGGTTTAAGTTAACGTTACAGTCTTAAGATACACTAACGTTAGTGAACTGTCCACATCTGATGCTAAAACTCAGTGTTAGAGGAGATAACATTATGAGCTCGCCATAAATCTAGGATAACCTTACTGTTGTATTTTAAGTAGCGTTACAGCATTATTTAGGCATCGTAACTTAAACGTTAATTTCCCGTGATTCATTGCTGTAGCTAAACAGTATTAGTTAAATTTACAGTGAATATGATGTGCCTAATTCATACTGTTAGCTTTTCACAGACTTGCTAGGCCACATTTTACATTCTAAGTAAAACAGTGACTTCAACTCAATGTCATTAGCTAAAATGTGACAGTACGTTAATAAAATCTAAGTTTGAATTATTAATATCACTGTAAAGTAAAGAAAGCTGTTGAAACAGGACGCTTGACATGACAGTATTGTTGTTGTTTTTCAGGCAATAATGGAAGACTACTTGAAGATAGAGAAAATTGGAGAAGGTTTGTCTGTTTGTTTTCTTGTCTTTATCTCAGTTATTTAAAACAAAAAAAAAATGCACCAATTGTACGCTTCCTAAAGCATGAAAGGTTTCGGCTTCAAAGAGAACGCCACTAAAATTAAGAATTCCAATATGTTATGTTATGTTATAGTTCAACTTATAAATATGAACTACTCTCAAAGAGAAGTAAAGGTTTGAAGTCTGGAGCTGCTCCATAGACAATGAATGGGAGCCTAATTTTGTGGACCCACTGAATGTTTGTTTTCTTTTTTTATACTGGAATGAGCTTTATTCTGTTGTGGTGTTCTCAGTTCTCAAACCGCATGTACTCAAATACTCAGAATATTTCCCTTGCTGCTCTAAGTAGTTCTTTTCACGCAGAGATCGTGTTATGGAGCAGCCACAAAGTCCCTTCGTTATGTCTCCATTGCAGTTTTACACAGGACAAACAACAGTGGCATCATGCTGCTCCAGTGTGTGATATTGGAAAGCATGCTGGCATCAAGGAAGCAATAGAGGTGTGACGGGTGTAACATATAACATCACAGCGTCAGCCTCTAGTGTGATATAAAATATGCATCTGCAGTGCTTTATAAACAATAACAGTGGCAATAACAAACATTTACCATCTCTGTCATATTGCAGCTGATCTCATCCTTTGCTTAGAGAGTAAGGAGCTCCTGAATGCCATTGTTTTTCCAATTTGCAGACATTAACAGCCGTTGTTCTTCTTTTTTGAGTTAGCCACATACAGCTACTTTATAAATCTTCCCTGTTGGGTCACACACATAACACAAAACATCACACCCGTCCTGTCCTTGGTCCCATCCTGCTGCCTTTTCGTTCATACAGACATCGTTTCAGCACTGTCACTACCTCCTGTGGTGACTGAAAGACGAGACAACTCTACCTTACCATTCCACAACGGTACCTCAGGGCTGTACCATTGACTTTTTTTTTTTTTTTTTTTTTTTTTTTGGGATATAGCCCTGGTGTCACAGAGGTTGAAAGTTTTGTGGCACAGGCCACAAAATTGTAACACAGGTACAAAAGTTTGTAGTTTGAGACTATTCAAAATCAGTGTTGGGGAGTTTAAAAGTAATTTTCTATGGCCTTTCAAATGAGTATAGTACTGAAAAAATGCAGACATTGTTTTAATTATGCTTAGGCTATTTATAAATTATTATTAGTATTGTTTATGCGCATAGAATGGAGGCAGGAAGTTGGGGTGCTGAGAGGGCTGCAGCATCCCCTAAAACCAGGTATTATAAATAACATCAATTTATTAAAAAGAGTTTAAACATACTGTTAAACTATAGTGTTTTCTCTTTACACTTTACAGTGTTATATAAAGTTACAGGTCTGGTGTATGAAATGTCTATCATCACAGTGCTGCCGCATTTTTGTAAACAAACCTGTTTGCATCCTGGCGCCATTTCATTGTCACATGGTGGACTGATACCGTGGTTCCACCAAAATTATTGCAAGTGTAACTTGGGTTTTGAAAACATAGGTAAACCCGCTAAAAATAGATTATAGTCAACTTTCCCATTGCAAGGAGACCAGAGCTGTGTACATGACTCTGCTGCAGATGAGTAAACCTTTCTGTGTGTGGGTTTTTCTTTTTGGTGTGTCACATCAACATCACGGACAGTCCAGAGGGGTATTCCAGAAAGCGGGTTCAGTGAAAACTCTGAGTATGTTAACCCTGATATGAGGGAAACTCTGGGTTTTCAGTTCCAGAGAGAGAGGTAAATCAAACTCTGAGTCAATCACCATGGCAACTGACTGTGTGAACCTAACCTGCTCAACGGCAGGTTTTCTTCAATAAACCCTGAGTTAGTCTAAATCCTGCTGGATATTAGTTTGTTTCTCAGGACTGTGTTAAGTTACTGAATTTATGCACATCAGTCATTTCTTTGGACATCAGTTTTTGTCTTTACATTTAAATATTACACAGTGAGAATTCACCCTCAGCTCAGAATCAAACCTCTGTCCTTTTTATATTTATTATTTTTTATAACACTGTGCACAAGGATCAGACTGTCAGTCTGTCAGAGCAGCTCTGACATGTTTATTGCACATAATGTGTAGGTCTAATTATTTAAATTTTAAAAATCGGTGTGAAGCTTTAGACTCGTAGAATCAATGACTAATGATCTCTATCACTGATGTCATTGGTCGCACTGATGGAACATAATTCCTATAGTGAGCAATGGTGCAGCATTTTAGTGTCTTTAAATTTACTACATTTGTAGCTGAAATAAAGTCACTGAATGCTGTTGACTCAAGATACAAATAGATGTCCAACATTTAATCTACTGTATTTTAACCTCAACGTCTTTTCAAGTGCAAATCACCAAACATATTATTACTGGGTCAGACTGTGAGTTTACAGTCATGTCTTTATGTCTTTGATCTATAGCCTAGCCTATATGTTTTAAATCTTCCTATTTTTCAGTTGCTGCCTCCTGTGTTTTTCCCCCATCAGATTAAATCTGAACAAATATATTATTATATATTATTAATATAATGTAATGTATCTACAGCCTGATACACAGTCAGATTCCACCACTTTATCTTCATTAAGGAAATGTAAGTCTGATAAATGACGAATAAACGGACAACACTGAATAAAACTTTTTTTATTAACTTTATGGTTAACTTATTTACACTTTCCTCGCTCTGACTCAGGCTCTTCTTTCAAGATAAACGTGCACCGTCTGCTACACATGCACTAATATCTCTACATCCACTGGTGCTGTCTTTTATTTACCTGTTGCCATGGTGAATCGTGGAGTCGGAGCTCCATTGATATTGGCTTTTTATTGTCGGCTTTACTCAGAGTGAACATACTCAGAGTTGACTGAACTAACTCAAATCAGCTGTTCTGGAACCGGTAACTCAGAGTTTCCCATCTCAGGGTAAATCAACTCAGAGTTCAGGGTTAGACTCAGAGTTTGTTGAATCTCCTACCTGGAATACCCCTCAGATAACAGGTAAACAGAAGACAGCACTATTGAGACAGCAGCGCAGGGGAAATAAAACTTTATGGTGGCTACTTCTTTTTTATCTCTCACTTACCTAGTCTTTCTTTCCAACTTAGTGCAAACTAATTTGGATCAATTGTTGAATGCTGCTTGGGTGAAGATTAGGGCTGGGTATCGTTCAAAAATTTATGATACCGATACCTTAATTTTGATACCAGTTCCTGGACGATACTTTTTCGATACCAATTTCATAAAATCAATTCTAACAGAAAGAACTGACATTACAAATACAGTACAAATCTTGGGTTTTAATTTTCAGGCTTTTTTCATTCAAAGCAGTTGGGAAAAAACAGTAATAAATATATAAAATTTAACCCACGGTAATACGGCTGTAGGAGAGAGGAATAACGTCGTGGGAGTGACAAAAACTGAGTAAAAAACACTCTGAATATGTTTAGAACTACAAATGAACCTTCTTTCAGTGATTTATTTTAGACAAAGAAAATTTTACATTTACATCCTGCCCTGACTGTAAGCCAGGTCGGGATCAGCCAATGGCGGTTCCGCGCATGCATGATTCACTTGCAGTCTGGATGGGGAGGGATTAATATCTCCTGCTCTGACTGCAGCTGGGAAGGAGGACTGGGCCGCTGAGTGCTTTGGGGCGAGGGAAGGGCACCATGGCAGCATCCACTGCTCGTTGAGAAGAATAAGAACGATGCGTGCTTTCACGTCAAAATCTCCAAAAGTCTCCAGTAACATCAGAAAAAGTTGCTAGATTTGTTGCTAGTCGCTTTTTTTCAGAAAGGGTTTGCTAGAGGGGTCTGAAAAGTCGCTAAATATAGTGACAAAGTCGCTAAGTTGGCAACACTGACCACATACGCATCCCTGCCTCTACATGTGACATTACAGCCAATCACCGGCAGCATATCAGACCTTTATCACTAGGAGTCATGTGACTCAGATCATGTGACTCCGATCACGTGATTCCTAGGTACCGAAAGACAAGCCATTTTTCAATACTCATGAGCACCGAAGCAATTCGGTCGGTGCTATAAAAGAACCAAACTTCAGTACCCAGCCCTAGTGAAGATGGATGGTATTTTGTGATGGTGCATCATTGCATCTTGCCATTAAAGGTGCTAAAATTAGCGTGTTTATCCAGGTGTCCTGTTCCTGTTCCTGTAAAGTTGTAGAATAGTAATGCACGATCGATTCACCTCACACACAAACACTCATCTTAAACAAGCAAGCAGCTCTGTCTCACACATGCAGCGCAAAGCTGTATAGCATGGGTGCTGTGGTGATAGTGTTCTTTCATATCACAGACTGATTTTTTTTTTGTGTGCAGCATGTGCAACATATATGTTGCACTGTACAGCCCTGTACCTTTTTATATACAGCACAGTGAGGCAGCATAACAGCGCAATATTCCCACCTTAAACAGGCATTGTAAAAGTGCTGTGTTATTGAGAACATCTTTCCCAAGTCATTGTCTATGGAGTAGCTCCAGACTTTATACCCTTTGACATCACCAATTTGAGTTTTAGAAATTTAATTTTTAGATTTGGGAGATAGTTGTTCTTTACTAATACTTGAACTGTCTTAGACCATAGAAATAATATATATGAATTTTGAAAATAGATGTAGTTCCCCTTTTAATAGAAATAAAATTGCATTGTCATTGTCTCAGCACCCATCCACTGTCATTGTTTGTACTTTAGGAATACAAAAACATAAGTCCGCACAACAGAAATAGCTCATTCGGATATTTAATATTGAATTGGATATATTGGATTTAATATTTCTGGTGTGCGGACTTATATTTTTGTATTCTTGGATCTGGTTTTCTGTCCAGCACCTAGTATTTATCGTTTCTGGATGTGCGTGCTGTTTTTTTGGTATTATTGTTTGTACTTTGCTCAACAAGGTCATGACTGTAATGTTATTCAGTGACTGTTTGGCTGTGCTTAATGTGATAACCAATAATTTGCTAACTTGTTGCAGGTACCTATGGGGTGGTGTATAAGGGCAGGCACAAGGCCACAGGGCAAGTTGTAGCCATGAAGAAGATTCGTCTGGAGAGTGAGGAGGAGGGAGTTCCCAGTACTGCTGTCAGAGAAGTGTCTCTGCTTCAAGAGCTCAATCATCCCAACGTTGTAAGGTGCGCTGACTTTGTGTTGAGCATCGAGGGTTACAGAATGGGATTAAGGGTATGAGAAGTCAAATAAGAATTTCCAGCTCATGAAATGCTATGGTATGTTAAATTGTCTCAGTGAAACTGGCCCCAAGATAACAGCAACACTGAGATCAGAAAGTGTCTGATAATATGGCGCTGTTGTTCTATATGTTTATTGTGAGTGGTATGTCACTGTCACTGCTGTTTTACTGGCTTATGGCACTAATGTTCCGTTGTCCATCTCAGAGATCTCAGCAGTGACATCAAACTTTGAAACAACATATGCCAATTGAGCAACAGTGGCATATAGAGCTGCATGATGGGGTGGGCAATATGGCCCTAAAATAATATCACGATATTTCAGGGTATTTTTGTGATAACAATATCCTTGACAATATGACAAATTAGTTTAAAAAAATTATCATTAATTTTAACAACATAAAATTGCAACAAAATAAGTGATAAGGAGCTGCTGAATCCGTTCTAACCCGGGGGGGAAAAAGTCCAAAAAAGTTAATAACTTACAATTTATAGCGAAAAGGTAGTTTCTTGCAACTCTAGAATTAAGATAAAAATATTCAGAAAAGAAAAAACACTTCTGGTTGCTGATCTAAGTAGTGTTTAACACTAAAAATTAAAACCTTCGGCGCACTGCAGCACAAGCAGAGAGATGGGCGACTCAGAGCAGCATGTGTCACTGACACCAGACAAGACTCAGAGCGCAGTGGACCAGTGGAAAATGTCACCATCAGCATATTATTTTACATCAGTAAAATCTATTTTATCATTATTTTGAGTCACATTGTTGAAAGAATTAGTTGTCTGTGTTCAAGCAGGATAATAGGTCTCCATTCATTGCACATCGGGCTTTCTATTTCCTTGTCGGAGATGGTGTTGCGTTTAAGGTCCCCCCAAAAAGTGGGAGAAAAAAAAGAAGGCAGAATATTCGAATTTTTTCACAATCAAATTCCGTGCCATCGAACGAAGATTCAAAGCTTGGAATTTTTTGGGTCAGCCCTATAACGTACACTCTACAGAGCCGGGTGATGATATGATATGACATGATAGCTATTCTCCCTTAACTCACCAGTAAAGAATACCTTTGTCCATTTCAAATAACCTGAGACAATAATAATATCCCTGTTTTCTGATTTACTGTTAAACTTTTTTTTAGGCAATTCGTGCAACAATCAGACCAATGACTTCTTTACTTGGCCTAATGGGGCCGGCCTTTATTTGTCAACCAACCAAAAACAATCAATCAATTAAAAACATAAACTGGAACTGGAACATGAAACCTTATATGCCTAACAGACATTGCTTCTCGTTCTTTGAGTTTACATATGGCTAAAGGGGAAAAAAAACAACATGACAGCATGATTAGTGTTGCGTTCAACAACACCAATCCCCCCCCCCCCCCCCCCCCAAAAAAAAAAAAAAAAATCACTATCAAATCTCGTGCCATTGAATGAAGCTTCGACTTTTTTGGGTAAGCCCTAAATCCCACATGCAGGGGGCTAGCCATAAGGTTATTGTTTTCAGCAACTTGGCCTTGAATAGCTGATGTTGAGCTGTAGAGCTGTGTTACTTGTTATGACCTAAGGTGTATTTTAATAAACCTGCCCTTGGTTTAATTTATTCTTTGTCAGCCATGCTTGTTGTTATTTTGACAGATACTGTGATTGTTAAATGAGTCTTGACTTAAGTGGAAATGGTCATTTTTGCATTTCATTTTCACTGAGAAAAAAAAGATGATGTGAGTTTTTGCTGGGGTCTGTACCAAACAAGAATGTTTCCTTGCATCTGGGATGTGATTTGTAGGCTGGGGCATCTCTGTAGTGTCACAATGCTTCATTTATAATGGTATGTTGAGACAAACATTCCGGCCCCCATATTGTTTTCAACTTTCACTGAAGACGACTGCTTCCAGTATAAATATGCAGCCAAACCCTCAACATAAGGTATGTGAGCAAACAAGACATAGGATAAGATAATCCTTTCTTCGTCCCACAGCGGGGAAATTTGCAACAATACAGCAGCAGAGGAATAGTGCAAACATGAAGCCTCAGTAGAAAAAAAACACAAGGCACTATATAAGTACGTATCAGTAAAAAGAAAAACACAGGTTGATGTAATAAGTAAACCGTACAAAACAAGCGCAATATATAAAGTGTGTGTGATTCCCAGACTCCTGGATGTCCTGATGCAAGAGTCTCGTCTTTACCTCATCTTTGAGTTCCTGTCCATGGACCTGAAAAAGTACCTGGATTCCATCCCCTCTGGCCAATACATGGACCCTATGCTGGTCAAGGTAACTGTGATTGTGATGATTAAACTCTCTAAGCAGTTTATATTAGGGATCTTAGGACTGTTTATTTGTTACTTCAGTTGAGCGGTTTAGTTTTGAATTAGATTATGAAATAAAATGACCTAAAATACTTGGAAGGTAACAATAGTCATGTGCTCTGAATTTCTGGGCTCCTATGTTGCTTTGAGGTTGTTCAACTCTTTCCTGTCCAACTGGTTTTACATCCAAGTTGACTTCCAAAGTTCATCATCTTTCAATACTGCACATAGGGGCTTTACAAAAAGTGAATAATCTACTGTTTCCCTGTTTACGCTTAAAATTTTGGTTGTGTCTTTTAGATAATGATTGGTAGTAGAACCAAGAGGTCCTACTTTAAATATTAAATTACCTGAAAGTGAGGCTTTTAAAAGTATGCAATTCCAGCTCCTATAGTCAATTTCTTTACAACAATTAGACCTTCTTCCAGTTTTCCAGGTTTACAGTTGTCAGAAATAGCAATAATATTAGATACATTTATCAGTAGGGCTTTGCGGTATGGAGAAAATCAAATAACGTGAGATTTTTGGCCAAATAACAAGACATTCCCCTGCCCTGTTTGTCATTGTTAATGTAGTTTAAAGAAATTTTGGTGAGGGGTGGATGATATTACCAGTAATGGTCATTTTAAGGGGTTATTGCTGACTTTTTTGAAGTTGAGATGAAACTATTATCTGATTTAATGTAATTAAAATTCATTCATTTTCCGTAACAGCTTAGCCCCTTGGGGATCGTGGGTGTGCTGGAGCCTATTCCAGCTGACATTGGGGCGAGGTACATCCTGGATGGGTCGCCAGACTATCCCAGAGCAAACGTATAGAGACAGACAACCATTCACACTATGGTCAATTTAGAGACGCCAGCTAACCTAATCTGCATGTTTTTGGATTGTGGGAGCCGGAGTACACAGAGAAAACCCACGCTGAAACGGGGAGAAATGCCAACTCTGCACAGAATGGCTCCCCCACTAGTGGTGGGCGATAAAACGATAGCATAGAGACTGATGAGTTTTAGAATAAGGTTACAGTGCTAACGTTAGATAGTAGCATTAACATTACTAGTAAGTGGAAACACACAAGGAAGATAACCTTAATGTTTCAGAGGCTCCGCTACAGTAGGCTAACGTTAGCCACTAGCAACTGGATGCTGTGTTGTCATATAACGTTGTGAACTGAGCTGAACTTCTTTATTTGTCATTTTTATGCGCAGCACAAAAATGAAATGACATTTCGCATACCCCAAGCAAAAAGAAACAAAACATTTAAAAGCAATTTGTGCAACATATAAGAAAGAACAGACAGTGCAATAGTAAGATCCTGAGAGCGGAACTGGGAGATCCTCTTCACATCACGGCACCATGATTTGTTTGTGTATATTGCCAGACCACCATCACGGAGCTTACCAGATGATGCAGCCTCCCTGTCTGCTCTATGTAATGTTAGCCCCGTTAGCTCAACACCGGAGTCTGTTGATGTTATGTGAGTGGTTACGTTGGCCAGAGGCCTCCACTTGGGGAAGACAGACAGGACGCCCAGCCAATCATTGCATTCTGTCCAAATGCAATTATTGATCGGAGTTTTCTTAGAACCATATGAGAATGGTTTAATTATGAGTTTTATTTCTGGTGGAATTCACTTACATTTTAGTGTTCCATCAGCTTATTAATAGCATTTTAACCTAAACAAAGAAAAGTGTAAAATTTCCAGAAAGGTAAGTGATACTTTAACTATTTCGCTAACAAGTGGGCGAAATATGGAAAGAATACAGTGAAGATTTGTAGAAAGAGAGAGGATTCAAGGATTTGACTTCAAGAGGGGGACGATTGAAAGGCAGTGTGTTGAATCAGATTCTGTGTGAAATAATTACTCATCATTCAGATCTTGTTCAGCATGCCAGCACTGTTACAGTGAAAGTAAAATGACTCGTTATATGCAACTTCTTTGTTTTCATTTTCATTCATTTATTCTTTCCACATTTTTGGTAGGCTAGTTGGTTTGGTAGAGTTCAATAGCAGTAAATATAATGTATTTATAAAGTAATTTTGGTTGCTGGTCCTGGTTGCTTGTTTCTCTCCCAAGATCTGGCAACACTGAACACAACACGGATGGATGGATGGATGGATAGAGAGAGATAGAAAGATAGATAAGTTTATTGTCCTTTTCAGGAGAAGCGTGGAGTGAGTAGCAAGAATGAGTGCAGATAGCGAGGAAATAGTCGAGTAGTAGTTTTTATACCATCTCGTGTATGTTCATTTATTTGAGTGTTTTCTAATGGTTGTGTTGACATATTCCTCCATGTGCCTTGACTGATGACTGTGATTTGAAATCAGAAGAAAGCTATTGAGTTTACAGTAAATGTGTTAAAATAGGTATGGCCGGTGTGGCAAAATGTTCATTTCACGGTTTTAAGAAAAAAATCATATCCGTTTCATGGTATTTTGGCATCGGGGCAAAACTCCGCCGCGTGCGATACACGGTGCTCCGCTGTTAGTTGCATATATATTTTGGTATGAGTTCCTCTGGGTCATTGTGTACAGTTGCTTCACTTTCAGGACTCTCTCCAGCAGCCATTCTCACCTCTAAACGTTTCTATATTCTCTCACTCTTGCCTGCTCAAGCGTGCCTGTGGTGTGCAGCGGTGAAATGAGTCCCCACTGAAACACTTTCCTGCAGCTCACGTTCCGGACGTTGTTTGGGCTATTCACCGGTATTGCGGTATATGAAAAATTCATATCATAACGAAAATAAATACCGGTTTTCGGTACAAACTGGTATACCGCCCAGCCCTATGTTAAAATGTATTTATTTTCTCCTGGTCCTAATTTTAAATAGGTTATAAAAAATATTATCAATAATTATCATTATCGATCAGTATAAACCAGCTATATTGTACCACCATGCCGCCATTTAAGCAAAATGTAATGCAAAAAAAATCAGAGAACTGACTAGTGTTTTTATTTCACCATCTTAATGAGCCACCTATAATAAAGGGGCAATGTCATGAAAAAAATGTTTTGTCTTCTGTGCTGAGGTTTAAAACAGATAAACATGCCATTTGTATTGTTCTGCTCATTCAGTTTCACAACTCTAAACATATTTCCATCTCCATGTTCATCTTTCTTCGCCACCTTATAGAGCTACCTTTACCAGATCTTGGAAGGCATTTACTTTTGTCACTGTCGTCGAGTCCTCCACAGAGACCTGAAACCCCAGAACCTCCTGATCGACAACAAGGGAGTCATCAAACTGGCAGACTTTGGCCTGGCTCGGGCCTTTGGTGTTCCTGTCAGGGTCTACACCCATGAGGTGAGAATCCATCCACATAGGCAAAAGCCTGAATTAGTGTTGCACGGTATACTGGTACTAAAATAGTACCGCGGTACTAGAGTATTCCAAACGGTACTATACTGCATTTGGAAAATACTGGTACTTTGAAATTGATTCAATTCATTAATTTAGTTAATTTATTTTACTCATTTATGCACACAAACGCCTTTCTTGTTCCTATTGGAGCACAGATTGCACAAGTGGTGTGTATGACAACACCTGTTTCAACATTCACAGCTGGTGCACGTGAAAAAAGACAAGAGAATGTCTGCCTCGCAAAGGGAGACAACACCAACTTGGTGAAACATTTGAGCAACCAAACCGTGACGTCCATACCGAGGAACTTTCAAACCATGATTTTTTTTTGGTACCGTTACACCCCCACTATTTATTGTTTTAAAGGTTTGTACCCAAAAGGACTTTTCCTTAGGAAAAGTACAGAAAAGTTTCAAAAAGTATCAAATTCATATTGGTATGGGTACCGAAACAAAGATTTTGGTATCGTAACAACACTAGCCTAATGTAGAGCAACAAATAAGTATTTGAAGTTTAAGGAAGAGCAGTAGGCTTGAAATATCCCTCTGCATTAAAATCCTTCTAAATGAGAGCTGCTTGGTGTGCAGACTTATTTGTTTTCTACTCTGGAGCATTTCTCTGGATGGTCAAGTATTGACGTTGGGATGTGCATGCTTTTTATCCTACTGTTTTAGATGCTAGAATGTATCCACAGAATGACAGTGTTAAGCAGGCAAATTATTCTCTGTTTCCTGCCCAAGGACTATGGATGAAAATTAGTTTGTAGCTAATTCTGTTGCAGCTAGGTAGATGTGCACTGTCCCTGCCAAATAAATAAGGCGGCTTTATTGTTGTGCATTGCATTTATACTTTTGTGGTAGTGTGTCTGTGTCGCTCGGCAGTCCCACCTCCAAAACACTGGTCAACCGTGAGTTTCTGTGAAGTGCTGTTAAACGTACAATATGTAATTTTCTGCCGCTAGGGATCTCAAACCAAAACAACAACAGAAGACGGAGTTTGATGACATCACGAAGTAGCGTGGGATCATGGGAGTTGTAGTTATATAACAGATACAGATCTAACGTTCCTCACTCCATGTAACTGAAACTGACCGTGGCAGTTGTTTATTGGCAGAACGAGCTTCAGCAGCAGAGAATTGCTCATGGACGAGGTATATTACTGAAGTTATATTCACTTTCCACGTGTGTGTCATTTACATCAGCTCAGCATGATAGAAACCTGTCGTTAGATGTTGTGGTTAGCTAGCCTCTGCTGCACACTGCTCCGCAACGGAGCCCGCTGGCCGGAACGCTGGTGCCCCGGCGGGCAGCAGTGCTTGCAAAACACCGGTGGAAATGATTAATATTTGGATAACATCAGCCAGATGTTTGCTTACCTGTCTAGTAGAACACACGCGAGGTCGGTGTCGAATTGTAGTCGTAGATGTTCACGAAGCTCTCTCCATCTCGTAAAGGCCACACCAATATTTATCCTGGATTTAGCTCTTTTCTTATCCCAAATTCTTCTGGGATCGCTTGGTTGACCCGTACGTTTCCGTTTTACCGGGTTGTTTACCTGGACAGCTTCGGTGTCAGAAGGTGCAGCAACCGTCAATGCATAATCATGATCCATGACAAGTTAGCTTAGCCTAGCAACAATAACGTTCATTCTCTGACGTCACATCCAGTCTGCTGCTTCTTCTCCTTCATTTAATGGCTATGGTAACTGGAGTTACGTCGCCATTGACATGCGACCTAATGACACGGTCCGTAACTGTTATTAATATTTCATATTTATCTGCGTTTGAAAAATTGTTGGAAACATTTCTGATAATCAAAGTACACAACTAAACAAAATATATAATATTGGTTTAGTCGTTTATAGACATTTGTATGTGGAAAAACTACATATTATACCTATAAGATCGATTCATTCAAAACACACATTAAACATGGCTTAATAGCAACAATATCAAACACAACTACTCAAACATTATTAGCATAAGCCTGTGACATTTTACACTGTATAAATTAGCTCTCTACTGATTTGAAGCCAGAAACAACAGTAATATTACAAAATTAATTTCCATTATAACTCACAAGGTTCACAGACAAAACACTTGTCTTATACTAGACATGCTTTCCCCACATATACAATATGCTAACATTATTAGCATAAGCCTATGACATTTTACACTGTATAAATTAGCCCAGCGGAAGCAGAGTTTTCCTCTACTAATTTGAAGCCAGGAACAACAGCAACAGTAGATAAAAGTAACGTTACCGAGTTCTGACTTCCTTTTTTACTCAGTTATACCAAAACAATGTTGCCTACTGGAGCTTTAAGAGCCCTTTGAAGCCTTTAATCATAGTCTTCCACAACCATGTCAGATTTTAAATGCTGCTTAAGTACGAGACACTTTGTGCCGTTTGGTACGAATGTAAACACGAAGGCAACTCAGTCAAAAGTTAACCACTAA